>OX411551.1:26578221-27248006 GCA_948146395.1 Fragum whitleyi | reverse complement strand
CTCTCTCTCGGACTCGGATATGGAAACGTCTGTCCTACCTTCAATAGTGTTCTTACGTTTGCGCAACGTTTGAAGATTTGTTTCCTTCTTAGTACGCACCGTCAATTTGGCTACAAAGCGGTTTACGATTTTCTAAACGTTCTCAATTTTATTTTCTACTGGATCGTACGTTCGACATTTAGTCTGTGTATTATCACACCTTGTCGATGCAATCAAACTTATATATAGGATAAAAACAATGTTCAAATGATCCATTTTTGCTTGACAGGATCAACTTAGTGTCTTAATATGTCTAGTGTTCAGAACTGATTAGGGATTAAAATCATTTAGATTAAAGCTTTTCACAAATAAATTCAAATGTGAATACATGTTATAAATTGATTTATCTCGCCCCCTTAAACAGCCGCATGTTTTATGAAAAGATCTATTTGTTGCACAATTCGTAGAAATAATTCGGGCTATAGATAAGATGAAATGATGACATTTTAATCTGTTTTTTCTCATCCAATCCATATGTTGTGGGTACTCAATGGAATCGTCTTGATAAGACGATTTCAACGAGTACATACAACATACGATTTGATTGGCGGGAAAGAGAACTGGAAATTTAGAAAGCGAAATCACTCTCTCAATCCAGAGATAAAGGGGCGTGCTATTCAATAGAGGACTGATCTGCATTCTTATGTGCCGTATAACTTGATTTGTTAGTGTCGATAGTTATTCGCGAATTTTTACGGATTACAAAGGGTTTCTGATGTAGATAAACAAAACGAAAAGCAATATGTCGAACCGCTAATATCTGATTTCGATATCTGGTTTCGGGGAAAGATCCAGATTTAAAAATTGAAATCATACGATTTCCGATAGATAGATTTTAGATACTGCATTCCTTTCTACTTAGAAAATGAATACACATTTACACTTTTTTGGAGGTCGCAAAGAAGTAGGATTTTTTTTAATTTGACAATTTAATAACACTTCCCCCTGGAGTAAGAACTATACCTTTCCGAAATACCCGCACAACGAGAGATGCATGATCCCGAAAACAAAACTATTAGATCTATTGAGCCTTTTCTTAAAATGGTATAGTAATCACATTTGTTAAATTATCTTATAATCATAATAATAAAATAATAATAATGATAATAATAATAATATCTTTATTTTCAGAAGCTAAAAAATTAAGACATCATTTTTCAAAAAAAAAAACAATAGGCTAAAAAAGTCTTTTTACAATGTTGCCTTCCCTCCCGCACACACAATCGTTCTTACTCAAAATCTGACTATCAAACTATCTACATTTCTACCTCTTTCTCTCTCTCACGCCATTCAGAACATTTCAGGTTCAAAACTTCATTTGGGTAGGTTTCCCTAGAAAACAGATCTCCAAATGGCCATATGATAAGTGGTACGCATAAGTGGTATATGCAGCTGATGGCTTGGATGAAATGTTGTTGCTGTACTGGTGTGTGAAACGACATGAAACCATGGGTTGGCGCACCAGCCGTCGCCATATAACTGCAAGAATGGTGAAAGCAGCGTTAACCTCCAATCAGTAATTCAACCCCAAAAAAGTTTTATCGACTTCATGTATGTTGTGGCGACACGAGAAAAATCTCCCGTAAATGCGATGTCGTCGTAAGGTAGTTGACCCGAAAATGTTCCGCAACGTTTCGGGTGTCATGCATTTAAACAGTGTTAACCTAGGTTTCCTAATGATTCCATTAGGAAACCTCGGTTAACATTGTGAAAGATCATGAGTTCCGAAATGTTGCGGATCTATTACGGGTCCATTGCTATAATCAATTCATTTCACATTTTCTCACAATATTAATTTAACTTTCGAATTATTTTTTTGTAAAGTGTACCAGAGTTGTTTTGATAGGAGAAAAATATAGGCTATCAACTCGTGACATGAAGGTCCAAGGTTCGAACCCCACCGAAACCGGGTGTATTTATGTGTAAATACTCAACAGCTAACCACAACCAACATAGCTGTAGAAATTGGTAGCATTGGAAATAACCATCGCATAAGATCTTTGGCGAATTTATGTAGACCAAGATTGTCTTTCCTTTCCGAGTTCGAAAATGCGAAATATTTGGTGTACTTTAGTCTAACCTATTTGTTAAGATTCTATTGGAATGGAGCCGAGAATTTGTTACAACTTAATACTGGGTTGACAAAACCTTCAATGTTTTATAAATCACCTTGTAAAATAAATCATTTAATGCTTTCATTACCCATTCAACAAACTTGATATCGCTTTTCATTGCTGGCGTTTAATCAATTCGATACAATGAGAAACATATTTTCTAGATATCCCCTGGACTTTGGTGAACTGACCAAGTTTTAAGACCAAAAGAAAATTAATGGCGTGAAATTTAACGGGTCACAAAAAGACATATAATATGTCTATTTTCTTAATTAACTGAAAAATGGAATCAAACTTTGCCAAATGAAAATAAACGATTGACTAATTGCTAGCTCTGTAATTAGGATACAGAAAAGTTCGTGAACGTTTAAGAATGGTACCCCACTTTGAACGTAGTTACACTACAAACCGGGGTACCATTTGTCCGACACTTTGCGAAAAGTATCATCTTTAGCGCATGTCTGTAAAGACTAGAAATCGGCTTGTGGGTACACGCCATTCATCTTAATGCACCTACGACTTTCTATAAAACGACTTTCAGTTACAAACTGACTGGCTTACAATTGTTAACGCCTACTGTTTTCCTCTGAAAAAAGAGCGCTTTGATATTCATGTATGAAAAATAATCTAATATTTTTCCAACATAAAATATTTAAAATATTAGAATGAGCAACTTATTCTTTTTTACTAATATTTGAAAAAAAAATTAAATAATGTGTATGAATGTGGGGATTCATACGGTCGGATCGGTAGGTTCGTTTCATACCTTCAAAAAAATATTCTCTTATACGAAAGAAATTTTCTGTGCGTATTTTTATCCAATCATTGGAGGAATGACAGAGAAATAAGTACTCTGGGGAACTGATTTGATGCAATCTTAGATCTATAGATATTTTCAAAAATTAAAGAAACTGAACATAGATGCTTAAGATAGATTATGAAAGCAAATAGTATGCTCATTTAACCGATTTACGAAGAAAGAAAGAAAGAAAGAAAGAAAATAAGAAAGAAAGAAAGAAAGAAAGAAAGAAAGAAAGAAAGAAAGAAAGAAAGAAAGAAAGAAAGAAAGAAAGAAAATAAGAAAGAAAGAAAGAAAGAAAGAAAGAAAGATATCTCTTAATTTTGCCCCATGTAAAAGAATAAAAATAGAAAAACTGTGAAAGAGTTGACTGATACATACTCAATATTCGATTTTTCCTTGTTCAATTCCGTCATCTTTTCTCAATCATTTATTCCTGCCCTGTCCGTTTATGTGTGTGTCCGCCCAGTCCGTTCACACAGCGCCCACTGTGAAGTGTTCGTCAATATTTTGGGTACAATAACATATCAATTAATCTCCCCTATATCTGGTTACCCGATCGTTAACCGTCTACATGTTTCTGTCAGTAATCCTACGGGTCTTTAATGACTCTTAACTGATTCCAAACTATTCCCACTGCATTACGCCCCTCAACAATAATTATTCGTGGCAAAATATTATAGAAAATGAATATATTGCCCTTGTTTGTTTTCAACACGAAAGACGGTAATATGACCGTTTTGAAATTATCGCCTGCAAATTTATATGTGACCCGTCAGGCGAAAAGGGAACTTCGTGAAATAAATATTTGAAAAAGAGATTGGTTTTAGTACAGGCCAACCAGAGGTCGCATTCTTTGTACAGGAAGGTAAATTGGTCAATCTAGATTTCAGAAAATTAGTAAATTGTGAAAGATTTAGACCAAAGTCAGTCTGCGCTGTCCGCGCAGTCTAACTTTGGTCGCCAATTTACTCACATTACGCACTGTCCAGACGATCCCTTTTTGCGTGACAGGTCATATATCAATTTAATCCAGTCATAAATTTTGTTGTCTTGTGATGAACTTATGTTTGCATTTTCAGATCACATGAGAACTAAGTGCTAAGGATCAGCTATTGACCGCTGTCCTACTGTCCATCCGCCCGTCCGTCCGTCCGTTAACAATTATAAATGATCTTCTCCGACGAAACTTATGATGAGATTTCAACCAAATTTCACAGATAATAGATCTTGGGTCAAGTACTTCACAGGAAAAATATTGCTTCCCTCAAACCGCTAGGCATAATACCTTGCTTTTCTACAAAGGATATAGGCTACATGTAAAAGTTCCTTCAAAATACTTCGTATTATTGCTCTTACTTGAAAAAAGTCATATGTTGTAGAATCCCGGTTATTACCTAAAACGTCTTTATCGCAACCGTAAAGCCTGGGGCAGAATTGATATTTGGTATGTGACAGCACATGATTGTCCTTTACCAAAATACTTACAAGCAAAGTGCTAACTTAAGAATAAGCCTATGTGTTAAACTACAAAATTTTACATGAAAATTAATGTAAGTCTAAAAAAATTCTAATGTGAAACAACAATAATTTTATTTGGGTTGTGTCCATCCAGTTCCGTAGATTCTGATTGGTTCCAATTTGGTAATATTATTGAATGAAATCCAATTTGAGTTGCAGCTATTTTGTAAGCTTTCGCACTAAGTAGACATATAAGAAACATGATTCATTGTGGATAAATCTTTACATTTTTGCTTCATGAAATTAAATTATAAGAAGTGAAGACAATATTTGTTGATTTGTTGCATTAAACTAGAAATCTAATCACACTCATCTGTCAATCAGATCCGCGTATTCATACAGTGTGAGTCAGTTTTTAGTTTCATATCTACATGAAATAAAAAAATATTCTCTTCATCTCTTAAATGCCTCGTACTTTAACATTTTACACACTACATATTACTATGCCTTTTAACGAAAAAAGTTGAATCTATAGTTCTTCTGTGACGTAAAACTTTTATAAGTTATGATAACCCTGATTAAATCCCCGCCATAAAGTCCACCAGTCACCCTGGCAGCTAATTCTTTTCCGCCCTTTCTTCCCTAAGTACTTTTTGATCCCATAATGATCAAAGAGAAAATAGCTATCATAACAACTTTAAGGTCAATATTGGGCCATCATGATCCTATTTTTGTCTATCTGTTTGTTCTTTAGTTTGTACTTTCAATTGTTTTCCAATTCCGGCCTGCATATGGGCATTTTACATATACACATACATCTTTTGGAAACACGTGAGTAGTCTGATCATTGTCTATACCACCCTTCCCGACAGAATTATTTCCGGGTCAGAATAAAGCGTGTATGGAACCGACAACAGCGTCTGTCAAATACAAGTCTTGCCTTGTCATGGAATATAATCACGCTAAAAAAGGGGAAAATAGTATCTGGTCAGCTAGGAAAGCCAGGCTTACACCAAAATCTGTTTTCTTTTGGGTCTATTCTTCGGATGTACGAAACTGACACCTGTCAAAATGTGGAAAGTATATTCTGTCATTTTCACCATCTCTTAAAAGTAGATCTTGGTCCACATTTGCTTAGACTGGTCTTAAGCGTTTTTGTTTGCATTTTCAGAAAATATGACTGTTTTACATCTTTTCTATTACATGCCTTTTTAAAGTAGTAGAACTGTAATATTTCCCTAACATTTAGAAACTAATGATCTTTGACAATGCTGACCGAGGTTTCTAAATGTAAATCATCAGGAAACCTCGGTTGACACTGTTAAAGCTCATTACTTCTTAAGCGTTGCGGAACTATTACGGTTCCTCTATCTTAATCAAAGTTCATAGTGACAAGTACTGGACAAGAACTTTTTTAGAGACAGAGGACTTAATTATAAGATATGTAATGATTTCATTTCCTTTGGAAAAATACCTTAAAGAAGAGTCTTGGGGCCAGACTACCCATTGGCTAGTCGAACCACGTTCGACATCTTGCTATTTTTAACGATAATTGCATATTACTTGAGTTTGTCCGATTTTTCTGTGTGTTTTGTGTGCGTTCTTTTTTATTGTTGATTTCATGGTAGTGAATTCAGGGGAATATTGAGATTATCATACGCATTCAATGCGAAGATTGTGAGATGCATCGATTCATTTTAGTATGGATCCTTCGACTACCGCCCGTCTACATTTGGCGACTTTTAAAGTTAATTACACATAGCCTCTACTTTAAAGAAAGAATGGCAGCAGGCCTTGATCGATCTAATTTTTTCACATGTCTGTGTTCCTTTACGTTGCACAAATACGTTTCACAAAAAAATTGAAATATCATAATTTTACAAATCTTGTTTACAGTTACGTTCAAGTTGTATCAAGCATTTTGATAATAGATTTATGCAGTCGCTTCCAAATCGTAAAGATTTTTTTATCGAAATTTATTTTAGAAAAGCCTACAGTCCAGCAATCACGGTAAAATGCTTTTCAAAGCGTGTTTTATATTTTTATAGACCATTTCTAGGGTATTTGGGATCCACCTATGCTTTTTATTCGGGATATCTCGTCTCCGACAACCTAAATTTATAAGTATCAATGAACCTTCTCATTAATTTGGCAACAATATGCTGCTCTAATTATTATAAATTGAAAGCTTAAAATACTTACGAAATATTCTGGACTCCCCTGACCCTAGCAGTTTTCGCACGTTTATTCCACGAGGTAGACAAACTGGGCCTCTTATGTTGACTCACCAATCGTAACATATCGTCCGTATCCTTCGATATCTGAGGTCGAGCTCTGTCTATATATCCTACAGGGTGGTTCGTTTCTAATGGGTTCAACAAACACTGACACAACTGTAGACCTAACCGACACGTCAGACTTGCGTTATATCCGTCCAGATTATCAAAACATGCCATCTCACATACCTATCCATATATATTTATATTTATACGTCACGAGATTTATTCAACTTTCACTTATTTCGATTTATAGTTTTATTTTGCAAAAGTTCTTCAATTAAAATCATGCTCGATGTTTGCTAAAAGATTTTGACGTCTTAACGTTATTGTCAAGGAAACGACGTCTACTTTTCCGAAATCTTACCTCCTTATGTGACGTAAATTTATTAAACGAGTATCGTAATGGGAAAAACGTTCACTATAAGTAACACATTATCATCTTAAATTGAAAACAAAAGGAAAGAAAATGGTCAAAAAATCTTTATCTTAATGCATTTATAGTTAGATATAAAATCTCATAAAGGTAGTGGACCCATAATAGTTTCGCAACATTTCGGTAGTCATGAACACTTACAGTAGGCTCGTAGATCTAGTAGTCGAGGTTTCCTAATAATTTCATTAGGAATACTCGGTTAAAACTGTTAGCTGTGGTTACGACATTTTTTCGCACACTGGTCCATGTTGTTAGAGTATATTTCGGAAGAATAACTGAGCCCTTGATAAAAAAAAAAAACTGATTGATTCGAAATGCGCCCAAATATGATAAGAAAATACACTTTCTGTTCCTTCAACGTTACGAGATGCATATAAATTGACAGGTTTTACAGTTAATAAAGTATTAAGGGAAAATTGTCGCAAATCTCGCTCGTTTATTTAAACACTTTAAATGACCAAGAGTTCCAATCAAAGCATTTCTACAACCCAGGCGAATTGTTCAAACGCAGGGATTGCACTCAAGATTAAAACAATTAAAATAGATCCAAACATTCCATTATTTTATTGGCTGGTATAAATTTGGAAGTATCTGATTGGTCAGCTAAGATATGCAAATATTTTAATAGAAAAGAACATGTATTCTTTCTAGAAGGTGTAATTGAATTTCGATCATTTCGTTCGATTTGGAAAAAATAAGCGATAATATCCTTTGATATATATAGTTAAAATCGTCCAAACAAACATTTATGGTAACCCTGAAATTATTCGAAAAAACATTCACCGTGTCAGTTCATATTTGTTCCTCAAAAAACATAAAAACATTGACTCACAGCATTTGTATATCCCAGGGCTGGTAAAACACATTTAAGTTATATTAACTTATAACAGATCTAGAAATCATCTAAAATATTTAAAAGTGTTATCTTATATACGAGGTACCTTTAACCTGATCTTTAACTATAACAGGAAATTTCAATTGATAGTACCATTTGATTGCAAATTTATCTAAAATGGAACAAAACGGTAAGATATAAATGGATTCCTCGGAATAAAGATGGGGAAGCAAAAAAAGGAATAAGAGTGACAACATTTTTTTATAATTAGGCGCTTTCCTGGAAAGACTTACGTAAATCTCGTTTTTTAATATTATTTTTGACAAAAAGCTGAATGTGGTTTATTTTTATACTTAATTTAGGGAACGTCGAGGAAGATGTTTAGATCATCCTTGCATGAAGATAAAGATGCACCCGCATTCTCACTAGAAATACCTCCCGAGTGAACCGTACTTAATTCTACAATCAAGACTGAGGCGCTCGCAAGCAATTTACTATCATTATTTAGTTGCCTCGAAATTGCCCAACTTGCACGTAAAAAAATGTCGTTATAAATAGTGAAAAATTGGTAAGACATTTATCAACTATTTATACCATTTTTAAAAGGCGTATCATTTCTATGTAATGAAAAAGCCAGTTTTTATTGGGGTTTTTTTTCGGATTTTTATTTCTGAAAAGAGTAAAGGATGAATAGATAGATAGAATGTCTATAGAAGATTATTATCTCTAGTCTGTAAATAGTCAATCTTCAAATGGTTTTAAATCACCTTTCAATAGAGTCCTTGAGTCTTTTCATTCAAACCCTTAGATACTAGGGTTGACAAATAAATACGTATACCAGTTCTTTAAAAAAAATACTAGATTGTGCAAATTTTATTTAGAATTAGATTTGTAAATATTAAGTTCACATCTCCGCGCATAGTAATGCAAATTTTGACGACAATACTAACAATCGACTATTTTACATGCATTTTTGTAACGGAACGTGCCACCAGTCTGACACCGCACGTTAAAGTTCAAACAACGTAGATCTAATTAAATCTAAAAGTAAGTTTTGAGCTTTTCGACGCGGAGCTCCTTTTTCTGGCATACGTTTGCGATATTGCAATATTTCATTGCAAATATTTAAGCTAATCTTTTTTTCTTTGAAACGATTTTGACGAAGCAAAAACAAGTAGTCTTAAGATTCAGCAGCGAACTTTTAAAATCAAGGAAATGAGATAGCAGTTTTTATTAAATTAAGAAGAACTCACGTGGTAATATTCGACCGTGATTTTTTGTTGACCGCTAAACATTCTTAATTCAATGAGGTCTTAAAAGCTTCATTTTAATTTGATATTGCTTCGGATGTATTGCAAAAGAAAATAAACTAAGATTTAAAAATACTGCACGTACATATTTATGCATTTGAGACGGTCCTGCGTTTCATACGTAAATATAAATACAGTATCTCAGTCGTTTCTTAATTTTTACCGAAGGACAAATTTTGATAATCTGCATTAATGAATAAAAGCATTATTAAATTTATCTGTGTAGTTATTTATCAACCCTCGCATATGTAACGTATACCGTCCACAATCACACACAACTCCCAATAGTTGTCTGTGAGGTGAGAAGTTGGATGCCCGGAGAGGATGTCGTGATATTAAGGTAGTGGACCCGTAATAGTTCCGCAACATTTCGGCAATCATGATCTTTCACAATGTTGACCGAGGTTTCCTAATGAAAATCATTAGGAAACCTCGGTTAATACTGTTAAAGTTCATTACTCCCTAAACGTTGCGGAGCTATTACGGGTCCACGACCTTAATGGCGAGAGAAATACCAGGAATCAATGGTTTGGTGCTCACACGGTATGCTTGAATAAGCGTTGTTAAACCTCATTCAAAGAAACCAACATGTCTCATCTTACATGTATCAGAGTGATCTATGTCTGTACTACTCAAAAGTTGATAAGAACCACTTGTTATATTGTGGTTAATTCTTACCCCTGAATGAAATTTACCTATAATTTGTTCAAAACAATAATGATTTGACGAACCATTAAAGCGAACCAGTGCTCTTAACTTGGTAGGGGCAATACTACTGGGTAATTCGAAGTGGGAGTCAAATTTAGATTTAGGAAAAATCATATTAACTAACATTATCAGACTGTACAATTTAATCTATTGGACGTCTAACTGACAGTACAATGTGTTTAGGGTGCCAAAACGCTTGAACCCGTTTATAAACAATAACCCAGCATTACACGTTTATCCGCGTGCAAAGCGATACATTTGATTTTCAAAATGTTTCGTAGCGTTATCATCATGAAGACAAAGTTGCTATGATTCTTTGAATACAATTTAGCGCGTTAAGGGCCGATTAAAGGCCACGATGGACGCCACAAAGCTTGGGTTAAATTTACGATTTCGAAGTTCCATATATTATGCTCGAATATAAAATTGAGATTATTTGAAAAAAAAGATTTAAAAAGTCAAATATTCAAAAGTGTATACAAAACATATTTATAATGGATTAGAGCATGTGTTTTATGTGTTCTTCTAAAGGGTAAGTAACGACTTAATTTCGAACGTGGTCCAGACACGCTACCTTAACATGGATTATCTCCCTTGATAAAGGTAGCGCCAAATACGTTCTTCATAACCAAAAAATTGACTTTTTCCAGCACTACACTAAAAACATGTTCGAAGCGTGATGGCTTTTCTTGAACGTCTGTGGATGTTTTTTACCCAGATCGCAGGTAACTTGTTCTGTACAGACGGATAAAACACTGGTCTAAATGCATATTTTTAACTCTAGATGACTTTTTGCCTACGGGACCTGGGGCCTGCTTTACTAAACATCTTACGATCATTTTTTGTGTAAGTCAAATTTACTTCTACTGTAGTAAATAAATATGGAATTCTACCATGCATTATCTCATTGGAATCGTCTTTTAAAGACGATTCAGACAAGATATTGCGAGGCAGAATCATACCGCGAATGAAACACCAGGTGATATTGACTTACGATTAGTTTTTTCGTAAGAAGTTTAGTAAATTGGGTCCCTGGGCTCCACCTTTTAACTGTTGCAAAGACTCTTCGCAATAGTGTCACAGTGATGTGATGCTCGTGTTCTAGTTATACACTAAAACTTGTGTTCAGCGACCACTTATGGGACCACAAAAAGTCGGTCGCTTAAGGGAATGGTCGCTTATTACAATATTTCGTGATAGATAAGAAATGTAATTTTGATAGCAGATATACATTGTCGCCTAAGTCTTACTGAATTCTATGGTGTTAGACCTCATCAGAATCGTCTCATTGAGACGATTCTAATGGATTATATTACAATAGATTCAATAAGAAACAATTTTTCGCAAAAAATGTCCGCTTTTTCAGAGATCTTGCTTACGGTGAAGGGACTTTTTATGATGGTCTTTTGATAAAATTGGTCGCTAAATAGACGTGGTCGCTTGAGCAATATCGACTGTAATTGCTGATTTAAAGTATTCTTGGATATTTAGCGATTAAAACAATACTGTGTGACTGTTCAGGTTGGTTAGTTTCTATCAGACTAGCCCTGCGTTCAGAATGAAAATCAAAGCATTGAAAGTACTGAAGGTTAACATTTCTGGTGTCATTGCGGCGATGGAAAAAAAGGAGAAGAAAAAGAAAACTATGCATTTAAAAATATGAGGAATGCAAAATGTTTCGAGCAAAGTTAGAAAATGTTAATGCAACTTTAAAGGAATTTCTCTCTTTTGTTAAGCCTGTGTTTGTGGTCAATAATACGAATGCTACATATGGTATTAACACCTGATTTATTTTAAAGAAATATATATAAGCAAATCTTCCTGATATTATCACAAATAATTTCAATACAGTCTACCCCGTGTATTTCTCAAACCCTCTTTTTTCATATGAAACTGCTTACTTCATAGTTATGCCTGGCTTAATCTTATTAATATTTTTGTTTTTCATTTTGTTTCAATGTTTGGTGTCACAGGAACGTTCCCCGAAACAGGATACATGCGTCATTCGAAATTCTAACATTATCTTTAATATCAAACATAAACTAATTACTAACTTTTTGGAAATTTAATGAGCCTACAGACGCCTGATCACAAAGGCTATTCCACTGTATGAAAATATAAGTGATTAAAGAAAACACGAAAATTCATTGAAAATAAGTAATTTCTTGAATATAGATTTTTTCTGTTGCTCGTGATGCAATATCTGTGAAGTCATAAACACGTTTCAGAGAGCGCAAACGTGCAGGGCAATGTTGACTAGCAAGACCTAGCCTATTCAAGTGACGAGGTGCTCATCATCAAAATCATTTATATATCTCTGAAATAACAACAGCACTTAAATTTATCAGAGGCTGTCAATATTGTGTTTCTTTTTTGATAGTGTTATTTTTTGTTTGTTGTTGTTATCCAAAATAATACCTCCGCCTTCACCAATAGTAAAATTCTTCATTTTACTCGCACCGCCGTTTGTTGTTTGTCTTAAAACATCATTTGCTTTATCAGTATAATTTTCATTAGGTCCGTTTCCTTGATTCTTTCTTTCATTTGGTCCATGTACAGGGCCTGGAAAGGTGTTTTCTTCTTTTAAGTCGGATTGCGTAACATTTAATTCGTTGTAATTATTTATTTCTACAGTCTTATCTTCATTTGTATCTTTTCTGCGATTGGGATTAATATCGAAATAACTAAGTAACTCTACTGCAGCCTCCTGTTCGTCAGCGTCCTCTAGAGATTCTATCCAATACCTTATACAACCACCCTGTAGCTTAGGTAATAGCGTGTCTCTAGCATGAGCCTCTTCTAGAATAAACTTCAGCCAGGGGTATTGTAATTGTTGGTAACCTAGAAAGCCGATGGATCTCATAATACGGGTGATTCTCAGGTGGTTGTGTGATGAACTGAAAAAAGAAAGAAAAAGTTGTGTACTTAAAATATACTACCTTTATTTTTTAAATTACTTGGAATTATGAAATGCAATAATGACATTTTCATGTAGACCGAATTTGAACCCCCCCGCCCCCAAATGAACATTTCCTTAAAGATAGATTTATAAGTTTATTTCGAAATGACTTTTAAAACCTATTATTTAGGCCAAAATAAAGCTGTCTAGTATAAATATGGTCAATATTTTTTAACGACGGTAATGATTTTGCTTTGAATGTAAGACTTCTCTCTATCAGACTTTATTCGTAGATACATCAACTAGAAAATTGATTTGTATCCATTTAATACGCTCATAGTTCAGAACAAATCTTTATAACCTTTTCTGGGTGTAGTACTAACGCAAAAGTGATGGTTTTGGCATTAGGAGAATTTCACTGATATTGTAAATATAAATGAGGTGTGGATCGAAAATTCTGAATAATAATGATCTGAACTTCAATTGCAATAATATGTTATTTCTTTAAGCCACCTGCTTTAGAGATAGATGCTTTACACACGTATAATGTATTCAAATTTAGCCTAAACAGAGATATGATACCATACCAGGAGCTTTCCGTTGTTTGTTTATCCGTACCGATAAATTGAATTAAAATGAAGTTTGCGGGTCGCTTTCTTTTTTATGACACGTGTTTTTAAGTTGTAGCGGAGCAATTCCAACTTAGATTTAACAAAACCGCAAAATGAACACAAGATAATTTCATTTCGGGTTTCTTGATAACACATATCACGTGAACAGGATGTGAATACACCACGGCCTATTTTGTATATCTCAACTTGACATAGACATACAGTTTATTTCATCAAGAAGTAAGAATGTTGAACAATTACACAACTATCATTTCATGTATATTATTAACACACTAATTTATGTTTCAAACGAAATTTATTGAAACTTGCGTACGAATTTACTAGTAGCAAATGTTTGCATTACTATATTTGGAAATCATGTGATAAGTCAAGTCCAATAAAGTAAGCTATTGACAACAGCACTGTCCAATCACGTGATCTGCTTATTTGGTAATACGCGACCTGTTTTTCGTAGAATTATGTTATAGCTTATTTTAGAGGTCTAGTTTCTTTTTCTGAACGAACTTTTTACACACTTCAACAAAATATCGTAGTTCAAATGGTTTTTTTCTAATTGTTTCGTAAACCATTATTAGAAACGCGCAAAATCTGCAGATTATTTATCTGTATTAACAACCCGATCCAGCAAATATTCTCTTTTTATTACTTCTCTTGAAAACGGAACCCCATTTCCAAATCGAGCGACAATTTCACTTGATGGTGGACGCAGCAAGGATCGATAAAAGAATAGATCCACAAGTTTAAGTGATAGATTAAAGGTCAATTTTGTCTATACCTGTATAGACAAAATTTACCTTTGATCACTCACCATAAATTGCGGGTCTATAGGCAAACATTTATCTTCTCTCTCTGCTTTTGTCCATTTTCTTTAAAATTGCTTAGACATAAATTCACTTGTGCAAAAATACGCACGTCCGCAATCCTTTAAATATCATTGAAGATTATCACAAGTTAACTACAGCCTTTGTTTTTATCAAATAACTGAACGAGTTTACCAACCCCACGTGTTTTGCCTTCAGGGGCCACGTTCTAGAAAGGTCCTACGATCGAAATTTGATCGTATCGCAATCGTACGATTAAAATTGGCTTTCAAGAAACATTTTTGGCTTTCAAAAAACATGTATCATTTAATTTATGCATAAATTTGCGTTACCTAAAGACTAGTCTTGAAATTTGCGATTTTGACTATGCAAGCATAGTATTTTCTCAGATTTCATTTTTATATGCAGCTTGAAGCGATTGTATATTGGCGTCATCTTCTCCGTCTATGTCTGTCCGTCCGTCCGTCCGTACGTCCACTTTTCTTGTGAGCACAACTCCTCAAAGATTTTTGATTGGGTTTGGATGAAACTTCCATAGAATGTTCCTTATCACCTGATCTTGCGCATAAAGTCACGGTTTGGTGAATTTCAGCCGCGTCATGGAAAAAGAGCCTTCATGTAAAAGGAATCTTGTTAACACAACTTCTCTCTCATTTATGGACCGATTATGATGAAACTTTCACAGAAGTTTCTAGTCACCTGACCTAGTGCCTATTGGCTAGGGTTTGGTGAATATTAGCCGTGTCATGGAAAAAGAGGCCTTCATTTGAAAAATCTTGTGAACGCAACTCCTCTTCCATTTATGGACCGATTTGGATGAAACTTTTACAAACTGTTCCTAGTCATCTGACCCAGCGCATATTTGGTGAATTTTTTAGTCAAAAGTCGAGACCACCTTGGCGGGATGCGTCAGCTTTGTTAGTGGCTTGATGTCATAGTCTCTTGAACGCATTCCAACTTATCAGTACTTTCAGTACTTTGATTTAAGTATTTCAAGAATTTACAGGTGTGACACGTTCTTAGGTTTATACAAGCGAATTTCCGCTACTGTTGAATCGAATCGAAGGCAGAATTTACTCATTTATATGCATCTTTCATGCATTAAAGTCTGTATTGGCCATGTATCACCTGCTTAATGTTATAAGATTAAATAACATGTTTGTGTCTCAAAATATCAGCACTTGTTCCCTTATCTCGGCTGTGAGAAAATATCATGATTCGGCAGAGCCTCGTTTTGATAAAATCTCCCAACCTGTCTGACCAAAAGCTTCTGTTCTAAGACTCGGTATAGGAATTTAATCGAGTAAAAAGTTCTGTTTAATTCTTTATTATTCTGTATGCGTTTAATGCTATCTGTCGTGTTATAATGCCAATTTTAATAGTTTAAACTCACCTATTCAAGTGGTCGTATCTCTCTTTCCAGTTTTTCTCGTCTCGCGAAAATTTCGGGGGACGCAAACTAACCAATTTCATGCCATAAAAATTAAGCATCATCTTAAACGCTTTCAAAACACGTTTAGTAAGCTGCGTGGTATTTTGTATTGCCTGTTCAAAACAGAGAGAGATAACAATAATAAACGTAGGAAAAATTTGGTAATTTCAAACGAAGCAAGTTAAAATTTATTCTTTTAGAAGAGTAGAGAGTTAGTTCATCAGAAGGTTGATATATCTTTTTCACATTGTTTTGTTGTCTTAGCTTACACTTGTACTCTAATATTAATGTTGTTTTTTATAATTGAATGATATGAAATGAAAAAAAGTTTTCTTGTTTTTATTGAAGTATGCTGGAAACATTGTTGCACATGTAAAGGTTGACTCCATTTCCTTACTTTCTTCCACAATTAGAACAATATCCTAATCAAGACACAATTACTATGTGCGAATGTCTGTGTTTCTTCCTTTCAAGAATGCTCAAATGAAATCATTGGAAATATGTATAATGTCCAATACAAATATTCAATAATGTAGAAAACACAATTACGCAATTGAAGCTTTGGTTGGTACGCGTTTTGGTTGATACAGTCAACAACATCGTCAAATTGACAAGGTGAATGATTTTGGAATGATTTAAAAATGAAACTGATTGAGTGTTTGGAGCGAGTTTTGAGTGAATTTAATGGGGGGTACTGTAATCCTATTTCGCAAATTTTGTTCAGGATGAACAAAATTAGCGATATTGATTACCTCCCTTTAATAAAATATGCATACAAGTTCTATAGATAGCTTCCTATTTCTTCAATAGCCTATTAGCCGCTTACACTTTGAATAATCTCAGTGAAATCGCGTTTTTTTCTCTATCCAAATTTATTTTGAATGACGTTGTTGATTCCATATTTTTCAATGGGTTTGAGCGTTTTTGAATGGTTTGGAATGAATGAATGGAGCACTGAGTGAGCGATTTAGAATAGTTTTGATTGAAGCGAATGTCAATTTCACGATGTTACTAACTGTACTTTGAAATCTTACATCTGCCTCGTGTTTTTGTAAAGGTTGTGCTGACGAATTCATACCACTGCTGTCGTACATTGGAAACAGCCTTAAACACAAAAACATGTGATTTACTACAATCTACCATATTTTTGTTTCGACTTTTTCTGGTGTATCGACCTAGTGCATTCTTTTTTGTTAGTTTTTTAGAGTAAATCAAACGAGCACCAAAGGCATTTGGATACTAGCTTTATGCAATCGGGCGAATGAATTGTACTTCCCCTATAGCAATGACGCGGTTACTCAATCACTTTTTTTTCAAGTAAAAGAAAAAAAGGTAACTGCAAATATACTTCTATTCAACGTTTAAAGTTTTTTTTTACAAAATTCCAAATACTGTAAATATTTTTTCTACGTTCTTTTATTATTATTATTTCTTTCACGAGTTACAGCTATCTTCTTTTATTATTATTATTACTATTACTTCCTAAAATTCAATGGCGGCGGCACATATCTTCTCTGAGTTTTGTCTCTCAACAACTGGTTTCCTTCTTGAAATAGCAACTTGAGGCTGGGAAAGGTTGATATGGGGTACTGGTGCGAGAAATACCAGAAATTCATTTTGGTGCTTTCGGTTGTCTTAATTTGACTAAAAACTGTTAAAGGCGACATTCAATCCCACTCAAACAAACAGACAATACTTCCCGACAGCACTCTACATGTACACCCACAGCAGTTACTGTTCACTTTCTTGGCGTACACTCAAACAACAGGACTCACCATTGTATATATTGGTGATTTCTTTCTAGTTTACAATAATCACCATGCCATCTCAACATCTCATCTATATAGTAACCTTCAAATGTACAAGACAAATATCTTCTATCGAACAGAAAGATTTAAGATATTAATATAATAATTATGACTTATTTTGTATTCATGACAGTATAATTCGAAAATCAATATCGCACTGCATGATCTTTTTTCGTTTCATACATAAAAGACCTTACATTTCAAAGACATTGTGAGAGATAAGAAAATATTTGAGAATTTTAAGACGTTTGAATGGGTCTTTTCAACGCAAATATGCAAGATAAACGAGTGCTCATTTTTGTATTTACTGTGTTATGAATTGAAAAAAAAGGTCGATCAGAAGGCTCGTCTTTAAAAGCGTAGATAATTATTGTCTTCTATTTATACCGGCGTCTTTTAACTTAAACTTCGCGAGGGATGTTTGTTAGTTTAGTTTAGTTTTGTTTCTTGTTGCTTCATTAAATAAAAATAAATCTCTTCGAATGTGAATTGAAAATATATCTTTAGCCATGAAACGGCTTGATAAAAAATTTACAAATAAGCCTGTCAGCGAGATTTCCAACAATTTCAAATATGCGCAAAGTAAAGACTCTAACTAGCCTGTGCATCCGCACAGTCTGACCAGAGTCTTCACTATGCGTTAAGAAGATACATTGTAGATAAGGTCTCAAAGTAATTGAAGACCATCTGGTAATTTTAAATTTACAGTATGTGGCGGCTATCTACGAATCTCATGAACATTTCAAATTGTTGGAAATGTCAAACACATGCTCAAATATAAAAAACTCTCACCTGGAGCGGGTCTTGAACGGATCTTATTATCATAAAAGTCGAGGTTTGCTCGCAGCTTTTTGTCGTTATCTCTTTGGACCTAAAACAAAATGGCAAACATTTTTTTTTTAAACGAGTTACATGAAAAAGGATAAATGTATATTCCATCTTGGGGCGAAAGAGAAAGTTTTTGTTTATTTTTTTCACTGAGTGCAGTCTGAATACTTCAGAAACATAGAAAAGGTAATGACATACACGTATAAGCAATTTTATCATTCCAAATTGATTAGAAAAGTGAAAAAAATTCTTTACTGTAGTATGTTTTCTATAACGGCAAAGAACAGACGAGAATAGTTTTGAAAAGTAAAATGATTTTTACCCACATGTATAATTTTACATGCATTTTGCGTGTTTTTCAAATTTTATAATATATGAATTAAAATGTTTTATCGAAAATTAAACTTTGACTATCCGTTAATTATCATAAACAAGCAATCGTAATCATTTCATGTAAATTTAGATTCTTTTTTAAAGAATTACCAAGTCGTAAAGCGACGTTTTCTTTTCCGGTTTGACGGCTTCTTTTATATAAATTCCCTTTTCA
Organism: Fragum whitleyi; assembly: GCA_948146395.1. Classification (NCBI taxonomy): domain Eukaryota; kingdom Metazoa; phylum Mollusca; class Bivalvia; order Cardiida; family Cardiidae; genus Fragum; species Fragum whitleyi. The sequence continues at coordinate 27,229,061 of OX411551.1, read as the reverse complement.
GGAGATCCCGTGCTATCTTCTAATGGGTCACTAGTTCTGTCACCTGTTGTTTCTTGCGAAGTCTTGTCTTTGGAATCTTCATTGTCAGCTTTTGAAGTATCTTTGTTCTCTTTTGCATTTACTTCAATTGAATTATTTTGCGTCAAGGCTTCATCGCTGGTGATTTTTTGCTCAATTGTGTCTTTACCTACGCCATTCTTGCCCACACAATCATTATCCGGAGTTCCCGTTTTATCTAATTGGTGATCGACGTCTTTGGATTCTTCTGAATTAACAGTATCATCGGTTACAACCACTAAATTACTGTCCGGTTCCTTTTCTAAATTAACGTAATCTGCTTCAACCGAATTCTCACGGCTACTTTCTTTGCTTTCATCATCTTTACCTTTGTTATCTGAGGAATGTTCGCCTTTGTTTGAATCCGTGTCATCATTAGTACCTTCTGTACAACTGACTTTCGTTGATCTATTTTCTCTATCCAATATGTTATCAGGAAATGGACAAATTTCTGAGTGTGTTTCTCGTTTTCGATCGCATACTTTTGAATTGGTACTTGACCCAAATCCCTTATCAACGTTATTGTCTAATGCACTGTCGGTACTTTTTTTATTTTGTTCCTGTGCAATTATCTCCTTATCTTCTGGCTTGCTTTTCAATATTTCTTGATCAGGTAAAACCGTATCACTCTCTGTAGGCTTGGATTTCATTTTGTCATTGGTGGTTGAATCTTCTTTATGATCATATGGCTTGTCTAATTTTTCAATAGTTTTTCTATCATGCTCAATATTTGTGGCATCTTCAGTACTTGTCTTTTTAGATTCCTTTTCGTTGTGTGAATTACATTCATTTAATAGAACCTTTGAATCCTGTCGGTATTTTTTATTTTCGCAATTGTCTATTTTTAAAACATCGTCATTCGCTTCTTTTAGAACCCCTTCAACATTTGTGACAGACTCAACTTGTTCCTCATTTTGCTGACGCTGATAAGTTTGTCCTAGAATAAGTTCTCCATTAATAGATTTAACTTGTTTTTCCAGGCCTTCAGTACACTCAATCCTACCGTTTCCCGTCACCCCTGCGTTCATCTCTGTAATTAATTCACTATTTGTGTTTGGAATTACCTGTTCTACATCATCTCCGTGTCTTTCTGTGAACCCATTTTGCCGTTTATTTGTCCTAGTCACTCTTTTCTGTAAAGAAATGGTTACTCCTTATTACAAATTTTGTGAATTTGTCAACTTTTATCATGTATTTTGCTAGAGAATTGTTGAATGAAAGCTTTTGGTCAATACATATTTTGTATAGACATAATCGACTTTTCATTGTTACAAACAACGCATGAAACCGAACTTCTTCCTAAAATATTTTACGAGCTATTTCTCCATCACAAATTATGAAGATTATGAGAGATTGTAAATTGTTTTATTGTGGACTAAAGCTGAAAATGTTTATATGGTCGCTTTCATAAGCTTTTTACATGTCACGTCTTTGTCATATGTTTTATGGCTTTTTGAACCCAATTAGTCTTAAATGAGACAATGATTCATTCTAAATAATAATCAATTACCATTAAATGATAAATATATGAATAATTCGCTTCATTGCTTGTTTCAAACGGATCATGCGAGTCCCGGGAAGATGAGTACCAACGAAAAATGTTGCACCTTAACGTTTCTCTAGATTATGCATTCTTTGTGCATCATAATTCGTGACGGTTTATGTGGTAATCAAACTTTTATATTAATACTCTTTTGAAAAAATAAATCTACTGCTCTAAGAATATATTTGTTTGTCATCATTGACAAATTAGACTAAACTCTAGGATTGATGATTCAGAGCGTTTCATATATAGAGCAGTTATATCGCGATGGCTGGTACACCTACCCATGGTTTCCTGTCGTTTTGCACACCAGAATACCAAAACATTTACATTCGGGCCATCAGCTGCTAATCCCTCTAAAGCGTACTATTTACCATACACTGATTGATGGGATACAATTGGCTCGTGTAAAATTGACTTAAGTCTAGTGCCGGTTGAATGTTGGCCGAAGCGGCGTTTGAACTTACGACCCAAAACTTACCGATGATTATGCCATGAATGGACGGGTGAGAAAGAGATTTAGATTTGCTTGTGAGCGAGATTAGGGACAATTTCACGAGGCTTAAACGGTATCCTGATAAAGGCCAATCCATGGGACAACTTTGTTTACATATTCGCTCGTAAGATAGCAGCCTTATTAATAAAGATCAAGTTCAATCGTTAGTTAAGGTAGTGGACCCGTAATAGTTCCGCAACATTTCAGAAGCAGTGAACTTTAACAGTGTTAACCGAGGTTTCCTAATGATTTTCATTAGGAAACCTCGGTCAACATTCTGAAAGTTTATGAGATCCGAAATGTTGCGTTACTATTACGGGTCCACTACCTTAATTCTAAGGACTTTGCATCGTTATTTTTGCATTTAATATGCACTTCACCTTTTCCACATATGGGTGGCATGTATTTGTTTAAGTGTGACTTTTCATTCTTTCTATCTTTTTCCACTTTCTCGTCTTTATCGCAATTATTAGATAGCTAAATATATTTCTCCCTTATGTTTCCATAGTAAATCCTACTCATAATAAACTGTCATACACACGTGTAATTTTTCAAATGATTAACTAAAGGTAGTGGACCCATAAAAGTTCCGAAACATTTCGGATCTCGGTCTTTTCGATGTTTATCGAGGTTTCCTTATGAAATCATCAGTAATCCCTGGTATAGTCCGTTTGACTTTTATGTGGACCAACATTTCGTTGAAAATCTTAGAAATTAATTAATGAAACGCATATTTTTCTTGTCATACCATTTTTTCCAGCTAATACCATGACGAATTTTGTTTTTCAGAATTTTTGAATGTAAAATAATGATTTTTGTCCGTCCATCTACATGTTAACTTTCAGCATTTCATACCTACTTGTTACTGTATTAAACGGAACAGCGAATTGTATAACCAAAAATAGTACTGATTTGCATAGGGATCTAGAAATCATTATTTTGAAATCAGTTTATTTTGAAAAAATATTTTTTGGAATGGTATTAAGCTAAAATTAAGATTTTACTACATACAAATCCTTTATTCAAACGCAATTTTATGTAATTGATGAAAAAGGTTGGTCCATATAGAAGTCAAACGGACTATAAACACTGTTAAAACTCATTACTTCCGAAACGTAGCGGAACTATTATGGGTCCACTGTACTTTAATATTGTGTATGTATGATTTAAACTTACTTTTTACCTCCAAAAATTAATGAAATATGGGATACCCATAGCTTACCTGTGACCGGCTATCTCATTCATAGTATGTCATAGCAAAAAACGAAAGTAGAATACGACCTCGAAAGCGAAAGAAGATATGAATTGTTAAAAACCATTACTTTAAAGTATCAATTAAAAAAAACTAGTAAAAATATCACCAGACAATATTTTTCTTTAAAAATGTATTTCTTGACATTTTAATTTGAATCCGAGAGAAATAGACAAGCAAAATTTCTAGTACACTTGCCAATTCAGAAATGAAATGAAGCCAAGTAATAATTATCGTAAAGGATAAGATAAAACCTCCAGCAAGATAAACCTTTAAATTCAGGGTTTCTTGAAAACCTTCTCCCTGATCGGTATTTATCGTTGTAACTGGTCGACTGTTCGGACAGATCACGATTATGCCAAACAAAATGAAGTTAGTTATACTGAATGCTTTCTCCTTAGATAGTTTATGAAATTATAAGAAACGAAATGGTCCATACACCTATGGAAGACTTTCGGTAAACGCAAAAAATGTCGTGTCTTCCCGAGTTAAACAAACGCTTGTAATAAGCATCATTCATAATAAATCGTGACGACTAGCCCTTGGATCGCCGACCGTTGAAGCATGCGTGTGTCAAACATAACACAATATTTCGCCGACTTTTTAGGTTTATCAATTACCATGATTAAATACAAACGCTACAATAACTATCTGATAAAAATGATGTAATTTTCATACCTGTCCACTCTTCATCGATGACGGTCTAGAACCCATCTCAGATATAAATGTCCAAGTTTGATAACAAAAAGAGAGAGAAAATAATGTATGAGTTTCCACACTTATTGCATGTTATATTAAACATGTTTTAGCCTTAAATAAACATGGCAAAATATTTGGTTAATCGATAATTGAGATCACAAAATCAGTAATATTCTTCCTGGTCTGTTATTGTCTGTATTGTTGAAAGATATGACGGGTTCAAAATGTGACCCTTGTAGAGAAAATTATTATCTTAAATAATATGTATACTTTTCTCTATTTTCTAAGTTTTTGGGCGCGCGTGTGTTCACATACGCGGTTGAGTGCGTGAGTGTTTGACTTGAAAATATTTTGTGGGAAAGTGCATGAATGTTCATTTGATTCTCCAACACGAATTTGTTAGGTTATGTTGAAAAAAAGCCTTGTTTTCTTTACATGTTACCTTCTTTAAAAAAGTTATTATTATTATTATTATTATTATTATTATATTATTATTATTATTATTATTAAAGTTGGGAAAGAGATCTCTTGGTCTTACTGCATCGCCCAGGCGGCCTCACATTGGTATTTATTTTTCGATAAGTTTATATTGATTTCATAGAGGTATGATACTAAAAACCTTATCACACTTATGTATGAATCCGCTTCGCGTATTCATACAGTGTGATAAGGTTTTTAGTTTCGTACTTTCAATAAATAAAGAAAAAATACTCTCTTCGTCTCTTAAATGGTTTTAAATTCGTCAACAAATAAAAGTCAGTTGAGGACGATAGGGAATAGTCAGTTATGACCAAGTTTATTTACTCGATTAAAATCAAAGCCCTGGGCGAACTGCAGGTGGATGTTTCTGGTTGCATTGTGGGGAAGAAAACGAGACGAAAGAGGAAAAGGTACATGTTAAAATATGATGAATGTTGCGACTTAAGTTTGTTATGTTTCGATGTTATTGCAAACTTTAAAAGAATTCCACTGTTTTATCAAGCCTATATTTACAATTCGTAATACGAATGAAATGTGGCATTAACACATTATTTATTTAAAAGAAATATAATATAATCAACGCTTAATGACATTTTCACCAATAAACTAAAGTATGTTCCTTGTATTTTTCAAGCTTCTCTTTAACTTTAAACTATTTACTTTATATGAATCTTTGACTTTATCTTAACTATATCTAAATGATGAAATAATGACGATTAGCGTTATAACATTAACGGGAACATTTTTTAAAGGAAACAAAATATTTATCCTCGGTGAGCCAGAGTCGCTCTATTTCGTTCGGAAACCTCAAAATTTAAGAAAAAAAAAAGAATAAACACAGTCACACTCTATGCACAAATTCTAATCGGGCTTTTAAGTTTCTTTGAAATCCTGCAAAACATCCTGAAAGTTTAAAAAAAAATGATGGGTGCTACACGACGTCGTTTCTTTTTTTTTTTTTTTTCAAAATGAGCGCAACACGTTTCAAAAATAAAAGCTTTTTTTGGACGGCCGACGATTTGTTTAAGGTGGTTTTTGTTGTTGTTGTTGTTGTTATTGCTGTAGTTGTTGTTTTAATTCAAATAATACAATAATATACAAGATAAGACACTAATTTTGCATATATGTTTTATTTCTGCAATGCTTCATTGACTTCACCGAATAATTGAAAAGATGGAATTTTTTTCCGATTGACGAATTATGTTTAAAATATGACCTAATTTTTGGTGGACGTTAAGCCCCGTTCCCACTGTCACGGTGTTGGTCCCGGACACCCACGGTACCTCCCGGTGGGGAAAGAGCCGGTATTCCGGGATGATCCGGGATCTTTTCTCTAAAAAATGATTCATATTCCCATATTCCCGACATTGCCCCGGTGTACCCCCGGATTACTAGCAGGATCTTCCCGTTCGACCCCGGACTATCCCGATTTGTTCCCGGTTTGCCACGGTGTATTTACGGTGCAAGGGCCGGCGTGATCCCGGTTGATCCCGGTACGACCCGGTGTAACCCCGGTCGTCGCCGGTAGCGCACCGGTAGCCGCCGGTATCGCCCCTTCATATCACGGTTGTATTCCCGGTTTGTCACGGTTTCCCCCGGACCACTCATCCGGGACTAACCGGGGGTCCAAACCGTGACAGTGGGAACGGGGCTGAACGGGGCTTAAGCTGAAAATGTCCACGGATCACCAGGGACTATCACGGTTGAGCGAGGGTAGAGAACCGGACTTGCCCCGGAATATGCCGGTGTTTCTCCGGATAAAGCCGATTCTTGACATCCTCCCGGTGAGTCCCGGTGACTGCCGGTTGTATTAAACATTTCAAAACATCCGGGGTCGGTTGCCGGATCAACAAGGTTCATCCCGGATGGTCCAGGATATTCACGGTGCCGCCACGGTTGTATTCCCGGTTTGTCACGGTTTCTCCCGGACCACTCATCCGGGACTAACCGGGGGTCCAAACCGTGACAGTGGGAACAACAATCCAGTCAACCAGTCAGATGTTAATAAAAAGCTTTTCACAAAAAACAGTGCCAACTTGGATTCAATTTTCTTTTTTTCAAAACTTGTCTCAACAACCAGACAATTGTGTATTTTGAATTGACATGATACAAGAATTCTTTACAATTTGTAGACTGTTCAAAGACTCCTCCAATATGCGAAATCACTTTTCAATTGAAAAACCACGTGAATTAAACGTCACCGCAAGAATTTTAGTTAACGAAAAGGTGATGCTTTGCCTATTTGGTTTTCCGTGGTCTAGGGGTGGGGGTGGGGTGTGTGTGTTTGGGGGGGGGGGGGGTTGAAGGGCCCCCATTAGAGCAGGTCATTGAGTTATTCTTTGCCAATTAATAAAGGACAGTGACTCAAAAAATCTAATGAATAGAGTAACGGTTCTTATGCACTGCACTCCCAGGTGATGAGAGCTATCCACCTGTGAAGTTGCATGATTCTAGCTTGCATATTTGTTGAGCTATGTTCCAGACAAAAAATAACTTATAATTGTAGCAAAGAGCATTTAGCCTAAAAATAAGCAAGCTAGGGTTATAGTTTTTAAAGGCTGCTCTTCTCCTCAATGAGATCTATCCACCCATGAAGTTTCATGACCATAGCTATTAAACTTTCTGAGATATGCTCAAGACAAACTTCAAGTATGAAATTCATCAAAGAGACTCAAAAAATAAGCATGGTAGAGTTATGGTTTTTATGCACTGCACTTCTCCTTAGTGTGATCTTTCCACCCATGAAGTTTCATTACCATAGCTATTATACTTCCTGAGATATGCTCCGGACAAAAAACGGTCTACGGACGGACGGACCGACCGACCGACGGACCGATCGACCGACAAGTGCAAAACAATATACTTCGAAGAGGGACATTATTAGTTGTTCTTATGACATCTTAGTGTCCTTACGACATCTTGTTGTGTCACTCATGCAAGAACAGTTACTGCGAATGCGAACGTATACGTTACGAGATGAAGAATTCCAATGATCAACGTTAACCTTGAAACTGCAGCTGTCTTTGCGAGAACTGACGGGTTCCTTATCAATATAATTATTTGATACTATAAAAGGATGTGTACTTTAAAGTTACTAATTACTCATTTAAAGAATTTAGCACATTAATGTGAAAAAAATGCAGTGACAAGATATTAGGAAAGGAGAAATTGTTAGCTCCTTATCTTAACAGTAAAGATGTCGCCTTCTACTTTTATTTTTACCATTGTTCTTGTAAAGAATTAAACTGTTCCACTTTTTGATGTTGTTCTTGATGTATAATCTTATTATAACTTCAGAAAACAAAGAAAGTTTTAATTGTTCAAAATATTAAACGTTGTTCTTGGTTATAAGTCCTCTAGTTCTTTGGCAAGGTTTCATTATTAAGAATCAAGTTCCATGTTCTATCATTCAAATTCCTTTGCTATGAAAACTACAAATTTGAACAAAACTTAGAACCAAAGGATAATTTCAATTAAGTAATGAAACAAGTCCATTTATATTATTCCAGACTTCAAATATTTTTATCGGAATGACCAATAACTAGATGTAACTGAATCGATCCAAAAATATTGAAATAAGAGTAACTATGTCTTACAATAAAGTGTTGAGTTGTTTCACATTGCCATGTCTTCCGAAACGTTTTGGTGACTTAGTTTATACTACTAGTAATTTATTTTAGTTCGATAGCGACGAAAGCTTAAGCTTATAGAATCGCTCTCGAACACTCAATCCTGATTTTTTCACGTCCCCGAGAGAGAGGCAGTGGTTTGAACCCACTGCTACCCATTTTTACAGCTGGGTGAACTGGGGCTGGCTATTAAAGGTTTTGCCCATAAACACAACCCGGCGGCAGTGGGGCTCTATCTACGGAGCTCAAGGTCATGGGTCGAGTGCATTTACCACTAGGCCACCGAGGCAGTCGGCAGATTTGATGACTTCACAGATATTGCTTAATTACATATAGTTCAAAGTTAAAGTTTGGTTTATAGTCTTATTTTACGATATACGTATTCACACGACTGTACACTTCTACCCCCGATCAGGGCATCACAGGTCGGCTGTTAAAAATGGCGTCTTCGGCTGCCACAGCCATTTGACTTACAACTCGCACAGGTACCCATTTATACACCTGGGTGGAGAGGAGCAACGTGGAGTAAATACTTTGCTCAGAAAAATTCCCGTGGTCTGGTCGGGATCCGATCCCGGGACCTTTCGATCCCAAAGCCACCGTCCTTACCACTAGACCATGGACTCCACATACAAATTGTATCGACCCTAGCCACACTTTGCCCATCTCTTTTTCAAAAAAACTTATTTCATGGAGCTCCCAGATGGTCCAATTTTAAAGTTTGCACTACCATTTAAACCTGCCGAACTTGAATCGAAACAATTTACATTCATCATATATTTACAAATAAAGTTTTCCTTTTCGTCTCGTTCTTTAAACCACAATGTTAACAGAATCGTCCACCCTCAGTGCTTTGATTGTATATATTTTAAACTGTTTTTCAATAAACGCTATAAGAACTTGGGTTTAAAGGGCAAACCTTTAGACCACGGTAAACGCATCGCATTGTCATGATTGTAGTACATGCGTGGAACACATTCGTGAATTAAAATTGGCGATTGTTTTTATTAAAAGTTTCTTTAAACAAACTACCATTTGTATAGAATCCTTGTATCACGCCATTTTCAAAATACACATTTGTCTAGCGGGGACAAGTCATGAGGAAATTGAACCTATGTGGGCAAGTCCCTACTAACTAGGTTATAAGAGGAATTATTTGGGACAGTTATGGGTAGATTTTGTTCGGTGAGTCGTGAAATCTATTTTCATTTATAGATTCCCAAGCTCAGTTTTGAAAATACACCTATAATATTTAAGATATTTTTGTTTTCAATAGGCATGATAGTTTTTGTTTCGATTTACGTTGTAATCTAGCTGACCGGATTTTTTTATATGATACAAAAAGAGGTCATCTCTGTAGTGTGTATAGTAAACCCTAGTGAAACTGTGCAGGCTATGCTATCTGACAAAACGTTTCGCTTTTGACAGATTTTCCTAACTTTGAATGACATATTACTGTCACGTATAAGATTTTTTGAAGAGCATCCTATGGTTGACATTTACTTGAAACAATTTTTGAATGATTTATTTTAATGAGTTTGCATATAGTAACTTTATGCGGGGATAGTACGTCGGAAAATCATTATACATTTATATGGTATGATTTCACAGACAATTAAATGAGTGGTGATAAGAAATATTTTGGTATGACAAATCGACATATTTCTCTTAGTACATACATCATCTCGAAGATTTGTCTTGATATATTATAAACAAAAGAAAAAAATGTTAAAATAACTTGACCTTTTCATGACTTCTCATTATTAAAATTAATTGCTTGTTATTTAATCAAATAGATGCTTGAAATTTTTTCGTACCGAAGCGTATATGTACCCCCCCCCCCCTTGTGAGGACATATGCTGGTTTCCAAAGACGTATTGAACTCTACAAATTGCCCAAAATGCGATGACAGTCGAAATATTTCGACATTATGACTAAATTTGTGTTTTTCTTGCTTTCCTATATATAGAAGACTTGCACAAATGAACTCGTGCTTCTTTAACGAATAACATGGATGTTGACATTTTTATGTCGTATTGTACATAGAAAGAAAAAAAGCCGCCTGAATTCTAACGATAAGTGACAAGACGTCCATGTTCTTGGAAATGGATATATGTTCATTTAGGCAAGTCTTACTTTCTGATGCCTTCGAGAAAATATAAATTTGGTCAACATGTCGAGATATACATCGACTTGCCATCGTAATTTGAACAACTTGTAGCCCTAAAAACGTCTTTGGAGACCAGTACATGTCATCAGTAGGGGGTACATATACGCTTCGGTATATACAGGCTTCCGTATTTTCGCCCTTAATAAGTAACTAAGCATTATATCAATTATCATAATGGTAACATTAAAGTTTGTCGCTCTAACGTTCACTCATTCCACTGTTTCGATTCCCTTAAAAAATTCAAAATAAGATTTAATCGTTATAAGCTTTTGGCGAACACAGCTATTTGGTCAAAACGTTTTCGATCTTAACAATTTTTTCATGTATTTCAACTACTTTGCTAAAGAAAACTGCTCTTCATTTTTCAAGTCAATTAAGTTCTGATCGGTTGGTATTCGTCTCCAGGAAATAGATAAGAGATTATCACCACAACGTAAAGAACATCCTATAGATGATTGATTCCTATTCGTACATTACAAAAAATGCTGAACCATGCCTTTCAATAACCATAAATCTTCTTAAAACTGGATCATTTATCATACCCTATATGTGAAGTAAAATTAGCTCATATTCGAGGCCTCATTACACATACCGCTATTTGTTTTCATCGTGTAGGAACTAGGAAGGTACATAAGTTTGCGCCGAGAAGAAAATGCATCCTTATTAAAGTATACTACCTTGAGATCTATCGATCACTTTGCTTTCGCATAGTTTCGGCTTCCAGCTGAACAGGGCTTAGCAAACATAAATTTATATAGTGTTTTACAAAGCTTTTACCCCAAAGCCTATTTTTTTATTTATTTGACCCGGTTAAAGAGTTTGCTTCAGATAAACCTAAACAATAATTCTCACAAAGTTTAAAGCAATTGAGACAAAAATGTTTTCGCCAGGATGGATTCTTCTTCTTTTTTTCTTCTTCTTCTTCTTCTTTTTTTCATTTTTTTTCCTTTTCATTTATATATCTTTTATTTATTTTTTTTTTTGAAAAATCGTGACCTTGTTTTTAGCTCACCTGAGCACGAAGTGCTCAAGGTGAGCTATTGTGATCGTCCAATATCCGCCGTGAGTCGTGCGTCGTCCACAATTTCGTAAAACATCTTCTGCTCCTAAATTAGTGGGCCAATCTTAATGAAACTTGACAGGGATGTTCCTTGGGTCATTCTCTTCTTAAGTTGTTCAAATAAATGAAATCCACCCTGACCTCTCCCTTTACTCTTTTTACTTTTCATAAAGGTCTCGTTTAATTGTATTTCATGAAGCTGGTTCATTGCATGTTCATATGTTCATGTAGCTCTGTACCCAGGCATATCATTTTTACTCTTTGCTTAAAACATTCTATGGTATTGATCTTATTTAGAAATCATCTTTTTGTTGACATCTGCCTATTTAATTGATGTGATGTCCCAGAGGTCAAAGAGACTCAGGTGGGCGATCTAGGTCCATCGTGGTCCTCTTGTTTATCCCACTTGACCAAATTTTGACTTCACCCTAGCTTTTATGAAGACAAACATTGTTACCAAGCTTCAAGACTTTTGGGCCGAAAATATTGGATCTAGAGTGCACACAAGGTCTTTCAAAATTTTGGCCCTGTTAACTAGTTGTTAGTCAGCAATTTCAAAATAGCGTTCAATTCGAAAGGTTCTTGAAGAACTTATGACAATATTTTTTAATAGCCAGCTCATTTCTAATCATCTCCAGAAGAACAAAAAACTAGCAAATAGTGAAAGAAGATGCATGCTAAAATTTATGTTTAGTGCACATGGTTAAAATAATGTTCATTCCGAGTATTTCAAAGTAAGGCATTCGGTCAGAGAAGGGCGTTTGGAAGGTTTTTAGAGACAAGAGTTAAATTCTCATTTTAAAAATCTCTAACTTTGGTCATGGTTATTAAAGGAAATGTAAATTTCGAAGTAAGTCTTCTGTTTTGTTTAAAAAAAAAATACAGATTGTAAGAATGGCTTCCTTTTCGACGATTGATAAAATGGTTAGGAAGCACATACCTAAACCATGCTCAGTCAGTTTGTTGATAACAATCGAAATCTATAAAACTGTTTTCAAAAAAAAATGTTACGTACAAAATAGGGTTTGATATGCATCATATTGTTTTAATATTTTTATTTTGAAAAGTATACGACTATTTCGACGCGTTTCACTTTTAACTTAAAAAAAGAGGTCATTTTGGCATATTTCAAGGTCAATTCTTAGGCAGTAACTTGAAGGAATATTCCTGCCAGGTGTAAGTACAATTGGCTTTGATAAAGAAAAAGTTGTTCAATGAACTAGTTTACCTCTACATTAGGTCGTATTCCCATCTTTCAAGAAACCTATGTACACCTGCGGGTGTCTAAAACATCGCCATTTTATTCATTGATATTTTGGACAATAAATGAATATACATGCCAAACCTCAAATTGTGGTTCCGGTGAGGATGATTCTTTACAATATTTCTAATTTTCAATGGGAACCAATATATCACTTTTTCGAAAGAAGAATACATAATAAACAAGGTTGTAAATTGTCACACGATACGCCCGTCACACTGCTAAATATCCAAGTATAAAAAACTCAAAAAGACAAGCTAGGTAGAGTGACTGTTCTTATGCACTGCACTCTGTAACCATGAGAGGAACATAACTACAAAGTTTCGAGCCAATTGAACGTAAGTGACATAGTTATGCTCCTGATCAACGCTGCCAGCCAGGACTCCTAACGCCGGTCGTCCGGACGCCGAAAGCCGCGGGGGGTCACAAAATATGTCCCGTCGTATAAAACTTCGTCTAAATAAGGAGAACGTGTCGTTTGAGATCTCATACTTTGTTGCTACGTACCAATACATTGTAGATGGTCCAAGCCTCAACATCTCATGAGCTCTGCCCCCGTGGACCAAATCGTCATGATATTTGTGACTAGATGCTTGTGCCAAATTATGGCGATCGTATTTGGGACGCTGTGTTCAGGTTAGCTTAAAACGTGATAAAACAACCATAATGCATATGTAGGCCATATTTTATCAACATATATCATTAAAATGAATGAGATAATAAATGAACATTTTTTTAAACGTGTTTCTTAACAACTTGATGTTGAAATAGCCTAAAACACTTAGTTGAGGTTTTTCTAAGTAGATTGAGAGGACATTGCTACTTTTCGGGTAACCTCAACTCGTTTTCACAACAAATATTTGAAATGTAATAAAACGATTAGCGCACATTGTGGGAAAATATCCCTTTTAAACAAATAAACGCGATTCACATACTTATGGGGAAGTTCATATAACAGTCCGAGGGGAAGCGAGAGATGATGTAAAAAATTAAAAATAATTGTTATTGCATGCACAGAGACGACATTCATGTGAACGGAGTTACAAACTCATCGTAGTAAGCGTGATTCAAAAATACCGCTACAATAATTAAATTATATTAAGTTATAATTTTGTTCACTAACAAAATAATAAACCCGTGCAAAACACGTTGTAAAAGAGAACAAAAGTTATTTCTAATCAATCTAAAGAAATGCCAGCATTATTTGTAATCGAACTATTGTGCACTACTTATTTTCGTAATTCGGAATCCAAGTAACACCGGGCCGATCCGGGATCAGAAGCGTCGAGGCTGAAAGGCTAAAATGACATCATTTGAGCCTAAACCGAGGTCGTTCTGATGGAACCCGGCTACTTCGGGTCGAAAACGAGTCCCATATGAACTTCCCCTATGTGTATTGAAGAATGCTTGGTGGCATAGCATCCATGACTTACCTACCATATGATTTACGCCAAAAACAGCGGGTTACCCAAGGTAAAGAAAATACAATTTCATGAGAAGCGTTCGTGTTATTATCGTCTTTCACTGCAAGTTGTTATCACGATGATTAAAAAAATAAAGACAAATATGATGGTTTGGGTGTAAAATTTTAATTCTACATAATAAAAGATGTTTGATTAGTACAAATTTTGTTGCGTTATTAGAGCATTAAAAATCTTTAATTTTCACGAAAACTTGTCCGAAAATGCAATTCAAATTTCATTTCTGCCAAGTTATACATGTGTTTGTACGGTCGTTTGTCTATATAGTCTAAATATTTTCTAGTGAACCAAATTTCACTACGTGGGATTGAGTTCTTTAGAAAATATTTGTGACCCGTCACGCAAAAAGGGCCCTTCTAGATACTGCGTGAATTGTCGATCTTTGTAAGACTGCGCGACCTGCGCAGACTGACCAGGATCGAAAATTTTCGCAAATGATAAATTTTCTGAATCTAGAATTTTTAGTCTACCTGCCTGTTCAAGTATCTTTAGTTTATTTATTCGACTTTCTAGTGGACCCAATCCTTTTTCCAAATATTTATTCTACGGAGTTCCCAGATGGTCCTTTTTCGCGTGACTGGTCACATTTAAGTCACACACAAGAATTGAGTGGTTTGTGTTTTTGAACACATCAACAACGATTTGAATTATTAAATATATAAAGAAAGTTTTGATTTTGGACGAACCATCTTGGAAGTAGTGTTGTGAAATTCTATACATACTGAATTCGGAAAAAATGCATTATGAATTTTCTTTACATTTATATTTTTGTTCCAAGTATAGGATTCTTGACACTTTATCTTTATTTATATTCTTTCCTCCGACCCTATGTCTTGTAAAAATTGTCCCGAGAACAAAAAATAATGGCGTAAAAGAGGTTACTATGATCATTGAGCAATAATTGTTTGTGAGTATAACTGCATATGTTGATCGTTAGTTTTGTTGAAGTTATCCCTTTTTATGAATGTAATGGCAATGCATAATAGCTATGCTTCCAAAAATGTTATATACTAAACAAATTATTTAACAATGTACTATATTTCCAGACTAGTTCGATCTGTTCAGCTCGGCGACCGTGTTGTAGAAGTACCAGTTTGTATGGTTCTCGGCTTTAGGAAATACGGTAATCATTCTCTCAGCTTTATAACTAGCTTGATTTGCCACGCAGTATACCTTGTGCACATGCAAATCTGTCGGAGATAACGTCAACGTCAATTGTGACGTCATGCCGTTAGGTTGTGATCGGAAAACCTGTAAATGAAATAATGATTCTGAAAGTGATTTCTCATCCTGTGTTTTATGTAAATAAAGATGTTCATTTCAGAAATAGCTGTTCAAACAGAACTTGTTTCCCAAGAAAGCTCAGTGTTGTGTCAATTTTTTATGAAGATCTTATTCTTTGACAAATATGTTAGTCTTTTTCTTTTATTTCTACCTGGTTAAACTAATGGCGTAATGATTAATCGAAATAATGAACTTTGTCAATCATTCATACTCCCCTTTCCTAATAAGGTGCTAATTTGTTCAATGTATATAGATTTTCATTAATCCGGATCAAATTATCGGAATTGTAAAGTAAAAGAAATTCTTACTATCGTTTTAGACAGAAAAATGTACTTTTTTCCATTCCATTAATATCTAAGTTAAAGTCTCAAAAAAACTCAGTAGGTAATATATGACACGTACTCTAAATAAGCCTGAACTGGCAATGTCTGGTCCGAACTCCTCATACAGCCGCATTTCAAGCCGTGGTCGGGGACGTCCGTAAGCCTTACATGATATGACGATCTTGTTCGTCGAGTTTTCGGTAACTCCCGTAAGGATCTCGTCAAAAACCGCTGGTTTAAATACGACGGCTTCCGTCACTGAATCAATCGTCTGGTTGACACTTACTGCCCTGAAATATTAAATGATATAGAGGATAATCGTTTGTTTCAGTGTAAGATCGATTTATATTTCATCGAGTGAACAACAAAAGCTATATTTTCACGAGTGGCGGAGCCACGAGTGAAAATATAGCTTTTGTTGTTCACGAAATGAAATATCTATCGATCTTACACGAAAAACAAACGATTATTCTATTTCTTTGATGCAAAAATGAGACAAAATGTGACATTTCTATGACACATTTTCGTAAAGCGCGTCATTATGCGCGTGATTGCTATGCAACGTTCATTGTGACGTCACTTTTCCCCCCCCCCGCATAGTTGACGTCAGATAGGATGAAATGCTCAAAAGCAGGGTATAAGTTTTTGATAATCTCACTGCTTTTGCGGTGAGTTTATCAAGTGATAATCTACCGTTATTTCTCGATAAACCACCGAAAAACATTAAAGAAAGTAGTTATAGTCTATGTTTGTTAATATAAGGATGACCGAGATTATTATCCTTACATAAAGCCGGAATGAAATCAAATCATTTTCAATTCAAACTTCATGGTTCTTGTTAAATCAAAATAAACTTCTGACAGAACCGGACTATCTACCATTCTATAGAATGATTTTAGAACTCCTTAATTTGACTTTCAAATTTGATAATTCAGTAAAAGTATGAACATCATAATTGTCCTTTTTTATTTCAGATTTTTTTAAATCTTTTTTCTGTGATTGCACAGTCGTTCAATTGATGGTGAAATTATCATTCCAATGTCTTGGATATCTTAAATGAGTGTATGTGTTGCCTGAGGTAGAAATTGGTATAGTTCCGGAATTTGTCTGATTCCTATTTTGCACAGAACATACTATGTCATTTAAAAAAACGTTCGTGTATTTTTATAATATCCTGAAATAGATTAAGGTTGAATCGCCTTGAGCGCTCGATAAAATATCACCGGATGTCAACGGGTGCGTCGAATTGCACTATTTTAAGTATGTTGAAAACTTAAAAAAGAAGCTTATTCATCCTAGTTAACGACAGAAATATCCATTGCCTACGGCAATGCATATGGTTGTATTCGGGTCAAAACTCATGGAAATGATGGGATAACTTCTGCGACTTTGTTCATTGTTGTTGTTTTTTGACATAGTAAAACTGCCACTATACCCTTGTGAGAAATAAAAATGTCATCTGGTCAGGTTTTCATGCCTTATACGTCAAGCAAAAATGCAAAGTACCTATGTGCATTATAAAAATATATAAAAAATTATAATTTTGATATATATATTATCGTTCAGTTTTCAAAACTACGTCAACCACTCAAAGACAGAGTCCTAACGTTATGGAAACTCAACTCCGTTTTCAATATATTCCGTGGGGTGCCATCATAATGCTCACCCTAACGAGAGGGAATGGGTAGACTAAGACCTTTAGTTCATTCATCTTGCGTATTCATATCTCGTTCTTGCTTTCAGTCGCATATAAGTGCATATCCAGTTAAAATTTCCAGAAAACCTTTCTTTATACCATCACACCTATTTCGTTTCTAGTGGAAATATTTTATGGACTTAATTACGCTACGAGAAAATGTTAATCAGGTGATCTTTTGGCCAGGAAAATCTGCCTAATCGACAATTGACGTAAATTGCATCATTTTTAGGGCTAAATTTGTTGGAATAAAAAAGGAAATTTATGTTATTTTCAAAAAAAAAAGAATTAAATGTCTTTGAGGAATCATTTCGCAAAAGTTGGAAAATGTCTGCATCGACATAAATGAAATGTGAAAACATTGAAAATAGGGAGGATTTCTATCCTTTTCTCAACGTCTACTTCAATATTATGCTCGGTTAGTGACGTCATTAGGCAAGTTTTCCTGGATAACAGATCAAATAGAAATATTTTGAGTTTGACTCCTTGATTTCATATACCTGCACGTGTATGTGCCCTCCGACTCCTGTATATTATCGGCCCGTAAAGTGATTGCCTTCATGTTGGTGACTGAATCAACCACGATTGTTTCTGATTTTGTTTCCACTAGCTCACCATCCGGAGATAACTTCAAGATGAACACTTCCGGTCTAGGATTACCCATGGCAGCACACAAAATGGACTTCGCTGGCTCCGAAATAAGGGTTCGTTTAGGTAAACTATAAATCCCTAGATTTCCATATGGTATGAGTTCCTGTGTATTTGGGTTTAGAATGTTAACAAGGTTTCCGGCGAAATAATCTTCCACATACCCACCGACATCCTTCGGTAACCGGAAGGTCAAAATACCGCCATATTGAACATACGGTTGTCGTAAAGTAATGACGAATGTCGTTGTGTCGTTATTTTTCTTTTTTCCGGTAAGACCAAGACCATCGCTGTTAAAATCAATGATCTCAAACACACGAGGTGGATCGGCTGTCGTGTTCAAGCCTGTGAAAAACAATTCTGAATCTCGAATGATAAGTCCGTCACGTGGATCATCCTTGATGTTTACGGTAATATTCAAGTCCCCGGATGAGGGAGCCACGTAGAAATCATTGAGATCTAACTGATCTGTCTCTATGTACGGCAACATTTGTTCCCCTTTTCTTGCTACTTCTGATAGATTTAACTTCAGACTGGCGCTTCGTTCGTTGCTATAGAGACGGAACAATGCGTATCTTGTCTCGTTATAGTTGGGAAAGTTTGTGGTTGATGTGAATGTGTAGGGTTCTATTCCAGACAGCCTAACTCCACCTGTAAAAGAACAGATACTGGATGACAAAAAGCCAGGACGAACTCAAGCTTTTATCTACTATTTCTAGATCCCCATATATCTAAAGGAATGGTTCATGCTATGGAATTGACACAGACATCGAATTCAGTCATTGACAAAAGTTAAGAGTTCTTTTTCTATCTCGTTTTGCTTGTTCCTTCGAAAGTGCCAGTCCGTATTTAAGTATTGCAGAAAAGATCAGTCGAGTGTCGGGTTATACCCACTCGGAGTAAAAAATGAATATTGACAGGACTAATGTGGAACTACTTGATCAAAGATAATCTCGCCTTACGATGGTTGGTTGTATAAAAAACGCTGTTGGTTGTATAAAAAAAATTAAGAACTATTATGCAGGAATGCTAGATCTCGTAGCATTGTCTTTATGGATAATAACAGTTAACAGCATCGTGAAATTGACATGTTGAATGCTTTTGAAATGATTCAGGAATGAAATTGAAATTGAATTAGTGCGATGAGCGAATTTGATTGAAATTAAAGGGAGGTAATCCAATATCGCAAATTATGTTTAGGATGAACAAGATAAGCTGTATATATATTTCATCCCTTTAATAAGCTATGCATACAAGTTCTACAAATAACTTTATATCTCTTATCTCTTATCTCTTATATATTCAAATATGAATGGAAACGTTCAATTGAAAAAACGAAAAGTATACGAAATAATGGCCGTAACAAATTGCGAACCTACTCAACATTCAAGTTAACATTCGGTGTTGAACAGTATTGCAAGCTTGTGTTGCCATATAACTATAGATCTGCATTTAGTAAATTTCGTTGTGGAGTGGCACCACTTCGCATTGAAACGGGTAGATACGAAAACCTAGATGTATTAGATAGAAAATGTTCCAATTGTGGCGTCGTGGAAGATGAAGCACATGTTTTGTTGCATTGTGATCTATATCAAGATATCAGGGAAAGCCTGTACCAAAAATATCGAAAAATTGTCAGAATTTTATTAATTATCCTGATTTTGAAAAGATAAAGTTTTCTATTTTCCAACCAATATGTTATACGTTTTGTCGCAAACACCTGTTTTGATATTTTGCAACGCCGTACACAATTGTTGTGTAAATAATAATATGCTGTTTTACAGTTTCTTACATTTACTACGAATACTCATGTGAGCGTATGTGTGTACTTATTTGTATGTATGTATGTATAAATAGATGCTTGTTTTTATGTATGAGTATTTGTATTCATGTATACATGAATGTGTTCACTGCCAAGGAGGTTTGTCGTCGAAGACGCAGATCGGTCTTCGTTGATAATTGTCCTTGCGCCCCCCTTTTCCACCCCCCCCCCCCCCCAAAAAAAGTAACACCTGGCGGGTGAAGCTCCAAGTTTTAACTTATCTGAATAATTACTGGTTTTAAAAATAATAATGATAAAAATGATAAGTAATTTTAATAAATTTTAGATTTGAATTTAAACACCTGAAAAAAAAGTAAATTCCTATTTTAGAGTATTTTAATAATAATAGTAATAAAAAAAATAACAAAAATGCCTCACTCTAATTTTCGATCTCGATTTTGAACTTTCAAAAAAAAGAAAGGAAAAAAAAAGAAATTAAAATAAAATAAAGAAAGAAAAGAAAAGGAAATCGCATCTTTTAATATCGAATTTCATGACTGAAAAAACTTTTAAAGTTGAATGTGTATATGACTATATTTTCTTATTCAGTCTCATCTATAATTCTTTTTAGAATGGTCGTGTATGAATATATGTTTTAATTGTTTTAATGTTTTGTATTTATATGTACACGATTGAGACATTAATAAATAATAAAACCTATCAGCCGGGTTAGCTCAGTCGGTAGAGCACCGGACTTCAAAACAAATGCTAAGTTCGTGAAGTTGGCAGCCTAGCAGCCTAGCAGCCTAGCAGAGTGAAGTTGGCAGCCTAGCAGCCTAGCAGCCTAGCAGACTGAAATTTTTTTTATCAAATTTATTGATATATAACACTAGTATTAAATACTAGAAGTCACTTCAAACCGAAAATACTGAAATTCTAGCGAATGTAGAACTGTTCCGGATAAATCACGTTATTCAACTTTTCCGACCAAAATGTCCCGAAAATTGCCAGCAACATATCAATCTCGCCCTAACAAATATAAGAACTTTAATCTTTTGATAAAAAAACGATAGTGGTCGTTTGAGGATGCTACGCTGCTAGACTGCTGGAAATGTGTAGTTGGCAGTCTGGCAGCCTAGCAGCCTAGCAGAGTGAAGTTGGCAGCCTAGCAGCCTAGCAGCCTAGCAGACTAAATTTTTTTTATCAAATTTATTGATATATAACCCTAGTATTAAACACTAGAAGTCACTTCAAACCGTAAACACTGAAAATCTAGTGAATGTAGAACTGTTCCGGATATATCACGTTATTTAACTTTTCCGACCAAAATGTCCCGAAAATTGCCCGCAACTTATCAATATCGCCCTAACAAATATGAGAACTTTAATCTTTTGATAAAAAAACGATAGTGGTCGTTTGAGGATGCTACGCTGCTAGACTGCTGGAAATGTGAAGTTGGCAGTCTGGCAGGCTAGCAGCCTAGCAGAGTGAAGTTGGCAGCCTAGCAGCCTAGCAGACTAAAATTTTTTTTTATCAAATTTATTGATATATAACCCTAGTATTAAACACTAGAAGTCACTTCAAACCGTAAACACTGAAATTCTAGTGAATGTAGAACAGTTCCGGATATATCACGTTATTCAACTTTTCCGACCAAAATGTCCCGAAAATTGCCCGCAACATATCAATATCGCCCTAACAAATATAAGAACTTTAATCTTTTGATAAAAAAACGATAGTGGTCGTTTGAGGATGCTACGCTGCTAGACTGCTGGAAATGTGAAGTTGGCAGTCTGGCAGCGTAGCAGCCTAGCAGCCTAGCAGAGTGAAGTTGGCAGCCTAGCAGCCTAGCAGACTGAAATTTTTTTCATCAAATTTATTGATATATAACACTCACGTCAAACCGTAAACACTGAAATTCTAGTGAATGTAGAACTGTTCCGGATATATCACGTTATTCAACTTTTCCGACCAAAATGTCCCGAAAATTACACGCAACATATCAATCTCGCCCTAACAAATATAAGAACTTTAATCTTTTGATAAAAAAACGATAGTGGTCATTTTAGTATGCTACGCTGCTAGACTGCTGGAAATGTGAAGTTGGTAGTCTGGCAGCCTAGCAGCCTAGCAGCCTAGCAGAGTGAAGTTGGCAGCCTAGCAGCCTAGCAGACTGAAATTTTTTTTATCAAATTTATTTGATATATAACACTAGTATTAAACACTAGAAGTCACTTCAAACCGTAAACACTGAAATTCTAGTGAATGTAGAACTGTTCCGGATATATCACGTTATTCAACTTTTCCGACCAAAATGTCCCGAAAATTGCCCGCAACATATCAATCTCGCCCTAACAAATATGAGAACTTTAATCTTTTGATAAAAAAAACGAAAGTGGTCATTTTATTATGCTACGCCGCTAGACTGCTGGAAATGTGAAGTTGGCAGTCTGGCAGCCTAGCAGCCTAGCAGAGTGAAGTTGGCAGCCTAGCAGCCTAGCAGCCTAGCAGACTGATTTTTTTTATGAAATTTATTGATATATAACACTGGTATTAAACACTAGAAGTCACTTCAAACCGTAAACACTGAAATTCTAGTGAATGTAGATTTGTTCCGGATATCTCACGTTATTCAAATTTTCCGACCAAAATGTCCCGAAAATTGCCCGCAACATATCAATCTCGGCTCTTGAAGCGTAGATATGCTCCCAAGACACTTAATTTGCCCCGCATCGCGGTCAATCGCTAGGCAGGTTAACGGCTCTCGAGCGGCGATTTTGGACGGCTCAGTAGCCGTCGCTAGGCGGGCAGTGCGCCGCTCGCGCCGAGGCGAAACGTTCACGGGAGTGAGACACTCGATGCAGGGCTCGAACCAATGGACTGATTCCTATGTTGTAAGTACCGTCGTGTAGCCCTATTCTAGCGCTTCAATCGTGACAAGTTTGGTTGGGCTGCGGTAAAAAACGTCGGAACTACAGCGATTCGCGCTGGAGTCGCGCCTCGACACGATCGAGCTGTGATTTGAGCGGCGGAGCGAAAACAGCTCGGCTCTTGAAGCGTAGATTTGCTCTCAAGACACAGAATCTGTCCCGCATCGCTATCGATCGCTAGGCAGGTTAACGTCTCTAGAGCGGCGATTGAAGACGGCTCAGTAGCCGTCGCTAGGCAGGCAGTGGGCCGCTCGCGCCGAGGCGAAATGTTCACGCGAGTGAGACTCTCGATGCAGGGCTGTAACCAATGGACCAATTCCTATGTTGTAGGTACCTTCGTGAAGCCCCATTCAAGCGCTACAATCGTGGCGAGTTTGGTTGGGCTGCGGTAAAAAACGTCGGAACTACAGCGATTGGCGCTGTGGTCGCGCCTCGACAAGATCGAGCTGTGATTTGAGCGGCGGAGCGAAAACAGCTCGGCTCTTGAAGCGTAGATTTGCTCCAAAGACATAGAATCTGCCCCGCATCGCGGTCGATCACTAGGCAGGTTTACGGCTCTCGAGCGGCGATTTTGGACGGCTCAGTAGCCGTCGCTAGGCGGGCAGTGAGCCGCTCGCGCCGAGGCTAAATGTTCACGGGAGTTAGACACTCGATGCGAGCTCGAACCAATAAACCAATCCTATATTGTAGGTACCGTCGTGTTGCGCTATTCAAGGGCTACAATCGTGGTGAGTTTGGTTGGGCTGCGGCGAATTGCGTTGGAGCTACAGCGAGTCGCGCTGGAGTCGTGCCTCGACGCGATCGAGCCGTGAATTTAGCGGGAGAGCGATTACAGCTCGGCTCTTGAAGCGGAGTTTTGCTCCGAGAGTCGGGAATTTGCCACGCATCGCGGTGGATCGCTAAGCCGTTTAACGGCTCTCGAGCGGCGATTTAGGACGGCTCAGTAGCGGTTGTAAGGCAGGCAGTGGGTCGCTCGAGCCGAGGCGAAGTATTCACGGGAGTGAGACACTCGATGCAGGGCTCGAACCAATGGACCGATTACTATGTTGTAGGTACCGTCGTGTAGCCCTATTCAAGCACTACAATCGTGGCGAGTTTTGTTGGACTGCAGCGAATAGTATCGGAGCTACAGCGATTCGCGCTGAAGTCGCGCCTCGACGCGATCGAGCTGTGATTTGAGCGGCGGAGCAAAAACAGCTCGGCTCTTGAAGCATAGATGTGCTCCAAAGACATAGAATCTGCCCCTCATCGTGGTAGGTACCGTCGTGAAGAGCTTTTCAAGAGCTACAATCGTGGTGAGTTTGGTTGGGCTGCGGCGAATAGTATCGGAGCTACAGGGAGTCGCGCTGGAGTCGCGCCTCGACGCGATCGAGCCGTGAATTTAGCGGCGGAGCGATTACAGCTCGGCTCTTGAAGCGTAGATTAGCTCCCAAGACACAGAATCTGCCCCGCATCGCGGTCGATCGCCAGGCAGGTTTACGGCTCTCGAGCGGCGCTTTTGGACGGCTCAGTAGCCGTCGCTAGGCGGGCAGTGGGCCGCCCGCGCAGAGGCGAAATGTTTACGGGAATGAGACACTCGATGCAGGGCTCGAACCAATGGACCGATTACTATGTTGTAGGTACTTTCGTGTAGCCCTATTCAATCGCTACAATCGTGGCGAGTTTGGTTGGACTGCTGCGAAAAACGTCGGAGCTACAGCGATTCGCGCTGAAGTCGCGCCTCGACGCGATCGAGCTGTGATTTGAGCGGCGGAGCGAGTGCAGCTCGGCTCTTGAAGCGTAGATTTGCTCCAAAGACATAGAATCTGTCCCGAATCGCGGTAGGTACCGTTGTGACTCGATGGAGCCGCGATTTTTGCGGCGGAGCGAGTGCAGCTCTGCTTTCGAAGCGTAGTTTTGCTCCGAGAGTCGGGAATTCGCCCCGCATCGCTGTGGATCGATAGGCAGTTTAACGGCTCTCGAGCGGCGATTTAGGACGGCTCAGTAGCCGTTGCTAGGCAGGCAGTTAGCCGCTCGCGCCGAGGCGAAGTGTTTATGGGAGTGAGACACTCGATGCAGGGCTCGAACTAATGAACCGATTCCTATGTTGTCGTTACAATCGCGGCGAGTTTGGTTGGGCAGCGGCGAAAAACGTCCGAGCTACAGCGATTCTCGTTGGAGTAGCGCCTCGACGCGATCGAGCCGCGTTTTTAGCGGCGGAGCGAATACAGCCCAGCTCTTTAAGCCTAGATTTGCTCCCAAGACACAAAATTTGCCCCGTATCGCGGTCGATCGCTAGGCGGGTTAACGGCTCTCGAGCGGCAATTCCATTTAAAATTACTTGAATATTCATTTCCTTGAAGAATAAACAAATTAATTTTCACAAATTCTTATAAAAGTCATTACCTTTTTAAGACTTTTTTCAAAAAATCACACACACATACACAAAAAACATTTTTTATGTCTATGTGGCTTTTGTCCACTTTTCAGTTAAGGGCATGTGGCTTTTGTCCGATGGGGCTTTGTCCATGGGGGCTTTCGTCCCAGGGGGCTTTTGTCCTAGGGGGCTTTTGTCCGTGTCCCTTTTGATAAGTACCAATAATGGTCCTTATCAAGTTACAGTTTGGCGAAAAGCAGTTTATTTATTACATTTTAATAAAAAGAAGAAAAATAGGTAAAATAGTAGAAGTTAAGACATAATTATAGATTTAAAGGTAAATTATAACGAATCAAAGAGCAAGAAACACGGCATTTTGAAATGATTGTACCCTATTTGTGAAGCATTTTTTTTCAAAAGTCTCTCAAAATGTTCGCGTCAAGGAATGCTCAGGTTTTCCTGCACACGGTCTTATTTGTGGCGTTTTATTTTATAATACGAAAGGTTTGATTTCAACACCTTCAGCATCCAAGTACTGTGACCTGTCCAATGCTCAGGAAAAAAGGCATCTGCAAGCGCATCAGAAATTGTACCCTCCACAACAAAGCGAAGCGTATCTAAGAGTGAAGCGTTCGCGATCATACTGTTATTCTGAACCAATGAGGGTACTGACAGCTTTCAATATGAACAGTTTTCTAGCAAGTTGCCCTGAACCTACTGTCAACGTTTTCCAAAACGACACGTTACAAGGTAATACAAATTTCTCAACTACATCTAAATCTTATCTATATTATCATTTCATTCGAATACAACTATTTTGAATAAAACAAGGTAATATTTTAGATATGATTTAATATCACAAATACCAATACTTTTCTTAACAGATATCATACGTGTACGTCAGATTGTTCGATGTAGCGAGGGCCTCACCGTTCTATTTCGAAAAGCAGTCGGCAACGTTCTACAAGAAGTTTGTGACAAATGTGTCAAATCAACGATACATAGGATTTCTCTTAGATCGTTGACGTGTCGATAAACTTTAACTAAAAATTGAAATTTAACGATCTAGTCAGCGACTTAATCCCCCGACCATCTTCTTTTTATTCTTTTTCTCATATTTCTATATTTTTTTGTCCTTTTCCGTCAGATTTTGGCGACCAGTCGTCGACATTCCGCTTCGCAGGTGATAAGAAGACAAGTACAACGCTAGCGTTGTATTCTTTCTAATCGAAAAATAAAAAATTGGAGGCGCCTACGCGATAGTCCTGTGACCTGTCCAATGCTCAGGAAAAAAGGCATCTGCAAGCGAATCAGAAATTATACCCTCCAGAACAAAGCGAAGCGTATCTAAGAGTGAAGCCTTCGCGATCATACTGTTATTCTGAACCAATGAAGGTACTGACAGCTTTCAATATGAACAGTTTCAGTGTTTACGGTTTCAAGTGACACCTTGTGAATAATACTAGTGTCAGATATCTATAATTTTGATAAAAAGTTTTTTCAGTCTGCTAGGCTGCTAGGCTGCTAGGCTGCCAACTTCACTCTGCTAGGCTGCTAGGCTGCCAGACTGCAAACTTACAATTTCCAGCAGTCTAGCAGCGTAGCATCCTAAAATGACCACTATCGGTTTTTTTCAAAAGATTAAAGTTCTCATATTTGTTAGGGCGATATTGATATGTTGCGGGCAATTTTCGGGACATTTTGGTCCGAAAAGTTGAATAACGTGATATATCCGGAACAGTTCTACATTCACTAGAATTTCAGTGTTTACGGTTTGAAGTGACTTCTAGTGTTTAATACTAGGGTTATATATCAATAAATTTGATAAAAAAAATTTTAGTCTGCTAGGCTGCTAGGCTGCTAGGCTGCCAGACTGCCAACTTCACATTTCCGGCAGTCTAGCAGCGTAGCATCCTCAAACGACCACTATCGTTTTTTTATCAAAAGATTAAAGTTCTTATATTTGTTAGGGCGAGATCGATATGTTGCGGGCAATTTTCGGGACATTTTGGTCGGAAAAGTTGAATAACGTGATTTATCCGGAACAGTTCTACATTCACCAGAATTTCAGTGTTTTCGGTTTGACGTGACTTCTAGTGTTTAATACTAGGGTTATATATCAATAAATTTGATAAAAAAAAAAATTTAGTCTGCTAGGCTGCTAGGCTGCTAGGCTGCCAACTTCACTCTGCTAGGCTGCTAGGCTGCCAGACTGCAAACTTCACATTTCCAGCAGTCTAGCGGCGTAGCATACTAAAATGACCACTATCGTTTTTTTTATCAATGGATTAAAGTTCTCATATTTGTTAGGGCGAGATTGATATGTTGCGGGCAATTTTCGGACATTTTGGTCGGAAAAAATGAATAACGTGATATATCCGGAATAAATCTTCATTCACTAGAATTTTAGTGTATACGTTTTGAAGTGATTTCTAGTGTTCAATACTAGTGTTAGATATCAATAATTTTGATAAAAAAAATTCAGTCTGCTAGGCTGCTAGGCTGCTAGGCTGCCAACTTCACTCTGCTAGGCTGCTAGGCTGCTAGGCTGCCAGACTGCCAACTTCACATTTCCAGCAGTCTAGCGGCGTAGCATACTAAAATTACCACTTTCGTTTTTTTTATCAATGGATTAAAGTTCTCATATTTGTTAGGGCGAGATTGATATGTTGCGGGCAATTTTCGGACATTTTGGTCGGAAAAGTTGAATAACGTGATATATCCGGAATAAATCTTCATTCGTTAGAATTTTAGTGTTTATGTTTTGAAGTGACTTCTAGTGTTCAATACTAGTGTTAGATATCAATAATTTTGATAAAAAAATTTCAGTCTGCTAGGCTGCTAGGCTGCTAGGCTGCCAACTTCACTCTGCTAGGCTGCTAGGATGCCAGACTGCCAACTTCAAATTTCCAGCAGTCAAGCGGCGTAGCATACTAAAATGACAACTTTCGTTTTTTTATCAAAAGATTAAAGTTCTCATATTTGTTGTGGGGGGGGGGGGGGGGGGGTTATATGTTGCGGGCAATTTTCGGGACATTTTGGTCGGAAAAGTTGAATAACGTAATATATCCGGAACAAATCTACATTCACTAGAATTTTAGTGTTTACGGTTTGAGGTGACTTCTAGTGTTTGATACTTGTGTTATATATCAATATATTTGACAAAAAAAATTTTCAGTCTGCTAGGCTGCTAGGCCGCTAGGCTGCCAACTTCACTCTGCTAGGCTGCTAGGCTGCTAGGCTGCCAGACTGCCAACTTCACATTTCCAGCAGTCTAGCGGCGTAGCATACTAAAATGACCACTATCGTTTTTTTATCAAAAGATTAAAGTTCCCATATTTGTTAGGGCGAGAGTGATATGTTGCGGGCAATTTTCGGACATTTTGGTCGGAAAAGTTGAATAACGTGATATATCCGGAACAGTTCTACATTCACTAGAATTTCAGTGTTTACGGTTTGAAGTGACTTCTAGTGTTTAATACTAGGGTTATATATCAATAAATTTGATAAAAAAAATTTTTAGTCTGCTAGGCTGCTAGGCTGCTAGGCTGCCAACTTCACTCTGCTAGGCTGCTAGGCTGCCAGACTGCCAACTTCACATTTCCAGCAGTCTAGCAGCGTAGCATCCTCAAACGACCACTATCGTTTTTTTTTATCAAAAGACTAAAGTTCCCATTTTTGTTAGGGCGATATTGATATGTTGCGGGCAATTTTCGGGACAATTTGGTCGGAAAAGTTGAATAACGTGATTTATCCGGAACTGTTCTACATTCACTAGAATTTCAGTGTTTACGGTTTGAAGTGACTTCTAGTGTTTAATACTAGGGTTATATATCAATAAATTTGATAAAAAAAATTTTAGTCTGCTAGGCTGCTAGGCTGCCAACTTCACTCTGCTAGGCTGCTAGGCTGCCAGACTGCCAACTTCACATTTCCAGCAGTCTAGCAGCGTAGCATCCTCAAACGACCACTATCGTTTTTTTTTTATCAAAAGACTAAAGTTCCCATTTTTGTTAGGGCGATATTGATATGTTGCGGGCAATTTTCGGGACAATTTGGTCGGAAAAGTTGAATAACGCGATTTATCCGGAACTGTTCTACATTCACTAGAATTTCAGTGTTTACGGTTTGAAGTGACTTCTAGTGTTTAATACTAGGGTTATATATCAATAAATTTGATAAAAAAAATTTTAGTCTGCTAGGCTGCTAGGCTGCCAACTTCACTCTGCTAGGCTGCTAGGCTGCTAGGCTGCCAGACTGCCAACTTCACATTTCCAGCAGTCTAGCAGCGTAGCATCCTCAAACGACCACTATCGTTTTTTCATCAAAAGATTAAAGTTCTTATATTTGTTAGGGCGAGATCGATATGTTGCGGGCAATTTTCGGGACATTTTGGTCGGAAAAGTTGAATAACGTGATTTATCCGGAACAGTTCTACATTCACTAGAATTTCAGCGTTTTCGGTTTGACGTGACTTCTAGTGTTTAATACTAGGGTTATATATCAATAAATTTGATAAAAAAAATTCAGTCTGCTAGGCTGCTAGGCTGCCAACTTCACTCTGCTAGGCTGCTAGGCTGCTAGGCTGCCAACTTCACGGACCTTCTTTTAATATCGAATTTCATGACTGAAAAAACTTTTAAAGTTGAATGTGTATATGACTATATTTTCTTATTCAGTCTCATCTATAATTCTTTTTAGAATGGTCGTGTATGAATATATGTTTTAATTGTTTTAATGTTTTGTATTTATATGTACACGATTGAGACATTAATAAATAATAAAACCTATCAGCCGGGTTAGCTCAGTCGGTAGAGCACCGGACTTCAAAACAAATGAAGGTTGGTCGCAGTTCGAAATTCGATTCCTGGACTGGCACGCTAACAAACTAATTGTCTTTCGGATGAGACATTAAACCGAGGTCTCGTGAAACGGTGCTTTACGCGTACGTTAAAGAACCATGGCGGATTGAAGCAGTAGTAAAATCATGTATTCTTGCACTACCCCCCCCCCCCTTACAACTGTCCGTCTTCCTGGCGCGTCGCTCATATGGGCATGTGCTGCGGTAGCGTCGTTAAATAAACGGAGATACTCAAACCAGAACCAATAAGAGGCTTATTTTTTCAGTTATGCCAGTGAAATCGCAGATTTTTCTAGCTATATCTATTTTAAATGTAGTTGTTGATCTTATCTTTTTAGTGATTTTGGAGCGTTTTTGAACAATTTAGGTGAGTGATTGGAAATAAATGGGGCGTTCAGTGAGCGATTTAGAATGGTTTTGATTGAGACGAATGTAAATTTCACGAAGTAACTGTAATGCCCACTTCTGCGATTTTTTTTTTAATGAATTAACTTTTGTTGGCTTTTATGAATAATATTTTTTAAAAGATTTGTATGTTTTGTAAACCAAAATTATAAAGCCCATTTTTGAAGACTTGTAAACCAAATATCTTTAAACAAACCAAATATGCAGCATCTGTAAACAAAGTCTTTATTATTACTTTCATTAGTAGAAATAGTAGTGGAAGTATTGTTGTTGTTGCTGCTTGTATTGTTGTCGTTGTCGTTGTTGTTGTTTTATAGATAACTGAGAGATTCTTTTTAAATTAAATAAAATGTTTCATTGATCTCAGACAGAATGTCCGAATTTTTTGTTTATAAATTGCAAATCTAATGAAGTACATTTAATTTCAATTGAATAGTGACAATAACATCAAATATGACTTGTGAGACATTTTTGTGGCTTTTTAACATTTTCCCTTTAAAAAGATCAGGTCATTTATCTTAAAAACGATTAAGCGTTACACCTGACAAGGTATTTAATTGGGTCATCACGAAAATATACATGTTTGCTAATTTAGTCACGAGACAAATTATCTTTATATTTAATTGAAAGAAACAGATTTTTTTACATCCAGTCATTGCAAAAAACGCAGTTCGTGCATTGAGTGCATTAGTCCTGCGTTCAGGTTATCAAAACGTGGTACAATGTTTCAAAATTATACCCCGCTTTGCACGCAAATGCGCGTGCAAAGCGGGGTATAATTTGCAAACAGTTTACCAGGTTTTGTTATGCTGCAGGCATGACAGATCCTTACTTGTTCTAGTGGTAGCTCCACTTTTGTACAGTTTAATCCAGTCAGTAGTGTGATCGTTAGGGGCCGTATATGTGATATGAATGATGACAGAGCCGTTGTTTAACCCTTCTGATTCTATAGACACCACTTTCAAATTGGGCTGTGAGGCTGGCATCGCGGTCGTTATTGGTTGTGCCTTTGGTAGTTTCTGTCCGTGTAATAAATCTGTGGACTTGTCTATGGCATTTTGCTGGAAATTAAATCTACGATTCTTAATATTCATAGAGTAAAAGTATCTAAAATTTGAAATAGCATATAAGTATGAAAATATGAAAGTATTCAATTTCTTAGAGAACTTTCAGCATTGATAATATATGACCACATTTAAACAAACAATGCATTACATGTATATCATAATTTTAAACATTTCTACTAGAAATTGAGTTCGAAATAGGACCTATTTTTTCATTAATTAAGAAAAGGTCTGTATTTACTGACAAAATGTCTCTATCGAACGTATCTTACAGAGGTGGATTATCATCCCCAAATAAGGCCTTGTCAGAAATATTTACAATTATTTGAGCAAAACAAATCTTGTTGGTTTTGAAAGAATTAAGCAGAATAATTTTAACACTTCTAACAGTGCGTGAATTAAATCTCAATGAAATATGCCGACGATACCTATCATTCAGCTAGGCTTCCGACCTGAATTAAATAAGGAAATGAGCCTTTGTGTGACGTTTCTATCAATTTCATGTGCGCGTTAGGGACAGACGTTTAGCATCTTGGCCAATCGAATAATGCATTTAAAATTCATGTATGGTTGTACACAGAGATTATAGATCTGTGGCAATCTATTGAGCGCAAAGTTAAGACCCTGATCAGACTGTGCGGCTGTACAGACTGATACAAGTCTTAGAGTTCCGCAAATGTGAAATTATTGAAAATGTCACGCACATGCTCTATTTACTAAAGGTCGGACAAATATGCAAGGTCGATAACAGGGGTGGAGGCTAGGAAAGGATGTAAGGATAGTAGTGGTGTGTGAAATACCAGGAATCCATTGTAATCCAGCCGCCGCGATATAACTAAAGGATTGTTAAAACCGGCGTAAACCCCCATTCAAACAAACAAATGGGATCGGTTGGTTCGATACTAATACTGTGACAATTTTATGTAAGTTGTTTTATCTTATACGGATATTGTGACAATGGTATGTATTTTTTTTAATCTTCCTATACGGATATTGTGACAATTTGATATGTAATTTTTTTAATCATCCTATATGGATATTGTGACAATGATATGATTAATCTTATATTATTTATGTGACAATTTCTATTTACTCTCACTATTATCGTTACGTACCTGCACCTTGAGGTAGTCGGTTGTGGCTGCAGGAGAAGGCGGACAAGAACATTTCTCTTTGGCTATCGCTGAACACATGGACTCCATACCCCGCCAGATCTGAAAAAAGGAAATACAAACTATTGTTTCATAAAGACTATAATATCATGCATGTTAGAGTTTTCATCTTATGTACGTGGATTTTTTTTAATTTATATGAGGTGATGGTGAACTATCTATTAATTAAAATTTAACCCGAAAAAACATAGATTTAGCTTGGGGTTTTATCAATTTTTGATGGTGTAGTTGTAGCTGTTTGCCATATTTACCGTCTTCCGATTCTTTAGTAACAAGATGTGTTCGAAAACAACCCGAAACGGCCTTTTTTCTGAGTTCGACCTTGATAATTGACTTTGACCTTGATGGATTAACTTGGCCTTGACATTAGATGAGATGTATTGATGAGCAGAACCTACATGCCCAATATGAGTATTGTCAATCAATTAGTGCTGAAGCTGCAGCAAAATGTTAAGTTCGCGAGTTCAGTTTATGCAGACGGACATACGGACAGACGGACCCAGCCCTGCGTTCAGGATAACGAAACGGTGCAAACGGTTTGCAAATAATACCCTGCTTTTCACGTGTACATACGTGAAAAGCGGGGTATATTTGGAAAACTGTTTGCACTGTTTTGTCATCCTGAACGCAGGACAGGTAAAACGAAATGTTTCCGATCGATGTTATCAATGCAGGGGCCTAAAAATGAACATTGTATTGTTAAACCCTCTCTTCAGGCTAGTCTTGACACCTCAATATTTTTTACAAATTTGCAAAAGAATGGATTTATCGTCTCTAGACCCTGATGTAAATTACAAAATCACGGTTTCTTTTTTTATATTCATTTATTTATTTATTGTTGTTGTTGTTGTTGCTGTTTTGTTGTTGGTGGTGTTTTGTTGTTGTTTTAGAGCTAAAGCAAGTCTTACCATTCGCAGTCTCTTGTTCTGGTGTTCTAACTTTTTATTCTGTTCTAATGAAGCCTGTAGCATGGCCCTAATTTCTGGAATGGACAGGTCCAAACTCATACCTTTGGTAGCTGCATCTGTGATTTGACACCATGTCACCTTCTGTAATGAAAGAAAGCAATTTTGGCTTATGCGTGACATTTTTGTACATTTTCACATTTGCGCAAAGCAAAGCCTCTGACAAGCTTGTGCATTTTTCCAGTTTGATCAGAGTCTACACTATGCGATCTGTAAATAAATTAGGTCTAAACCCCTCCTCAGGTGGCTAGCGATTAACCTTAGTGCAGTATATCGTTATTTAATGCTCGTTGTTTGTGTTTCTCACGTATAGAGATGTTGGAAATTTCGTTCATACACCCTAAGCTTGCATTACTTTCAGTTCTTTACAAATGTGAAATATTAAGAAGAAAGCGTGTTAAATAAATTTAAAACAGGAATAAAAGTTGGCTCTTTGAAATACAAGGAATAATCATTGGACTGTTCCAGAATTCGTCGACTGCTTTATAACATGCATTGGGAGCCAATCTTAATTTTGACCGTATTCGATGCAATTGGTGGATTGAGCTTCTAATTAGCAGAAGTATTTCGTTAATTATCATTAAGAAACTCGTGTAGTTTGAATCTTCTTTAAAAAAAATAATAATATTAATCTGATTTTCTATCCTTTAGGATGATCGATGCTCTCATCAATCTTTCGAATTTTTAGTGTAATTAATGTACACGGCTTTATACTTTTTTATATTTTGTATTTATTCATATGAAGGAATTTCTAGAGGAATTCCTAAACACTTATTTATAGTAGATGTAATACAATTATGAATTTATATAAAGAAAGTAAAAACACTTTTTTCTGACATACAATTACTAACTGAAGGAACAATAATTAATAATTCTCATCACTTTAGAAAAGCATGGAAGAAGAATATTTATGAAAACGCTGAATCGATTGTCAGCTTGGAATTTGTACTATGTAATCAAAATGCGTGCTTCAAGATCGAGCGCATTGCTGTACACAGGGGCTAAGTGAACGCAGTGTTTCGGTATGTTCCTTTTTAACTTAACATTTCCTATCTAAAAGTGTTCTCCTTTAAATCAAGGTAATACATCAAGTCGTTTATATTCAATGAGCCTTTTGTTTGGCCAAAACAGGTTGCTGCAAAGTTAATTATAGGAGTCTCTCTAATTTATTTATAAGCGCCTCTGAAGTGCATTTTTATGTAATCTTAATTATGCAGCGGAATTAACATTAAGCTTCCTACACATTCGTCTCAGGACAAAGGACTTCCTGTCAGCTTTGGGAATGTTTGAACTGAATGATGAATTCAAAACGCTCAAAGGAAGGCGACCAAATCATCATGACTGAAGTCTTCTATCGCAAATCTACGACGTTTTAAAGCAAAGCAATGGGTTGAGGTCCGAATGGTCACACAGTATAGGCAAAAAGTCGCAACTATTATTGCTATGGAAAAACATCGAATAATTGATATGTGACCCGTCACGCGAAAAGGGACCATCTGGGAAGTGCGTAAAGTGTCGACCCTAGTTAGACTGCACCGTGCTTAATTTCTGAATCTAGAATGATCAATCTACCATCCAGTGAAAGAAGTTTTGAAATACGACTTCTGGTTGACCTATGCTGGATCAAATCTTTTTTTTTCAATAATTCATTTTACAGAATTCCCGGATGGTTCCTTTTCGCTTGACGGGTCACGTATATATAGATGGTTTGGACAGGCCTGTGTACCGGCCGAAATGAAGTTTAATGCCATATCTAAAGTTTCGAGTCTATTTTCGAATACTGAAAAAGAAAAGCACGCAACAAACAGTTTTAATAAAGTAAATGTAATTGAATGCTGATAGAATCTCTACACAATTCTGTTCTAGTGTCAATTCCACGCGAATAAACGGATATTTTGTATCATAAGCTGCACTGGACAAAAATGACATATCGACCGTTGTTAGAATGCGCTTTCGTCAGTTCTTGCAAAAACATTTCAAGTGTGTTTTTAGAAACTACAGGGCAGAATTGAACCAAAGATCACAGGAACGATCCTCTTAAATTCTGACCAGGTTGATAAAAATGGCACTATAGACTGTGGACTCAGTAAATAATGGTCACTCATGATGACATATGAAAATATTCTTTTTCTCTGGAAGCACTGGACCAAATTCACCCAAAGTTTACGTGTAATTTTTTTTGGACATGCTCTTACTGATTTCTTCTTTACACTTTAATTGTACTCGTAACATTGGCGATATGTGCTTTATAGGAAAAAATGGTTCAACATGCTGCAAATAGCTTTTTCGGGATAAAGATCGGTTAATCATTTCCGAGAAAATGGACAGTCACTGAATTTGGTCCCTAACAGATGCGTTGGCCCTGAACGTTATGAAATCCCTTTTATGACCGACATGTGAAAGCGGGTATTCTTAAGGTAGTGGATCCGTAATAGTTCCGCAACATTTCGGAACTCATGATCTTTCACAATGTTATCCGAGGTTTCCTAATGAAAATCATTAGGATACCTCGGTTAACACTGTTAAAGTACATTACTTCCGAAACGTTGCGGAACTATTACGGGTCCACTACCTTAAGTTCAGTTCGATCATTTTGGGCAAGATTTGTAGTCATTTTGCAAATTTGACCTTAAATGACCTGCTATCTTACCTAAACGGGTCAAAAATTCGAAATTGACACATCAAAATGACAATTAGTAGAATCGTGATAATAAAGGAATAAAGGGTGCGTCCGACTTTCACTTCGTATTTATCTTCGTGCAGAATTCCTCCCTATTTGACATATTGTATTAATTAAATGTATCGTGCAATGTTTCTCATCTCATAAACGCTTTTCATTTACATTTAAATGCCTACCTAATTTGATTTTCCATTCTATTTTAGCGAACTGTCTTTCTAATCTGATTACGGTATTAAATATCTCAAGAGTCAATGTTTCTTTCATAAGCCAACGAGTATTCTTGATTCCTGGTGTGAACATCAAAGTGTGTGTGTTTGAAATTAATTAAATGCGACTTTCAAAACTTGTGAATTTTAATCGCGACATAAGGTGCACCTACTCATGTTTTCATGTTGATTTTCGCAACAGTAAAACGACATATTTTTCTTTACTTTAAACAGTTGGAAGCATAAATTCTTTTTCGTAGAAAGATTGAATTTTTGCAACATAATGCGGAGTGTGTATAGTCCACAAAACTTAACCCAAAAATCTGCATACGCAATGACCTCACTTCGTGAAAATTCCTTAAACCGCCCAATTAACGGGATTTCCAGGCGAAAATTAACTTGCCACGTTTTGATATTGGTGGACTGTATTTATAAATTCCTATCATCCCGCGTATACATGAAGCATAAACACTTGCCCTGCGTACAGTCTGACAAACTGTTTGCAAGTAATATTCCGCTTTGCACGCTCACTAGAACGGAATATACTAAAATGCAAACAGTTTGCATTGTTTTGTCATCTTGAACGCTGACTTGACCAGTCTGGACAATTACACATTGAGCACAGAATATTCCGTGCAATTTAGATTCCGGTTTAGTCACCAGTGAGTGTGGATGCTCTAGATAGTCTTTATTCAACTGCCTTATATCTGTTTTACAAGTCGCTCGTAGGCTAATATTTTGTTACAAATGTTATCATTGTTTCAAGCTACGACAAAACTATCCAGTAAAAGGGCAACATAACATTCAACCGGATTCGTAATCGTGTTGAGGCAAATTAAATTGAATTTATCCGCTAGTGAGAGTCTCTGTGACATTTGTCTAATGTCAGAAGAAATGTTAGCTGAGTCGGAGCTCGAAATCACAACCTCTGGATTAAATCCTATCGACTGTTGTATAATCCATGATTTTTGTAACGGGTCTCTGCATTTAAGGTTTTGGTGTGTGTGTGTGTAATTACGTTTATGTATCGTCGCTATTTTTTTGCATACAAAACACTAGGTACGTATTATATATATAACCTTTTTTACGGAAGATTTTTTCCAAAGAAAACGCTATCTTAGCACATGCCCATACGAGCGACGCCCCAGAGGACGGTTAGTTGTTACGGGGCGTAGTGCAAGGATACATGACGAAACTACTGCTGAGATCCGCCATGGTTCTTTAACGTGCTCCGTGTAAAGCACCGTCTCGAGGGGCCTCGGTTTAACGTCTCATCCAAAAGACAATTAGTTTGTTAGTGTGTCAGTCCGGGTTTAAACCCACGCCGTCAAACTTCAATGGTTTTGAAGTCCGGTGCTCCACCAACTGAGCTAATCGGGATGACAAGGTTTTGGGTTTTCGGATACCCCTATTAACTTTCGTTAAGGATAATTACCGATTGACGTTTGGAATGTATTGAAAAGTCAACTCACCACATAACGTTATGGCTAAATCAAGTCCTGCCAGGTTAAAAGTAACGCATATATATAAGAAAAGCGGCTTACAAGAATATAGGACATGTGTGTCAACAAAACAAGAGTAGTGTTCTTTTTTGATTGACACTCTCATTTTCATTTACCCTTTGCTGTTTAATCCCTGCTTTTTACGTGCCTGTGATTTTATGATTGAGAAAATATTGTGAAAAAAGAAGAAATTGCTTCTGACAAGCAATTTCTTCTTTTTCCACACTGTTTTCTACCCTACTGAATGGTTATTTTTCAAATTAAATCCACTTTAAATTTTCGTCTGCAAAACCTTTGAATTTGGATAGGTCCAAAATTTTGTAAAAGGGTTAAGTAAAGAGTATAGGATATTGTCCAGACATCCATCTCATATAAAAATATTAATTGATAGTTTAATTAAATAGTGTATTCATTGTGTTCGAACCTGATTGATTTGTTTTTATTTCGCCTGTTTTTCGCCTGTTTTCTTAGTAAAATCACCTTTACTTCAATAAACAGCCTTGATTCCAATCAGATATCATAATCAAATAGAGCTCTTGTCTCGTATCGTACAAATAAGTAAACCTCTTTGCATTTTGACTAGTCTTAAATGTATAAAAATGGGAAAGTGAATAACAATTTTTAAATTTTCTATCAAATTTTGCCCTGAATTTAAGATGGATACGTTCGCAAATCGTTTGAATAAAAATGAATGTGCACTTGCGTGCGGAGCGGCGAAAGGTTTCTCAACTGACATTCGAAAACATTTTGCGAACCTGAACGAAGGATAGTGTCTTTTATAGGTGGTATATAAAACAATGAGAAATTCGAGTGTATTCCCTCCATTCATTTGGTAATGCTGTCAAATAACAAAATTTATATCGATTTATAAGATAAACAGAAGAAATACAACGACCGTATTATCACTTTTTAAATTATTCAAGTTTAGCACTGTTTTTTGCTTGTTTGCCTAAAACTTATATTGTTTCCGTCTACAAAGCTAGTTTATCAAATGGTTGACTTTTCTAGAAAGGGCAAAAATCATGGAGCAAAAACTCGCCGACACATTAATGACATTTCGTCAAACAAGGCATTTGTTGTATGAAGACTTTCACTGCAATTGATGAAAGTAATAGCTATTATAAATCAGACATGTCTGGCGGAAAAGGGACTTCCTCTCTTTCTTCGCGTTGTTTTAACCCTTGTCATGCTGAATAAATTTTGGCTAAAATTTTTCATCAAATAAAAGGACAAAAAGCACTGAAAGTACCAACTGTATGTCAATTTTTATTTTTGAAAAACTAAATCTATTGACAATTCTGGTTTGAAAGTGGGTAAACAGGTGGTGTAGACTAACATCAGACTGCACATATGTGCAGGCTGATGTTGGTCTATAGCTCCTGCCAAAGAAGGAATATTCCGGGCTCAGCATGAAAAGGGTTAATTAATATTCTTGCGAAAAGATACTGTTGCCTGGCCTACCAGAAATGAGCCATATTGACTGTGTATTGCAATTAGTGTCAGGAGTCAAATCTAATTACCCTTCAAATGATTCAAATATTTTTTTATTATATCTTAAATTAATGTTGATTTTTGTCGCGACTGCTTGCTGTGAGAGAGACGAATTTCTGAAATGACAGTTCCTTTGTAAGATAATGCTTCCATTCGTTCCTATGTTGGTCTGTCCGATTTTATAACGCCATATGGATATGGATGCCTAAATGATTCAGCATTAATGCTCGCCATAAGTAGAAGTTCTATTTGTTGTTGTTGTTGTTGTTGTTGTTGTTGTTGTTGTTGTTGTTGTTGTTGTTGTTGTTGTTGTTGTTGTTAGAAATTTACAAGGTCTATGTCACGACCGAGATCAAAATTTTGTCCGGGCAAAACAAATCTTTGTTTTTAGGGCGGATTCCAAATTAAGCTACAATTATTCTCTATTATCTGTACTAGATCTATATTTGCCAATTAAAAAAACATGCAGATAGCTTAGCTCAAAGGTCAATGTCATAGGTACAGGACAAAAATGAAATTAAGATTGTTTTGAGATCGCCTCATACGACTATGGATGGATTTCAAGGTGATTAGTTACAACGCTTCCTAATCATGTATACGATGTGCTAAACAAAATTTAAGATGGCAACAAGGCCAATGTAACCTCTCAATGTCAATCCTTGACATCATCCCTATCTTGAGTATAACTATTTTATTTAAGAATAACGTGCAGTATAATTTGTCATAAATCGTCTATTATATATGTAGATGTACAATTTTTAGCTCTACTGGCTGAAGGCGATATATCCGTCGTGCGGCCGTACTTACTTGCGTGTTGTTTTTTTTTTTTTTTGGTTTTCTTTTTTTTTTTTTTTTTTTTTTTCCCCAAACCATTGACACGATTTCAATGAAACTTGGTATGAATGATTGTTGTGTGACCCTCTTCTAAAATTCTTCAAAAAAATTGGATTGACCAACTAATTTGGGCGTGGCAGGGGGAGGGTTAATTTTCTCTATAAGATCTTTAAGAATCTCTCACCTAAAACCATTGGCCCGATTTCAAGGAAACTCGACATGACTCACCATTGGGTGACCCAAGTTGTTCAAGAAATTTGGATTGACCACCAGATATGGGCGTGGTAGGGTGGGACTTAAGTTCACTATAAAATTTCCAAACAAATCTTCTTCTCCCAAACCATTGACCCGATTTAAATGAAATTTGGCATGAATGACCTATTTCTAAAATTTTTCAAGAAATTTGGATTGATCCCATAAATATTGGCGTGGCAGAGCGGGGCTTATTTTCACTTCAATAGCTTTTAAAACAACCTCCACCCTAATTATTGGCAAAATTGCAATAAAACTTTGTGTACATTGTGTGTACATTTAATCAAAATTTAAAGGTACCTTTTCGTGCTCGTTTTCATGCTAGAGTTGCCTTGGCCATTTTTTTTTTTTTTTTTTTTTTTTTTTTTGTAAAACGTTTATATTCTTTTTAAGTCTAATGTAAGCTTAGTACCAACTGATAGCTACGAAATACATACATGTTGAAAGACTTTATACATACACACAATGACTGTTGTCAAGAAAATTCCTCTTTGGTCAATAACAATTGCATAATATGCCTTCAAAAGTTTGGAAACGGTCTAAATTAAGTGATTTAAAAGGGTAAAAATGCCACAAAATGCCCAATTCTTTTTTCTTATTTTTCGATTTGTTTAATAACCATAATTTTCTTTTCAAAAGCAGAATCTTATAATTTCTTTAAAGAAAAAATAAGGTTTTGCGGCAATTCCTCCCTTTTTAAAAAATAGCGTTTTTTACTTTTGAAAGGTCATTATGCAAATGCGTTTATCAAAGAGAAATTTCCTTGGCAACGACCATTGTGTACATGTATAAGGTAAATCAACATTTATGTGTTTTAGCTGGTACTGGGTGTATTCTAGACCTAAAACGGATATTAACGTTTTAAAAAAATGGCTAGTACAAGTACCAATCAAAGGCAGATAACTCTAGCATGAAAACGAGCATAGAAAGACACCTTCAAATTTTGATAAATGCCTCAACATTACTCCACAACATAGGAAAACAAGAAAAAATACGTCATGTGTCCATTGCTACCTTGAATTACGCCTAATATGAAAAATCAGACTTGCATAACACGGAAATTAGCAAAACATGCTAGAGTCATGATTTCAACTTTTCAGAATTTCTTTCGATAAATGGTATCTTATGAAATTTGATTGAACCCTACATGTTAATCCCATTAAGAAGACTGTTTAAAAAAGGGCACATCGCCATTACCAATAAGCGTCTCTAAGTCTAAAGGCCAACTAAACAAAAGAATTCAAAGTGCTGGAAGCACTGTATTTGTGCGTTGAACTTGATATTGTTGGTTGAGAACATATAGATATGCACGACGATAAACAATAAATACGTGCTCAAGTTGGATATTTCAGTCATAAACCATCGCATATTTCCTAAATTTTTGACAAAAGAACCCTCCTCCGTTTATTGGGCATTCATGAAGACAACATGGGAAACAGCCATGCATAAAAATGAAGATAGAGCTACCTAGAAAACAAACGGTAGAAAGATCCGTCGCACCTCAACATCAAGTTGGATATTTCAGTCATAAACCATCGCATAATTCCTACATTTTGACAAAAGAACCCTTTCCCGTTTATTGGGCATTCATGAAGACAACATGGGAAACAGCCATGCATAAAAATGAAGATAGAGCTACCTAGAAAACAAACGGTAGAAAGATCCGTCGCACCTCAACATCAAGTTGGATATTTCAGTCATAAACCATCGCATAATTCCTACATTTTGACAAAAGAACCCTTTCCCGTTTATTGGGCATTCATGAAGACAATATGGAAAACAGCCATGCATAAAAATGAAGAAAGAGTTACCATGATAAAATACGGTAGAAAGGTCCGTCGCACCTCAACATTTTTAAGTATTTTGTATGTTAAAAGCATAGCTTATTTCTCAAGTTTTCGTCTGGTATCCCTAAAGAGGGAATCATGAGATGAACAATATTTCATATCCTCAAAATGCCATGTAAATATGTGAATATGCGTTTTCTGATTGAATTTAGAATCAACTTGAGTACAGCGGTCAACGTAATTTCAGGTCGCAATTTCATGTCGCGAAAATATTGTCTTTAAAAAATAATTCATATTATACTGCCTGTTGTTGTTTCTCGATCTTTTTGCATGGATATTTTTTTATCTTATCTGGGTGGGAGACAAGGTTTGTCATATTTTCAAAACAAATGACGTGACGTCAGATAACGCCATTCTAAAAACGTTGAGAGTATCCAAATTTCAAACTACAGTGAAATACCCTTAAGTTCCAAAATTGATTTTGCATATTGCTCGTGTCTGTTTCATGGGTATTAGTT
Organism: Fragum whitleyi; assembly: GCA_948146395.1. Lineage (NCBI taxonomy): Eukaryota > Metazoa > Mollusca > Bivalvia > Cardiida > Cardiidae > Fragum > Fragum whitleyi. The sequence continues at coordinate 27,186,197 of OX411551.1, read as the reverse complement.
GTTGCCTTTAACAAAGAAACTTCGGCCAAATGTTAAAACGCAAAACTTGACTATGAAAAACAATGTCTTCACGATCGTGTAAAAAGGAGTTTTTCTTTTTTTATTTATTTATTTATTATCATTTTTTTCAAAAATCAAATTTTACCTTCATAGAAAGAAATAATCAGTACAACTCAGGAACATTGGGAAAGTGCTTTATCCCTGCATTATATCAACTCCAAGTTAACATTCTCCTCTTTATTTTGAAAACACTTAAAAGACGTCACAGTTCTGATATTTGGACACAGATGTTGCCATCGGTAACGTCGTGACATCATTTCTATAACAACATCAAAACTACGTCAAAACAACGTAGGGTCTACCGGTAATTTTTGAAAATGAATGTAGAAAGATGAAAAAAGTAACATTTTATACTGCTATGTTAATGATTTATTGAAATATAGAAACAGTCGCTTTTTATATGAACAACGTATCGCGGCTTCCCGCGTGACAGGCATGAACGATACCACTGCACCACCGAAGCAAACATTCTTCTTGTTGTTATCTATTTATATATAGTTAAGATTAAGGTCCAATATCCATGCAGAGAATTTGGACACTAAATTTTGCCATATTTACGAGAAGTGGGACAATGTTAAGGTATATCAATTGATAAACTTAAATATTTAAGAATATTAAGATGAGAAGTACCTATGATCCCTTCTCAAATCGGCCGAAGATGCGAATTCGCCTACAATATTGTATTACCTTAACTAGGAAGAATCAAATTGGATTTTGAAAAAGATCTGCTATTATATGAATGAGCATTTTTTAATAAGAAATTGCTTTGATCAAGCAAGAACAGAAACGGCAGGGATTGATCTAAGTTATAAAAACTTGTTTTTCAATCCATGAAAATTGAAGTAGTTGAGTTAAACCTAACTAATCGATTTGCGGGGGTCGCCCTTAGTCAGAGACAATTATTCGTCTATATTAATATCAATTTATGGACACTAATTACGGTTTATGCATGCTATAAAATAGATGTTCGACCCTATTTTACATGGAAATACAAACATTTATTGAGGTTTGACCACAGAGACGTCCTATTTTCATCTGTTAATTTTGACATTGATTGGCCATGGTGTGTAAATCGGTACGAGGTATTACATTTTCTTCTTCTGGCCCATGCACGATGCGGCGACGTCAATTAAACTCCGTGTATCATTACACATAGACGGATATCAAATTGCATGTATTATTCAACAGAAAAGAGACGTAAATTACATACATGTACTAATACTCAGTTATATGTAGGGTTATTATGTAGGCCTACTTATATAGCAAGCGCTTCCTTAGGATCTTAGGTTAGCGAATAATGGACTGACTCAGTACATAGAAGAATACGCGGATCCAGAGAAGATGAGGGGACCATGAATCTGGACCCATTCTAAGATTTTTGGCAAATTATAGGTATACAAAATGATGCTCCAAAAGTATCAACGCTACTGCCTTCTGGTTTCAGAAGATTTTCTTCTTTGTTTCTTGTAAAGTCTGATTCAAACAGCAGATCCCAAATATGATCCAAGGCGAAATAAAGAAACCAAAAAAGGAATACATTTTAAATCTACTTTCTGCGCGTATGATCAATACACCAGGCCCCATTTAGATTTTTAGATTTGCATATTACATGAAGAGGTGGATTTTTATCTCGCTATAGAAGTTGTTTTTTTTTTTTTTTGCATAGAGGTTTACCAGTAGACGACCATTTTATGCTCCCCGAAGGGAAAGCATATAGCCGCCGCTTTGTCTGTCCCTCCGTCCGTCCGTAATTCCGTCCGTCCGTCCGTCCCCACCTATTTCTCCATAACCTTTGGGCCAAATTCAATGAAACTTACCATGTGAACTCCCTATGATATAGTGATGATGCATCTGTGACGGTTTTTGGATTTGAGGCCTCGTCACGGGAAAAGGGGACTTAGGGTAAAAAACAGTTTTTCCCAAATTTCTCCTGGTCTAACAGTCAGAATTTAGTGAAATTTCATATTTGAGTAGCAAATCAGATGCCCTTTACTATAAAAAATTTGAAATTAACGTAAAAAAAAATATCATCGAAAAAGGGGGCTAAATGTTTGTTACCTTTACGTTAGCATGAAAAATAGTTATTCCGTCCGTCCGTCCGTCCGTCCCCACCTATTTCTCCATAACCCTTGGGCCAAATCAAATGAAACTTACCATGTGAACTTCCTATGATATAGTGATGATGCATAGGTGACGGTTTTTGATTTGAGGCCTCGTCATGGGAAAAGGGGACTTAGGTCAAAAAACAGTTTTTCTCAAATTTCTCCCAGTCTAACAGTCAGAATTTAGTGAAATTTCATATTTGAGTAGCAAATCAGATGCCCTTTACTATTAACAATTTGAAATTAACGTTAAAAAAATATATCATGGAAAAAGGGGGCTAAATGTTTGTTACCTTTATGCTAGCGCGTAAAATACAGTTAATCTTTCATTTCTCCTAGTCTTATGCTCAGAATTTGATGAAATTTCACATATCAGTAGCAAATCAGATGCCCTTTACCATAAACTATTTGAAATTTGTGTCTAAAAATATGTCATGCAAAAAGGGGGTTTAATGTTTGTTACCTTTATGTTTGCTGTATAAGATAACACCTTATTTGAGTCCTTGCAATCTGACCACAGAACATATCTCCTAAAGTATAATAGCTATCAACTTGAAGCTTTATGGGTGGATAGATCTTATGGCGGAGAAGTGCAGTGCACAAGAACTACAACTCTTGCTTGCATAATTTTGGAGTTATTGCCCTTTGTTATTTTTGATACTTAGATTATGTCTGGAGCATATCTCCTAAAGTATAATAGCTATCAACTTGAAACTTCATGGGTGGATAGATCTCATAGAGGAGAAGTGCAGTGTACAAGAACTGCAACTCTTGCTTGCATAATTTTGGAGTTGTTGCCCTTTGTTATTTTTATTACCTAGATTTTATACGAGGCAAATCTTGGCAGTACAAAAAAATCTTTTATCTATTAGGCTTCAGTTTACTATCAAGCTTTCTTGGCGGGGGATGTCCATGTCCAACATGGCTCTTGTTTTGTGACAATGCCTTATTCGGGGAGCATAATCCGTCTCTGACGGCTCTTGTTTTTTATATTTTGAGAAGTAATTTGGATCAAAAATTTATTCTCACCAAGTATTTCTCTATTTTAAAATGACATCAACGTATTCGATAGTGGTTTGAGGGGCTCGCTCAAGATGGCCTTCATCGACTCGCTGTAAAAAGCGGTTCAGAATCAGACCTGTATGCTTGGAATAAAGATTAAAATGAAAATATGAAATAATTCTTAACTGATCTAATAGCAAAGAAAGTCGAGGGATTATCGAGTTCCTACAACACTGGACTTAAAGATATACGGTCGGGGTGGGTGGGGGGTGGGGGGGGGGGGTCCCGAAAATACCTATAGCGTTTTATAAATAAATAAAGTGCAAAGGATTTCCTCATGTGATGCGATTAAACCAATCAAAATTCTTTTTTGTAATTACAATTATTTCTATAAGTTGGAATCGCCCAAGCTAGCCCATATATCACCAGAGAGGTAGCATATGAGCAAACTTTGTAGAGGTCTACTGGCTGATGCTTCATAACAAATATGAAAGTCGTCTGCCTTCTGGTTTCAGAAAGACGTTTAAAGAAGATTTCCTTTGTTGTTTCTATGTTAGCTATACGGTTTCTTGCCGGGGTATTTGACGATTTGTTCCCGACTGGAAAAAATTGTGTCATCCGAGCCGTAGGCGAGGGTTGACATCATCTTTTACTACCAGGAATAAATCGGCATATACCTACCCAAGAAACCATATTACGAATTTATTATACTGCTTAGCTTTAGACGAAATATCTCTTCTTTTCCTACTTAAGGCCTTGATTAACCTGCGAAAAAGTAACTTAGCAGTTAAAACTGGACGGATTGGTAAAATTGAATAATATTTATTGGAACTTGTATGTGTATAGTCGGATCGTATTAGCAGCGAAACGAGAGAACCATGACTGCCATTACCGGCACGAATTTGTGTCTATGTTCCTGGCGAGACTCCTTCAGGAAATAATAGACGCTATACCGGAGCGGCCGTAGATATCAATGTCAGGTCAGTATAAGCCAATGAAAATGCTAGATTTTTCTTTGAGGTATAATAATGGGATATGTGCTTTCAGAACAAAATCTATTCAAGAACAAACCTAAGGCGTGGTATAAACAAACATGGGAGAGGTCAACTAGATTATGTTACATATAACCCGAATTCGGTTTCGTGAGAAGTGATTACAGTACATTTGTATACTAGCCGCCACCATAGCATAGTTGGTTAGGCATAAGACTTCCAATCAGGAAGTCGTGGGTTCGATCCCCGGTGGCGGCAAATATCCTTTCCGACGTTTGTCTCTCACCAATGGGTAGATAATCGTAAACCTATGTGAGATAGCAGTCGGAGGCTAGGAAAGGGTGTAATGGTAGTACAGGTGAAAGAAATACCAGGAATCCATTGTTAGATGCTCCGGCCGCCGCGATATAACAACGAATTTGTTGAAAGCGGCGTAAAACCCATTCAATCAAACAAACAAACAAACAAACAAACAAACATTTGTATACTAACCACAGGTCAAATAAGCGAATTCGACTTGTACCAATTGTGAAAACAATCTGCCCTCTGTTTTCAGTGATGAAGATTTTTAAGTATTTCATTTTCCCCCTTTATTGCCTTGGCAGAGAGAGCTCAAGGTTTTTTGTTTTGATTTTGTGTGTGTGTGTGCGCGCCACACTACCCCTCCCCTCCCCAGTTTTTTAACATCTTTGGTATTATATTACTAAAAGAACAAATCTTCCAAATACAGTCAAGATTGAACCACCGTTTAAGGAGATGAAATTAAAAGAAGGTGTGAACGATGTACGACGAAAGACGATTGCATGTATACATGTATTTGATGATCACAGTTTCACCACGTGCTGAGGTGAGCTAAAAAAAGTGGAAGCATTTGATTTGTTTTTAATTTAGACTCGATCTTGTATTTTTCTATTCATTTAATAATTATTAATTTATTCCTAAAGGTCGCAAGAAAATGCATTCAGGGAAAATTTCTTCAACATTTCTCTTTCTTTTTTTTTTAATTTGACGCTTACTTCATATCAGTTTGCCCCGCCGATTGATCTCCGTCTTGAAAACCTTTGAATATTCAAGCGCTTTTTATCTGCAAAATATGTAATCATGGACATGAAACAAAGAGCATGTCGTTGAAAAGTGATCTACTTATTTGGCACATCGCTCGGACATTCCCGTAAGCGGAGGGTTTTCGATTGGCTCAAATCATGACGTTAAACTTGCCCGGGCATCTCCGCAATAGATTAAAACAAAACTGCGTAAATATCGGAGTTAAACAGTAACATCATAATAAATAAATGTTTTGATTGGTTCTTCGTTTTTAGCTCACCTGAGCACGAAGTGCTCAAGGTGAGCTATTGTGATCGTAGAATGTCCGTCGTGAGTCGTGCGTCGTGCGGTGTCCGTCGTCCACAATTGCTTTAAACATCTTCTCCTCCTAAACCAGAGGGCCAATCTTGATGAAACTCGGCAGGGATGTTCCTTGGGTCAAGCTCTACCAAAGTTGTTCAAATAAATTAAATCCACCCTTAACTTTCCCTTTACTCTTAGCAAAAAGGGTGAAAATATAAACATCTTTAAAAATCTTCTTCTCTGAAAGCAGAAGGCAGACAGCTTTCATATTTGGTATGTAGAATCATCTGGTGGACGTCTACCAAGTTTGTTCATATCAAGACCCTTGGGTCATATTTGTGCTTTGCCCGGGCCAAACCCTTTTTACATAGAATCAAAGAGCGAAAATCTTTTAAAATCTTCTTCTCTTAAACCAGGTGGCAGACAGCTTTCATATTTGGTATGTAGCATCACCTAGTGGGCCTCTACAAAGTTTGTTCATATCAAGACCCTTGGGGCATATTTGGGCTTTGCACGGGTGCATCCCTTTATATCTTATGAGCACGAAAGGGTAAAAAAATGAAAATCTTCAAAAATCTTCTATAAAACCAGAAGGCAGACAGCTTCCATATTTGGTATTTAGCATCATCTAGTGGACCTCTACCAAGTTTGTTCATATCAAGACCCTAGGATCATATTAGGCTCCAATTGGGCGCAACCCTTTTTACATAGAATCTAAGAGCGAAAATCTTTTAAAATCTTCTTTAATTGAAACCAGAGGGCACACTGCTTTCATTTTTGGTATCTAGCATCATCTAGTGGGCCCCTACCAAGTTTGTTCATATCAAGACCCTTGGGTCATATTTGGACTCCACCCGGGCCAATCCCTTTCAGCTCATCTGAGCACAATGGGTGAAAATAGGAAAACCTTTAAAAATCAACTTTTCTGAAACCAGAAGGCAGACAGCTTTCATATTTAGAATATAGCATCATCTTATGGACCTCTTCGAAGTTTGTTCATATCAAGACCCTTGGGTCACATTTAGGGTCCACCCGGATGCATCCCTTTTTACATAGAATCAAAGAGCAAAAAGGCATATCTGGCTTGCTCTTCGCTGAAAACGTTCAATAGTATTGATTTTAGGCAATTTTCTTCTTTTTGACATCTGCCTATCTAATAAATGTGATGTCCCAGGGGTCAAAGAGACTCAGGTGAGCGATTTGGGACCATCTTGGTCCTCTTGTTGACATCAGCGATCTGTTAACCTGCGAAAGGTTCAAGCCGAGTGCTTTACTTAATTTTTAAATAAATTAGAAGATGTTTTTGATGTAATAATTGGCAATACGGAAGACAGATGTGCTTGTTTGAAAGTATTTGTGTGTATAGTACAATGTATACTGTCACATTATGTAAATTACCAACATTTTTGCATTTTGTGACAGCTAATTAGAAATAGACAATGCATTATGTCAACTGTCATAGTATACGTCTTTCTTTCAGTGTTGCTGCAGTACAGCTTGGTTTCGGAATTCCTCAGAAGACTTTCACCTGTCCCCAGTTCAATAAAAGATAACAGTTAGTTAAATATTGACAGGAAGTTATTTTCAACCAATCAGGTTTGTTGTTTCAATTGTGACAATTTAGACAACAATCCTGATTGGCTGAAATAAACCTCAGGTCAAAATTTATTCAATGGTTATCGTTTATACAACCGGGCACTGAATCATAAATTCACAAATATCGTAAGAGGACGACCAACTACTTCTTGAAGATCTACGTTGTCTTTTTCAGCTGAAATTACGCCCATCGAGGATTTTATATTTCATAATTTTATTCTTAATGATTTTACCGTGAAAGATAAGGACTATAACACATACAATTATAGTATATATTAAGTGAAAAATAACCGAAACTCTTCTTTCGTTATAATGTTTCGGCTCTTTGCGCGTAATGTGAATAAAGTCACATCGCTGATGTTAAGAATCAAGCATATATCAGTCTGATGTTAAAGCCATCGCTCATCATTCCAAAACACGGCAATCTTAACTAATTCTTTTATCCAGCTACACGTGACCTATCCTGTCTCTCACTCCCTTCTCGTGCTCTCTGTTTCCTATTTATATGGGACAATGAAGAATAAATACCCTTTTTGTACTATTTCGATTGATTATAAATGAATAATTTTCCCAAAACAAAAGTTAAAACGTACTCAACATTTTATACATTCGAAATCTCATCAATGCCACAAGAATTGCCTTATCGTAGAGACTTTTTTGCTTACAAATAGTATACTACTCAATATTTGCTAGGGATCAAAACTGAACGAATATATTTTGAGCAGTTAATTTCAATCTTCTATCAAAAAGTTCGCTCGACAAAAATTATAGCCATTGTAATCACCTTTAGGTCCTTAGTCCCTTAGTTGACGTTGGCGTTAGCGTAGTAGATATGTATTACGTATTTAGTGTTTTGTATGAAAAAAACAACATCAAACGAGTTATGTCATCCTTAAAGCCGGGCCGGAGTAAGACATTTTGTTACTCTCCACTCATTTCGATAAATGCAGTCTACGAAATGGACCGACAGTGGATTACCAAAGATACAACCAGTTGTACTAGTATTTGTTTTTATACATCAAGTCAAAGTTGTCTAATTTTAAAACCAATTAGCTGTAATGAGTCGTTTATCATGCTAGATCGATGCAATTTCATTGATGATTGTCAAACTATCATGTCTTGTTAATGCAGAAAAATATGCATTTCATTTGCATATATAGGCTTTTTGTGCTAGATTGATGTACTTTTATTGTGTATTGTATTATACCGTATTGTTTTTGCGACATAAATTATTTCCTGAATCGGACTATATGCTGCAGTAGGCTATCTATATTCGCGTTGAATTGCAAGTTAATTTGCATATTTTAAATAAACGATAGCAGTTTGATTTGACAAATCAACGTATCTTCTTAACGCAAATATAGTTCCACAAGAAAGAGTGAGGTTCGAGAAACCGTTATCTCCTATCATTTTCAGTGTAAAATTTATCTTTGATCACTCACTTGAAATTGCAGGTCTATAGTCGGTGGTCGATCAAGTTTTTGTGTATTGTCGACGAGAGTCTAAATAACCGAATGTAAGTCTTTCCAATTTTTATGACAGTATTACACATCTTCGAAGATTCAAAAACTGTGTCTGTAAACATTCATTAACTTAGTAAATTATTTAGTGTGTGAAAACCTTATGCATAAACTCATTCACCCCCCCCCCCCCCCCAAAAAAAAAAAAATGTAATCCCGTATAAATCCTGTATTCAACAAGCATCTGTCTTAACTGAACATTTTCTTCATGTTTTCTTATGTTGCTTTTTGTGTGTGTTTGTGTGGGGGTGTGGGTGTGGGTGTGTATGTGGGTATGTTTTGTTGTTGTTGTTTTATTTTTTATTTGTTGTTGTTGTTGTTGCTTTAAAGACACATGGCAAGCTTAGTTAATCGAGCAATAGTTGCAAAATTGACAATTTCATCCGTCGAGAAATCATAGTAATCAACGGGAAAGAGTGGATAATTCTACTCTCATTCGGCACAAATTGACAGCCATTAGGTGTAATAGATGATAAAAAAAAATGTGCATCTCATTTGCAAACCAGCTTTTTGTGCAAGATCGATGTATCGTCATGGCGCAATGTGACATCGCCGCTGATATTAAAACGTAATTAATTCACTTCCTGGCTTTTTGTTTCCATATACAATGTAAGCCATGTTTGAATTACGATTAAATGGTTTACAATAGAAATGCGATATATATTTGACTCGTCAAACGAAGAAAGGCCATCTGGGAACTGTAAATTACATACATGTATTTGAAAAAGAGATTGGGTCCAGTTCTGGTCTTCCAGAGGCCTCAGTTCGCGCACTTGACTAGGATCGATATTTTACGCACAACCGAGTGGTCCCTTTACGCCGGACGGGTTATACATGTTTCCATTTAGGACATCGCCCGGCTTTTTCCGTAAACTGTAAAGTACCTCGGACGTAAGTTTAGTAACTTTGTGTGATTTTTTAAGTAATACGGCTTCTGGTGGTACTTCGGTTATTCAATACGCTTGAAGAAAATCACATTTTGTTAATTCTTTCTGGTCGTATGTGGAGATCTTTTGGGGATATCGTTATTTGATGACGCGGTTTCATGGCTGCGTCCGTATTATTCGATATGTCTATTCCGTTGAATCGCCGAGAGTTCCCGATTGGCATGTTTAAACAAAACTGATACAATCCATATCATTGAACGTATAGCTTTTAATTTTGTATTTACTTATTCAAACAGAATTATATTGTTTAACATTCCTCAATGAAAAGAAAATGATTGTCTTAAAATATGGCTTTCGCAAAGCAGACTTGGCTTATCACAATTATGACCCACATATCAAGAACAGGGTGTATATAGTGTTGAATTGTTTAGGAAGTGGAATCCAGAGGGATCTGTTTAACCTTTTAAGAACTTGTAAGGAGTTTGATGATTCTAGGTCAAATGTTCAACGTGACCTTTGTATTTGACCTGCATGACCCTTAGACAGAAGGACACTTCCTTGTGTCATGCACAACGATTGTAATATAATAATAGGTTTAACCTATAGACGGGAAAAGTAATTTGAAAAAAGAACCATTCTTGATTTACATACACATTTACTCAACTTAATCGAATTCAACACTGAATAAAGCTCTAGACTGGTAGACCTGTCCTATCTACGCTATGATAGATTGAGACAGGCTCGCCAGTCAAAATAATGCTCATGCACCCCACTTTTTTGCTGTACCGACGCGAATGAGGGTTTATCAAATTTAATATTGTGTGTCTGTCTGTTCCGACCGCTCATTCTGTTTTTCACTTGAATGGGGTTAAAGGCCGCTTTTTTGTCATTTTCAAGACATTGCTATAGATTTCAGTTCTTTTTAGTCTTATCCCGCACTTTACCCTGACGCTAAAACGCAACAACAATGACGTTTTCTGCGGAAAAAAGTAGCGTCTTATCACTCCCAAAAGTGAAGAATGACGTCAATTGTGGAGGGTAAAAGGAAAACGTCATCCAGAGGAGATTCTAAGCAAAAATGTGCAACTTTTCACATATAAGGCTGATTATTATCCTACTTTTACGTTCACTACAATCTAAATTTTGATATTTATCGACAGGAATAAAATCGAAGATAAAAGTAGATAAATCAAAATAAATAATAAAACAAAATGGCGAAATTTCGCGAGATCATCATCCTCCATGAAGGCCGCCATTACGACACGAAATTAAAATTAGATGGTACATTGTATATGTATTTCATACATAATTTCATTATTTAAATGTTTTACACGCGTTATCTAGAAGCGGGGAAAGCCGCAAAGCGTTACTTTTCCCGTATTAAGGTTCTTGCTTGTGTAACTTCGTTCTTGATTTATAGTCCGGAAATGGCTTCAGGACAAAATTCAGTTGTGACCATGGCCTCTATCCCAAAAACGATAGGGCACTTCCTTGGGCCATATGCAATAATTGTTGGCGCATGATTCTAGGTCACTTCGTTCCTAAGTAAGAGTCCGGAAACGGTTTTATCGGATACAGTTCACGTGTAACATCGATCTTTATAACCCAAAAACACTTCGTAGGTGTCGGGTTCTGTGTCACTTGGTACTTGAGTTAAAATCCGGAAACGAAAAGGTGTCCCGCCGGACGGAATGACGGACGGGTGGATGGACAGACCGACATACATTGTGAACCCAATAAACTCGCCTCTACCTCGTAGATGTCGAGTATAATTACAGCATTGCTTCTCGTTGTTACCTGTATTTTGATAGCAGAGAAAAGTATGTTAACGAAATGTTTGGAGTACTAAATTTGGGGTCTTTAGTAAAGAAAGTTTCTTATAAGGAAGATATGAACGCACTTTTATAATGATAAAACGACATTGTCTTTTCACAAACACTGTCGAGCTGTACAATTATGAACTTGTACTTTTATAATCTTTTTTTTTTATTCTGACAGCTATTTAGCATTTAAGCTGTTCGTTCAAACGTGTTTCCATTATTTACCGCATTTCATTTTTGTCACTTTTTGTTCTCCATGCTGAGACAAAATACGAAATAAAACACCCTCTATGTATCATGAGTCTGTCCTGCGTTCAGGATGTCATAACAGTGTAGCTGGAAGACTGTTTCCAAATTTCACCGCTTTACACACAAGTGTACGTACAAAGCGGGTTATAACAGTTTGCGTCATTTTTTTCTTTGTTGTTGTTGTTGTTTTGCGGGGTTTTTTTGGTTTTTTTTGTTTTTTTTTTTTTAATCCTGAACGCAGGGCTAGATTGAGCCTTAACATCAGCCCAAGGATATCAAATAAAGAACCTTGACTGACACCCGCATAATTTCTCCTGTACTTCCTCAAGAATAAAACTTTTGTGATCCGTCACTTGAAAAGGGAATATCTGGGAACTCGGAATGATCAGTATTTGCAAAAAATATTGGTTCTAGTACAGGTCAACCAGAGATCCTATCTAAAAAAATTTACACGTCACGACAGATTGTTCATTCTAGATTAAGAAAATAGGCAAAATGTGAAAAGTTTCGACCTAAGTCAGTCTGCGCAGTCCGCACAGTCTGACTAGTTTCGACTCTTTACGCACAACCCAGATGGCCCCTTTTCGCGTGACGGGTCACATTTGTGAAAATTTATTGTAAAATCGATTCACAAAGCCAGAACTGATACATTCGCACAGGAGTCTGAAAGATCTATATAAATTATTTCGGTTAACCAGGAAAATTCGTAAAAAATCTTTCTTTTTTTATTTTATTTTATTTTTTAATGTTGTTGCTGCTTATGGTATCATTATGATTTTTTTGTTACTATGTTGTTATGTTCCTATGCAAATTTGAAGTTACACAGACAAGGATAAAATATATTCAAACAGACTAAAAGCAAACTGTGATGACGTCTACAAGCTGTTGCTAGGGAAGAGTTAGTTGTGTTTGGGCTCTGTGTTGTTGTTATATTTTGTTCCTTTGGACCACGTGAAATTCGATTTGCAAAGAGTACGTTTCATTCATTTTAACTACTAGTCTTCTACTAGATAAACTTTAAAGAAAAGTTAATCATGCAAGAAGTATCAATTTAACATTTTAAAGTCATTAAAGTTCACACCCCATTTTCATTTCTCTTTCATCGGAGATAATTCTAGCAATTATCATTGTAATTCTTTTACGTTTCATCACCCTTTTCTATGTAAAGAATCGATGACTACAAAAATGCGTTTAGTCCAGGGCAGAAATAAGTAATCATGTTACCCCCCTTTCATTCTGCTTCAATGATTTAAACTTATATGTGACCCGTCACGCAAAAAGTGACCATCTGGGAACTCCGTAAAATAATTTTTTAAAAAAAAGATTGATTCTAGGATAGAATAACCAGAGGTCGCATTGGAAAAATTCTTTCACAGGAAGGTTGTTTGAACATTCAAGATTCAGAAAATAAGCACATTTCGAAAGATTTCGACCCTAGTCAGTCTGCGCAAACCGCGCAGTCTGACAAGGGTCGACACTGTACGCACTACCCAGATGGTCCCTTTTCTCGTGACGGTTCACATATTATAATTTATTCTTGACTTTTGTCTACAAATCTTAGAAAGGCAGTGTAAAGGTCCAATGATGATTAATTAGCCAAAAATATATCTATCTCTATTCGAACTGTCCTAATTCACGGTATATCGATGGTTATTTACGGAGTCAACTGTCTTTCCTTTATAACATAGGTTGTGGACAAAGGTCATGTATAATGATATACAAAAATCAACCCATGTATTGGGTATTGAACATATATAAAAGTCAATCCATGTATAATGATATACAAAAGTCAATCCATATATAATGATATACAAAAGTCCATCCATGTATAATGATATATAAAAAAATCGAATCATGTATACATAATGACATATCTAAATGCTTAAATGTCTAATGTTGAAAGGCTTGTCGCAAAAGAAATGTTTCTCTCAATAAAATTGAATCAAACAAGCCAAGCATACTGACATCTTTTTGTCATATCAATTCAAAGACTGGATCATTGAATTTAATAATAAATACGTTGGAAATGTCATTCAATTAGAAAGGGTCACCATAAAATAACGCAAAACTTTCTTACTTGCATGGAAAGGTATGCTGATTTTTTTTACAAAAAACGTAACATATAGTTTTAAAAAACATATCGGTCAACAAGAAAAAAAAACATTGGGTAATTTCTACAAAAATAGGTTTGTGTTGCCTTTTCCCACTTAAATTAGTGCAATCTTTTATTTTTGAAAGCACATTATGCAAAAACAATTGATCAAAGAGAAATTTCCTTGGCAACAGCTATTGAGTACATGTATAATGTTTTTCAACGTGTATGTGATTTATAGCTTTCAGCTTGAACTGAGTTATACTAGACCTAAAACACTTATAAATATTTTACTGAAAAATGGCCAGTCCAATTAAAGGGCAGATAACTCTAGCATGAAAACGAGCATGAAAAGGTACCTTCAAATTTTGATATAATGATGATACAATGTTCAACTACAGCTTATGAAAACGAGAAAAAAATCATTCTGCAGAAAAAAGACACCATGTATCCATTGCTAGCTTAACATCGTTTTTAAATGTGAGGAATATGCGTCAGAATTAAATTTTACAGAATGGTGGAATTTTGCTGCTTATTGTCAACGTAAACGCTGTTTTTATCCTTTAGCTGAAGCTTTGAGAACATCTGTACAAGAAGAACATAAGCTTTAGGTCATTTCACTGATAGACTTGAAAACTTTGGTTCTAAACACTTGGTGATAGAATAATGATCGTGTATTGAAACGTAAACGAATAAAATATTTTGAAAACAAATTGGTTCCGTTATAGGTCAACCAGGGATCGCTTTTAAACAAAATTTCACAGGAAGTAGATCGATCATTCTAGATCCAGAAAATTGGTTTAGTGCGAAAAGTTTCGAAACTAGTTAGTCCGCGACATTGGTCATTCCTTTTCCACTACCCAGATGGTCCCCCTTTCTCGTGACGGGTCTCAAATTTATACCTCAATGATTGCCAGTCAATAGCAACTGTGAAATCATGCTTGTGACTTGTACTGCAGATTGAATCTTATTAATATCAATAAAAATTGCATTAGTCTAAAATTGTGATAATTTCAAATCTACAACTGAACAATTTTGAAACTGCAATTATATATATATATTAAAATTTGTGTCTGCGTATATGATATTCGAACACGCTCTACAAATGTCACTTATTCCATTTCAATCCAATTAAGAAAAATCCAATTTTACTAGTAAATAAACTTTTTCAATTGCTGCTGATGTTGTTGTCTAATCTTTCATTTTTTTATGCCCCTGCATCATTTAAACATTTTTTTTTCCAACCAAGGAAGGTAACATCTTAAAAAGTAAATATTAAGTTGTTTGGTTTGAGATAACAGATGTAATTATTGTAAAATAAAAAAAAACACACGCTAGCTCAAATTTTTATTATTATCATTATTATCATTATTATCATTATTATCATTATTTATTTATCTATTTATCTATTTATTTATTTATTTATTTAATTTGCCAATGCTCTTTTGTTGAAACCGAAGTCATTCACTTAGAGGAACTGTGACCCGAAATAATGATTTTGATGATTTTTTTAATCACAAAAATGATGCATCTTTATGACTTTAAAAAAACTGATCAATCATTACAAACAAAAGCGGGTCCCTTACCTGCATAGAAAGAAAGGCTGTCAGCAAAACCACAGAATTAATTCCAAACAGCTTCATAATTCCAGATGGAACAAGCTTAAACCGTCATGTCACCTTTAAACAAATTCTACTCTAGAATATTAACAACGAGGTATATTATATGGGCGTTATGATGTATTAATTCGCCTTCTCTAATAATTGTCACTAGGTACTCATATACGTGTGTCAAACACAACAATTTACTTCAAAATCATATATCATTGACATTCAGCCCATCCACTACATTTGTTCTTCGTTCTTGACTAGTAACGTAAATAATGGAAAACAAATCGTTTTTTTGTTAGGGTTTGTTAGATTTGATTTTTTGCGTGATTTTAGTTCATTCAACTTAGGTCAACTGTCAAATTATAAATGGTTTGTCATCAAATGATGTTTGAAGGTTCCTCATTTCTTTTCTAACCGTAATATTACACGTTAGTTAAGATAGCATTAACCCTTCTCGTGTTATTCAATACTTATTCTATGACACTTGGTCAGAAAGTATAGACTTAGATTACTCTGCTCGAATGTGCAGTCTGATCTTAGTCCTTAACTGCCTGAATTATACTTGATGAAACGTGGCGAAACTTGAGCCAAACTGCTTGAAATGCTCCGAAAATATGCCATTTTGTTTTAAACACTCTTAATTCAGCATTTAATGAAAAAGACGCAACATTCTACGAAAAAGGTAATATCTGATGTGGAGAAAGGATCGACCCCGATTAGGCACAAGTGTTGAGTCCATGGTCACGACTTTTCCATGCAGCATATCGAGCGTCATCTCAAGACTTATAATTGTCTTTTAAATGCTTTAACACTTATTGTTACCCAAAATACGTTGCTTATTACTTTCAGAATTTTAGCTTAATGAAAATTCCATTAAATGAACATTTGAAAAAGACGAAAGCATGGTGTACTCTTCACTGTAATGGAATTTTGGATTATCAAGTAATATTGCCTAATTCACCGTTTTGGAAGTGGGATTATCAAGTGATATTATATCAACATTTCTGAACAATCTATCAAAACCACAAGAGAATTTGACGATAAAATTTACTCCATTTTATTTCTACAACACTATTTTTTTGAATTTTCGGTCACCTGACCCTTATAAAGAAAGTCCAATATAATACATAATTAAGAATTTCCTCATCATTCCTCCATTACACTTTGTATATATCACGTCAAAATAGGCGATACGTTTACATATGAAAGCATGGTATTCGCTACTTACAAGTACATGTAATTACACATTTAAATTTGGCATCAAATAAAAGGTCTCTGAACGTGGATTATTCTAATATGCCTTTTATTGATTTTAGACAAAAGAAAACTAACGTAATTGTCATAAGAAATTAAAACTTACACCAGAAATGACGCCGTCAGATGCAACAAAAATAGCCAGAGCGTTTCACTAAAGTTGTAATATCATAAAGAATGATGTTGTGAGAGACGCAAACTTACCATGTTACATGAATGCCGTAATATTGGGTATTTTGTAAGTCTTGTGCTCGTTTGATGGATCAAACAATAAAATGGCAACCGCGAAAGAAAAAGGTCAGTAGCGCCAGATTGCTTAAAAAACGTCGTTTTTTAAAAGTCATTATTTTCAATGAATTCAGTTTTTCAATATAATGAATTAATAAAAAATATATATATGAAATATATCTGAACAAGAATTTATGCAATTATATTTTTGTTTAATTTCGGCTTTATGTAATGAATGTATTATTGTGTTTATTCAGTGTAAAGGCTTGGTCACATTTACGTTAATTAACGTGGTTGGCCGTAGATATGCTTCAACGTAGTAAGCCGTAAAATTCACGTAGCTGAGCGTATGTTGCGCAGTAAGTCGAAGTAAGCCGTGCTTACGTGTAGTGAGTAACGTAGTGCAAACTCGTAAGTTTGACCGTAGTGTCTTGGATATTGTAAAAAATGTTCAAAAGTCTATTCACGGTAAAGTACGTTATTTTATCCCTAATTTGGCCGTACTGTCACAGTAGTTGATCCCTGCTTATCCTTAAATTAACCGTAGTAGCACGCTATGATATCGTAAACGTTTGTCCCCGATACTACGGTTAACCAAGGTTGAACTAGCGATTCACTACTCTTGCAGTACGTGTATCTGATTTTTGTTCACGGTTAGGTAGGGAAAAAGTTGGTTGTAAAAATTCGCGGTCAAATTTCACGTTGTAAACATAATTAAGAAGCTGAATGATGACTTTCAATGTTATTGAGTTGGTATACATGATTCATTGAATACAAGGAATTGTAAAATATTGGATAAGTGACATTTACAGAACGACAATGCAGGAAAAACGGTCTCGAAGAATACTCTTTTAGTCACCGAAATCTAATTTTTATTTTAAAATCAACAATAATAATACACACCCACCCTCCAAATTCAGACGCTCACCTATCTTCGTATTCTGGTAATAAATATCCACAAGACAAGAGTTTGATAATATTTGTTGTAATACAAAGAATGTACCTCATTTCTTTTTATGTTACCGATATTTAAGTTTCAATTACTGATAATCCAGGTGCGTAGGAAGCAATGTAGGGGATGATGGGTTAGATGAAGACTCGTACCTTTGGGGTTCTTCTTTCATTACAAGACAAAATAAAATTTAGATTTCTACACCTGTTATAATTACTGAGAAGGATGGTGGTTTCTTCTTCTATACTTTTACCAAGCAAAAACATATGCAAGAAAAAATATATATTCATAATCATTCCAATCATCATGCATATCAGTCATAAGATGATGCATTTCAGGAAACAAACTTGAAGCGTCCGTGACATACTAAATATCTAAATGCCACCCGTTGAATTTGCTAGAAATATTATTCAAATGACAAAATACAGCTGAAAGGTAATGCAATGGCAGAGAAAGTTCATGTTATAACATTATCAGAAAAGAAAAAAAAACTTGCTTGCAACAAGAGTCTTCTCACTTTCCAACAAAATATCCCGATTTTTAATGACGTACGCAATGAAAGAAATAAACGTACCCATTATAACTTCTTTTGCAATGTTAACTACCAAGTTTTATTCTAATTGACCCTGTCGGAACAAGTTCTTGTAAGGAAAGGAAAAAATCCGGTGAATCTATATTACACAATTTTCAAGAGGGTTTACAATTTTACCTCAGTAAAAAATAATTTTCAGTTCATTGCAACATGATTTCAAAAGAAAATGACAATTAAGTTAGAATACCAAAAGGAACGAACCTTCAATATAAAAAATTACGAAAGGGATAAACTTTTATTAAAGGGAGGTAATATGTTGTCGTAAATGCGAGTTAAGGTTTCGAATGGTGTCCGATAGCCTTAATAAACATCTGTCCAAGTTAATGCTGCGACCAAGCAGGGAAACACTGGGGTTGGACTACGTTCAGAGTACGATTAGAATCGATGAAATTGATAAAATATAATCATGAAAGTGCGCGTGAATTCAATGATTTGAAACTCGCGTGTTTTAACAACAAATTAATTATAATACCCGAAGGTGACTGATAGAAATGTTAGGTTTTAAACCGTATGATACATTTAAAGATCGTGATTCTTATCTATAGAATGACAAACAAGAGCTATCAGGGAAATAAGTAAATGGAGATTTTCCATTAATTAAGATTAATAATTAATCTAATTAAACCTTTTATTTTGTTCCTACTCGCACGTACTTCTTTCTACGGAAACTGTTCGATGGTACCTTTGTTAAATATACCTTATCTTACTTCAACTTAGTTAATCGTAACAGTGACACGGCTTGCCTACGGTAAAATGGAGTACGACTTACTACGATAATTGCCGTAAATGTGACCATATCTTAAAATTACCCCACATTACCCGAAAAACTTTATTAAAGTACCGGTGATATTTTTCATGTAATTTAATTTCAGATTAAAAATACATCTGGAACATATTCCGCAAAAATAAAAGCATTCATCAATATCTCTCCGAATAAGGGAAATATTAACTGTAATGTAGGTCTTAAAATTTACCCACTGACGCGTTTTTCGATGTTTGAACGCCAGTTCATTGAATTAGTATATATTTCTGAAATATTTCTCGTTCAGAGAACCAGACAAAATATGTTAATATAAGTTTAATTCCATTCATTCGATCTAAATAAGTTTAATCACCGTGGTTTGACTGAAAACTTTCTTTGTTCGACTCGGATACAGTTTCGCTTTGGTTCGGACCTGGCCGTTCAGTAGTTTCAGTCGTACTGCTCTCGCACATTGATTGTATATTGAAGGTGATATAAATCACATTTCTGCAACATGTTTACATATTTTACTTTGACTAGAGTGCATATCATTGAATATTTTACAAATGAGTGACGGAATATATACTATTGTTGCTTTTCGTCAAAGTTTACTTGAAAACATCAATTATACGTTATTTATAAACGGACGTCATTTGTTACAATCGTTATCGACAAATTTTGTCGTTAGTCTACATAATTGCAATCCAATAAAATAAAGAATTCTGATTGGTTTAAATCGCATCACGTGGGGAAATCCATTGCACTTTATTTCTGTATAAAATGCAATAGGTCGTTCGGGAAACCCCCGAAGTTCGATCTGCAAGTCCTGTGTTGTAGGAACTCGAATTAACCTAGTTCCCGATCAACAACGCAACATTGCTATTCAATCTATTATAAATTAATATATTTTCGAAAGAATTTACGATTACAAGCATGCATTTCTGATTCTGAGCCGTCCTAAACCTATTAGAAAATAGCGAGTCGACGAAGACCTTCAAGCAACCCTCCCAACTAAGACCGACCAAGCCGTTTTTCGTTTAAAAATACTGACTAATTTGGCAGAAACAAGCTTTTTTGTCATAAGTACCTCTACGAATTTTAATGTTGTCTTTAATTTGTGTATATGACATTTCACTACGATAGCGAGATGAACAATACACGATCCAAAATTAGATTTGTGTAATTTATACGCGCAGAAAGTAGACTTGAAGCTATTTAATGTTTCGCTGAGTATTATAATAGTTTCTTCGATCTAGATGATTGCAATTATAAGGGACGAGTGTCTTTTTCCCTGCGATTATTATAGGGATGAGTGTCTTTTCCACTGCGTTTATTGGGGTAAAAAGTGCGATTGCCTTAGCACATGGCAAATAACGCCCGTAGGGCGTTATGTTTAAGCCATGTGCTAAGGCAATTGCACTTTATACCCCAATAAACGCTGTGAAAAAGACACTCGGCCCTTATAATTGCAATCCTCTTGGTCTAAGAAACTATTAAAATACTCGGCTAAACATTAAAGTTTCGAGTCTACTTTCTGCGCGTATTACACAATCTATTTTTAGATCGTGTATTTCTTTTCTCACTATCGAAGTTAAACGGCATAAAGTTAATCAAATGGTACACAAATAAACGACAATTTGACAATCGTAGAGGTACTTATAATCAAAACATAATTTTGACAAGTTATCCCGCATTTTAAACCGAAACTATCGTGATCGGGCTTAGCTGAGAGGGTTGCTTGGTGGTCTTCGTCGACTCACTGTAAACATCGACTCAGAATCTGAGCTGCATACTTTTTATCTTTAATTCTTTCTAGAATATTTTAATTTCTAATGTATTAAATAGCAATATTACGATATAGAAGGGAAACGAGGGGTTTTCGAGTTCCTACAACACAGGAAATGCAGATCGAAGATCGGGGGGTTCCCGAAAGACCTATTGCATTTTATACATCGACTCAGAATCTGAGCTGCATACTTTTTATCTTTAATTCTTTCTAGAATATTTTAATTTCTAATGTATTAAATAGCAATATTACGATATAGAAGGGAAACGAGGGGTTTTCGAGTTCCTACAACACAGGAAATGCAGATCGAAGATCGGGGGTTTCCCGAAAGACCTATTGCATTTTATACAGTGCAATGGAATAAAGTGCAATGCAATAAAGTGCAATGGATTTCCCCACGTGATGCGATTTAAACCAATCAAAATTCTTTATTTTATTAGATTGCAATTATTGGGGTATAAAGTGCAATTGCCTTAGCACATGGCTTGCCATGTGTTAAGGCAATTGCACTTTATACCACAATAGACGCAGTGAAAAAGACACTCATCCCTATAACAATTGACGTTGCATTTTACTGCCGAATAACAGTGCGCGACGTCATAATTTACGTCGCAATACCACTTTTTCAAAGAAAAGCAGAATTTTATCCCATTTTGTCTCACCGATCACGATTTACTTCCTATTTGCCTTATCGATCATGTTTATTTGTCATCTGTAAGTAGCTTCATGAACATCTCTGCAATGAGAAGAAACAATATATTTTATGTAAGAGATGAAGAGAGTACTTGTTAATTTCATGGAGGTATGAAACTAAAAACCTAATCGCACTGTATAAATACGCAAAGCGTACTTTGCTTGGATATCACGTACTTATTATCCTCATTATTGTTTAATTATTATTATTTACATAATCATTTTCGTGTATTTTTTTTAATTTAATCTAAACACGAAGGTAGACTAGATAGCGTAATTTTGTTTTCCTTAAATTTTGTCTGAGCTCGCTAGTGATAGCAGGATAAAGTGCGTAAGTGCGTGCTCCGTCCGAATTTATCCAAGCCATCGCTACTATATAGACCAGCAAGTATAGGGTATTTCTTCTTGTTTCTTAGTTTAATCCGCTACATATCTTTTCATCCACTTTTTTGTTGTTGTTGTTAACTGGCAAGCAAATCTCATAACTATGGCTTGAATAAGCAGGAGTTAAACAGTTTTGGTTGCTTGGTTACACCATGTTTAGCAGTCATTCACTAGCCATTAGTTTCAGTCTGTCCTTCTTGTAGAAGATCCTGGAATATTTTGCTGAACAGTCCGATCCTTCAAACTTTGACTAGATCTAATTTATCGACAAACGGAATTTTAGATAGCTCAAAATTGAAAGAAGATAGAATACTTATGATAATAATTAAATTTTAAAGTAATTGTACTTGAAACTTTTGTGAGAAAAGGAGAATATAATTGTCACAAGCAAATTCTCCCAGTATGTTTCCATTCCATTCCTTATTCATCGTAGTGCATTGAGGATACAATATTATTTAACAGTCATTTGTTATAGTGTAACGGTTTAAAGGGAGGTAACTTGCATTGGATATGCAAATGAGAGAGACCTGCCCTTAGTTAAATGGCTAATTGAAGCCTATATAGACAGAGTCGACCCATTTAGGGTTAAGGATCCTTTTCTCTGAATGGATCACATCTGTCTATTTGCTCGGTTCGTTACAATTGGTGGCAGCGATGGGATAATGACAACTGCCAGACCGGAGTTGCCTTACCCACGGGTCTCCCAGGCCAAGACTCGTCCCGCCAAGACTCGGGACGAGTCTTCTCGGAGGGGAGAGAAATGTAACGGTTTAAAGGGAGGTAACTTGCATTGGATATGCAAATGAGAGAGACCTGCCCTTAGTTAAATGGCTAATTGAAGCCTATATAGACAGAGTCGACCCATTTAGGGTTGAGGATCCTTTTCTCTGAATGGATCACGTCTGTCTATGCGCTCGGTTCGTTACAATAGTAATTCTTTATTGGGACCAAAAAAAGTCTTAAGTTCAAAATAAAGTTCAAGTTCAACTAAAGTTAGAATGAAAATTTAATAATCCGGGTATGTTATCAGTCTTTTTTTAATCTAAATGAGGGTCGATAATTGTGGGATGGGTCGGTAATTTCAGACTAAACTGTGCTTCGTGTGTGTATTTCCGTTTATTTATCGTCGCTACCGTAGCACATGCCCATATGAGCGACGACCCCAGAAGACGGTTAGTTGTTACGGGGGATAGTGCAAGGATACATAACGAAACTACTGCTGAGATCCGTCATGGTTCTTTAACGCGCTCGGTGTAAAGCACCGCCTCACGTCTCATCCGAAAGACAATTAGTATGTTAGTGTGCCAGCCCGGGAATCGATCCCACGCGGTCGAACTTCAATTGTTTTGAAACTGTGCTTATCTATGTGTCGATAATTATAACCATGAAGGGAGTTGTAAACATATATGTATTTCCAAGGTAATTGGGTGATGTCCAATTAGCAAATGACCGCCGAAAAAATCCCTTATAGTGTCGATAATAGAAACATTTCTCTATATAAGGGGATGGATCTCAACTAAATTCACACAGTTTTTCCCCTCAGTAACAATATGTTATTTTCGTATATTCTTTTATTCATGTAACTCTAAGGTCAAGGTCGGCACTTAGTTTACACTGATTTATTTTAGTTCGATTGCGACGAAAACTTAAGCTTATAGAATTGCTCTTGAACACTCAATCCTGAAGTTTTCACGTCCCTGAGAGAGAGGCAGTGGTTTAAACCCACTGATACCCATTTTTCAGCTGGGTGAACTGGGGCTGGCTATTAAGTGTTTTGCCCATAAACACTCCCCGACGAAGGTGGGGCTCGAACCACGGACCTCCAGAACACGGGTCGAGTGCATTTACCATTAGGCCACCGAGGCAGTCAAGGTCGGCACTTAAGGTACATACTAGGTCCGGATTTTGTCATGAGCATTATTCCTACATTTACGTATAAATTTTAAAATATGTTCGCACTAGTGTTTCTCTCATAGAGTAGACTTGGAAATCGAAGGATAGTTTTGTTATTCCTAACTTGTCAGGAAAACACTCAAAATCAGATTTTTGTCTGGAAAAAACTGTTTTGCCGCAGAGTGTGACAGTTGAATTTTAAATAGCTGAAGGCTGATATCTATGTCATTGAGACGTTGAGACGCTAACCACCATGCTTAACTTGTTATTATTCGGGAACTTTCGGCGATTCTACGGAATGGACCTCGTGAATAATTAGGGCGCAGACATGAAAGCGCGTCACATCGCAAGTGGGTTCATGTGACGTCACAAACATTACTAAGGGTGACGTTGCGAAAAATTAAAGTCATTGAAGGGATAAATTAGGCATATTATGATTTGATAACAAAACGCAGTGTTTAACTGCGTTTTGTTATCAAATTATAATATACCAAAATATCTCCACAGACGATCGGAAAGAATTAGATCTACCAAGATGTTGTGTTTTTTTTTCATAAAAGGTATTAAATAACCAAAGTACCCCCAGAAGCCGAATTAACAAAAATGGCCCAAAATTACTACACTTACGTCCGAGGTACTTTCCGCTTTACAGAAAAGAGATGTTCCGATAGACTTGTTATAATGCATTCGGATCATCGCTTGGACTTTTCCGTAAACTTGAAAGTACCTCGGACGTAAGCGTAGTAATTTTGGGTCATTTTTTAGGTAATTCGGCTTCTGGTGGTACTTTGGTCAGGTACGCTTGAAGAAAAGAACAATAAAACATTCCTTAATGCTTTCTGATCATATAAGTATATCTTTTGGGCATTTTATAATTTGATAACAAAACGCAGTAAAACACTGCGTTTTGCTATCAAATAAAAAAAATGTCAACTTTTAACCCTTTGTTGATTTTGTTTTTTTCGCAACTTCATCTTCAGTAATGTTTGTGACATCAAATAAACCCACTTGCCTTATGACGCGCTTTAGTGTCTGCGCCCTAATTATTCCCGAGGTCTATTCCGTAGAATCGCCGAAGGTTCCCGAGTGGTTTTAATGCTGACGAAGAACTTCGACGACTTAGCTTTGAAAGGGATACCACTCAAACTGAACCTTTGTATGTAATATTTAACACGGGTTGCCTTTCTTTGACTGATTTTCGGACGTATCTGGTCAGACCTCATTCGATTTTTGTGAACGAAATTTTCGTTCACCAGTGTTATATACCGTGTATGGAAAATCCTGTAGGATCTTAATAGGTTTTAAATAAAGCAGTACCTCTTTAGATTCAATTTAGTATCTCTAGATACTTCTCTCTACAAAGTCACTGTTTGTATCGTGAAATACATGATTCTAGCATTCTTCATCAAGTGAAGATAATGAAAATTACCCTTTAAAAACACAAAAATATCTTGGAATGTCTATACGGGAGAATTTTTGATCGGCGTAATATTGTCGAGAGTTGAGAGCAAAAACAAAGGTTGTGTCTGTACACTGTATAGACAGATACTATGTTTTTGATTTAAACCTTCGCTATTGCAACTTGTAGTAATTTGCCGGAAATGTGTGTTTATTGAGGTCGTGAACTCTTGAACTTCTACACACCCCTGATTGGCCACACCCCACGTGATGACCTACTACGATTTAACCTGCCTTCTTATGAATGAAGTCTTTGCTTATAAGTTACGAAAGGTCAAGTTTACAAACGAATGGAATGTTCCTGCCGTATTTCTCCTATTAAACGCGCCCGAGCGCGATGCAAAACGTTGTCGGGCGCTATTATTTCAGACTCTTTTACTTAATTAAAAAAAAAATACGTATTTTGGTACCTAAGAGAAGCAAACTGTTAACATGTTCGTAATTATCGATTGAAATACGTACGCTACCCAATACGCTTTTCTATTTATCTATTAAGGCTATAGATTTAAAAAATAAAATAAAATGTTAGCTAATGAATTGCAATTCTGTCATTTTAAGTCATCTATCGAAATACGGTCACCCTCGACCATTAATTGCAGCTTTCAAAAGCAAGTGATCATGTTAGCAGAAGCCGAGATTATTATTATTGTTATTATTTGTACAAGGTAGGAAGTTCCAGACGATGCAATATTCAATGTTCCGCTACCGATGGACAAAGCGGTCTAATAAATCATTACCTATTCACGTATGAAATAAATAATCCTGTATTAAATCCTAAAATTTCGTGATGTGTAAATACACCCGGTACATGAAATGAAAGTGTTTCGTAGTGAAAACACAAAACATCTGGAGCTAGCTGGGTCACCGCGTGTCGGCACCCTTTGAAGTCCCCAGATTCTTGCAAGCGGCGACGTCGCTTTTGAAATAAGTCACACACGAGATTTTACGGGTTTTTCCTATTTTAACAGTATGAATTGTGACTAGGATTTAATCATTTGACTCGGATATTTTGTATATTTGCAGAAGGTGAAATGATTTCAGAAATATTTTCGTAACAACGAAAGGGGATTTTGTTCGCATGTGACTTATGAAGAATAACGAGAAATAGTTTTAATTTTGTGATAAATTTTAACCTTTCGCACTTCCGGAAGACTGCGCGATTTAGGACGCGCTAGTTTTTCAGATGTTGAACGATCTTTTAATGACGCAACCAGCCTTATCCTGATAGGAATTTAAGATAGTTAACCCATAATCTAATGGACATTACGTCGTGGAGTAGCAGCTTTTGAATTTAAATTCGAGACCGGATTTTTCACCACGGACCATGGACGGTTGGATGCTGTTGATCGTATAGTCAAGGGCCTGGGAATCGTATTTATGGGGGAGCGCGTTTATTAGGTAGGGCGCGTCTAAATTCTCATTGAAACATAAACAAGCACCACTTGACCGTGACCAACCTTCATATGAAATAAAATTTAAACCATTACCAGACAACTTATGTTCTCAACTACCGAATTTACACCTCTTGCTTAAATCCCGTTTTTAGCTCTACTGGCTGAAAGCCACTGGGGCTATTGTCATGGCGTTGTGTCCGTCGTGCGTCCGTCCGTCTGTGCGTCCGTGCGTGTGGTCGTAAACTTTTTCTTTAGAAATCTTCTCCTCAGCAACTACTGGATCGATTTCAACCAAACTTCACAGGAATGATCCTTGGGTGACCCTCTTTCAAAGTTGTTCAAGAAATTTTGATCCAATGAAAACATGGATTTAATGGGCGTGGCTAATTTCCAAATATGGTAAAAAGTGACTTTTCTCAGGTTCTTATTGATGGATACCAATTAAATTTTACATGAATGATCCTTGGGTGACTGTTTATCAGTCTACAAAAAATTATTGTGATCAGATGAAAAATATGTATTTTATAGGCGGAGGTCATTTCTCTATATGTTATAAAGTGGAAACTTTGAAAAATCATTTTCTCAGAATCTAACTGACAGATATCAACCAAATTTTACATGAATGATCCTTTGGTGACCCTTTATCAGTCTACGAAAAATTATTGTGATCGGATGAAAAATATGTATTTTATGGGCGGAGGTCATTTCTCTATATGTTATAATAGTGGAATCTTTGAAAATCATTTTCTCAGAATCTAACTGATAGATATCAACCAAATTTTACATGAATGATCCTTTGGTGACCCTTTATCAGTTTACTATAGATTATTGTGATCGGATGAAAAATTTGTATTTTATGGGCGGAGGTCATTTCCACTATATGTTATATAGTGGAAACTTTGAAAATCATTTTCTCAGAATCTAATTGATAGATATCAACCAAATTTTACATGAATGATCCTTTCGTGACCCTTTATCAGTCTACCAAAGATTATTGTGGTTTGATGAAAAATTTGTATTTTATGGGCGGAGGTCATTTCCACTATATGTTATATAGTGGAAACTTTGAAAATCATTTTCTCAGAATGTAACTGATGGATACTAATCAAACTTCATTAGTATGTTCCTTGTGTGATCCATTATCATGCAGCCAAAAATTATTCGGAAGTCATTTCTCTATATGTTATAATAGTGGAAACTTTGAAAATCATTTCAACATCAGTAAAACCCGAAATATATAAAAAAATCTAGTCAAAACTTAGATTTGCTATTACAAGAAATTCAAGCCTGTGGAGCGACACAAGCCATTCATGGCTTTCTAGTTATCTTAAAGCTTGTTGTTGCATACTTGTGTAATGTAAATATCTTCGGTTACGGGTATTTTTGTATCATCGTTTCAAACAAGGCCGGAAAACAGGGGATATAGCAATCTGGGTACGATTTACTGTTAATATATGAATGTCGTGAATAGATAAATAAATAAAAGAATCAAATGGACAAATATCCCAACACGATAGACCTAATTTCAAATTTTAACATCGAATGGATTTTTTTTTCAAAGTACTTGACATCGTAACTACAACTGTATAGTAGCGCTTCTATCCCTCGGATGGCTCTAGAATTTTCTCAATACAATCATTCATCTATTTGTTTTACCGGAAGTATGTAAAATATTACAGAAAACGAAACTTGGATTGTGAATCAATCGCCTGTGGACTGGAGCATCTTTACCTTAATATGGAAATTGGTATTTCTCGCACCAGAACTATGATGAGCATACATCCATACGTAGCTGCCATCTTCTACCCTCTTAGGTTTACGATTATCTGCCGTTTGGTAGGAGCAATAGAATTTAAACAACGACTATATTTGGACAATTCATTAGCTGTACAAAATACCTTCCTACATAGATTTCATCGAATTGTTTTTTGGGGTTTTTTTTAGATTATTTTTACGCAATGGCATCAGATGATTATTCTTTCACAAGACTGAATATTACCGAAAGAGAATTACAATTACGAAACAGCGGTCTTTTAATTCGGAGGATGGGGGGGGGGGGGGGGGGGGGGCGGCATTCAGGTCGTACCAGAGCCATAGCGGATAACACTTAAAAGTCAAAATGCAGAAAGACTGCTGTTTATTCTGCTAAAATATGGGTTCCGCATGTGGAAATTGAATTACCTTTCTAACTGCTATTTTTTGAGTTAAGAAAAGAATCATTAGTCTAGACACTATAGTTGCCTGTTTTCTTTTCTCTAGGCTTATCGCTCTCTGTCTATCGGTCTGTCTCTGTCTGTCACTCTCTCTACCTTTCTTCTCCTCTCTTTCTCATTCTTTGAATTTAGAATTTTGACGAGACACTTTCCCTTGATTATTTTTTATATTTATAATTTCTCTTTTCACAACGAATTCAATATATCACTTTAGAATGCCAACAGATTCGTTCACCATCAGTACTTTCAGTGCTTTGATTTGCCTTGTTTGTTCTATGTAACATTGCCCAACTTTCAGCTGCTGCAGCGCATTCCACAACACTCTTAAATATTATGTCATTACCGCTTCATCTACATTCACAGATCTATCTTTTAGACTGAAAAACTGGGTCAATTAGGATGTTGTTTTGGGTTATTCAAACGGGAGTAAAGGCACCGTCTCTTTCCAACCTTTTAAGAGGACAGTTAAATTGGAACACCCCCACCCGTCCCTTATCCGTCTTCCCGGAAAGGAAATGTGCCCAAAAAAGATCGAACCAAGCGTTATTTTAAAGAAGAGATGCAAAACTAGCATAAAACAAATAAACTTGGCAGTTTCATTCCTCTCGTGATTATGGAGTGCACCGTAACTCCATCTAGCTTAATCTTTTAGTTATATCCCCTTTGTTATTTTTTCAAACATGGACATCCGGGAGTGTGGCCCTAACAGGCGTATCTTGTGACATTGAGCTACCTTGTTATTTTATAATTAGATCTAGGTTTTTGGCCTGGTTTAGCAGGCCATAGGAAACAACCCTGAACCCTGGGACTGATTGCTTAGGAAATAATCAAGTCAAAAGCCGAACAACGTGAGTACGTACTACGTAGCTTTTTTGTTCTCACGTTGCGCGAAAAAAATAGGTCTAGTATACGTCATCAACTTTAGTGCGACATGAAGTGCTTTGCGTGTTCAACGCAGTGCTTGCATATCACTACGCTGTGCTAAAATCAAAGTACTGATAGTACTGATGGCGAGGGAACTGAATAGACGAAACAACACACGAGTTGAATTTTAACTTTTAACGAGTTCAATATAGTATAACCGTGATTATTCACCTCGTCCTTATCATGTTTACCAGATATTTTCTTACTTATCACTGCCCAAATCACTGCTGTGTTAAAGAAACAAAGCTTTTATATTTGATCTTGACGGATGACCTTGCTAATTTGGAAAATAAGAAAATGCTGCTTACTAACACTTTCCCCCTTCTTCCTAATATTATCTACCCTTTCTGCTACAAATTTTACTCATTGCCCACATATTGTATGTTATCTGCAACCCTTTACAATTTGGACCTGTCTAAACATTTGCTGTTTTGTAATGGATTAATCTAAATTATAAAAACTTAAAAGCCTTATCCAATCCTTAAACCCTTACAGACGACAAAATTTTAGACTGGGTCAACTTGGATCAAGTTGCAGACAATAAATCAACATGGGCTTAAATTGATATATATCTAGGGTATAAAAAAATAATGGGGTATGAGTAAAGGGTGGACCATATTGTGGGAAAGAGAGGAAATTGACCCTATCAATTTCTTGTGTTTCCACAGTTAAATGCAACTTCTTTATGGAATTAAATTCAATGTAAAAGAAAGAGCCGACGAGCTTGTGCCCCTAGAAAAACAGCATTACGATTGGATAAATTGGCTGACTAGTAGCAAATAAATCAACACAACTAGAATTATAACTAGAGGCGATTGAGCGCCTGAATATCCTGATAATGATTATTTTTGAAAACGAACGTTACTGACGGACGAAGGGTCACCAAATGATCCATTTAGTAAACAGTGTGGTTTTCTTTTCAAAGTCTGTGAAATCGAAATTTCTGTACGTAATTTACGTGATTTTTATTCACTCCTGTAGTGAGCATACCGTTCGACATTTTCCTCTGAAGTGAGTTGGAATGCGGCTTACGATCCCTATAGGTAAACGGAACCCTTGTTTTCCCTCGCCTAAGAAGCCTTGTTAAAAAGATTTAAAAAATGGAGTACATGCCTTCAAATGTCACCTTGCCTCTTAAAAAACCAGGCCTTCAGCGCTTTTGGCACTTTGATTTTTAACTACTGGGTGAATTTCATCTAATCATCACAGGATTGATCCTTGGTGGACTCATTGGGCCAACTTATTTCTCGCCCGCTTTCTGGTCGGGTGTAGACTGGTCTCACTGTCGAATATCAGAATAGCCTGTTCTAGGCTATTCTGATAGTCGATATGTGGACCAGTCTAGAGCTGGTAGCCCGCTTTCTGAGAGATACTCTGATATTGCGGGCAGCAGTAACCGCCCGGGGTGAGAAGTAAGTTGGCCCTTTATATCAAGTTTGTTCAAGAAATTTTGATTAGATGAAAATCATACCTTTGACGGGTGGAGGTCGATTTCCTTGATGCATCAATAGAATCGTCTCATTGAAACAATTCTAATAAGTTTTGACAACATAAGGTTCATTTATTGTAATTTTCAGACTAAAATGTTTACTTTTAAAGATATCTTTATTTATAGAAGAGGGTTGTGAAAACGGTCGCTAAATCAAAATGGTCGCTTAATAGCTAGACTAGTCGCTTGAGCAAGATTGGAGCCGCCGTCATAGCGCAGTTGGTAGCGCGTCGGACTGTCAATCTAGAGTTCGCGGGTTCGATCCCCGACGGCGGCACTCATTCTTTCCGACTATTTGTCTCTCGCCAATGGGTTGATAATCGTAGACCTATGTGAGATAGCGGCTGGAGGCTAGGAAAGAATGTGGTGGTTGTACTGGTGAGAGAAATACCAGGAATCCATTGTCAGGTGCTCCAGCCGCCGCGATATAACTGAAATAATGTTGAAAGCGGCGTTAAACTCCATTCAATCAATCAATCAATTGAGCAAGATTGACTGTAGTACGATGCCATCGAGATAGGACCATGTGTAGGCAAAGACAGATAAATAGTGTTTGCATGTGATATGATAGAGTGATTATAAACTTAACATGAATAAAATAAAATATAAACACACCTAAAGTTTGGAGTGCTAAAAAGGTGTGCATGCCAATTTTTCCAAATTAAACCTAACAAAATACTTCTTGGTATGTTTTGGGTGGCTTTGAGTGACTGTTTTGACATACTTTAATGAGACTATCTATTGAGACTATACAGACAGAAATAAGATGTTTAATGGGCATGTTTATGGCTTGTATGCCTGGGGCCCGTTTTACTAAACTTCTTACGACAGAATTAATCGTAAGTCAAAATCACAAATCGTACCTGGTATTTTCATTCATTGTAAAAATCTGTCTTGCAATATCTCATCGGAATCGTCTTAAGAAGACGATTCCAATGAGATGATGCATAGCAGAATTCCATATTCAGTTACCACCGTAGAAGCATCTTTAATTTTTGACTTACGCAAAAAAAAAAAAAAATGATCGTAAGTTAGATGTTAACCACGTCGTCCTTCAGTTTGGCTACTTGGGGCTGGCATTCACAATTTAACCACTTGGTTTAAATCTGCCTATCCCAATTGGCTCAGTTGCTAATGCGTATGACTCTCAATATTCGGGTCATGAGTTTGATCATCGGCTCGACCATCTTTCATTCCACACTTGACAAAAATCATTGTGACTCGCGCCATTTGTCTCCCAACATTTGGCGAGTGCCTAAGTGGGAATGGCAGCTTGTTTCTCGGATGAAATGTTCTGATCGTACTGTTACAAATGACAGAAACCATGGATAGGTGCACCAGCTGTTGCATTATAACTGCAAAACTGTTAAAATAATAAATACAAAAAAAATCAATATTAAGAGCCACTTGAAATATTTGACGAAATGAGTGAAAAAATCCACTGCTCTGAAATAGTTGTTCAGAATTCAACCAAACTTTACAGGAATGATGCTTAAAACATGCTCTTTCAGATTTGTTTGTGAAATTCGGATCAAGCTGATGACTTGGGTTGTACAGGCTGCAGCGTCACTGAAAAATTGTCTCATATGATTAAATATAAAAAAAATATTTTTCTCTGAAACAACTGGTCAGAATTCAACCAAATTTCACAAGAATGATGCTTCGGACAAGCTTTTTTAGATCTTTAATTTTTTCTCAGGCTGTTTATTTGGGCGCTACAGGCTTTTGGGTCATCCATAAAAGGGCCCCTTATGGTGAAATATAAAAAAGGTCTTCTCCAAAATTAATGGTCAGAATTCAACCAAATTTTAAAGGAATGATGCTAAGGACTTGCTTTATCAGATTCCTTCTCTAAATCCTGATTGGGCTGATAGATCTGGCGCTATGGGCTGCCAAGTCACCAGAAAGGGGCCCCTTATGGTAAAATATTAAAAAAATCTTCCCTGAAACTATCAACCAGGATTCAACCATACTTGACACGAATGATGCTTGGGACTTGCTCTTTTAGATTCCTTCTGTTCATCCTGATAACAACTTGGGTTCTACAAAAGGTGCCATTTGACAAAATATAAAATCAAAGCGCTGAAAGCATTTGAGGTGAACGTTTCTGGTGGCACAGTGGTGAAAATAAAACGAGACGCAAGAAATTATCCAAGAAAATATATGATTAATGTAAAATGTATCGATCCGAGTTTCGTTTAAATACGAACGGAATATGGCATCAACACCATATGTTTTTAAGAAATGTGTGTGACCCGTCACGCAAAAAAGGGAGAACCCGAAAAAAGAATTTTAAAAAATAGCTTGGTTCTAGTGCGGGTCAACCAGAGGTCGCATTTTTAAAAATCTTTTACGCAATACCAAGATCGATCCTTTGTGAAGGAGGGGTCACATAATAATCAGGGGCATCCAACCCCGTTTCATTCGCATGAGCTGTTTGCTTCATATTTAATCTGTGTTTGAGCAGCTGACTCGCTCCACATGCCAAATAATTGGTTCAGGGCTCGGGTTTGGATCTAAAATTTAGGGGTCAATGACCCCTTGACCCAAATTTTGTAGGGGTCAAACCAAATTTTTTTGGTGGCCAAGACTTGTTTGTAGGGAGTCAAAGTTTGGCTAAGTAAACTCAATCAGCCGCCTGATTGGGTCCTTTTTAAAACGTCCACTTTTCAACACCCCTATGATAGGAATCTTTGCTTAAATTTTAGGAGTCCCTCCTTAACGTGTGAAGTATTTCGTTTTTGCTTAGATGGTAAAACGAATTAAACAACAAATTGCAATAACTCTAACTACCCTGCTGGTAAGAGACCAATTCTCGCCGAGTTTCCACTATATAACTTATGGAGAAATAACTCCGCCCACAAAAGACATAGTTTCCATCTGATCACAACAATTTTTTGTATGCTGATAAATGGTCACCAAAGGATTATTCATGTGAAATTTAATTGATACATATGAATAAGGTACTGAGAAAAGTCACCTTTTACCTTATTTGGAAATTAGCCATGCCCATTTAAGCCATGTTTTTCATTTGATCAAAATGACTTGAACAACTTTGAAAGAAGGTCACCCAAGGATCATTCCTGTGAAGGAGAAGAAGATTTTTAAAGAAAATGTTGACGACCGGAAGCTCGGACGGATGCACGGACGGATGGACGCACGACAGACACAATGCAATGAATATAGCTCCTGAAGCCTTCGGCCAGTGGAGCTTAAATGTCTCTAAGTTTAAAGTCACTTGGAATGTGCTAATGAGAGTTAATTATAGATGAGTAACTTTAAAGTACACATCCACAAATAGCACCAAATTGTACCAAGTAGATCAAAACTGGTTTATTGAGCAGTATTAGAAAATTCTGTATTTAAATGTAGTATATTGAATTAAATTTGAATTGCAAGGCATTGATTTGCTTGTGTTGATTCTTCTCATATTATCCACAAAGCCTGGTTGAAAATATCATAAATCCTTAATGTGAAACGAATCTTTCTCTAAAAAGCGAAAAAAAAAAAAAAAACCTGCGGATTTTTTTTTATTATTATTTAAAGGGATTTTTTCATCTTCTCTTACGAACACACCACTGGCTATAAATTGAAAGAACTAAGGGTATATAGCACGATCATGAAAATGTGCCATCTGCTTCTATTTGCCTTACTTTACTCGCAGATTCCGTTATCAAACTAGATTACAGGAATTAATGTTTATATACCACATGTTGTCTGTCAGACAGCGGGCTACAAGTTGTTTCCCCCCTTACGCAATTGGAAAACCCACTAGGCGAATCACTGCCTTGTCTATAAATAACATTCTTGCGCAAAAGAAAAAACGCGTGGTTTAGGATTGTCAACTGATTTTGCATTTAAGAGGAGTCTTTAAAAAAACGACAAATTGTATAGATTTTAGAGGTGTAAAATGACATTTTCAAAATGTACAGATATCGTGCGGAGGTAAGAAATGTTATAAAAAAATGAATCTAAGTTGGCACTACATTTTTGAAAAAATATTAACAGCTAACAGGATTCAGTTCTCACGTACTAACACTGGTGGACGTAGAAACGTCCCCCAAGAATATCTTCTTCTCTGAAATCATTTTTTGAATGCAAATGATTGATGTCAGGGTTTTTCTTTTGGTAGACCTCTCTCTGATTTCTTGGTGACAATGTTGCTGAGTCATTGGGAAAAGGGGAACTTTTGTGTAAGATTGTTTGCCGTTGACTTCAGATTTTTTCATTTCATGTATTTACCAACCTTGGTCTTAGATGATTATCTACTAATGAATTGTTAATTTTATAGGTTAATACTTTTTATGCAATTTATTAATGAATTTTCACATATCTGTAAGGCAATAAGTGCCAGTTGAGCGACTCTGGCCCTCTTGTTTACATATATATAAATATTTCTTATCATGATGGGAGCGGGAAAAATAGTTACCGCACCGGTAATGACTAGAAATATTAAAAAAAATTTAGCATTTGATTGACCGACCTTTCGTCGAAACGAAAATCAAAAGATCAAGCAAATTTAGCCAAGTAGATTAGAACTGTTTTCATAAGTTGCATTTAGAGAATTCCCAAGAACAAAATTAATTCCCAACGCCGATGATCTTGTCTTATTTATTTGGTCGTTTGGTGATTAAACTTCGTCACTTCAGCTTCAGCGGGGTGCGCAAACTAACAGGGTCAAAACTTTTTGCACAGTGCTTATTTTCTGAATCTAGAATGATCAATCAGGCTACCTTCCAGTGAACGAATTGTTGGAATGCGACTTCTGGCTGACCTATGCTGGATCAAATATCTTTTTCAATGATTCATTTTACAGAATTCCCGGATGGTCCCTTATCGCGTGACGGGTCATATATACTTTTTAAACGGGCGTTAAAACTTAATATACGCACACAAGCCGATGAGTTTAGTTCAAGGCAGAATAAAGGTCTATTCAGGTAAAATAGGATAAAGGATAATACATGTATACCCCCTGGGCGACGCACGGGGATTATGTGAGTGACGGTGAGCGTACTATATAAGCCCAATCACGGGATTTAGGCGGCCACTTCCAATTTGAACGTGGACCAATATGCTTTATTATAGTAAGTAAATGTTGATTTTTTACCACCTTGAACTTTTTCAGCAGCTTTCTTAAGGTAGATCGATCTGAATTATTTCAAACAATACATCAAGTTCCAAAGCTGTACCTGCGCAGATCCAGGGTTTTCTCTGAGGCCAACCAAGTTTTCTTCGCGGATCGAGCAACTCTAGCTTGGACAAAGCTGCAGTTTCGAAGTTTTGTTCGCCGGATGAACAAAAGATTATTTGTTTTCCGTATTTTATTACTCAATAACGAAAAAATCAGTCTCTATCCCCGGCGGAGTGCATGTCGCGTACCTATTTTGCTCTGAGTAAAATTCGGATCACGGCTTGTTACAATGGGCGAACGGCTTCAGGATTTCGAGAACTATGCAGGAAATGAAGTTATGCCTATTTTCTAAATATCATTCCGATCAATTGACTAGCAAAATGTCGTAACTACAGTTCGATAGCTCAGTGCGAAACGGTTGGAACTCCCTATAAACATATAGGTACGGTTACAACTGTTTTGTTGTGACTTTAAGGGTTCGCTGCAAATATAAATGGAGGCCATTTGTATTTTTGGCCAAAATTTTATATGCAAAATTAAGGCTTTTCTTTATGCAAAGTCAACTGAATATGTTATAAAATGTATCAAAAAGGGGAAATGAAGATGTTTTTGGTTAAAATATTTGCAAAGAATGCTTCTATACCTGAAAACAGAGTTCCACATTGCACTTTCGCATTTGCATCCATTTGAAAAATGTACCGATGCATTTGGGACAAAAACTTGCAGACGTCAACTGGAATATCCAGAGTACAATCAACGAGGCTTACTTTTGGCTAAAATGCCTGTGGGAAAGATATTTCAGCGTTGAAAGACACGTGTTTATTTTCAAGAAAACATGGCAGCCTTTTTTTACAACAACAAAACATGTAAACAAAGATGTTTTAAGGAATTGCAACGATCGTATTCCTTGAAAGCCAAATGTGACCGTCCATTATCACTCTTGGGCATTTCTACTTAAAAAATGAGACTAAATTTACCTTGATTTCTACTTAGAAATCCTTGCTATTGTTCTGTTTTTCTCAGCTGTCAAATAAAAACACTGCCGTGGGAAATTTGTTATGAACCGCTTCACCGAAAAAGAGATAAAAATATCACTCCTCTAAAAAAAATAGAGTGGGACCTTTCATACTTGTTTGAGAGCAAGTTAAAACGGCCTGAAGTCAAAACGGCTCAAAGTCAAAACGACCCCAAATTCGCTAAAACCAGTCAATACCAAGTCAAAACTTTTACTCATTTGGTCAAAAAAGCAAAATTATTTTTTTTATGTCATATAAGAATATATACAATTAATGGCTCGATTTATACATATACATCTTTTTTTTAATAAGATCACAAATTAAATAGCTTTATTTTTTGGTTTATTTCAATACAAATACACCTCAATTTACTTGTTTCAGTCTCTCACATTACATCTATAAAGGTTTGTTTCAAATTAAAGACCAATACCCTTATTCATATAAATGTGTTATTATATAGTCCGATTGAATTGTATAAGGACCGGTGTTTTCACCAATTACACAAAAATACGTTGGTAAAATCTTTTATATGTAGTAATATCTTAATTTTAGCTTAATCCAAATTAATTTTAGACTATAAAATGGTTCCAGAATGATGCTTTTGTCTACTTAGTAAATAATAATTTTTCGCATTTTCCACTCTTAAGGCTGCTAAGTAGTAAGAATATGTAAACATATATACTAAAAACTTGTGTTTTTATACTAAACTTTTGACACAATAAATGACCAATTTTCTTTTGTTGGATATGCGTATTTTCTTATTGACGGTACCCAATTTTAAACTAAAATATCACGTATTTTTTACCGTTCATAACTCGCTATTTACTTGTTATATGAAAAACGCAACGATTTCGTTAAATAATCCATGATTTGATTGGTCCGAATTAGAGAGTACAGGGTTCATCCATGAAAAGATATAGGCGATTATCAATATCTTGTCAAAAGGTTCACGAACAAAGACAGGACACACTCATTCTAATATTCTTTACGAGTGAATTACACAAACATAATTAATTTTATAGAAATACTCGATATTATATATATATATAAAAAAAAACGGCTCCTTAAAAATCATCCTCTTTTGATTCGATGCAAATTGGTACCTATTTTGAGAAAGACACTTCACTTTTCCCTTATTATAGAAACAATAAGTTGTAATAGGCCAGGAGTTTCATGTAGACGGACAGACAAAATCATTATTTTACTTTCAAAAATCCTGAAAACATATTTTTTCATGGTAATAGATTGAAAAAAAGATATTATGATAAGCAAAATTTGCGCTTGAAAATTACTTTTAATTATATTGTATCATTGTTATTGAGTTCAAAAGACAATCCAAGTGTGGGTGGCCCTTTTTTGACGTTTCGTTTGCGAAATCTACCACTTTAATTCAAACACGAATAAAATATTGGGATTTCATACATCAGAATGAAAATATGACTTCTTTAATTGAGCTTCAGCCTTTGAGTAATTTCAATTGAACAAAGGAGATACCATCACAAGCTCTATTGTGCAATTTTGCCCTACTATTAACAAGGAATTGTAAAGAACATGTTGATAATAATGTGGTCATAATCATACTTTATATTTTGCAGCTAATCGTATAAAGAAAGACTGTGACACCAATATTTATATTGGTGAAATGAATCAAAGTCAAATTTACTACACTACAATTCTTTAGTAAACGTTTAACTAAAATTTGTCTGTCTTCTTATCTTCCAAAGAAGTCTCTCCCCGCTCACCGCTCTGTGGGCGCCTTTATATGCCTCTTGTATGTATACATTCCTAACAGAACAAGGTCACCTGATCTACCTACACATTGGCATGCTGCCCAGCGGCTCGCTATCTGTTGTAAATAGTTTATGACCGAATAATCAGACCACATTCAAAGACGGGTATGGTTGAGTCATTCAAAAAGGAGGCTCGCAGAGATTGAATGTTTTACATATCTAATTGGTATATTCTCTATAACACCAGATATTTATTTAGAGAGTACAGGTTTAAAAGGGTGAGGCAATTCGAAAAACGTTAATTTGTACTTTTTTTCAAAATGAAAAAAAGTAACACTTAATTTCGTTAATGTTTCCTATTTTCTTCTGTATAATCGAAGGACACTTAATACAACTCCCTGGAGGACACCTTTTCCGTATGATAATATATGCATTCTAAATATATACTCTGTACTCTTTTTATAAAACACTTTATTAACAATAGGTTTATATAAACTCTGTACTCTTTTTATAAAACACTTTATTAACAACAGGTTTTTTTATGATTAAATTGAATGTAATCAAATGTCATCTTATTATCCGGTATTTCAAGCGTTTAAGCCTGTTGTCTTGATTATAAATAATGTTTGAAAATGCAGTAATAAATTATCTTTTATCATAACCGTTTTCCGCTTGACACAACGAAGAGCTAAGTTTTGGGGATTAGAAACTATGCGTTTTATTAATTTTGAGAGGGAAATAGAGAGAAAGAAGAATAGAGGAGAGAGTCAAGTTTCTTCAAAATTATAATAATTACTAATCTGAATATCAAAAGTCAACCTTATTAAAAAAAATTCTGGGTAGAAACTGTGTATTCAAAATCTTTAGCATATGATACTTTATTTATTAAGCTCCAATAAAAACCATGAAAGTCATAAATTCCGTTCTTTCCCTTTCTTCAGTTTAAACACGCTACGCTCGTACGTGAGATGACCAATCAAAGGCCTCAATACATTTTGACCAATGAAACGAGAGGAAGCAACGGACCAATGGTGTCCATGCTTACTTTAGGATCTAGTATCGATAAATGAGGACAGGCTAGCCAGTCTAAATTAAAATGGGCCTACTTTTTGCACAAGAACAAAAACCGGAAGTGTAGTTGGGTTTTTCCGCGAAAAATCGAAGAAGGTGAAAATCGAAGAAAACCTGGAAAATCAAAAGCTTAATCGATAGATCAAGGTAGTTTTTGCCATTTTTCTGTTCATTACATCATTCCTTATATGCAGGCAGAAGGAAACGCCAAATAATTTGAGTAAAATCAATAAAATCAGCCAATTTTGTTAATTTACGCTAAACGTAGATTTCACGTGATGTTTTTACAACAGAAATCTTTCAAATAATCTTACCTATGGAGACCAAAAGGAACCATACGTATTTCCACTATATTTTGATGGGGTTTTTTTATTTATTTTGCAAATATCAATCAAAAATCAAAGATTATCATATAGTTTTGATATTCATCTTCCTCTTTAAAGTGAAATTTAATGGTCCCGACGCACAGGTAACAGGTAAAAATTAATTCAACAACTTGAAATGTTCAGACATAGTATTAACTTGGTCACCATATGTTATGAAGCGGTCTACTTTCTTTCTATGAATGAAATATCATTTGGCGTGGGAAAAGTAAATGTAAACAAACTCTATGTCTGCCATTTGCAAATTATTTTTCTGGAGTTGGTCATTTTCAGATGCAAAATGTGAGTTATGTGAAATGTTTATGCAAAATTTAAGCCTCCTTCATTGTTCTTTAGCCTTTCCTCTACATGAAGACATTTCTTGTTTTATCTATTGTGCAACTGAATCTTTAGTTGAACGCAAATAGAAAATGTTGTAAATGTGTCATATTTTCATGCTTTAAAGACACTTTTTGATATTTTTTCTACATATCCAAACTATTTTGCATTCTTAAGTAATATTTTAAAGCTACTATATCAGTTTTGGTCCAATAGATTACTTTGTATGAGTTTTTAATTTCATGTCCATTGACTCAGTTTCTGTGAATTCAAATCGCGGTAAACCCTTAAAAACTACTTCCGTCACATCCACTGGAGTGTGACAAAGGGCGGGGAAAATGCACGAAAAACACGTGCACCAGTCTCTTCTTGCCATGATGTTGAACTGAACAGACGTGTTTGAGTTGCTCTGCGGAGAACCAAAAGGTATTTTTTTTATCTTACCTATGATTTTAATATAACCTGTTTTTAACATTGCACATGCATTGTGCCATGTGTGTTAATGTGTTGTGTGTTTAAAAAACAAAACAGTTTCATGCTAAGCCATCGAGTTTTGTTAAGGCTGTAGTTGCGATATTTTACTCGACCTTTGGCGAGTATTATATTGATTATTGAAACATTTTCAATCGGTTTTCCCTCCTAATAGAAATAATCTGGTTATGCACTTGGAACAGTCACCGTCGGAATTCCCCGGATATCGTTAGCTAA
Organism: Fragum whitleyi; assembly: GCA_948146395.1. NCBI lineage: Eukaryota > Metazoa > Mollusca > Bivalvia > Cardiida > Cardiidae > Fragum > Fragum whitleyi. The sequence continues at coordinate 27,144,561 of OX411551.1, read as the reverse complement.
TCGGAACATCACTCGTGCATTTCCATTGCAGCTACATCGGGAACACCATTCGGAACATCGCTCGGACTTTTCCGTAAACTGGAAAGTTGTCTTTTCCGTAGAATCGTCGAGGGTTCCCGATTGCGGAAACCCTCGTCGATTCTACGGAAAAGGGCACTTTCAAGTGTACGGGAAAATCCGAGCGATGTTCCGAATGTCGTAAACCGCCCAGCCCAGCACTGTGTTCAGGATGTCGAAACGATTTAAACTGTTTGCAAATCATACTCCGCTTTACAAGTAAGCATGTGTATGTACAAAGCGAATTACACTGTTTTGCAATCCAGAACGCCGGATATTGTTCCTTGGTTTTGGCATGACAGGATATAGGGTTCGTAATTTTGTTTACAAAATTTATGAAGCTTGAGTACATGAAAGACTTGAGTTACAAGGTTTTTGTAACCCAGCGACTAATTTTGCTCGGCTTTTGCTGTGCACTGCACGTGAACACTTTGTTTAAGGCTATTCGAAAATGTAAACGATACGGATCACCTTTTGAAACAATCCATTAGATCTTGTTAATAAAATCATCAAATTACGTTGTTATTAGGCCACGCCACATATTCGAAACACTGTGGCTATCAGTATTTCCAGCGGGAAAATTTCAAACGGGATAGGTAGATGTAGAGAACTTATTCCTTTTTTACAAATATTTTTTTTATCAATTCCATGTCCAGATCAAAAGATCTGAAATCAAATGTGGATAAATTCGCTCCTCCATTTGTTATTTGAAGAATCTTAAAACACAGTGACTGCAGCTATTAAAAGCTGTTTATGTTCAGATTTAATGGTCATCCATATTTGCCACTTGGCAATAAACTTAACTTCAGGTAAAATCCTAAAGGCAAATCTTGGAATTGTACTTGTAAGATCATAAATATATTATCCAAACCTTTACAGTATATCAGAGATCAGAAAACATGGTTTTAGTGAAGAAAATGCAGGATACAAGCATTTAATTGATAAAAATCATGATTCTCAATATTTATTTTTTCACTTTTTATCTTGACAAGTATCAAATAATATTTTATGAGTGGGGAAAACATGTTTGCTATATTGTGTGTACAGATAGTTAATGGTTTGCCCTTGTATTTTAAAGTTTCAGTTTGTAGCCTGGATGGTCGTGGTAGATGGCAGAAGATATGGTGGATGGCAGAAGATATGGTGGATGGCAGAAGATATGGTGGATGGCAGCAGATATGGTGGAGTTCACATCAACAACTATTGAAAGTTAAGTTTTATTTATTTATCTTAATTATCCAATCATTAGTCATTTAAAATGTAATTGTTAATCAAAGGTAATAAAGGAGTGTCTTTTCTTTTGGCATCATCATCATCATTATTTTTCAAAATTAATCTCTTCATTATTAAATTTAAAAATCCAGATAGATGAAAGTATAAGCTAAATGGGCCCAGCTTTTACTTTCATCATAATGAGGTAAAACAATTTGAGAAATATATAGGTACAAATAGATTTCTACAGATTGTTTTAGTAAATAATTAATGAAATATGTTTGGAAAAAAATAAGAATTGATGATAAAATCAAGGTCAAATTCATCCTTGGTTTGTTAGTTAGGTTTTGAGGATGTAAGTTTTTGTTTGTACTTAACTCCAGAGGATGTGGTACCAAGTAAGTGTATATTACAAGTTATATTTATTCATTGAATGGGGTTTCAACGTCACTTTCAACAGTTTTTCAGTTATATCACGGTAAATCTCCTAGCCATGACCTCAGACTCCTGATAGTTCTAACCCCAGTTTATGCTGGTTTTCCTTTTTTTTCAATGTCACATTCAACATACAGGTAGAATGAATGTGGTATTTATTTCTTAAATTTTGACCCTGTAAGTAAGTCAAGCCAATCAACAGTACAGGTATGTCAGTATTTTCACACCACCTACTCTCCTAACCATGATTTCCTGATTCATTGGGTATATTTGTCATACATTAATGGCTCGGAAGTCTGGCAGACATCTGTAAGTATATTAAGATAAATAGGTTCTTTACACATATCGTATCTCGGCACGCTTTCAATGGATTGTGTTTTCGCGGATAAAAGTAAGTTGGGATGGTTTATTTGAACTTGTCAGTAATTTTAACTGGACAATGCATCACAGTTCGTACCAATGTCTCTCTAAGTGTTCTCGCGGAAAAATTTAATTCATAAGGATAATTTATTCCAACCTATCAACAAATAGGTTAACAAATAACATATAACTAGACAATGCACAATGGTTTCAATCATTAGCTCTACTTGTTCTTGTGGAAAAAATTTAATCAGTTACGATAATTTATTCCATCCTGTCAACACATTTTCAAAGGACTATGTGTCATGGTTTACAACCAATTTCACATTTACTGCTCTTTCAAATATTTATAAGTAAGTAAGTAAATAAGTTACAATAATTTATATCAACCTGCCATTGTATTTTAACTGGACAATGCAGCACAATTAATACCATTGTCTCAATTCCTGTTCTGGAGGATAAGTTAGTTATTTAGTTAGGATAATTTATTTTCCAACCTGCCAAATTGTTAAACTGGACAATGCACGGTGATTCCTTACGAGTTCAGAGTATGTGTCCTTCCAGATATAAGTCAATTAGTTACTATAATTAATTCCTACCTGTCGGCAAAATTTAACTAGACAATATATCACAGTTCTGACAAATGTCTCTCTGTGTTCTCATGGAAATTAGTTGAGTAGGTCAGATATTCAATTCAAATCTTACTCGTCCTACCAGCCAACATATTTAAACTTGACAATTTACCAGTCCATTCCAATTGATGTCTCTGTATATATTCATGTGGAAACAAGTTAATTAACAAGTTAACAAGTTAATTAGGATATTTTTTTCTGTCTTTCCAAATTATCTTACCAGGACAATGTATCACTGTTCCAATCAATGTTTCCTATAAAACATGTTGATTGTTCTTTTGGAAATAAAACAATTAGCAAGGATAATTCATTACGACCTGCCAAATTAATTTTGCTGGACAATACACCAAGGATCAAAGCAATGTGTATTTAGGCGTTAGTGTGGATATCAATTAATTAGTTAGGATAATTTAGATATTCTAACCTGCCAAATTGTTTTAACTTGACAATGCACCACAGTTCTAATCCATATCTCTATGTTCTTGCAGAAATGAATTAATGAGTAAGGGTAGTTAATTTCAACCTACGAACATATTTTTACTGGACAATGTATCACATTTTGAATCAATGTCTCTCTATATATTCTCGCAGAGATAGGTTATTGAGTTAGGATAATCTACTTCAACCTTTCAACAAGGACAATTTATTTAAATCTTTCAACATTCTTTAATTGTGCAATGCATCTCATTTTGAAACAATGTCTTTCTATATGTTATTGCGGAAATAAGTTAGGGTAGTTTAATTCAACCTAAGAAATAATGGAAAATGCATTGAGGTTCAATCAATGTCTATGTGCTCTCTTGGTTATAAATTAATAAGTTAGGATAATATATTCAAACCTGTATACATAAATGAATTGGACAATGCTCTCAATGATTTATTCTGACAACTTTACATATTTCATCTGGAAAATTCATCGTGGATATACCAAAGTCACATTCTCCCACAGGATATAAGTATCAAAGTTTATGAGTTTGGATAATTTATTCCAACCTTCCTACATATTTTAACTGGACAATGCAACATGTCTCCGTCTAATGTCGCACTGTGTTCTCATTGATATAAATAGGTGAATAATTTAGGCTAAGTAGTTATGATAAGTTTTTTCTAACCCACAAAAACATACCTTTACTGGTCAATTTATCAAGGTTCCCACAAAAGAGCATTCTATGTTTCTAAGGATATAAGTAAGTTATTCATTTTCGTAGATATCTTACTTTTGTTCATACTGATTATACACTGATATTCGCGGCGGCATTTGTAAAACAATTTCTTTACATAAGGTCCTGTATGTGCACATTTATCCTTTTCTCACACAGTTTTCTAATAGTAATTTAGTTCAGTTGATAATCATTAACCTTACTTATTTTCTCTATTTCTATCTTAACTAATGGTATTAACATTAATTTGTTTATAAATCACAACTGCATAATTTATGTTATGGTAAGTCTATACTGGTAGTTCAGATGTAAGGTTAGTGGATTATCAAGATTAACAAACTCCCATCTAAAAGTTTCAAATGAAAAAGATTAATGTAAAATTTATACAGAAAATATCAAATTGTTAAAATCCAAACAAATTTTTTTTTGCTCTTCTGCTAAAGTATCACATTTTCAAAATCATCATCTACATTTACCATCGAATGACTATCTCGTCAATGGCCAAAGCACCCTTCTATTATTGCACTCATCCTTTACAACACCATTCATACAACATGATGCTTAGTTAGGTCTTGTAAGTGCTCATTTATCCATTTTACACACTACTTTATGATTGTAATATATTGTCCTTTTGGCGATCAAAGCCTCCTAATTACAGCTCGAAAGCTGGAGTTATGATGTTTTGATCGCCCATTGACGATATGTCTATATAGTCTGCCTGCCAGCTTGCCAATATCCCTCATCCTTTGTGGCGCCATTTATACAACATTATGCTTAGGTAGGTCCTGAATGTGCACATCCATTTCACAAGTTTTCTTATTGTAATATATATCTGTAAATAATGATTATCTAAGGCGTTTGTATTAGTCTATCAAGTCTGGCAGATTAACTAACAATATTAACAATAACAAACATGTTAATTTAAGCCACATAAATGAGTCATGTGTTTTAAAATTAAGATTTATGTGTCATTATATTGGTAATTAGATTGTATTTGGCTATATAGTCTGGCAGCTTTACTTACAAAATTAATACATGTACTAATAACAATATATTTATGTATAAATAAGCATTGGGGCCCCATTATTAATGTTATATGTTTATAGTTAAGTAAGATTGGTGTGTCATTATATTTGCCAATTAGATTGTATTTGTCTACTTGTATATAGTCTGCAAGCCTTGCTAACAATATTAATAAACATTGTAATAAGAGCCTTATAATTGTTAAGTTTGGAGTTAAGACATGTCTGCCAGCGTTACTAACAACATTAATATTTATAAACATGTTGATAAGAGCTTCATCATTAATGTTATATGTTAAGAGTTAAGATGTGTCTGCCAGCTTTACTAACAATATTACTTTAGTAAACATGTTAATTAGAGCCTCATCATTGATGTTATGTTTAAGTTTAGATGTGTCTGCCAGCTTAACTAACAATATTTGCTAACAATACTAGTAAACATATGAATTAGAGCCTTATCATGAATGTTTAACATGTTAGTTAGAGCCTAACAATATTAACCCTTAGGACTTTTTTAAATCTGCATAATAGAGGTTAAATGTTCAAAGATTTATGATATTATTGACACTAAAACATTGTTGCATTGAGCACTTGTAATACTTTTTCCCGTTCTCCCTTCTTTCTTTCTTTCCTTTTTGGTACAAACATCATTTGTCTATTGATCAATGGCCAAAGAATCCTTTTCATCTGTAAGTACCAACATCAAGGGTCAAACCAATTTTTGCAAGTCATAAAAAATTGAGGTTTCAAGATTTTAAAAATTTGGTAGCAAATTCTCAAATCACGTTTAAAAGCTCCCCAATAAAAGTCATTATAACTGATTGTAGTGGTAGTAGTAGTACTTGTAGTAATTATACAATTTTCACACTCATCCCTTCAACAATAGTATATGCACATTTATCAATTTCACTTAAATTTTTTTATTGTAATCTATGTCTGTATATAATGATTATCACTAATCTCTGCATGTTTCTCGAACTCTCTCTCCTTTACTAACAATATTAACATTAAAATCATATTTACTACACACATATTATTATATTATTGTGTTTGTCAATGAGATTTATTAAGTGTTTGGAATGACGCGATTAGGTGTTTGATACATATTTAGAAAGCAAGGAACTATAAGAGCCGCAAAAATGTTTTTCCTCTTCTTCTAATACATCAATTCTCTTTAAGAGTTTAAGATCTTTATGTCATTAAATCTAAGATTTAAAGGGTGGTCCATTTCGCGTTTAGTTTCGAATGACATTTATAAAATTCACTTACCATCTTCATTTCCCAGCGCAAAACAGATGTAACTGTATATGTTTATAGGCAGTTACGATTGTTTAGCAATGAGCTTCAATCTACCTTGTGATACGATTTGACCTGCTCACTTTTCGTTTTCAATGACTGTTAATTATAGGATTCTTATAGCAATTAACAAATAAAGGGAACCTGCGATAATTTCAAATATCGAATTGCTTTTTCTCCAAACATCTTGGGAACATTGTCTAGTTTTGATGCAAATAATACAGATTGCGTGGCTAACATTGTGTTTTGATTGACTCGATTACCGGTAATTAATTAGGATTCATATGGAATCATCAAATGAAAGGAACCTGTGGTAATCTGTATTTTTCCTCTTCCACAATTTTCTATTTATTTCTTCCGACATCATTTAATTTTCTTTGGCTGCGTTGTCTAGCTTTAAGCACATTTTAAATATTCATGGTGACTTCTATAGTTCAGCAGTATTATCAGAGTTCATGATAACAATCAAATAAGATTTAAAAGTTTATGGTATATGCATTGACCAACACGCATTGTGTTTTGAATGACTCGGCTAACTATTGGAATCATGTGGGAATTAAATCAAAGGAACATGATAATGTGGCTTTTTCCCTTCTCCATTACTATATCATTATTTCTGCCAACTATGTTAATTATTCCTTGTGTGCATTGTCTTGTTTTAGGAAACAGTTCTTAATCTTTGTGATGACATCAATTATAAAGCCAATAAGCTAAGTTGAAATTTTAGCTTGGAAGGGTATGAATGGTATGTCAAGAAAATTTGGACCAATTCGCATTTTGTTTTGAATGTCCCAGTTATTTATAGGAATCATGCATAAATCAGAACAAATTACATGAACTCCTGAAGTAATGTGACTATTCACATTTCTGCTATCATTTTGATATCACTGCAAAAATTGTTGGTTTTCCTTGTGTGTATTGTCTAGTTTTCAAGCAAATTATTCCAAAATTCGCAGAGACGTAAATTATAAAGTTACCGTAACAAGTTAGTTTATATTGCAAGGTTATATTGTAAGAGTTAAACTTTACATAGAATAGGGGGGCTATTCCGGTCACTCGGGTGTTGGCATTGGGGTAATGTTTTGGTTATTTTTTTTGTGCAACTGTGTCAAATCTATTTTCCTTAAGCTATTCCTTGGAAAGTTTTCACATTTTCACATGCTTTTGCTACTATAACATCAGCCTCTATACAAAGATTCATTACTGTGATATCCCTTATATAGTAAATGCCTTTGGTTGTATTGTTAGAGCAATTATGCCAAGATTTAAATGAGGATGATAAATACTGACCAACCTGCATTGTATTTATTTTGAATGACTCCCTTTAAAGACAGTTATGTATAGGATTCATCTGAAAATGAAATTAAAGTAACCTGCCTAACATAGATTTATCCCCTTTCTACTAATGTTTTCTAATTTCTGCCAATAATACTCAGTTCTTTCCTACCGCGTGCATTGTCTTGTTTGTAAAAATTAATTCTTTTTTTTTTAATGCTTGGTATTAATAAGTTAACTGTAGGATTCCTGCAGAAATTAAAACTAATTGAATAAACCTGCCTAATGTGGATTATTTGCCCTTTCCACTTTTGTATCATTATATCTGCTAAACATGAGTTCTTCCTTGTGTGCATTGTCTAGGTTTCAAGCAAATTCTTCTAAAATATTTTTGGCGATGTCAATTATCATAGACAATTAAAAGTCAGGTTGTATTATAAGAGTTTAAGTGGTAATATTAGTAATTTAATAAGGCTAGGAAGCGTGGAAATATATATCAAAATTTGTCATTGGTGATTTTGTTAGGATTATATGAATCGGGAATAATTAAGGTTTAAGGGAAATCTTGGTAAGCTTCCTGGTTCATGGAGTACATGGTAAGATGCTTTTGAAGGCACTGACTGAATGTCATGGTCGGTAGCTAGGCTATTGGGAAGTTTGTAATGGACAATGCCTTAACTTGGTGGTTGGCTGACTCATCTTGGTGGATGGTGGACGATCAATGTGGGATTTGGTGTTTGGTGGATATTGACTGAACTTGGTTGTGTGCTGGCTCACCTTGGTGGATGGTGGACAAACAATGCGGGGTTTGGTGGACGATGACTGAACTTGGTGGTTGGCTGACTCATTTTGGTGGATGGTGGATGATCAATGCGGGATTTGGTGTTTGCTGGACAATGGCTGTACTTGGTGGTTGGCTGACTCGCCTTGGTGGATTGTAGAAGAATTGAAAAGAAGCCAATCTGATAGTAGTTATGTAAGTAAACCCATTACCAGATGAAATAACACACTAGTCCAAATTAAAAAAACACCATAGATTTAGGGGGGGGGGGGGGGGGTAATCATTGTGAACTATGAAGTTATTGTTTAATTGCTACATAACATATTAGAAACTGCTTTTCCAAATTGTTTTACAGAGCTTAAAATCTTCAAAAACTGAAAAGTATGGTAAAAGGTTAAATTCTTTGCACATATTTGCCAGTGATTATGAATCAGAATTCCTACAATTACAATGAAAATTTGTAACAAATCACACTTACGGTTTAGCAAAAATCCATTTTGAAATAGCTTTTCTACCAGGTTAAGGATTAAATCCCTTCAAATTGATTTACTCTCATAATAATTTAAATTTATTCTTATGACATTCATATGGCAGCCGTGGTAGTAATTTAGTGACAAGTTGTATTTTTTATAGAGGAAGTCCAAAGCCCAGGTGATCTATGATGAGTACAACTCCATGAAGGCCCTGATTGCTGTAATCACTGACAGAAAACCCGTAGAGACCAGACTGGGGTCACAGACCTGGACACAAACTATCGGAATATACCCAACAACAGGTTGGTTACCTCTCACAGGGAAAACGCTGACACAAATCTTTTGTTTACATAAGTTTAATTAGATTTCTAGTTTCATACCTTCATGAAATAACAAAGCCTCATCATGATAAATTCTCAACTTCTACCATATAACATAGATATTTAAATAGATATTATTCTCTATATTCTCTTTTTGTTTCACTGCCTGCATCTAATTGGAGGAAATCTTTAGCAAGAATTGTTGAAAAGCCCAAAGATAAGCTATTTGTTTGAATAAAAATTCAATAGGATGAGGCCCCCCAAGTCCAATTCAGTGATGCATTTTTGTTTTTACAGAGACAGTTTTAAGCCAGGTGATCTATAATGAGTACTTCTCTAAATCAAGTCCCTGATTGCTGTAATTGGTTGGAGACCAGACTGGAGTCACCTGGACATAACAAACTGTGGAAATACCTCAAAAACAGGTTGGTTAGCTAAAACAGGGAACACAATAACAAACTTTGTGGAAGACTTTAGAGCTGGGACATGTACAGTTGATATGGCTCGTTCGACCACCTCTTTTAAGTGACCATTGTAAAAAAAAAATCAATGAAACAAAAACTCTGAGGGTAGACATTTGTAACATGCAGTTGTTTATTATCAAATCTCGTGCTGTTGAAAAGCATTTGAATCGTCTCAATGAAACCAATTTGACATCCATTCAGAATGCGTGAATCTTGATGGTCACAAATAAAATTAAATTGTTCACCTGTGTTTGTTTAATTACAGATGTTCAAGTGAAGTAAGACAGATATATGAGAACCCTCTAGTCAGATGATCCTACAAGAACCCTTGAGTCAGATCCCTACAAGAACCCTCAGGTCAGATCCCTACAAGAACCCTCAAGTCAGATCCCTACAAGAACCCTTGAGTTGGATCCCTACAAGAACCCTCAGGTCAGATCCCTACAAGAACCCTCAAGTCAGATCCCTACAAGAACCCTCTAGTTAGATCCCTACAAGAACCCTCAGGTCAGATCTCTACAACCCTTGAGTTAGATCCCTACAAGAACCCTCGAGTCTTACCATACACAACTGATGAAAATAGAGCTGGTGCCTCAAGTAACAGATAAGAAAATACTGATTGATGACAAGCTTGGCCTTACAAAAACTAAAGGAAAGAGGATGAGGAACTATGAAGACAATAAAGAAAGATGAAAGTCCTGTGAAACATGGATAACATGTAAGTAAATTCATCTATTTTGTTATCTCGACTGTTTTGGAACTAAAAAAAGTCCAGTTATTGTGATGACCTGATGCAGTCCTTGGTGGCATGACAAAATTTACCCCTTGTCATGCTATACCTGGAATATTCCTGATTTGGCAGGAGGTATGGACAAAGATCAGCCTGCACATATGTGCAGTCTGATCCTAGGATATACTACCTGATGTCACTTTTTTAGGGAAAAAAAAAAGTTTTTAAAACTTTAAATTTCAAATAAGAAGTAACTCACAATCAGTGCATCCACTTTGATTTTAATAAAATTTGTGCCAAGGTTTTTTATTCAGCATGACAAGGGTTAACATAACCCACTCTGATAGATATGTATTAAAACCACAAAGTGTTTGAAGCACAGGATGCAGTTTTTTCGGATCGGTATAATTATTTTGAAGATGTAATTTTCAAAATCCTTCAGTTTTTAAGAGGAAATAAGTTGGCATAGACTAAGATCAGATTACACATATGTGCTGACCAATCTTTGTCAATGGATCCTGTAAGCAGGAATATCATACAGTCAGTTTGACACGCAAAAAGGAATCATCTGGGAACTGAGTAAGAGAAATATTTTAAAAAAGATCTGTTCCAGTATAGGTCAACCGGAGGTCGCATTTCAAAAATTCTTTCACAGGAAGTTAGAATCAGCATTGTAGATTCAGAAAAAAGTCCACTGCAGGGTTTTCCTTGACCCCCTGTTTCTTTGAATTTGGACCCCCCTTTTTAAGAATTGCCCAAAATTGTCCAAGAAACATTCTTTCTCTAGTTTAAGGGGGTCATAATGTTGCAAAATGACCCCCAGTCTTGAACATAGAGGGAAAACCCTGGTCCACTGGCAAAAAAGTTTAAATCCTAGTCAGACTGTGCAGTCCGTGCAGTCTGACTACAGTCCACACTTTTCGCATTACCCAGATAGTCCCTTTTTGTGTGACAGGTCACAAATTATTATCAACATAGGCATAACTAGGATTTTTATAGGCACTCAGAAGTCAACAAACATAGAACATATGGGATAAAGGCAACATGTAACAAAAGATGAATGTCCTCCATCCATTCTTCTTTTCTGTGATTTGAGCATTGGTGAAAAATCAAAGATCGTAACTACAGCTTGAATTTGAATGAGGATTTATTTCTATTATGCACTTGGGTAATGAGTGTAAAGGTAGTAACGCTTTTGATCAATAGTAAATCCCCCTCTTCTTCTCGACCCTTGTCATGCTGAAACAGGAGTTGGAAAATTGTATTGAAATCAAGGTGCTGACAGCACTGACTGAACCAATTTTGGATTAGCTAATTTCTTTCGAAAATATTTCATCTTTAAATTATTCTGGCTAAAAAGACCAGACAGCACGTAATGGCAGATTTATCTTTACCTTCCTGAGCATTTCAGGGTCAGCTTGACATGGACACTTTCTTGTTTTTCAAAATTTTAGACCTGTCTAAATTCAAAGGTTTGCAGACTAAAATTTAAACTGGATTTAATTTGAAAAATAACCATCCAGTAGGGTAGAAAATAGTGTGGAAAAAGAAGAAATTGTTTTTCGGGAGCAATTTCTTCTTTTTTCATAATGTTTTCTCAATCATAAAATCACAGGCACATAAAAAGCAGGGATTAAACAGCAAAGGGTTAAACAAAAGTCCCAAACAAAAAAAGAAAAACAAAAACCCAAATGAATGGAATTATAAACTTCATGTGATAATACTTTCATTGACATGGTTGTATTAATATTTTCTATAGGTGGTGCAGGTTACTTATTGAATACATAGAATTGAAATATGCATATTGAAATAAGTGCAATGGCTCAGTTTTGCATGCAAGACTATTGACAAATTGTTCCCTATCCTCTGAAAACCTGTTGTTTCCGTATTTTGTTTTTGTTGTCATTTTGAGAAAATTAACCCTTGTCATGCTGAACCCGGAATATTCCTGCTTTTAAAGGAGGTATAGACAAAGATCAGTCTGCACATATGTGCAGTCTGATCTAACACTGCACTACCTATTAATCCCCTGTCAAGGCAGAATTCTCCCAGAAGTAAATTATAAAATGAAATATTGCCCTACACTCTTGGATTTTAGGGTTTTCAGTACTTTGAAATGAGTGCAATTCTGAGAGGATTTTAATTCAGCATGACAAGGGTTAAGTTTTCTTCTCTGCAATACTTTATTTCTGAGATAAATGCTATACAGGGTTAGACTGATCGGCAAAGCTTAATTGATTCTTTGCAACAAAATGTCGAGTTAAAACTATTGGAAATGGAACTTGAAGAGAAAAATAATTGATTTAAATGTGCCTTCTTGTAGAGTCTAAAAAGAGGAAAGAAGTCAATCTTGATGACATCAAAAAGACAACAAAGATACCCAAGGAATTAGCCAAAACAACAACAACAATTATAGAATTCATTATCCATTAACTTGATATGGCTTGCTGATCTGAGAGGCTATAGAAAAATGGAAGTCAATCCCATTACAGGTATTACATTCAAGTTTATACAAAGTTTGGCTTAAGATTTTGGGCCTGTAATAGTTCTGTAACATTTAGGAAGTCAGTGTTAATCGAGGTTTCCTAATGTTTCAAACTTGGTTAACATTGTGAAAATTTATGAATTTCGAAATGTTGCAGACCTCTTAGAGTTCTACTATTTTGAAAAGAAGAATTCAGAACAATTACAGGATTAAGCACTGGCTGGAACAGTCAAACTGCAAGTTCTTGACAATCGCTGGACTCAAAGCAGAATAAAGATTGTTTATCCAAGTCTAAAGAGCCTTGGCTTTACTGCTTGGCCTCTACTGACAAGTTATCAGTTCAGAAACCCTTGGTCAAATGTCTGATCATTTATTTCAGATTTCACTTTACTGGCAATCAATTGGAAATAAAAACCATACTTTAGACTGAGCGTTAATGTATCTTTACGTTTTTAGCTCTGCTGTTTTGAAGAAAAGCTGAGGTATTGTGATCACCCTGGCTTTGTTATCCCCCACCGATGAAATCATCGGGGGATATTGTTTTTGCCATGTCCGTCCGTCCGTCCATCTGTCCGACATTCGTTTCCGCACTATTTCTTGAAAACTATAGACCGGATTTCAATGAAACTTGGCACACAGCTTCACTACAATGAGTACATGCGCATATTGTCGGGGTTACCCGGTTCAACCGTCGAATTTAGAATTACTGCCCCTGACTGTTTAAGCCATATACATTTATAGTGATATTCGTTTCCGCGCTATTTCTTGAAAACTGTAGACGGGATTTGAATGAAACTTGGCACACAGCTTCACTCCAAAAAGGAAATGCGCAAAACGCCGGGGTTACCCGGTTCAACCTGGTCCGTCCGTCCGTCCATCCGTCCGACATTCGTTTCCGCACTATTTCTTGAAAACTATAGACCGGATTTCAATGAAACTTGGCACACAGCTTCACTACAATGAGTACATGCCCGTATCGTCGGGGTTACCCGGTTCAACCGTTGAATTTAGAATTACTGCCCCTGACTGTTTAAGCCATATACATTCATAGTGATATTCGTTTCCGCGCTATTTCTTGAAAACTATAGACCGGATTTCAATGAAACTCGGCACACAGCTTCACTACAATGAGGGCATGGGCGTATTGTCGGGGTTACCCTTTTCGACCGTCGAATTTAGAGTTACTGCCCCTGAGTGTTTAAACCATATACATACATAGTGATCTTCATTTCCGCACTTTTTCTTGAAAATTGTAGACCGGATTTGAATGAAACTTGGCACACAGCTTCACTCCAAACGGGACATGAGCAAATTGTCTGGGTTATCTGGTTCGATTGCCCAATTTAGAGTTACTGCCCCTGACTGATTAAGCCATATACATACAGAGTGATATTCGTTTCCGCGCTATTTCTTGAAAACTATAGGTTGATGTAGATAAAAGATAACCTGTACCTAAGTTTGATATTCACTCCATTGACAATGAAAATATGTTCGGAGGGGGATATGAATTCAACGAATTTGCTTGTTTGTGTTGGCGTTGTTGTTGTTGTGTAGGCCTTGGTGTGACATACTTTACTTTTGGTCGTTTCTGTTTTTATTGAAGATATCTTCATGAAACTTGGCATATGTGTTTACTATCATAAGAGCTATCCAGACTATCAAGGGGATAAGTATGAAAGTATTGAGAATGTTTGCTTTATCCAGCACCTGCAGCTGAGCATTGCACTCGTAGGCAGTGTTATTTACTTCATGTTATTAGATTATAATATGTGAAGATGGCACTTGATTTCATGGAGATGTGACACTAAAAACCTAATTACACTTATGTATGTATCTGGTTGCGTGTTCATACACTGTAATTAGGTTTTTGTTTTATGACTCCATGAAATCAACAAGCACTTTCATCATCAAAATGATGAACAAAACTGTGATAAGCACATTAATCTTTTTTGTTTACGGATATACCCATGTTCACATTTTTTTTACAAAAATCAAATATTGAAAAAAACATTCCAGAAGTAATATGTCATCATTAAGCCACTTCCTACCAGGTGCGATACGAATAGAGGATATTGAATGAGTGGTCATTGAATACCAAATTTATTAAACAAGTCATCTTTTAACAGATATAAACAAGGCTACGTCGAATTTTTTCTGTTTTAGATGACGAGTTTAATAAATTCTGTATGAAATGAACACAAATTTAGTATTCTATTTATAATATGACCCCAATTTTTGCAATAAATCGGAAATTGTTGAAATTTATATTTCAAGTTATTCTGCGTAATATATAACGCCGTTTGCGAATTGACGCCATCAAAATCACAATTTCTTTTTTGCAACAAAAATAAAACCTTCTTAGCTCATTTGCTCATTATTTCACTAGTATGTGTAATAACACCTGTGTAATATCAAAAAATATTCAACGGGTTTATTTCACTCCCGCAACATAGGTCATATTATAAAGCACTTTATCCTGAATTAGCAATAAAGAAAACAATTTAAAACTTTCACAGTATTTATTTCAAATGTTTACAGGACCTATGAGGAATGATATCTAGAGAATTCTTATATAACCATCTCAAACAGTGCAAAATTAAAGTGACTTATCCATTTAGTCTGAGGGACAAACAATGGCAGAAATGTGTAATGTGTTATCAATAAGCAAAGACTTGTGAATGATTGAAATGAATACACTTACAGAAATCATCCTCATAAGAGACATTTCCAATGAGTACCTGCAACACAGTGTTTAGATGAGAAATAAAAGGAAAATATAGTCAACTTTACCTCAATATGTCAGAAGAAGCATACAGACAAAAGTTCTTGTGAAAGACATGCAGTAAAATTCTATGGACAATCATCGAGTTTTTTACATCTCTACAGACGTGCTGTAAGATTCTATGGACAATCATCAGGTCGTATGAACTTGAAGACATGTTGTAGGATTCTGTGAACAATCATCGGGTTGTATAACTCTTCAGACTTGCTGTAAGATTCTATGGACAATCATCGGGTTGTATAACTCTTCAGGTGTGCTGCAAGATTCTATGGACAATCATCGAGTTGTTCACATCTCAACAGACTTGCTGTAAGATTCTAAAGGCAATCATTGGGTTGTATGACTCTTCAGAAGTGCTGTAGGATTCTATGGACAATCATCGGGTTGTATAACTCTACAGACATGCTGTAAGTTTCTTTGGACAATAAATCAAGTTGTGTACATCTCTACAGACATGCTGTTAGATTCTATGGACAATCATCAAGTTGTGTACATTACTACAGAAGTGCTATAAGATTTTAGAGACAATCATCGAGTTGTTAAATTGTATGGATAATCATTTCTTCAGATGTATGGACTTTATGGACAATCATTTTGAATCTTTTCTTTCTTGCACCATTGTTATAACTTGGACAATTAAGTAAAAATACATTGCCAACCTTTTTTATTTTTGTTTCTCTCTTCTTTTAAATACATTGAACTAAGCATACAAAGATATCTCTCAATACAATATATTGATTAGAAGTTAAATGTCATGGTTGCAACCGTTTTTTGTTTTTAAAGAATAATATTTTCCTGTCATGTTGAGTAAAAATCTTTGCAAAATAGCAATAAATGCACCTGTGTCAGTATCTCTTTACAAAAAAAAAACACACACAAAAGAAACTGAAATTTTTGAGTTGTTTCTACAGTCACAATTTGCCACCTTTTTTCTGTTCTATATAATCATCAGAGCTCTAAATGTAGTGATATCTATTTTTAGGGTCAGTACAATACTACAGTATGTGTCTATACAATTATAGGCATTTGCAATAGTTTGGTACTTACTAGTTTCAAAATATAACACATGAATTTTGTTATTTTTTTAACAATTTTTTAAAAATTACTATGAATTTTCAACATGGGATGGGCACTATTTTAGAAAACTTGTTATTCATTATTCTATTTCAATTTAATTCAATTGTAAGTTTTTCTTTTTTCAAGTTTTAGTTAAAAAGTTATTACAGCATTCATTTTTTTTATTTATTTTTTTAATTATTCTTCACACAATACTTTGGTAAATGTTTATGTTAATATATACCTTTTCTAATTATTTTAATTTTAGTTTTGTCCATCAGGATTTTTGTTTTCTGATTGGCTGGGAAATCATTTTCATTTCTCAATAGAATTTTTTAATATTCTTTTTCATGTAAACTTCAACACAAAGTATTCCAATCGAAATCTGTCTTGTTTTTGAGAAATCTTTACATGTTTGCTTTTTGGTATCAAATTTTAAGATATAAAGAGGCTTATCTTTTAATTCACAGAGGTATGAAACTGAAAACTTAATTACACTTATGTATGAATTCATAGTGTATTAATACAGTGATCAGCTTTTTCAGTTTCATTCTTCAGTGAATTATTAAAATACTCTCTTTATCTCTTAAAACTCTTGAGAGTTGTTGTCTTAAGGAACTAGTTAGAAACTTGATTTTAAGTTAGTTTTGTGTTTGTCATGGATTACTTTCTTTACCCTGTTCTTGAAAATATTTTTTTTATATTATTTTGCATAGTTCTGTCAAATGAATGTTTCTTTTTTATGAAAAACTCATAAAAAAGAAACATTCATTTGACAGAATTATGATGCATAAAAGTTGTGCTTATTGTCTACTTTCAGGTAATCAAAACAAATGGATTTGATTGAAAAGAAACTTTTCTATTTGAGAAATATTTTTTTGTACATATATTTACCAGCATAGAAAGTTTGAAAAATTAAATTTTTATTATGACGGGTCATTTCTACAACTGACTGACCAGTGCTAAAAATATCAGTACTCGTAATTCTTCCTTAAAAATGATTATAGACTACTATAAAAGAAATGCCTAAATTTTCAGATGGGTTGGGGGAGATCTTGTCCACAAGTTACCTTTACCTACATGACGACCTACATCTAACATTGGGAGTTACGCTGAGACCTGGGGCTGACTGTTAAAAGGAATTTAAAAAATCTTACTATCTACATTTTATTTGATCTGCTTTCCACTTTTTGTAAAAAACCTTTTTTTTAAAACAACTACATCATTTCATAAGTATCTCAATGATTAGTTCTGTATTAAAATCTAACTAAATAAAACTAAAGTAATAATATCAAAAATCAAATAGTAATAATAATGATTATAATTACTTAATTCTCAATAATCTAAATAGACAAAGTTCTGTAATAAAATCTAACTAAATGATTAAAACTAAAGTAATAATATCAAAACTCTAATAGTAATAAAAATGATTAAAATAATGATAATATATTTAAGGGCTAAATCGAAGGCTCAGTCCAGTTATGTGCTGAGCCATCGAAATGAAATTACATGTAAAATTTGATATTTATTTCTATTAATAAGTTTGAACATTAATAGAAATATAAGTGAAATATCTGTATGATAAACAAGTATCATAAAATAGATAAAATGAGGCTAAAATTATTGCATTTCTTATAGTAATGCTCTAATTTTGATTGAAATCCTATTGATCAATAGGTGTCTATAGATTTATTCTAGGTGCCTAGCACCATATTCTTCTAGGGACTTTTACCAAACATTATCTTATGACATAGTGTAACTAGGTACTTATGAATGATGTAGTTATTGTTATAGTTTGTTATTGCCCCACCCCTCCTCCTCTGAATGATGTAGCTATTATTATAATTTGACTGTTGTTACCCCCCCCCCCCCCCTTCATCCTCCCTTCCAACACACACTTCTGAATGTTGTATTATACCCAGCCTGACACACAGACACTACCATTATAATTTGATTGTTGTTACTCCCCCCCCCCCCCCTCCCCTCCCAACACACACTTCTGAATGTTGTAGTTATTATACCCAGCCCTACACACACATTCCCTCTAGAATGATTTGGTTATTGTAATATTTATAATTTGACCATTGTTACATCAACACAAAACACATCCTATGATATTGCAACGATTTAAAATATTGAAGCCTTTTTAATTTGTAGTGACTGGTTCCTTCTTTTTGACAACTGAGACTCTAGAGTGACTTATATCTTTGACTTTGACTGATACTTTTTCAAGTCTAAAAGTTGATATAAAGTTTAAACCAAGGACAAAATGACCTTTGTGTACCATCGACATGAAGCTATGAGACTACAGACTGGATACCTTGACCACGTCTGACTTCTTTGAACTCTCATTCTAAAACATTTTAGATACAATTATTTAAATTATTAACAAATGTTGTCATTTGACTCCATTTAATTGTAAAATTCAATATAAAGTTTCAGAAGATATTACATTGTTATATCACTGTAGAAGTTCTCATTAGGGGAAATATGGTATCCTATGACAAGCACTTGTTAAGTTAGTTGCATGTTTATTTTGTACCTACTTTTATTGTATGTTTAAGGTAGTGGATCTTTAATAGTTCAGCAGTTTTGGAAGTAATGAACTTTAACAGTGTTACTGAGGTTTCCTAATGATTTTCATTAGGAAGTCTCGGTCAACATAGTGAAAGTTCATGGGTGCTGAAATGTTGCAGAATTATTATGGGTCCACTACCTTAACCAGTTAGGAATCTTAAACTTTTTGTCACCTTTCCTTGTATTCATGATATCATTCATCTATCATCAATTAGTATTTACATGTATTTTTGTGTAATCATTGTACTTCATTATTAAACTAGAATTATCCCATTATTATGTGCATTCAATGTTTCACTATTAAAAGGGAATAATAATTCTTTAAGTATATGTTTTCCTTAGCATTGTTAGATTAATCTCTCTGTTAAATGCTCCAAAGTTCTTCTGTCTTTTTTGAAAAGTTAAAAAGTAATACATGTATTGTCCATTCAATAAGCAAAGTAATATTGTCCATTCAATAAGCAAAGTTTACACTTTTTAGCCAAGAAAACAGTTTGATTATCCACTATTTTGATTGATTGATTTTCTTCTGTCTTGCTTTTTCCCTTTCTTTAAGCACCTTATTTTAGATGCTAAAAAATCATCTTTCAAGAACTTACAAGGGTTTTTTGCAACATAAAATCATATTTGAAACATTGTAGAAAATTAATAAAAACATCCCTGACACGCTAATTTTTTATGACTTTCTAGATAAGGGTTGAATTTATAATTTGTAAGGCTTGTAAACATTTCCCAGTAAATATATATAAATGTGATTACATTGTAAGTTTTTTTTTTACTTCAGGCTTGATTTCATACAATATTCATCTTGAATTTTGAAGGAAACATGAATTTAGAAAAAATATATTAGATTTATGTAAGTTACAAACATTGTTATTCTTTATTTGGTGCTTAATACTCTTGTAGTTTAAAGGTAAAATGTCTGGGTGCAATATACCCAGGAGTTCTGAGTTCAAATCTTGGCAGGGGTCAACTCAACACCAATAAGATAACAATTTTGTGAAATATATAAATTTGATGATATGCCATCTTTTTACTCTGTCTGAGTGGAGGTTGGTTTAGACAGCTTTTACAGTAATCATTGGTATGTCTTGTGTATTTCAAAATTCATATTTGTTAAGCCATATGAACACATGTTTGTCAAGTGTTACCAATATTAAATTCATCTTGTGTTATGCATAATAAAAGAGTTGTTAGTTTTGTTTTGTCCAAGGGAGAATTGAGACTGGATTTATTCACCAGGCTAGTTTACAAAAAAGCCTATTACACAAGGGGGCAATGCCACGGTGCACTTATGCGATCTAAAGATTTCCAAAGTGCAGTGAATAAACCATGACAATGCCTGAATCTCGGCAGGAAAGCAGTTGGAGAGTTATGAAATCTCTTAGAATGCCAAATTGAAAGAGGAGCATAAACTTTATAATCAAATTTTGCAATTTTGCATCTTTTTTTATTATCAACTTTCCCGCATCATAGCAGAGTTGGTAGCCCTTCTGACTGTCAATCTAAAGGTCCCAGGTTTGATCCCCAGAGATTGTGGTACTGGTGTGAGAGATACCAGGAATCCATTGTGATGTGTTCCAGCCTCCGCAATACAGCTGTAAGATTGTTCAAAGTGGCCTAAAACCCCATTCAAAGAAACAAAAGTATTATCCCTGACAGCGGCACACTCATCCAACTATTTGTCTCTCACCAATATGTTGATTATCCTAGACCTACTCAAGATAGCAGCTGGAGGCTAGGAAAGGATTTGATGGTAGTACTGGTGAGAGAAATACCAAGAATCCATTGTTAGGTGCTCATGCCACTGCAATATAACTGTATGATTGTTGAAAGCAGCGTAAAACCCCAATCAAACAAACAAAATTATTTACTTTCCAACTCTGAACAAACAAGGGTAGACATCCACTTGCAGTACTCTTCTTTAAGCATAATTTGTTCATGTATAGATACAGAAGTTTAAGTGAGGTATCAAAGGTCAATTTTGTCTCTATATATATATGGTATAGACAAAATTTACCTTAGATCACTCATTTAAACCTGTGCATCTGTACTGAGCTTACAGAGAATGAAACAAACTTTGATATATGTATAACTTCGACATGGCATTTCATCTATTTCAAAATGCATTTGTATACAATCCCAGAGTCAAAATGGTGAATTCTACTTGTACATAAATGGATTTTAGCAGTCATGGAGTTATTAACTCTTCCAAATTTGAGCTTGTGAATGACATTTCCAACAATTTCAAATGAGGGCCAAGCAAAGGCTATGGCCAGCCTGTGCATCTACAGTCTTACCAGTCTTCACTTTGCACTTTGTAGATAGATTGGGCCTAAAAGTGTCTTCAGAAAGTCAGATAAATTTCTTAATATAATATGTCGCAGTCAAGGTTGGTTAATGTTGGCCCTTCACGCACATGTCAAATTCTTGAAAATGTCATGCACAGGCTCATTTGGATTATCTGCGCTCTGACATAGAAACTACACCTCTGGATTTTCTGCGTATTCATCTATTATTTTTCAACTAATAATATATGTATGCGCAAAACATACAGATCTGAATTTTCACATATAGATACACAAAAAATGTTAATACGGGTGTAAGAACTGTTAGACAGGTAACTATTTTTCAGGAGACCTCTAGAAATCACTTTAGGGAGGCCTGAATTGTAATGCAAAGTTAAATAGTGGAAACTGTTAATCAACCTTTGCCAAACAAAATCTGCCCTGTCTGCAGTCCAGGAATTGTATATTATGCAAATTACGGGGGTCAAAGGTCATCAAGTGCATTTACGCTATTACTGAAATATATTATTCTAAGGCTCTGTTATGCAGCTTTGTTCGATGAATAATTGACTGAAATGGTTTGAAAATGATTCAATTCTATAAAACAAATGTTTACACAAACGAAATTTAGGACTTTGAAGCCTTTTTTGAAATCAAAGTACTGAAAGTACTGACATTTTAGGCATGGAAGTTTGTTTGCATTTTGTGTGTTGCAAAACTGACCCCAAATACATTTATTCATTATGTTTCTGATAGTATGAAGTATTAAAGATGATTTGAATAGGTTTTTAACATAATTTGTAATACTAACTTTGATCGTTTTTAGTTCATACTTATGTATACCTGTATCTGTAATAGACCTTATATATATATAACTATTGACATTGATTTCGACGACGTCAGAATATCACCCTGAAAATATTTTTGAAACATGTTGAGCAGAATTTAAAAAAGAAAACATATATATGTGACCCGTCACGCGCTAAGGGGACATCTGAGAATCGTGTATAATACTCATTTGAAAAAGAGATTGATTCTATTACAGGTCAACCAGAGCTTAGATTTCAAAAATTCTTTCACAGGAAAGTAGAGTGATCATTCTAGATTCAGAGATTAATGAGAGTGCGAAAATTTTCGATCCTAGTCATTCTGCGCAGTTTAAATAGGATTAACATTTTACACACTTCCTAGATGGATCCTTTAGGCATGAAGGGTCACACATCATATTTTTTTCCCGACACATTATATATAAACATCAATTGTACGCAAACAGTGAGTAGTTTAGATTATTGTTTGAAGCATAAATGACCTGAGCACTTTCGAAACTTAATATTTCTTCATCCAAAAACATCATGTTGTAAATATATGTTCATTTGTAATAGGTACCCCTGACTCCCTCCGTAAAATTGAATCAAAACCCATTCTAAAGGTTTCGTTATTGGTCTCCAAGGACGTGACATCACTCAACACTAATTTACCATACAAAATTGTCATTGTAGCATGCAAAGAAGTTTGAAGCACAAAGATTTGCCAACAGACGACTTGGAAGAATTTTTCACACTTATCCTTAAAGGAAAACGCACTTAAGGGATGCACAACATATCGATAAATTACAAGGATGAGTGTATTTTTCACTGCGTTTATTGGAGTATAAAGTGCAATTGTCTTAGCACATGGTAAATAACGCCCATAAGGCATTATGTTTTAGCCATGTACTAGGGCAATTGAACTTTATACTCCAATAAAAACAGTGAAAAATACAAACGGCCCTTATAATTACAATCCATTAGATCTACATGTAAGAAACAATCAAATAATCGGCCAAATACTAAAAGGTTCGAAAGTCTACTTTCTGTGCGTACATATATCACAAGATATATTTTTAAGTCTAAAACGTTTATTGCTATCGTAGTTTGCTGGCATAAAGTTTTACAAATTGGACACAAATAGACGACAATTTTTAGGTATCTATTATCAGATTTTTTTCTGCCTATTACTGCTTCATTTTAAAACGAAATCAGCTCGACCGAGAGAGGTTGAAAACGTTGCCTGATGATCTTCGTCGACTCGCTGTAAATCAGAAGTGAAAGATTATTTTGCAAATTTTTGCAAGTTTTTCAATTCTAAACTGATAAAATAGCGATGAGGTCTTATGAAAGGGGAACGAGGGATTTTCGAGTTCCTTCATCACTTAACTTGCAGATCGATGATCAGGGTTTTTCCAAAATAGCTATTGCAATTTATACAGAAAAAAAAGTGCAACGGAATTCACAAAGTGATGCGATTTAAACCAATCAAAATTCTTGATTGTGTTGGATTGCAATTATTTCAAATCAAGGAACATAACTCAGATTGTTCTAAAATTGACTGAAATTATTGTGAAACTTTACTGATAACTTCCTGCCAGCTTGACGTCATTATACTTGTAGTCGCTACACAACATCGCAACGTTGCTTGGCAAACGGCGCACTTTTACAGCTTAAGGTAGAGTTTGTTAATATGACAGAGTCTTTTAAAAGTAAATGCTGCTAAAATAAGGCCTCCATGCCGATTCTTTCTTGAAATAGACTTTTAATCTATCAATCAATGAGTAAACGATTAATGCTAATTGAATATGAAGAAAAGCAAGTCATTCTAAAGCATATCAGGTTTAATGCTTACATATATATTTGAAAGTCTTATGTTAGATGAATCGTTAAGCTTGCGGTTCCCTTAAAACCACGCGATGACTGCATTGACATCGTACTGTCATTAAGGACATGGTGAAATTGACCACACTCAAATTTATTGCTCAGCGCTTCGTTCTTGGTGTTCCAAACCATCTCAATAAAAACACTTCGAAATCATTCCCAATGTTCCGGAATTCTTCGCAATCAATTCGAAATTATAAGCACTCAATTCATTCAATGGTTTCATTGATCAGCGTGAATTTTGAAAAGTCTGATTGGTATGTGAAATCACACAGATCTATTTATGTAAGATTACGTCATTAGATAGGATATACCAGTTTTAACCAAAAACGTTGAATTCATTTAAAAGTCGCTCATTCGATTTCATTTCAATTCTATATCATTCTTTAAGTCAATTCCACGAGCCGTACAGACTACGTAAGGCAAGTGTAAGCTAGGATAAATGGAAGGTTCATATTCAACTTAGTCACCTTTAAAAGAGCGTATACAGATCAAACTTTATTGATTTATTCATTTAATTTTATCATTTTATCACCATTTTATTTTTCGAAACCATCAACTATAAAAAAATGTGTTAACTACGCACATTTACTGTTTCCTTATGTCGGCAATATTATAGTCTTACCACTATGAATTATTTTGTTTTATCGTCTTCTGATGTGAAACACTTATTAATACAGCCAAAGCTGTATTTCCAATGTTTTGGTTGTCCTCTTACAAAATAATCCACGTTTTCCTGATTTCCTTGCTAAATCCAGATCTTCATTCGCATTTTTCAATTATTTGTATTTGATCTATCGTCCAAAGTGCTCCTGTTCTTATAAATTGAATTAGAATTGTCACGTGCTTCTCACAAAATTGATCTTATATACTTATATGTATTGTATTACTGACTAATTAATCCCATACTTTACTTATTTTCTGAAATTCAAGAAAGAACCCATTCTGCAAAAAGTGTGACCGACGTGAAATATTTAAGCACGAAGTGTTATTGATGCGAATAAACACAAAAAGATAGTCTCATTTGTCCAATTTTTTGTTAGCGCTTTGGATCCCTACAGTTGCCTCAAAAATAGGGGAAATGCTATTAAGTAAGCATAATGACGCATACTTTTTCATACGAACTAGATTTGATTTGAATGCACTAAAAAGTGTGTGACAATTTGTAAGAAAATTTTAGAACATTTTTTTTTTATTTATCTTTAAATTTTAGTACAAAAATTTACGCTAAATTTGCGGAAAATACCTTTTTTCTAAGCCTGCTCGCAGGTTTTCTCGTCGGTTCATGGAGAAAAATTTAAACAAAGCTTGAAAAAGGTATCAAACGATACTGTAATTTCACCCGTAATGGCTTATATTATTTGATTTGAAAATATTATCCAATCTCGTAGAAATTCCCTTGCAGCCGGAACCTTCGGATTCTAAGTCATTTTGAGTCATTCTTGTAAAATCAAAATTTAGGACTGCTGACAATTTGTAACAAAATTTTAGAACATTTTTTTTTATTTATCTTTAAATTTTAGTACAAAAATTTACGCTAAATTTGCGGAAAATACCTTTTTTCTAAGCCTGCTCGCAGATTTTCTCGTCGGTCCATGGAGAAAAATTTAAACAAAGCTTGAAAAAGGTATCAAACGATACTTTAATTTCACCCGTAATGGCTTAAATTATTTAATCTAAAAATAATATTCAATCTCGTAGAAAATCCCTTGCAGCTGGAACCTTCGGATTCTAAGTCATTTCGAGACATTCTTGTAAAAGCAAAATTAAGGACTGCTGCTACCAATGAATCTCTCAGAAATTTTGTATGTTGTAAAACACCAATGTGTCAAATGTACATTATCATGGAAGGCATGCAGACTTTTATATCACATCTTGGGAATGTGACTACACTTTGACGTTCACACAACTGCAAAACTTCAAATGCTGTGCACCTCATCACATGTACGATACGTCATAAACTTTTGTGAAACCTAGCAGCATATCGACAAGCGCATGAATTCGCACCGATCCGTCTGAAAAAAAAACTGTAAACTCAATAGGTCTCAAATTGCAGAACCTTTTAACGAAATCGACCACTCTACCATGTCGTCCTGTGTTGCATTTAAGCCATCTACAAATGACAAATGATTTTCATATCTGTGCTATGAATAAATTGTCTTTTCAGATTGAAGAACGCCAAGATTGGTTTGTTCCATTGCTTGATTCCTGCCAAAATGTTGATTTTGTTTTCCAACTGCCTAGAGTTCAAAGTTATGTTCGATCAATAGACCAAATGGACAGCCTTAAATAAATTTATACATGTATTTGAGAGTTGAATATGTAAGATGATTCACGTGAATTTATCCGTATGCTAAAGTTATATTATATGATGCCTTTACTCAAATATTCTCCGTTTGTAACTCAGTACTTTGATCTTTTATTTATGGCTTATTTACTGCCATTTTTCAAGTATACAATCATTTGAATATTATTTGCATATTTACAGTTTAAAAATACCAAAAGCCTGGTTTTATTTTGATCATATCATAAAATGTGGGTGCATTAATAGGAATTTTTACTGTTTTGCACTCCATGACCTTTGACCTCTGTAATGACCCACAGAAGGGATTGTGATTCTGCAGACAAGCCTAGGGCTGTTCCTCAGATATTGGGCAAGCAAAATATCATTGTCTGCATCCGTTACAAACCGGGCCTCCCTTCTCTCAAAATTTGAGATTGGATCACTAGTCTATGTGCGCATGTGAACAAACAATTCTTCCCTGGATATTTTTGCTTTCAAAACAAATTTTGATTTTATGGTATATGCACATTTCTTCATGCAGAATTTTGCATATACCTCGAATATGGTATTGTGACTTGTGATTACAATACATTTGAATGCAATCAACTAGTCACAATAGCGAATTCTACTTATACTGTTATGGTGATCCAGGGAAGGTTACTTTGTGTACAAACTCGCATTTCTTTCAAGCCATAACAATATTTTTACGCAGAAATTACAGGTGTGGAACTTTTGCGCCGGGGCGCAGAAAATCCAAATTTGGAACAGTTCATACCCGTGTCTTAACTCTATTGTTGGTAGTGCAACATACTTTATCCTTGGTAGCCTGATTTAAGAGACTGGGGAAGTGCGATGAAGCCTGGAATTGTATGCATTCTTGGCAGTTACTGTTTACATAATCAAACTATTAACATCTTGTTATCAGATCAATTTGGTCTATGATTCCCAGCATGGGGCAATAAATTACCTATACTGACCCAAAAGTGTTACAATCTAACCGGTGTCCCAGGGTAACCTGTCCCCTGGGTAACGTGTCCCCGGGGACACGTTACCCTAGAAATCAGCCGGGGTAACCTGTCCCCCCCTGGGGTAACCTGTCCCCCCCTTACAGATATTGTAAACCAATATTTAGTCACATTTCTTCTACCAAGATATTTTTATTCTATGCATTACAAGTCTTTTCTTTGATCTGTATGTAATTTTAATCTGTTTTGCGAACTGTTTCAGTTCGGAAGGATTTTTATATTTTTCATGATAAGTCTTATAACAATTAAACTTGTTTTTTTTAGAAAAAATAATTGTTTAGTGTCATCATGACTATGGAAATATTTAAGAATGATCTTGTCTTTAGAAAAATTAGTCAAAGCATGATTTTTTTCTTTGTGTGTATTTTGGGGGACACGTTACCCAGGCCTGTGTAACCTGTCCCACCCCCAAAACTGCTGTCAGCAATGATATATGCAAAAATAAACCCATATGTTTTCAATCATTATTTAATATTTCAAATTGTTTGGGAGTAAGGTTTCCAAAGCTGTGCTCACTTGTCTCTGAAACATGTTACCAAGGCCTATTAACCCAGTGAAAACACAAAAAAAGTTTTTAATGAGGATTTATTCAAAAAAACTTGCAAATACATTTTTTTATTTGAAAACTGCATGATAGTCTCTTTTATATCAAAACTGTTATACAAATTAGTTATTCACTTATTAGAAATTTTATTGTGAGTGTATGTGTATGTCTGGGGGGGGGACAGGTTACCCAGGCCTGGGTAACCTGTCCCACCTCTAAAAAGGTTGTCAACAATGATCTGTGCACAAATTTACCAAAATATTTTTCTCTTTCTCATTTATTCTAAATTGTTTTGAGTACATGTAAGATTTTCCAATCTGTGGTCACTTGTCTCTAAAAAATGCCTGGGAAAACATGGCTAACATGTTAACCAGGAATTTTCACAAAAGTTTACAAAAACAATTTCTTTTCTTTGAAAGTTATTTTATAGTCTAAATTAAATCACAACTGTTCTTACTACAAAAATAATTCACCTATTAGAAAATTCATTGAGAGTGTATGTGTATGTATTAAGGGGGGACATGTTACCCAAGCTTGGGTAACCTGTCCCCGGGGCCATGTTACCCTAGTTTGGGTAACCTGTTCCCCTTTCAAAAGAAAAAAAAGTTTTGAATTATTTGTCACGTTGTTTTCTTATCAAAACTGCCATATTAATATTATATGTTCATAAAGCTTTGTATCATTCAAACCATGGACTTGAAAAAAATTGAAATGATGCAAATAAGAAGAAAACTGCTCTGGCTAAGAATCCTCTTGAAAAGGAACACATTTCAAAATATATTTTTACATACATATTCTTTGAGCGAATGTTCAAAGTATATCATACCATACATTCTTAATTAAAAAAAGAACGAATGGAAGGTGTTATCTTTAATGAAAAATAGCATTTAGAATGGGGGACAGGTTACCCCGGGGTAACATGTAATAATAATAATAATAATATAATAATAATAACGACTTTATTTATTGAGGCTACACATTTGGGAAACCCAATCTTCCATGTGGGCCTCTAAAACAGTTACACATGTATATTACAAAGGTACAATTTTAACAATATATACATAGCAATTCAATTAACATGGCTATAATAATTTCTCTGACAGACAATAAATTTAGTGCAAGAACTGGTTTTGAAGTACATGTATTTGTAGATAATATAAAGATTTACAAGATATTTATATTGAAAGCTATACAAACATCCTGGAAATGAATAAGCTGATTATTTTTATTATCCTTCTTTTAAATGATCTCAAAACACCTTTGTGCAAAGCCATCATAAATGTATATATTCCAAAATACGAGTTTTAAACAGTTTGTCAATTGACATGTTGTTTTCTTATCAAAACTGCAATACTGATATGATAATTGTGTTTTTAAAAGCTATTATTCAATCTAATAACAGACTCTGAAAAAATTGAAATGATGCAATAATAAAAAATATTCAAGTGCTAAGATTTTTCTTTAAGAAGGTACAAAAAAAGAAATATAAACATACATATCCATTGAGGAAATTTTCTAAGAATATCTTTCTTTATAAAAAAGAATGACTGGAAGGTGACATCTTTAATGAAATAAGTATTTGGAATAGGGGGACAGGTTACCCCGGGTAACCTGTCCCCTTGCGACATGTTACCCTAGCTTGGGTAACCTGTCCCCCTTTCAAAAGAAGAAGTATTGAATGAATTTGTCATGTTGCTTTCTTATTAAAAACCTGCAATATTAACATGATATGTTAATAAATACTATTTATCAATCTAAATATGGACTTGGAAAAAATTTAGATATTGCAAAAGTAATATTGCAAAAAATTAAAACGTGCAAGCGCTAAGATTTTTCTTTAAAAAAGCATCATTTTATAAAAAAAAAAGATGAATGAAATATTTTTCAATGAATATCATATGATAATTTCTTAAGAAAATAGAATGACTTGAAGGTGAAATCAAATGAATAAAAGCATTTTGAATAGGGGGACATATTACCCCGGGGTAACTTGTCCTCGGGGACAGGTTACCCCAGGGTAACGTGTCCCCCCCACTTAAGTTTTATTTCTTTTTATATTTTTTTCATTAAACTTTCAAATATTTGCATTTGCATAAAATACCAAGATTGACTTCTATAATAATAAAAAAAAAAAAAAAAAAAAAGGAAAATTGACTTGATTAGATAATCATAGTAAGCAAATTATATTTTGGTTTGAAGAATTGAAAACCACTCAAAAATACAGATTAACTTTTTATATGTTTTTTTTAAATTGATTTAGAGATATACAAAATAGCATGAATGAAAAATTAAAATTTTGATAAGAAATAATGTTTTCCATGGGGGGGACACGTTACCCCAGGGTGGGTGAGGTTACCCCGGGGTAACCTGTCCCGGGGGACACGTTACCCAGGGGGACACGTTACACTGTTACACCGGCCTGATAAAAATCTTTCTTGCTTTAGATTTTCTGATGTTTTGGATTTAAAAGTGAAAAGTAATGTAAAATTATGTGTACATCAGCCACAAAGGGAAAGGAATAAAATTGACTACTTGTATTAGATTGGAATTTGAGAATCTAAGTACTTATATACATTTGGTAACATTTAGCCCCTTCTATTTACAATTCTATATCTTTAAGAAGCCTACCCTGGGTGTATTAAGGTAGTGGAATCATATTAGATCCGCAACATTTTGGCACCCATTAACTTTCACAATGTTGACAAAGGTTTCCTAACGAAAATCATTAGGAAACTACGGTTAACACAGTTAAAGTTAATAACTTCCGAAACGTTGCAGGACTATTATGGGTCCACTACCTTAAGGTAACTGCGGACACATAGAGGGCCATTTTATGTCCAAATTTTAAATTATCTGCAAATCATACCTAATGCGATGAAACTGGATTTTGAAGTACCGGCTTTCATATTTCGGTCATAAAAAGGAATTTCATAACGTAGAGTTGACGTCATGACGTCATTAAGAGGCCGACCCCTTTTTAGGGACCAAAAACAGTAATTGTCTATTATTTTCGGAAATAATAAACTGATTTTTATCCCGAAAAAGCCATTTGATTCGTATTAAGACGCCCGATGTTATGGTTTTATTGATATGAAGAAATGAATATAAGAAATACAATAAAGTGTAACGTATTGAATGTTAATGTCTTCTGCGTTGCTGTTGTTGAGTACAGTTACTGAAAACATTGCCTTTTTTCTCGAAAATTGGTCCGGTGACCTATGCTGAAATTTAGTTATGTTGCTGCCAAACCATTCCACTGAAGATTTTTTAAATAAAAAAAACATGTTTCTTTGGGTTAGATTTTTTGTAAAATTCGATTCCGCAAAGATATTGCAAATCAAAGGATACTCCAACGTCGCCTCAAAAGTTCACAAAAGCTGTCGTTTTAAATGGATGAAAAATTATTCGAATTTTTGTATTTCTTAAAAACACATTCATATTTGATACTTCTGAATCCTGCATTTCACAATAAACCTAAATTTCAAATATTTCAGGATGCGTTATTACACGGAGATTGGCGCCAAATAAGCATAGTACCGATGGTTTAGGTGCGAAGTCGAATTCTGCGAAAAATGTTGAAACAACTTCGGAAAATCGAATTTGATAAAAAATCTAACCCGAAGACATATCATTTTTAGCTCGGCTGTTTTCGGAGAAAACCTGAGGTATTGCTATAGCCTTGGTGTCGTCTTCGTTGTTGTTGTCGTCGTCGTCGTCGTCGTTGTCGTGCCAAAACTTTGACTTTGACATTTTGTGATAGCTTTTGAATGGTAAGTGATAGGGCTTTTATATTCCGCATGATGATTGCCTGGGACAAGACCTTTCTGTTGGTACCAAATTCAAGGTCATCAGTCAAGTTGAAGGTCATTTTTTAAGGTCAGACAGTGAAAAAAATGCAAAAACTTTGACATATTGCAATGACTTTGAATGGTAAGTGATAGGGTCTTCATATTTCACATGATGATTGCCTGGGACAAGCACTTTCTGTTGGTGTCAAGTTCAAGGTCATCGTAAATGGTCAAGGTCATTTTTCAAGGTCAAATTTGTGAAAAAAATGCAAAACCTTTGACATTTTTGTCATATCTCTGGTTCTATTGAAGGCATTCACATTAAACTTGGCACACTTATTCACCATCCAAAGGACAACCTTTTTTTTCAAGGAGGATAACTTTTGAAACATTTTCTGCAAATTATGCCCCTTTGTCTACTTAGTTTTCACCATCCATTAGTTTTTTTTACCATCCAGCACTTACAGCCGAGCGTAGGCACCCGTAGGCGGTGCTCTTGTTATTTGATTAATACAAAGATCATTCTTTTCCCTTCAAAATAACAAAAATTCAGCATAGGTCAGCGTGCAAAATTTTGATAAATTTCTATTTATTTTCAAAAAATGAAATAAAAAAAAGAACGTTAAATCTTAAAAATCACGAACTAGATAGCGATTTGGACGCATTTTTCTAATTAATTGTGCATGTAAATTAAACAACTATCTCAGGCGTTCTTGGACTTTCTAGATGAAATTTTTTTCGTAAAAATCGACAGCTAAATTCAGAAAATATTTGCAAGTAATGATTTTGGCGGGGCGAAAAGGGGTTGGCCCCTTAATGACGTCACGACGTCAAATGCACGTGCCTTAGACTCTTTTCATTGTGTGTTAGCTAATGACCCGCACTCCAAATATAGAGTTCCGCAATTATTGTGAGATTTTAAGAAAGTCGAAATTTCGACCATTTTATCTGTCCCCAGTTACCTTCATATTTGAAGGTCAGGGCTCTAGAACTTGGGATTCAAAATGAAATAGATAACAGAGTTAACTAGAAAATGTTCATAAACTACTTATGCCCCCAAGACCGATTCTCTAAGATGTTAATCTCTGACCAATAGATTGATAGCCGTTTATCTATGTGGGAAAGCAAATGTGAGCTAGGAAAGGATTTATGGTTGTACTGCTGCAACAAATATCATGAATCTATTGTCAGGTGCTTCAGCTGCCACAGTATAATCAGAAACAAGAGGCCCGAGAGGGCCTGTATCACTCCACTGGCTTTAAAATCTTTAGACTTACATTAAATAAAGCTTACTTTAAATGAAAACATTAACACTCCGAAATCTCCCAAGACCTATTCAGTCATGGATTTAAGTGTCTAGAATGGTCCCTTCAGAGGACCGAGATAAAATCAGTTCTTCTAATCACCGTGACGGTCAATATGGCATTCTTGGAGTGTTTAACAGCATGATAGCAATAAATCATTCCGGCCACTATAGATCAGTAATACTGATAACATGTGTTCTTATCAGTGTTACAAATCAACTTTTATTCTGCTGATTTTATATTTGCCAACACCAGAGCTTAACATATGATTTGAGTACATTCATTGGATTAAATCTTGTAATATTTTAATCAAACTGCAATTAATCTTGTACTGTGTTATGATATTCATTACAATCGAATCAAAGCAACATTTCGAAAGAGTTCTCACAGCATAGGGCTTTGTTAAGAAAAAATATTTTGAATGACCGTGTTTGTCTTGATCTCCTTTGAAATTGAATGAATGTTGGTATTACACTGTTACATATAATAATTAATTTTCTTAAATAATATATTTTTACAAGTACATCGTAAGGAGTTTTAAATGCAGACTTGCCCATTATTATCAGAGTTTCAGATTTGTCAATAATAATTTACTACAAAAGGAACCTAAAATGCTCATACTGTTCATTACAAGTTTCTGCTGAACACAATTCCTTCGCAGCTATTCTGTTGATTATGCTGTCTGATCTAAGCCTACTCTGCCTGTTTTCTATTTAATTTTCTAGTGAAAACACTTCTAAAACCAACCAAAAATGGTAACTGTTTGAAACCAAACGTAAATTTAACAGATTTAAAGTTAAATTTAGTTTACTTCTTTTTAACTACATAAACTTTTTCATTTTTTAGCACAAAGTGCTCAAGGTGAGCCATTGTGATTGTACAATGTCCGTCGTGAGTCGTGCGTCGTCCACAATTTCTTTAAACATCTACTCCTCCTCAACCAGTTGGCCAATCTTGATGAAACTTGGCAGGGATGTTCCTTGGGTCAAGCTCTACCAAAGTTGGGCATATGTGTTTAACAAACACATCATGTTAAGAATGTTACTTATTCCGTGATAAGATATTTGTTTTTAGCTCCACTGGATTAAGTCCAGTGGAGATTATACTGTGGCGGGTCGTCAGTCGTAAGTTCATGTTCTCTGTGTGTTAGTGCATAAACTTTTCACTTAAACATCTTATCTACATCTTTGGTATGTAGCATCATCTTATGGACCTCTACCAAGTTTGTTCAT
Organism: Fragum whitleyi; assembly: GCA_948146395.1. Taxonomy (NCBI): domain Eukaryota; kingdom Metazoa; phylum Mollusca; class Bivalvia; order Cardiida; family Cardiidae; genus Fragum; species Fragum whitleyi. The sequence goes on along the minus strand of OX411551.1, from coordinate 27,110,289 downwards.
ATCAAGACCCTGGGGTCATATTTGGGCTCCACCCGGGCGCAACCCTTTTTACATAGAATCAAAGAGTGAAAATCTTAAAAAATCTTCTTCTCTGAAGCCAGATGGCAGACACCTTTCATATTTGGTATGTAGCATCACCTAGTATTGAAATCGGCCTAGTGGTTCAGGAGGAGATATCTTTCAAAGATGTCGGGCTCTAAATAAGACCCGCCCTGCCACGCCCATATTTATGGGCCAATCAACATTTCTTGAACAATTTAAGTAGAGGGCCACCCAAGGAACATGCATGCCAAGTTTCATTGAAATCGGCCCAATGGTTAGGGAGGAGAAGATTTTTAAAGATTTCAAAGTCAAAAAATGCCACGCCCTGCCATGCCCATATTTGGGGGCGTATCAAAATTCTTTGAACAATTTAAGAAGAGGGCCACCCAAGGATCGTTTCTACTAAGTTTCGTTAAAATCCACTTATTGGTTTGGGAGGAGAAGATGTTTAAAGAAAAAGTTTACACACCGGACACACGCACGCATAGACGGAAGCACGATGGACACTCCTTTGTCAGTGGAGCTAAAAATCATTAAATGTTTAAAGCGGCCTTAAACCAAAGTTGGAGGATGGTCAATTTATTCATTCAGGATTATTGTCAAATATATATTGATCATTGATGGCCCTTCAATTACAATGATTGACAACCCAAAGTGGGTGTTTATTTTTATGACACAAATGAATTTTCGCTTTTAATGTAAGCTAAAGTTACTGAGCTGCAACCTTAATGTACATGTATAAATGTATTGAGTTGCAATATTTTCATAACCAATCATAATTAAAAGCATTTGAGTATTTCATAAATTCTTGGAATTATTTCACGTAGTTGTTGTTACATTCGAAGGTTGCTTACATATTTTGAAAAAGGATAAAAGAAATCCTAGAGCTGTCTTTAATCATTATTGAGCAATCAAGCAAGCATATACTATGCTGTGAACTTTTCAATGGGTCAGACAATCTGTCCAAGAAATCTTAGGAATTTGACACCTATTTGACCTAAAATTAGGCAACCAATATAGTGGTTCCCTCTGAAGGGATTTCACCAGTCCCAAAGTTTCAGACAAAAGAACATTAACTCATTATATGTGTGTGGTTGGTTTGTGATTTAAAGTGGTTATGTACCTTGTTTACTTATACATCTAAACTCTGGGACTGAATGCCAGTCTAGGATATATGTGAATGGGGTTCTAACTCGCAAATAGGTGGGGGTTCATTTTCCTAGCTTAACACAATTTTGACCAAATTTCTGTATGCACGTCTACTATTTTTGTTGAACCCCCCCCCCCCCCCCACACACACACAATAAATAAATAAATAAAAAACAAAACAAAACCGCCAACCCCCATCTAAAAATAAGAAATTGGTTACTAAAAACTTAATGGATAAAATGTGTCATTTGTAATGTCATTCTACCTCAATATACATTCATTTTACATAAACAATATATACATAACAATAATAATCAAAATGATATCCGACTTCAACAAAGTACACATTGTCGTCTGCAAGTACTTTCATTATGAATCAGCCTTACCTTTTTAAAATATGGCGGTGTGTTATTTTTGTTATTGTTTTTATGCGATGTATAATTCAAATGCAAATTGTCATTTGACATTCTTCACAAAAAAACAAGTAATTAACTTTGAAAATATCTCGGAACGGGTAAAGATTTGAATACATAAGCTATGTGTAATGCAGAGAAACATTATGGACCAATGTTATACCACAGGGCTTGTTGAGTTGGTGTGAATGACCATTGCATGCAATTAAAATTAAATTATCCCAACAAACGAGGCAGGCAGCGGTTCCCTGACAAGTTTAATGAGATTTATTGACGGACAAATGGGGAGATAGGGCTTTTTTTGTCCCCATTCCCTAATGGACTTTTTCGCCAGAATTTCTCCGTATGGGAATAATGAGAAACACTAGTGCATCAACATTTATAAATATAGAATGCTCTCGTATGCTTTTAAGTATGTCTTTCACAAATATAGTTTCACACTTGCAGACAGATATTCATTCAGATAGACATACATACATTTATACATATATATCGATAATAATAAGAACAATACTTACTCCAATTATCAAAAAATATTCGAGACTAATATTAATATATAAAAGAGCGCAAGATAACTGGACGCGCAATAGATGAAAAAAAGAAGAAAAAAACACACACACAAACCCCCCCCCCAAAAAAAACGGGGCGGGAAATAAAGAATTCTTTGACTTTAAGAATCAAGATTATTCCATAAATGATACCAAATATCTATGTGATAACTATAGGTGCATTTTCAAAACTGAGCTCTGACATAGGCGTTGAGTCCATTACCATAGGTTTATGGGTAAACCTTAAGATCTAAGACAAGCACTAAGTTTCAATTTGAAAGGTAATTTGTATCTTTTTTATGTCTGTTTTATCTATTTTGAAAGAATAGCACGGACATTTAACCGTTAAAAGTAGATTTCATGGCTCACCGCTCAAAATCTACCTATAGTTCTCCTTATCAATAATTCGCGTACTTTCAGCAACAGTGAATAAACCGTACCTAAAATCCAATAGGCCGGATATATAATTTCCGCCAGAGATCATATCATCAAAGGTTTAACCAGATTGTTTAATACTATTTCTGTTGAAATTATAGTTATATGTCGATGAATATATTCGTAAGTAGCGAAAGTGGATATTAGCATAAAAAAACGAAATAATAAAAGGTTTGCATATACCTAAATTTGAGGTTACAACATTGCGCGAAATCGAGCGTTCAGGACGGAATGGACTTACTTCAGTGTAATTGGCTTCTAATTATTTGGCTGATTGCAGGAAAATGCAGACCAAAAGATGCATACTGACAATAAAGTAAGATGTAGTGTTCTAATTACGTGGAGAATTGTTCAGAATACATTATGCCAAAGCTGTTATAGTCAGCTGTTTTATGTTCCAAAAGTGCAATGAGAGTGCATTGACCCCGTCAAAACAATGTGATACACAGACATTCGAGACGCTACCATTGAAATCAAAGTATGACAACTTTCATGATTGACAGTGTTAATTAAAACATGGATAACCCAAGTAATTCAGCAGGTTATTATGCCGAGTTGAATATACCACAGTTTGTGCAAGGACTAACAGCTGACCCAACAACACAAAATAGGTTGTCCGCGGATAATACAAATTATGGAGCATCATCGTCATCTCTCGCTTGTACTTCAAGTACACAAGCAATGAGTTCACCAACATCAATGTTTGAATCAGAAAGTATTCATTTACCTAATTATGCAGACAGTTATTCTAGTGAAAGGCTTTTGTCTCGCAGTTTCTCTGAAGCTGATGCATACAGTGGCAGTATGGTACCACATTCTTCAACAAGTGGAATAAGGGTCAAAACAGAACCGGGATATGAGCAAATAACAGATAATTCTAAAGCAAAACAGCCTGTCAAAGTGAAAGGTAAATGTTATTTTTCTTCTGCATGTAACAAGTTAGCTAAATTACCTTCCTTGGATGAAGGGCAAGTCTCTTACATCTAGAGAGCCACTTCTTTTTGTTTGTGGTCTTGTTTGTGTAAGTCAGGGTCCAAAGAATTCAGAAAAAGGCCCTTGTTCTGCAGGGCAAGTATTTTGAAAAACTTACCTGTCTTACTTTGACTATCACTCGTCCTGCAATAGGGATCTTAACCCTTGTGATGCTGAATAAATTTTGGCTTATAATTTGCATCAAAATCAAAGGGTAAAAAGCACTGTAAGTACCAACTGTAGGTCAATTTTTATTTCAAAAACTAAATCTTTTGACAATTCTGGTTTGAAAGTGAAAAACAGGTGGTGTAGACTAACATCAGACTACACATATGTGCAGGCTGATGTTTGTCTATAGCTCCTGCCAAAGGAGGAATATTCCGGGTTTAGCATGACAAGGGTTAAAAGAAACTTCAAACAATCCCTAAAAAGAAACTTCCTACACCTGAAGGCATCATTCTATTGAGCAGACAAAATGAAATAACAAAATTGATAATGTCAAAAAACATTTAGTTCATTGTCTTTAAAACCAGTTAAATGATTCGGACAAATGAAATTAGTTTTTTGTAAATATATAATAACATTGACTTTTTCAAGTATATTTCAACGTTCATGACTATATGTGACAAAAGAAGTAGAATATATTAACAAAACACAAGTAAAAGATTTTTATGCACAATAATTTCCATGATTTTGAGATTGTTTAATCCATACTGCCTAACTCCCCTTTCGGGTTTTTTCCTGGCAGGTGACTCATTCTAGATGTTATCAATGATGTCATGCAAAAACTTGGTCATTAGAAATCAAAGTTTGTGACTCCATACAGTTCAAGTTGTTCAACTTCTTTCTCCGTCTTTTCTGTATTTTATCTGTATTTACCCTGACACTAGACATAATAATTTAGTGCCAATAATTCTACACATGTTCAGGAGACGACTGACTTCACTCAGAATTTCCATTTGTCCTCAGGGATAATTTACTGGTAAATACAAGCTGAATGGTTGTTTCTTTGGACCCAGATAGTTGCTTATGAAGCTTGGACTGAATTTAAGTGTTAATTCCGATGCTTGTCAACTCTTTGAACAAATTTTTGGTACCGTTTTACTTATTTCTTATAGTTCTTTGGGTATGACTTAAATACGAATATGACATTTTTGACAAATATGGGCAAATATGAGCAAATAAAACTTTTGATAATCATATGTACAGTACAAATGATTTATTCAACATAAATAATGTTCTGTCAAGGAACAAAAAAGTATTGGGAGAGATGTCTAATTTGACCTATTTAACAACTGATATACTAAATGTATTTAAAATTTTGAGGTATTAAAAAGTTTTAAAAAAAAATGTAAAGCAGCTCCCAATTTCTCTTCAGAAGTTATGATGAAACTTTTCAGTTTCCATTAATGAACCAAACTTGAATGAACTAAGTCTTGATTTACCTTCCAGGTCATTACTCCAACAATTTTAGTTTCAGACTTTCAACTACGAGTTAGGGAATTTTCTTATCACTCTTTGTGAGTCTTTAGTCAGACCATGGCAAACAAAATGCAGACAGTTTTTTTCATCGCTGCAATTTTCCATTGAGGAAACCTTGTAAGAAATTGCCTGCTGCAACCTGTTTATCCTTTATGGAAACTAGAACTCAGACTGTGCGATGATTTGGTGGAAACCCCAAAAATTGATAAATATTGTTTAATTAATTCACTAATCGGTTAATCAGTCACAAATGATAACACCAAGTTTCTATACGACACAAAATAATGGCATGATTGTTTCTAAATTAAGATGTTATTTGTTCTTTTGAGTAATCCTTAATTTTTGAAATAACAATGTCTACAAAAATTAAAATATTTTAAATTCAAAATGTCTTTTCCAATTGAATTAATTTTGATAACTTTGAATTATACCGGTCATGCACACCATTTAAGCAGTCATCCATCCTGTGTCTTAAGTTACTAATCAAATTTTACCTCAATTTTTATTTTCACATGTGAAGCCTGAAATTGTCCAGGGTTGGCGCTTTGAATTCTGGGGTAGTTGGTAATTTACATTTGACCTTTGAGCTTGAAACAGGCGTTAGTTTGGTAAATCCTTGTTGCTACTTTCGCTTTTATGTACAATTAAAGTCGTTCTAGGCTATTTTAATTGAAATGCCAGCATATTGTTTGCTGCGAGACAAAAGTCACATCTTGCAAAGATTTTATGGGACAAGTTCATTTTTTGTGCAAGATTGTCATAGGATCACGGCCTCACCAGAACACTGTTTTAGGATTGCATATTTAATTAATATTTCAAATTTAATTAAACGTAATTTAAATATGATTTACTCAAACTCTGAAAAAACAACTTAGGATTGAAAAATTAGTTGAAACAATAGGCCCTATTAATGTCCCTGTAGTCAGCTGCAACATATATATTTCAGATGAAATTCCCTGTCGGGTATAATTTGTACTCATTAAGATCTATGGGAATTTTGTTTTGTGTTAAGTATATTATAAAAAAGATTATAAAAATGTTAAAAATCCAGCTGTCATCAATAGAAAAATTAAAATCATAACTCTGGTCATAATCACTGTGACACAAAATGGGTCTCGGATTGGTAATAAATCTTGTGTCCTTACAAAAATCCAATAATTTTACTATTTAAAGTTTTAAATAAAATCTCTTTAAAAAATCACAAATTTATCATATCGGATCTAAAGTTTTAAACTAAAATTGAAATCACTTAGGAGAAAAATAAGTCATATTTGTTAATCATTTAGTTATATTGGCCTTCACAAAAAAATGAAAATTTCTCCTATTAAACAAATAAACGAAATATAAAAGAATTAACAAAAGTTTGATAACTTTAGATAAACATGAATAACAGTTTCTTGAATGAAAAGAGTGGATTAAAGGGTTAAAAGTCTCCACTAAACACTTTTTCTATGTTCTAAAGTCATATTCGCTCATATTTGCCCATATTTGCCAAAAAAGTCATATTTGTATTTTAGTCACTCACACAGGTCATACATATCAAAAGCTTTTATTTACTGGTGTATTTTTTTTTTGAGAGAAAAAGGCAGCAAAACTAACCAGGATAAAACTAAGAATAATCCACTGCCTGCCACAATCATATATCTGACATAGCAGTAAGATTGAACAAATTTTTGTCAGTGATTGAATACTGTCAATGTCACACCATTAGATGTCTTTTACTTTAGTCCTCAGAAAGTCAACCTGTGATTGGATGCTCAGCAAATTTCATAGGTACAGACAATAGGGGGGGAAAGCAAGTCTCAAATCTTTATTTCTCTATGAAACCCTATGTTGTAGGTACTCCTCTTGTTAAGATGATTCAAATGGATACCAAGTAACCAACAACCCAGGATTTAGACATAGAAATAACTTGATTTAAAAGCCAAAATATCCCCTCAATCTGTAGCTCTAAATTTGCATTAGCCTGGCCAAGATTAAATCCTGCAGGGCACAATGTAGGGGTGTTACACAAAATAGTCTCGGTTCTATGTTCTCTTCCTCTAAGTGTGGCCAAAATATTTTTTTTTTAATTTTTACATCTTTCATCATATAGGCTAGCGACTGCAAAAGTCACTGAAAGGATATTGCCGGTATTGGAAACAAAACCATGGCAGAATCTATTCTGAAATTCATTTTGATTGGCTTTGAATCAGGCAACTTAACTATGTTTTTTAATCTTTAACCAATGAGACTCACTGTTGCAATCAATAAAAAAAAAAACTGCTCTGATAATTCAAGTGAAAACCCTCAGTGTAAAATGAAAACATAGACAGCTGGACTTTCGGTGATTTGCCCCAAGAATTCTTTGTACATTGCACAGAAAGGCATATACAATATTCATTCTATACTTATTGTGCTGATTCAAGGATAATACGGCCACTGTCATAGCGAAGTTGGTAGTGCTTCAGACTGTCGATCTTGAGGTGCCAGGTTTAATTACAACAGCGGCACTTATCCTTTCTGACTATTTGTCCCCCACCAATGGGTTGATAATCGTACCCCTATGTGTAACAGCAGCTGCAGGCTAGGAAAGGGTGTTAATGGTAATACTGGTGTGAGAAACTCAAGGAATCCATTGTTAGGTGCTCCAGCCACTGAGATGTAACTGAAAGATTGTTAAAAGTGGTGTAAAACCCTTTTCAAACAAAATTTAATGGAATAAGGTGCCATACAGAAATATGATATCTTGGGAAATTAACGTACATGGCTTTGCATGTGAGTGGCACTGTCAGTGCATGAGTAAAGCAAAACACCATTTACTTTAAATTTTTGGTAATGTTTTCATCAAGAATGAAGGGAGGGTTTTTGATTAATTATTTTTTATCAATTCAAAAATAGTTTTTAATTAAATGTTGCTCCCATATGCTTTTGAAGAACTTCATACACTTTAGTTTATATTTAATTTCTCCTCATGAAACCACCAAGGAAATTGTGTTTCCTGTTAGCCCAATTAGCTATCAACATTTCTTCCAAATAGAATGAGTTGAATTAGTTGAATTTCGTTGAGATTGGATACACAATTATACACTGTATTCAAATTTTTGTAGCTCAAATACTGGGCTGAAGAAATACTGATCTTTCTGATTTGATCATCAGGGAAAATAAGTAACGATTCGAATTTTGGGAGCCCAGATGTCCTAAATTCAATATTTAACATTAGAGGTATAGGCATTTTCCACAGAAAGGGGCCTAGTTCAAAATCTAGGGGCCATGGGTGACTGGGCCCCTGGTTGTCTTTTTCCCTGGTCATTCATAGCCACGGCACATATTTATCTGACATTTGTCTTCCATCAATGGATTGATATTTGTAAACCAAGGTTTGTTATCAGATGGAGGCTAGCAAAGGATGTAATGGTAGTGCTGATATGAAAAATACAGAGAATCCATTGTTAGGGCGCTCCATCCTCCTGAATATGACTGAGAGATTGTTTAATGTGGTGTTAAACCCTGCTTTTTATGTGCCTGTGATTTTATAATTGAGACAACATTGTGTAAAAAGAAGAAATTGCTTCTGACAAGCAATTTCTTCTTTTTCCACACTAATTTCTACCCTACTGAATGGTGATTTTTCAAATTAAATCCACTTTAAATTTTCGTCTGCAAAACCTTTGAATTTGGACAGGTCTAAAAAGAAAGGGTTAATTTGGTGGTGTTAAACCCCATCCAAACAAATAAACCAAACAAAACTCAAGGTAGAGGCAGCATTCTGGATTACAAACTGAATAATTTCAATATTTCTTGCACAAATCCTACATTGTGAGTAATCATTGGAATTGGGTCAATTAGACAATTCAAATGGGTACCCACTAGATATGGTTTCAATGAGAAATAAAGATTTTAAACTTTTAAACCCCTCTGCTTGGTGAAGAAGGGGAACAAATCTATTTGGAAATCATTTAAAGAAAAAACCAACAGAAATTGAAAGTACTAGTATCCATTTCTCCATTTTTTGGAACATTTTCCAAAGATCCTATATATAGCAAATTCCATTATTTTCAATTTTGAAAGATTTCTTTGAATTTTGACTAGGTCAAGCTAGGCCATTTACAATGGCAAAAGTTCTGGAATAGAATATCATTTTAAGAGGGTTGGTGCATGAATAAGCCAAGTTAAGAATGACTGATATTGAAAAAATGATAAAAGTTTATATCTGAAACAAGCAAATTAACAAACAAGCAAATGAACAAACAAGGGCACAGCCAAAGATCATTTTGCAGAGTGTTTAACAAGGAAATTTGTCTCTCACTTTGAAAAACTGATTAATGGAAATTGGATGAGCAACTGGAGGCTTTGATAAAGTAGTGTTGAGGTGCAACAACTATGGATGAATCCAGGATTTCAAGGGATGCAGATTTTGCGGATCTGAGACGCATAATTAAGTAGCCAAGACCCTCTAGTTATGTGATGTGAGTCCCGTAGACTCTCTGGGGCTCAACTTCAAAAAAGAATTGAAGACTGCAGCTTGCAACAGTCTTCAATTCTTTCCTGAAGTTGAGTCCGAGATATTAATTAATATACTTCAATCAATTTTTTTTACCTTAAACCAGGGAATGGCTAAAAATCTACAAAATACAAGACAATTTCTGAAAAGAAATAGTCTATACCAAAGGCAGGGACTCCCAAATTTAAGAAAGAATCCCAAAGATCTCAATGATCGAGTCCTTTGGACCCAATTTTGATGATGTCAGACTAAAGCCCTGTGAATCTATGGTTGTAGTTATATGACTGATATATTGTTTTGAAGTGGTTTAAAACCCTTTTTAACTAAGCAAATAAGAACAAACAAACAAGCAGACAATTAAATAAACAAACATCATAATATTATATAATAATGCTAAGGGTTGAAAGGTTGATCCAAGTGTGCTATCAGTCTGTACAGGGAACGCCTGAACTCCATAGTGTCACGAGGAAGCCAGTATTTCCCTGTTTTTGAGTCAATATTGATTGGAAAACATTGCCGTTTGTCGGTAATGTAACCAGTTTGTGACACGAGATGGATTGTACTTATGTGCCCGTTAGAGGTAGGCCCAATATTTTCTCTCGGTAATTAATGCCTTTTGCATAACAAATTTCTAGTTGACGTCAATTTGTTAAATCATATAATGAAAGCTAACAAATAAAGGACTGGTTTTGATTATCACAATTAACACATTCTGACGCAATTTAAAGATCAATTATTGACATCAATTTGTTATGGGAACGGCAGAAACTGATGATGAATGGTAGAAAGGTACAATTTCTCCTTTTCTCATAGGGTTACACCTTACAGGTGTCAAAGACTTCTTATTTTCCTAGAAGTGCTCCTCCATTTTGCGAGTTAGGAGTCCTAAATGGTCTGCTTGATCATAATAGGGAGTGTTCATTGCAAGAGTGTACCAAGTGTATATACATTGTATATACACTTAGTACACTCTTGCACTGAACCCTAGATATATGAGAATGTTCCACAAAGAAATGAACAGGGAAGTTTCCTTTTCAATCCCTATCCGTCAAAATTCCAGATCTGTTCAATGCAAAAGCTTTCAAATATGATATTTGAATGCATCTATCAGTAATTTGGCAGCAATTGCTTCTGTTTAGCTTGCTAGGGGCAAAGGTCTTGGAAGACCTATTGTTATTGTCATACCCTTGGATGTGGGCGTCTGCATTAGCACCGGCAACATTGTCGGCTTCTTCATAGAGTAAAAGTTAATTTTGTATCAATATTTATCCTAGAAGCTTTGTATTTCATAGAAACACTCAATATGATAAAGGCTTTCATTTGAGACCAACAACCATGTCTAAATCTACCTTGGAACAATGACCTTGACCCTTTTTTTTAAAAAAAATAAAACACCTTAAATCAAAAGTTTTAACTTGGAAAGTTTAACCAAAAACTGCAACCTTGCTTATATTTTCTGAATGTTTTACCTAGGGACATCATTACTTCATATACACACTCACCAGGTAATAGGCTATCACCAGGAGCCAAGCTCCTTGATAATTTGACCTTGACCTTGATCTTTTATAGACTTAGCAAAACTTAAAAAAAAGCAAAGCCTTTAACCTAAAATACTTTAACTTTGCTTATAATTTCTCCTTGCTATTACCTGGGGACATCATTACTTCATACACACGCTCACCAGGTAATAGGCTTTCAACAGTTCCAAGTACCTCAACAATTTGACCTTGACCTTAAAAAAACTTAAACCAAAAAAACATAAACCTTGTCTATATTTTCTTAGTGCTTATACCTAGATGGCCATCATACTTAATATCCTTACTGAACAGGGGATATGCTTTAACCTGGACTTGAGGTCCTTGACCCTGTGACCTTGACCTTTAACCTACTTTCACAAATTACTTTAAACTTGCATATATTGTCTGAATGCTTACAGCTATGACAATTATATTTCACAAATAAACTTATTAGATAATCAATCTTATATTTGATTCAATGAAATTCCAACAGTAACTTCATCAGACTGTAGGCTTTACCATACCACTTTTTACATGTACATGTACTAAAAACAATATTTTTGTAATTCTTTTTTACTTCTCAAACAGATACATTTTAAATTCTTGACTTCAATATAGAAAATTTGACCTTAAGCTTTGATCTTTGGTCATCTGCTCTTTTTGACAAGCATCAGTTTTGGTGGGCTATGTTGATTGCAGACAACCTTTGTTAGCTCACCTGAGCATGAAGTGATCTACTTGACTCATTCAAGGAAATTTTATTAAATTTCAAACCTTGCCTCTAAGTTATTTCTATCCTATTCGGCAGTTCAAGTGAAAGCAATTTCAACTACTCTCCTAACACTTTCCTGTACAATGCAAGGATTTTACCTACTATAATTAACCCTTGTCATGCTGAATAAATTTTGGCTAAAAATTTGCATCAAAATCAAATGGCAAAAAGCACTGAAAGTACCAACAGAAGGTCAATTTTTAGCTCCACTGGCTGAAAGCCACTGGGGCTATTGTCATGGCGTTGTGTCCGTCATGCGTCTGTCCGTGCGTCCGTGCGTCCGGTCGTAAACTTTTTCTTTAAAAATCTTCTCCTCAGAAACTACTGGATGAATTACAACCAAACTTCACAGGAATGATCCTTGGGTGACCCTCTTTCAAAGTTGTTCAAGAAATTTTGATCCAATGAAAAACATGGATTTAATGGGCGTGGCTAATTTCCAAATATGGTAAAAAGCGAGTTTTCTCAGATTCTAATTGATGGATACCAATGAAATTTTACATGAATGATCCTTGTGTGACCCTTTATCAGTCTACAAAAGATTTTTGAGATCGGATGAAAAATATGCATTTTATGGGCAGAGGTCATTTCACTATATGTTATATAGTGGAAACTTAGAAAATCATTTTCTCAGAATGTAAGCGATGGATATCAACCAAATTTCACTTGAATGATCCTTGAGTGACCCTCTATCAGTCTACCAAAAATTATAGTGATCGGATGAAAATTATGTATTTTATGGCCGTAGGTCTTTTCTCTATATGTTATATAGTGGAAACTTTGGAAATCATTTTCTCAGAATCAAACCAATGGATATCAACCAAATTTTACTGGAATGATCCTTGAGTGTCCCTTAATCAGTCTACAAAAAATTATTGTGATCAGATGAAAATATGCATTTTATGGGCGGATGTCATTTCTCTATATGTTATATAGTTGAAACTTTGAAAATCATTTTCAACATCAGTAGAATCCAAAATATCTAAAAGTCTAGTCAAAACTTTTATTGCTTTACAAGAATTTCAAGCCTGTGGAGCGACTCAAGCCATTCATGGCTTCCTAGTTATTTGAAAAATTAAATCTATTGGGGATTCTGGTTTGAAAGTGAGAAACAGGTGGTGTAGACTAACATCAGACTGCACATATGTGCAGGCTGATGTTTGTCTATAGCTCCTGACAAAGCAGGAATATTCTGGGTTCAGCATGACAAGCGTTAAAGCCTTGAGAATATATTGTTAAAATGGTAAAAAAATGCTTGTGACAAGAAATTTCTCTTTTTCTTACAATAAGTTTACCATGTTTTCCTTTATTGTCTGCAACCTTTTTATTTGAACAAATCTTAAATTTTCAAAAATTGAATAGCCTGCACTATCTCATTTAATTTACTGCACTTTATGATGTAAGCTATTTAGTCCATTGAAAAAAACGACCGCAATGACATCATGTCCACTTTATGTCCATTTATGTGTAAAAGTGTACTAAACTGTCCTGGTCACAGTTTTAGCCCCAGGGGGACTGGACTGTGGTGCATACTAGATTTTTCAATGATTGGACTATTAATAGACTGACACTTACCCCACCCATTAAATGTACAAAAAAGATACATAGAACAGTTGAATTAATTAGTGTTCAAGCCCATGTTTAGAAAATACTGAAGAAAATTTAAGCATGTCAAAGCATTTTGGTAAAAGGATAAAGTTATGTGAATTACTAATTTTGTGTGACAGAATTTCTCTTCATTGCATTTATTTCTTACTAAATACCTGACATTTTTTTTTCAATTTATTTGAGTACACCAACATTGCTTTTCAACAATTTTTGTTGCCAACTCCAACTGTATGTTGCTTTCTTTAGACAGGAATAAGAAATTATAACAAAAAAGGACTTTGCTTGTGAGCAACATTTTCTCCTTCTCTTATAACATTTCTGCTTTTGAATAATTAATGTCATTTTCCCAATGCTTTCCTGAAGTTGATACACTTTTAGAAAACACCGTAGATAAAGAAAACTTTGCTTGTTTGAAGAAGTTTTCTTGCCTGATCAGAATGTTGGTCACCTTGTATAACACAAACACACTTGCAGTAGCTAGTGTTCAATGGGCTGGGATATCGCATTTTATCACAATTATGATTAGCTCCACTGGCTGAAAGCCACTGGGGCTATTGTCATGGCATTGTGTCTGCCGTGCGTCCGTGCGTCAGGTCGTAAACTTTTTCTTTAAAAATCTTCTCCTCAGAAACTACTGGATGGATTTCAACCAAACTTCACAGGAATGATCCTTTGGTGACCCTCTTTCAAAGTTGTTCAAGAAATTTTGATCCAATGAAAAACATGGATTTAATGGGCGTGGCTAATTTCCAAATATGGTAATAGGTGGCTTTTCTCAGAATCTAATTGATAGATATCAACCAAATTTTACATGAATGATCCTTGGGTAACCCTTTATCAGTCTACCAAAAATTATTGTGATCGGATGAAAAATATGGATTTTCTGGGCAGAGGTCATTTCTCTATATGTTATATAGTGGAAACTTTGAAAATCATTTTGTCAGTATTTAACTGATAGATATCAACCAAATTTTACATGAATGATCTTTGGATGACCCTTTATCAGTCTACCTAAAATTAAGGTGATCGGATGAAAAATATGTATTTTATGGGCGGAGGTCATTTCTCTATATGTTATATAGTGGAAACTTCGAAAATCATTTTCTCAGAATGTAAGTGATGGGTATCAACCAAATTTCACCGGAATGATCCTTGAGTGACTCTTTATCAGTCTACCAAATATTTTTGCAATCAGATGAAAAATATGTATTTTATGGGCAGAGGTCATTTCTCTATATGTTATATAGTGGAATTTTGAAAATCATTTTCTCAAAATGGAACTGATGGATATCAATCAAAATTCACTGGAATGATCCCTGAGTGATTCTTTATCAGTCTACCAAATATTTTTGCGATCGGATTAAAAATATGTATTTTATGGGTGGAGGTCATTTCTCTATATGTTATAAAAGTGGAAAATCATTTCAACATAAGTAGAACACAAAATATCTAAAAATATAGTCAAAACTTAGATTTGCTATTACAAGAAATTCAAGCCTGTGGAGCGACACAAGCCATTCATGGCTTTCTAGTTTTCTTTTACTTATTCTTTTACTTTGTAATTGTTGTTCTGACATCTCTTAACCCTTGTCATACTGAATAAGATACTCAGTATTTTTTGCATTCAAGTTAATTTTCTGAAAGCACTGGTCTCTTCTTTGAGAGTCAGTTTTCATTGAGAAAATATTTTTTTCTCAAATTTTTCTGATTGTAAAAAAGGAAAATCAGGTGGTAAAGACAGAGTTCAGACTGCACATATGTGCAGGCTGAACTTTGTCTGTACTTCCTGCTAAAGCAGGAATATTCCAGGTTCAGCATGACAAGGGTTAACATAGACAGTTTGAAGTTTTGTTGGATGTTGATTGGTTAATTTTAATTCAAACTAATTTCCTTTAAATTCCTTATATACCAATATAGTCTGTAAGGTCTAAATTAAGCTCATGATAGGCGGTATTGAATACAAAAAATCTGTTATAAATATGCAAATCTCTATATTGTGGGTAGTAAGTGGAATCATCTGGACAAAATGGTTCCTATGAGTACCAACAACATAGAGTTTTATGTGTGTATGGAAAATTGAACATTAAAATAAATTTCTGATAATCCAAATACCTCTCAGTATCTTGAGCTGTAGGGGATTTCCCTACCTGTCATCATCAATGTTTATGTCTTGTCAATGGGTTTGTCGAAGTAATTAAATACATTTTACCTTGATGAGGGGTCACTCAGTGCAGTTTGGACACTAGCCCATGGTCAAGTGTGGTCAGTTTGGTGGAAATTTGGACGTGAGAGGGATGATCTGCTCATCCTTGCTGTCCAAACTTATTCTGTGGTTTTTGGAACTTAAAGTTTGGAATAATTTTTGGAAAGTGTTTTCAGTGGATTATAATGTATTCAAATAGCATTTGAGAATATTATGAAATTTCTTAGACATTTTGTTTACGAAAATCATGGGGATGGGGGTGTGTGTGTTTTGTCTGATCTGCCAACTTAATATGTAAGACTGAATAAATTGAAAACATTTAAGAAATTTTAACCTTCGATAGCCCAATGCCTTTTGATAGTAACAACAACAAAAACCATAAGAACAACAACAATAACAAAAAAAATAAAAAAAAAAATGTTTAACAACTTTGAAAAAAATGTCTTTAAACTTTAATAATCAAGTCAAAATCATTCTCAGATGTTTTGTGCAGAGTTACAGAACTTGGTGTTGCATGTAACTATAAAAAATAGCTTTTGAGCTTTTCTAAAGGAAAAAAAATTTTCAGGCGCAATTTGTTAAGATTTTCCCCTTGTTTTTGCCTGAAATTTTCTTGTTTACTTTTTTAGTGCATTGAAAAATTGGTAAATAAATAATTTTAACCACAATCTAATACATTTTGATTTGAAAGAAATATCAATGTCTTATTTTAATTACGCTTTTTGTAAAATCTTTGAATAGAATAGTGTACAAAAATATAGTGTCGGCTCCGTTCTATAAGGACGTATACGGGAAAAGTCTACTTTTCAGGAGAAGGAAAAAACTTAATATCTTTTTACCTATAAACACTAGTACAACCATTTTGGTCGAAAACTTTTTAAATCGAGTCACTAAATATATTATCTGCCGTCATAAATATTAAATTTTGTCTCTATAATGAGTTATTTAAGAAAACCAAAAAAAACCCGTCAAATACGTCATTTTTTCACTTAATTTTTACGGAACAAAATGACGTATAGACAAAAAAAGGCATAAAAGATAAATGCATGAAACAAACTAACTAAATTTGATGTTATATAAGATATAGGACAAATCGCCTGTAAAAAAAATTATTTTCGGGTGCATACGAGACCCCGAAAGCCGTTGAGTGAGACGTTTCTTGAAAAAAGTAAAAAAACGCATATAACAATTTTTATGTATGTAACTGAGACACACGAATTATCTGGCCTAGTTAAAGGTTGTGTTCTTTTTCAAACTGATCTTTAAAAATAAACTTTTATCGTAAGGAAACATGAACAATTATCAAATTTGTCAATACGTCATTTTCGAACTTCACTTTTCGACCACTTCCGATGCGAAAATGACGTATCTTACAAGTTCATGAAGCTTTTTTTGGGGGGGGATAGATTAGCTTTCAGGTTCAGCATCTTCGCAAAAGACGCGGGAATATCGTATGTGTGCGAAAACGCAATAAAAGAAAAAATGGAATTTTGCATATATGTCCTTATAGAACGGAGCCGACGATTGTTTCTCTGGACACTTACTGCTGAAAAATGCAATCATTTGTTTATTTTTGCAGCTTCTGCTGTTGTTTTTTTGTCAACTCCAGCAGCTACAATAAGCAAGATATCATTGTCAGCTTCACCGTTGGTGTATGTACGTTTATGTGGTAGTCTATCTTCTTGTCCATCTATCTGCCAGTCAGTCATCTTTCTTCTGGAGTCCAGGACCATAACCCGTTACTCAAAGTACCTCAAATATTAAGTACAATTCTACACGAAGATGTTCTATTATCAACAATTTTTCAGGTGGCTCCAAAGTTACAGATCAAGCTCAAATGTTTAAATTAAACTTGTCTAGAGCACTGTTCTTCCATTTATGAAAAGACTTTTCTGGATATGACATGTTCTATACCATGGGTAGATATTCCATTAGAAACAAATTTTTAGTCCCACTGGATAAAGGCGTCGTGGGATTGGGTTTGTTGTGCGTTTGTGCAACAATGGGTTTTTCCTTTACATTTAACTTTCCAAAGATAATTTCCCTGTCTGTCTGTCTGTGTGTCTCTCTGTGTTCAAAATACTTCCATTTTTGCGTCCCAAACTCCTACAGTATTTCTTCAAAATGAATGAAACTTTATATGAGCCTTGAACACATATTGAAGTTTTGCAAGACACAATTTTGAAATCTCAACTCTTCCTGGTTTAAGAATCTCCCTTTGGACTTAGACAACATTTACTCTATATATACATAATCAATCAGTTTTGTGTTGCAAACTTTTCCTTCGGTTTTGCTTCAATACTAATGAAACTTAATATTGAAATTTTGCAAGATGCAGTTTTGAAGTTACAACTCCTCCTGGTTTAAGAGTTATCTCCCTTTGAACTAAGACAATATTTACTCTTTAATAATCATGTTTAATTATATTTGCTAAGTTTACTTCAAATTCTGTGTTACAAATTCCCGTTCTGTTTCAATACTTATAAAACTTAATACAATCATTAGTTAATCACATATTGAAGATTTGCAAGACACAATATTGAAGTCTCAGCTCCTCCTGGTTAATGAATTATCTCCCTTTGAACTTATAAAATATTTACTCTTTATATACATATATAACTAATTTTACTATTGATATTGTGTTGCAATCTCCAACTTCAGTTTTGCTTCAATACTAATGAAACTTAAAAGAAGTATTGTTCCTATGGTGAAAATATTGATAGACCCTTTTCCCACAAGGTTTAATAATTATGTCCGCTTGAACTTAGACAATATCTACTCTTTATATTGAAATCAATAAGGAAATTCTACAAATGTGGTGTTGAAATTTTCTCCTTCAGTTATGCTTCAATACTTCATTGAAGGAGGATGGATTTTGAAATATTGTAAATCCTTTTAATAAATGCTCCCTGGATCTATACATTGCATTGTCAGGGAGCCTTTATAGTCTAATTTAAAAAAAATCATTAAATTGATTTCATTTAGGACAATTTACCTTTTGCTTGATGTAAATTTCCTCTAAACAATCATAGGATGTCTCAAATTTCTTAAAATTTAAGCACTTGAAGCTGGTTTTCATGGTAAAAAATGTAGGGGTGCTAATGTTAGAGAGGGCGCTATGATTAAGGGAAATACGTTAGTTAGACATTCTTGTTCTCCATTATCTATTGTTGTACTATTTGAAATAAATGTTAAGATAGCTGTAAGGTCAAGGTAAAATATCAAGCTTAAATGTTGAGATTGAACATTAATTGGAAGGGCTGGACAAAAGTTTTCCTTAACCATTCTATCATAGCATTATTTTGCACACTACAATGTCTTATATAAATTATGTTAAAAGATACACCCAAGAACTCAAAACAATGCTCAATCTAGATTACTCTGAGTGAAAATACTGTATATGGATATGCAACCAGAAAATTGCAACACATTTAGAAGGGCTAGTTTCCCTTTCTGTGGTCCAAGGATACCGTCTGCCAATAATTTTCACAATCGCCAAGAACAATGGCAGGGTATCTATGGATCGGTACTCTCCTCTTCATCGAGCCTGGAACCATTGTGTCCTTATCAGGAACCAACATACAGTTATGGTACCCAGCCTCTACAAGCATTGTATAACATGGGCATGGCTGGTTACCAGGCAACAACGTATGACACTCCACGTAAGTTTAAACATCATAAAAATGTCTTAATTTGTATATAACTCATCAATTCCAAAGCACAAAAAGAAGTATTTCAAGGTCTAAATGAAATGATAGCTATTTTGAAGGGTAGCGTAAAAATTAATGATTTACAAACAGATGGATTGGTCAGTAAAAGAAAAAACTTTTGTAAGTGCCTATAAATTTATAGGCACTTACAAAAGCTTTATTTTGACCTATCGAGAAGATATAATCAGGTCATTTGCAGACTGTAGTAAGTGTCTTTACAGTAAATTTACAAAAATAGACTGCACTACCCTCAAAATATATGGGTATTGCCACAAATATTCGACCTTCCCCCATTATGGCCACAAGTACAGGATTTTAGTGTAGGTTCTTCAGAGTGGTAAGGTTCTATGCTCTTGCCATAGTCAAACTCAACATGCATGAAACAATTCTAGTGAGAGCATGACAAATACAAAATGGGATGTAATCATGGAAAAAACATGAAAACATGTATAAGCATACAAGCATCATGGAGGCATTGCAGCACCATCTTCCAAATCATAGTTTCAGGTTATAGTATCATTAAGGTACAAATTTAGATAGAAAATAAGAAAGTCACAGCAATTTAAAGATTTATTTACCATCACATCCCTTAGCTTAGCTATTGTAAGTGCCTTAAATACATATATATTAAGCTTTTATAATAGTTTCGCATTGACCTTCAAATTGAAATCTTTGTGAGCCTGTCTTCCTAGATTAATGATCTAAGTAAAGAGAAATGTATGAAACAAGACAGAGTACGGAGTGCAGATGTACTCTGTCTTCCTGATTAATGAAGCACACACAGCAGTTTCATACAAAATGGATTTTGTGTCAAGGACACCTGGAATTATTCTTCAAAGCTTACAGCCTACAGATTGTGCTCCTGAATGTCTGATACACTGTTAACCCTTTCATAATGAATAAAAATTTTGCGTAAAAAAAGTGAATTATTGGAACATTTCAACATGCCTGACTCAAATTATCTCCACAATAATTAAGTAGGAAGTAGGTAGTGTAGATTTAGGGCAGACTGCCCATCTATACAGGATGATCTAAGTGTCATAATACTTTTAATTATGCCCCTCACTTTCCAAAGATCAGGGGCACGTACATTGTTTTACCTTTGTTTGTCTATGTCTGTCCATCCATCTGTCTGCAAAACTTAACCGAAAAACTCAAACTTCAATTACTTCTACCCTATTCAAGATACATAGATCATATTTGGCATCAATGATACGCAACTGCTGATACCAAAGTCAAGGTCATGTGACAAGGTCAAAGTCATCTGTCAAGGTCAAATTACTCAAAAACTTAACAAAAAAAAACAAACATATCCAATATCTTCAAGACTTAGCCTCTTATTGGCCTGTGATACATCTCAATGATGGTCATTTTCTAATATTAAGGTTAAGGTCATATGACGCTTAGGTCTGTCAAGGTAACTTATACTTATCAAAAACTTAACTAAAAAAACAACAACAACAAAAAATAACATTGCCAGGCAATATCTTCAAGCCTATTTAAGGTACAAGCCTTATAATTTGACATGATGATAAGTCTAAATATTGTGCACATGTGGATACCAAGGTCAAGGTAATGTGCTAAGTTCAAGGTCATCTTCTGAGGTCAAATTACTCAAAAACTTAACATATTTAGTTTATTTAAGCCTTTTCAAGATACAAGCCTCATTATATTGGCATGATGAAAGATCTCAGTGATTTTCATCTACAAGTATCATGGTTGGGGTCATGTAACAAGGTCAAGGTCTTATGTCAAAGTCAACATTTTGGGAAAAAAATGCTGTTGTAAAGCTTAGTGTTCACCTGA
The DNA here is from genome assembly GCA_948146395.1 of Fragum whitleyi. Lineage (NCBI taxonomy): Eukaryota > Metazoa > Mollusca > Bivalvia > Cardiida > Cardiidae > Fragum > Fragum whitleyi. The sequence continues at coordinate 27,089,149 of OX411551.1, read as the reverse complement.
AATATGCCATAAACAGCATGAGAGGGATTAAGATTCTTTCTTTAATGCTTTCCCGTGGTTAATCGGGAAATAAAGGTAGATTATCACTTGATAATCTCACCACAAAAGCAGTGAAATTATCAAAAACTTATTCCCTGCTTTCGTGCATTTTCATCGTATCTGACGTCATCAATGCGGGGCGAAATAAGTGACGTCACAGTGAAAGTTGCATAGCAATCACGCGCAAAATGATGCACTTTACGATAATATGTCCTAGAAATTTCACATTTTATCTCATTTTTGCAAAAAAGAAATAGAATAATCATTTGTTTTTCGAGTAAGATCGATACATATTTCATTTCGTGAACAACAAAAGACATATTTTCACTCGAGGCTCCGCCACTCGTGAAAATATAGCTATTGTTGTTCTCTCAATGAAATATAAACAGATCTTACACTGAAACAAACGATTATCCTCTATTTATTTTACAAAGCTTATCGGATGATGGATATTTAATGCTTCTTATAATGATAGAATAGTGGAATATTTTTTCATCATGTTTTGTCCATCCATTAGTATTTCAATCTTGTCTGTTTATCCATTCATCTGTCTGTCTGTTTGAAATAGAATCTCTCCTTAAACAGACTTAACATTTGAATGAATTTTTTCAAAAATAATTTACAAACATTATGCTTATATTTGGTACAAAGTTGCTTCTGGTCAATTCAGAGCTACAGATAAAAGGGGTATTTTGGACCAAAGTATTTCAATAATGATAATTTGAAGCATTATGTTATGGGTACTCATTGCAATCATGTCACTTCTAATGAGTACCCACATCATAGGGTGTCAATCAGAAATAAAGATTTTAGGATATATATTGAATTACCTTCTGAAGACAATACCAGTGTGTAAGCAATATATTGTATGAAAATATCCTCTGGGAAAAGTTTATAGTTTTTACAAAAGTTTTTTTAGATCCTCTAAATATATAAAGTCAAAGCTGTTCTTTATCATTATCACAAGTTCATAACTGCCTTCTAGAACAAGAAAATTCTGAGGGATAAGTATGGAAATCAAAGCACTGAAAGTACTGATGGTGAACGAACCTGATGGCATTCTAGAATTATATATTGAATTCAATTAGAAAAGAGAAACTATGAATGTAATAATTTAGAAAAAAGGGGGGGGGGAATTGTCTTGGCAAAATTTCCGTTGTTCGGAAATTCCAATGCAAATTCAAAGAAAGGGAAAGATGGGGAAAATCCTGTTAGAAAAATATTTGTTAGAATATGAGTTGTTACTCTGTGAAAAATTCTTTTACACACTTGAAATAGGTACATTTATTAATTAAGCATAAATGGAGAGAACGATTTAATCCTATCTAAAACTGTCTTCAACCTATAACCAATGGTGTTTGTTTTTACAAAAGTAATTGTTATCATGTTTAAGCTTATTTCAAGTAAATTTGTTGTATTTGTTTTAACTTTTTTTTTATCTATCTTTGTTTCTTCTCAGAGGATGAAAAGGTCTTTGAGTACCAACCAAAGAAACACCTATGAATATCAGTCAGTCCTGAACTGTACTCATTGTTTGAAGTTATGATTTGTTAACTTATTAATAGTATTTTGAACCATAACCTGAGAGATTCATTTTGATCATATCTGAAGCCAAAACCACTTCCGTGGTTGACACTTATGTCGTTATTCAATTTTATAACACTGCAGGATGAGAAATATTTAGGAATAGGTAAAAGTGTGTATTTCCGTTTATTTATCGTCTCTACCGTAGCATATGCCCATATGAGCGACGCCCCCTGAAGACGGTTAGTTGTTACGGGGGATAGTGCAAGGATACATGACGAATCTACTGCTGAGATCCGCCATGGTTCATTAACGTGCTCGGTGTAAAGCACCGTCTCACGGGGCCTCGGTTTAACGTCTCATCCGAAAGACAAGTAGTTTTTGTTAGTGTACCAGCCCGGGAACCGAACCCACGCGGTCGAACTTCAATGGTTTTGAAGTCCGGTGCTCTACCAACTGAGCTAATCGTGCTGGTCGTATAGGTTAAAGTGTGTGTTTGTAGGATTTAGGTCCCTCCGTGCTCTAGGCATATATGGTAAGGACCATGAGAGAGAAAGAAGCGGATACGAGGAGATCAGGGTTCATAGCTCTTCTACGAAAAGACCTCCTTGGTTCTTTATTGTGCCCAGTGTAAAGCACCGATACTCGCGAAGCTACCTCTGGGTTTCTTACCAGTTCACTTCTAGTTCCCCCCTTGACCACGGCAATATATACTCGTCAATTGGAGTGGTATCTAGGGTTGAATATTTAGCTATCATTTATTTAATTTTCAAATAGAATTTTGAATTGATATGGTTTTACAGATTGAAATGAAACACGAATGCCCCCGGAACAGCATTTTTTTAAAGTTTGACCTTGACAGATGACCTTGACCTTGTCACATGACCTTGACTTTGGTGTACAGCTTTGTATGTCAAATACTTTTGGAGAAAAGGCAAAGGTTAAGTTTTCGGGTTAAGTTTTCGGACAGACGGACGGACAGACAGACGGACGGACAGACGGATAGACAGACAGACAGACAGACGGACATGAGTAAAACAATATGCCCCCGATCTCTCGATACGGGGGCATAAAAAATGCAAAGTAGAATGGCCCCAATGAAATATTTCCCGTGCCTGTCGCATTTGGTATTCGGCAAAATTCGCTTCTGAGATAGACGAATACGAAATTTTTCGCTGGGAATAAGCCCTACTTCAGCCAACGCAATTTTACAGAAAAGTCTTAAGAGCGACGTTCACCCCTATTCAAATAAAAGATACAAGAAAGGTTGTACATGTAAAACACATGTCGAATCATTCTTAAAACCCGTCTCGAGACTGACTGTCGCTAGTTGAAAAGTTATGTAAGACCGCGTTCTAATGACACAAGGTGTCTTGATGTGTCATTCGTCTCAACTCGGCCGATTCCTGTAACCTACATTTAACTCGGAGCCGTCGGAGATCGCCCGAGTATTGCCGAATGTAAGTTCAAGAGGACACGACCTAGATAAACACGTATTTCCGGCTAATTACTACAAGTTGCACCAGCGAAGGCTTGGGTCAAAAACATAGTATCTGTGTCTTCGGTGTTTAGACACAAACTTTGTTTTTGCTTTAAACTCTCGACAAGCTTACGCCGATCAAAAATTCCCTTGATAAACATTGCAAGATCATATTGTGTTTTTCAAGGCGAATTTTCATTATCTTCACTTGATAAAGAAAACTAGAAACACGCCATTAAAGAAACAAAAAGTGATTTTGCGGAGAAAAATGTTGAAAGATTCTAAATTGAATTTTAAGAGGCGCTACTTTATTTCAAATGTATTAACATCCAACAGGATTTTCCTGACATGGTATATAACACTGGTGAACGACGTTCGTTCACCAAAAATAGAAATATTACACTTGTTCAAAGAATTGTCTGCTAATTTTATTGCTCCAGTCCATGAATGACTTGTATTATTTTAGCTTGAATATTGGGAGAATAACACAGACAGAACTTTAAAGTGTATTGACCTTGGATGCCTGGGTCGGTGTACTTTATGTTTTTCTAGTAGATCATTATGACACAGGACTGAATTATTGGGTTGTTGTCCTACTGAGAAACACTTTGAAGGGTTTGACACTTAGATCCATAGAGGATCCCAAAATATTGGGAAGGATCTCTTTAGTTCATAGTTAGGGATTTGATTAGGACCCTTTTTATCTGTATGAATTGTAGAAAAGAGATTTTTAGCTCACCTGAGCACATCGTGCTCAAGGTGAGCTTTTGTGATCATTGAATGTCTGTCGTCCGTCGTCTGTCGTCCATCGTCCGTCGTCAACTATCTTAGTGTTTATACTCTAGAGGCCACAAATATGACCCAATCTTCATGAAACTTGGTCAGAATGTTGGCCAGGTCACAAAGATGAACCCTATTGAAAATGGGAAGGATCCATGCCATATCACGGGAAATGGGGCCTTAATGACAATTTTCTTGTTTACACTCTAGAGGCCACAAATAAGGCCCAATCTTTATGAAATTTGGTCAGAAGGTTGGCCAAGCCACAAGGATGATCCCTATTGAAAATGGGAAGGATCTGTGCCATATCATGGGAAAAGGGGCCTTATTGACATTTTTTTTTGTTTACATTCTAGAGGCCACAAATATGGCCCAATCTTCATGAAACTTGGTCAGAATATTGGCCAGGTCACAAAGATGAACCCTATTGAAAATGGGAAGGATCCATGCCATATCATGGGAAAAAGGGCCTTAATGACAATTTTCTTGTTTACACTCTAGAGGCCACAAATATGGCCCAATCTTTATGAAATTTGGTCAGAAGGTTGGCCAAGCCACAAGGATAATCCCTATTGAAAATGGGAAGGATCTATGCCATATCACGAGAAAAGGGGCCTAAATGACAATTTTCTTTTTTACACTCTAGAGGCCACAAATATGGCCCAATCTTCATGAAACTTGGTCAGAAGGTTGGCCAACCACAAGGATGATCCCTGATGAAAATGGGAAGGATCTGTGCCATATTACGGGAAAAGGGGCCTTAATGACAATTTTTTTGTTTACACTCTAGAGACCACAAATATGGCCCAATCTTTATGAAATTTTGTCAGAATGTTGGCCAGGTCACAAAGATGAATCCTATCGAAAATGGGAAGGATCTTTCATATCATGGGAAAAGGGGCCTTAATGACTATTTTCTTTTTTACGCTCTAGAAGCCACAAATACAATTCAATTTTCATGAAACATTATCAGAATAATGGCTAGGTCACAAGGATGAACCCTATTTAAAATTCGAAAGATCCATGTCATATCACAGGAAAAGGGGCCTAAATGACTATTTTCTTTTTTAGAGGCCACAAATATTGCCCAATCTTTATGAAACTTGGTCAGAATGTTGGCCAGGTCACATGAAACTTGTTTAGAAAAGGATAGAAATTTGTGCAGTGATCATAGAAATAGAGTTATGTTTTTCTTAGAAAAATTTAATCATCATTTAATGATCTTTCAAGTATTTAATTTTGCTAAGGGAGAAATCAAAAGAGACGAAGGTGAGCAATATAGGACCATCATGGTCCTCTTGTTTAGCTTGACTATTTATAGAATAGGCACACCGTACAACCGGTTGCGGCGATGACGGATGAGAGTCAACGATGACAGCATCGGAACATTATGCCAAGGAGACGGTAGGTCAAATAAATTTATTCGTGTAAATAAACGATTGAAGCTTTAGTACTCTAAAGCAGATAAATGATCGTGTAGGTGTTCAGCGCTTCTATAGAATAAATCTTTACTCATATCCCTCCCAAATAAGGCCACAATCATTGATTATTTCGGAGGTTTCCCATGAAAAGTTATGAAATTAGACTTTATGCTCTCATATTTCGCCTATCTCTCAATAAATGCTATTTCAACTTGTACACACCTGAAGTCTAATCATCCGCCGATATTTCTTCCAAATTTGAAGCCATAATTCAAAAAAATAAACACACAGCGGGTCCCCAAAGACGACATGTAGTAAGAAAAATGTTGCCTCTGTAGACAGCGTGAATTTCACGGGGTTCACATAGATGACAGAACTGAATAATTTGTGATTGCCGATGTCGACAGACCCATATTCAGATTATGCATAAAAATGATTATTTTTGGTGTTGTATTCTTCAATAAGACATCAAAACAATTTAGATCGACATACATGCTGACATTCATGTCCACTATTTTTCAAATGACGTGTCATATCGAAAAATAATTCAAGGGATATAATGTAGGATTTCAAATACTCACAAACCAAGAAAAGAACAATTGTGGTCAGACTGAATATCTCGTATACGTTTTTTACTTGTAATTCCATTGACTTAGTATACATTCGACGAGTCAAAAAAGAATGTATATTGGAAAACATAGTTGGCCTGTCTTTCATTATCTTTCGTTAACTTTCGATAATATCCACCAGTTCACAAGAATGATTTTTATTTTAGATAAAATAAAATCTTGCTAACATAGCCAGAGATCGAAAAAGGAGGATTATGAAAAATGAAAAATCTATCCGTTACTTTTCTCAAACCTATTTTCATTTTATCTAAAGGCCAATGAGCAATAGGAAATTACTTCATGCAGATATATAAGAAAAGGTGAGAGGGAGATTCGATCTTCGGACCTCTGCACTGCGAATCTCTGACCTTATGGATATAGCTCATTCTATTTTGTCATCACGATTGGTTATATAATGTGACTTGAATGTAATGTTTGCCTATTTTTTTATCCATATAAGGAAGTGGGTTTCGAATACTGAAGAAGGTAAGCAGGAATATAACCAAATTTGTTGTAAACAAATTTGTTTACAAATATAAACAAAAACGGAGATTAAGGTCCTAAATCGATTTCCTTATAATAACGCTTTCTGACGCTAAACAATAAAAATGCATAAAACGAAGAAGAAGAAGATAAAGAAGAAGAAGAATTAGTTGATTAGATTTCCATTATTAAATCAGTGTATAAAGTCAGTTTCAAATGCATAGGGTGTTTTTTGATTTGAACTTAAAACAGAATGTTGGATTATTTTTGAGAACATGAAAAGGATAGGTTTACAAAATTGAAATATACACTCCATGCGTGAATCACTGACATGCATATCAAATGCTAGAGAAACATGTGTAATTTTTATTGAAGCAACAATCTTAAAAAGGCGCAAAATGTTCCTCGAAAAAAACTAACCGCTTCTGAAGTTTAGACATTCTTTTTATCAAAATTAACCAAAGTTTTATCGGGATGTAAAATGCCACATGGAAAAGAAATTTCACATTTTACCAAGGATTTTTTTCTTGGCGTCAGTATGAAATAAAGTGTAAAGGAACACATCACAAAACACATGTTTTGTTACAAGGGTCGACGAAAAACTCCTTTCAAATATTCCTAAATTTGTCAACTTTGAAAGTTATCGGTCTCTCACCAATGGCTTGATAATCGTTAACCTATGTGAGATAGCAGCTGGAGGCTAGGAAAGGATGTGATGGTTGGACTGGTGAGAGAAAAACCAGGAATCCATTGTTAGGTGCTCCAGTCGCCGCGATATAACTGCAAAAATGTTGAAATCGGCGTTAAACTCCATTCAATCAATCAATTAATATTCCTGCTTACCTTTTTAAGTATTCGAAACCCACTTCCTTATATGGATAAACAATAAGCAAACATTACATTCAAGTAACAATATATACCAAATCGTGATGACAGAATAGAATGAGATATATGCATAAGGTCAGAGACTCGCAGTGCAAGGTCCGAAGATCGAATCTCCCTCTTACCTTTTAAGCTCACCTGAGCACGATGTGCTCAAGGTGAGCTATTGTGATGGGCTGCTGTCCGTCGTCCGTCGTCCATCGTCTGTCATCCGTCGTCAAACCTTACTTTGTGTGCACTCTAGAGGCCACATTCTTGTCCCAAATGTCTTGAAACTTGGTCAGAATGTTTGTCTCCATCAAATCTCGGTCAAGTTCGAAATTGGGTCAAGTAGGGTCAAAAATGGGGTCAAGGGGTCAAAATTTAGAAAAACCTTGTGTGCACTCTAGGGGCCACATTTTTGGCCCAAATGTCTTGAAACTTGGTCAGAATGTTTGTCACCATTAAATCTCGGTCAAGTTCGAAATTGGGTCAAGTTGTGTCAAAAATGAGGTCAAGGGGTCAAATTTTTGAAAAACCTTGTGTGCACTCTTGAGACCACATTTTTGGCCCAAATATCTTGAAACTTTGTCAGAATGTTTGTCACCATTAAATCTCGGTCAAGTTTGAAATTGGGTTAAGCGGGTAAAAAAATTGAGTCAAGGGGTCAAATTTTAGAAAAAACTTGTGTGCATTCTTGAGACCACATTTTTGGCCCAAATGTATTGAAACTTGGTCAGAATGTTTGTCTCTATCAAATTTCAGTCAAGTTCAAAATTGGGTCAAGCGGGGTCAAAAATGGGGTCAATGGGTCAAATTTAAAAAAAACAAACTTGTGTGCACTCTAGAGGCCACATTTTTGGCCCAAATGTCTTGAAACTTGATCAGAATATTTGTCTCCATGAAATCTCAGTGAAGTTCAAAATTCGGTCAGGTGGGGTCAAAAATGGGGTCAAGGGGTCAAATTTTAGAAAAACCTTGTGTGCACTCAAGGGGCCACATTTTTGGCCCAAATGTCTTGAAACTTGGTCAGAATGTTTGTCTCCATCAAATCTTGTTCAAGTTTGAAATTGGGTCAAGTGGGGTCAAAAATGGGGTAAAGGGGTCAAATTTTAAAAAAAACCTTGTGTGCACTCTAGAGGCCACATTTTTGGCCCAAATGTCTTGAAACTTGGTCAGAATGTGTGTCTCCATCAAATTTAAGTCAAGTTCAAAATTGGGTCAAGTGGGGTCAAAAATTGGGTAAAAGGGTCAAATTTTAGAAAAACCTTGTGTACACTCTAGAGGCCACATTTTTGGCCCAAATGTCTTGAAACTTGGTCAGAATGTGTGTCTCCATCAAATTTTAGTCAAGTTCAAAATTCGGTCAAGTGCGGTCAAAAATTGGGTCAATGGGTCAAATTAAAAAAAAACAAACTTGTGTGCACTCTTGAGGCCACATTTTTGGACCAAATGTCTTGAAACTTGGTTAGAATGTTTGTCTCCATCAAATTTTAGTCAAGTTCAAAATTCGGTCAAGTGCGGTCAAAAATTGGGTCAATGGGTCAAATTAAAAAAAAAACAAACTTGTGTGCACTCTTGAGGCCACATTTTTGGACCAAATGTCTTGAAACTTGGTTAGAATGTTTGTCTCCATCAAATCTGGGTCAAGTTCGAAATTGGGTCAAGTGCAGTGGGTCACAGCTACATTAGCACTTTCGAGGCCACATGTTTGGCCCAAATGTCTTGAAACTTGGTCAGAATGTTTGTCTCCATCAAATCTCGGTCAAGATCAAAATTCGGTCAAGTCTGATCAAAATGTTGTCAAGGGGTCAAATTCTAGAAAAACCTTGTGTGCACTCTAGGGGCAGTTTATTTGACTCAAATGTATGTCATCTTGATATCTGTGACTTTTGTTAAGCCAGTAATGAATTTCAAATAAGTAGTGTTGGCACTTTGCTTCCTTTGTAAACTATATGCCTCAGGTGAGCGCTTAAGGGCCAATGGCCCTCTTGTCTTATATATCTTCATGATGTTATTTCCTATTGCTCAGTGATCTATACAAAAAATGAAATAAGCTTTTAGAAAAGTAACGGATAGATTTTTCATTTTTTCATAATCCTCCTTTTCGATCCCTGGCTATGTCAGCAAGATTTTATTTTATCTAAAATAAAAATCATTCTTGTGAACTCGTGGATGTTATCGAAAGTTAACGAAAGATAATGAAAGACAGACCAACTGTGTTTTCCAATATAAATGCTTTTTTTACTCGTCGAATGTATACTAAGTCACTTGAATTACAAGTAAACTAGAAAGCCATGAATGGCTTGTGTCGCTCCACAGGCTTGAAATTCTTGTAAAAACAAATAAATGTTTTGACTAGATTTTTAGATATTTGGGGTTTACTGATGTTGAAAATGATTTTCAAAGTTTCAACTATATAATAAATAGAGAAATGACCTCCACTCTTAAAAGACATATTTTTCATCAAATCAAAATAATTTTTGGCTGCATGATAATGGGTCACCCAAAGATCATACCATAAATGTTTGATTGATATCCATCAGTTACATTCTGAGAAAATGATTTTCATAGTTTCCACTATTTAACATATTGAGAAATGACATCCGCCCATAAAATACATATTTTTCATCCAATCAAAATAATTTTTTGCAGACCGATAAAGGGTCACTCAAGGATTATTCCAGTGAAATTTGGTTGATATCCATCAGTTACATTCTGAGAAAATGATTTTCTAAGTTTCCACTATATAACATTTAGAGAATTGACCTCTGCCCATAAAATGCATATTTTCCATCCGATCACAATGATTTTTTGTAGATTGATAAAGGGTCACCCAAGGATCATTCATGTAAAATCTAATTGGTATCCATAGATTAGAATCTGAGAAAACTCACTTTTTACCATATTTGGAAATTAGCCACGCCCATTAAATCCATGTTTTTCATTGGATCAAAATTTCTTGAACAACTTTGAAAGAGGGTCATCCAAGGATCATTCCTGTGAAGTTTGGTTGAAATTCATCCAGTAGTTTCTGAGGAGAAGTTTTTTAAAGAAAAGTTTACGACCGGACGCACGCACGGACGCACGACGGACACAACACCATGACAATAGCCCCAGTGGCTTTCAGCCAGTGGAGCTAAAAACGTATACGAGATATTCAGTCTGATCACAACTGTTTTTTCTTGGTTTGTGAGTATTTGAAATCCTACATTAAATCCCTTGAATTATTTTTCGATATGACACGTCATTTGCAAAATAGTGGACATGAATGTCAGCATGTATGTCGATTTTAATTGTTTTGGTGTCTTATTGAAAAATACAACACCAAAAATGATCATTTTTATGCATAATCTGAATACGGGTCTGTCGACATCGGCAATCACAAATTATTCAGTTCTGTCATCTATGTGAACCCCGTGAAATTCACGCTGTCTACAGAGGCAACATTTTTCTTACTACATGTCGTCTTTGGGGAATCGCTGTGTGTTTATTTTTTTGAATTATGGCTTCAAATTTGGAAGAAATATCGGCGGATGATTAGACTTCAGGTGTGTACAAGTTGAAATAGCATTTATTGAGAGATAGGCGAAATATGAGAGCATAAAGTCTAATTTCATAGCTTTTCATGGGAAACCTCCGAAATAATCAATGATTGTGGCCTTATTTGGGAGGGATATGAGTAAAGATTTATTCTATAGAAGCACTGAACACCTACACGATCATTTATCTGCTTTAGAGTACCAAAGCTTCAATCGTTTATTTACACGAATACATTTTTTTGACCTACCGTCTCATCGGCATAATGTTCCGATGCTGTCATCGTTGACTCTCACCCGTCATCGCCGCAACCGGTTGTACGGTGTGATAGGGGGGTTACCCCGGTCATCCAGGCATAGGTGACTGCAGAGTAATGCTTTGGTTAAGTTTTTACATGCAAGTTTGTCAAATCTCTTTCTTTTTTAGCTATAACCATATGATGACCAATCGTAATACCAGCCACTAGACAAAGATTCATTACTTTGATACTGAATTTTGTTGAATTTTAACCGTTTTCGGACTTCAAAATCTTGGTTAGGTTTTTACGCTCAACTGATGTATATCTGTAATAACTCTGTTTCTACCAAAGCCATTACTTGAAAACTTTCCATTTTGGTGTCTCAGCTCAAAACAGTTGAAATTGCCTATTTGTTTATAGGCAGTTACAACTTTTTAGCACTGAGCCATCAAATATGCCTCTTGTTCCATAATGATTTTGTAGAAAGCAGGCAATGTAGGATAAGAACAGGCTGTAGGAATATATCAAAAACAGTCTGAGATGGGTTAATTATAAGAAATTTATTAGTAACTGACTTTTATCATAAGAATTTCAATTGAGCCTGAAGGTCAGTCAAGTATCATTTCCTTAAGCCTTATCCTAGCTGCTGCATTTGAAGTTTATTAAATGAATTGCCAATTTTTGGACATTTGATCTAGTCTGGTCCTTTTATTTCCCAAAATAATTAAGCAGAAAGCAGGGAGTGTAGGCTAAAAGCAGACTGCACACTTTTGTGCATGATCGTCTTTACCCTTGTCATGCTGAATAGAAAACCTTGGCAAAATAATTGTCATGCTGAATAGAAAACCTTGGCAAAATAATATAAAAATCAAAGTGCTGAAAGCTCTGTATTTCCTAATTGTGAGTCAGCATTTGATTTTGAAAATATAATTTCTGAAACTTTTCTGGTTTAAAAAGGAAAATCAGGTTGTATGGACTAAGATCAGACTGCACATATGTGCAGACTGATGCTTATCCATACCTCCTGCCAAAGCAGGAATATTCCGGGATTAGCTTGCCAAGGGTTAAGACTTACACTGTCTGCCAAAGCTTGGTGTACAGAGGAAATGTGATATGAACGGCAATAGAAGGGTCAAAAGTGAACAAGTAAGAGCTATTAAGTCCCTCTTTTAGAAATTAAGTCTAGTTTGAAAGTTTAAAATGGAGGGAAGTGGTTTGTTGATAAAGCTTATTTTATCAGTGTGTCAGTAGGTTTGGAGGCCAGCCAGGAATGTGATTACATGTTGGATTGTTCAACTTACCTTTTTACACTCAACCCTTAACCACTTGAACATTTTAGGACTCATCCAAATTCATTGAAAAGAGTTTGAAAATTATGATTCAAATGTGGGAGATATTTTGGTGGAACATGGCATAATGATAGTCTAATGATAGAAAATATATTGAGGTACTCTTAAAAAGCAATGTTCAACCCAGGTCATGCTGAATGAAAATTTTGAAAAATTTCTTTTATATAAAAGAGCTGAAAACAGTTTTTTCTTTTGACAAAATGATTTTTATTGGCTTCTAAAGAATATGTAGAGGGTTAAAGACTAAGATCAGGCTGCACACTGCTCTTTGACAATAACCCCTGCCCAAGCAGGAATATTCCAGGTTAGGTTTGGCAATGGTTAAGACAATTATCTAGGGATTTGTGCAAGTATTACTAAAATGTTTGAATCTGAAATCTAAAATACCTTCTCTACCTAAAGCTCTAGACAAGGGATTTGTCCCTTTCCTCCTTCGGTCAGAAAAGGCAAAATTGAACTATCTTCAAACATATTTAGTTTTAGATGGCACTCTCAGGTGCACAAAAGGATAGAGAAACCACGGCACTCTTGCGACTTGCAGTGATTTGAAAGTTTCAAGAGGACTATGAGAACGCTGTGACATTGCCTTGATTGCAGCAGGAGTGCAGTGAGATTGCAGACGTGCAAATCGCCTAGAAAGCATTTTGAGCATGCACATAACTATCGCCTTGGGATCGCAACATAATAAGATCATAGAAAGAGCGTCATGAGATTGCAGTGGCAGCGCCATGAAATGGCAGTATGAGGGCAGTGGAAACGACATAGAAAGACGGTAGCACTTTTACGGCAACTATACTGCAATCTTCACAATTTCACTAATCACTATGTCTGTACTGCGCTCCTACCGCTTTCCTATGACTATGTTAAGAATTATCATTTCATATGCAAAGTGATTTCATATTTCAGTGGTAACAAAAAGTTCATTTAACCCTTTCCTGTTTTACAAAACTTTGGACTTGTCCAAATTCAAAGGTGTTGCAGACGAAAATTAAAAGTGGATTTAATTTGAAAAATAACCATTCAGTAGGGTAGAAAATAGTGTGGAAAAAGAAGAAATTGCTTGTCAGAAGCAATTTCTTCTTTTTTTCACAATGTTTTCTCAATCATAAAATCACAGGCACGTAAAAAGCAGGGATTAAACAGTAAAGGGTTAATGATAAATGATTGCCTTAACCTCATAGCAAGAGCTTAAGATTGCTTTTGATATAATGTATATTCTTCTTTAGATTCTTCTCTCTTACAGTTTTGTAATTGGCTATTTTTCTCCTTTTCTTCCACTAGCAGGTGTATTCATACTTCAAAACTAACAAAGAACTGGCAAGTTACGAAAGTAGGAATAATTAATATATTTAAAAAGTTCCAAGTGCCTGAGCATTGAGTATACATGCAGTGAGATTGCAGTAGACTTGCTACGAGAGAGCTGTGCAATAGCCATTGCATTTCCATTAGGGCAGTAAAAGGGTTGTGGGAACGTAGTAAATTGCAGTAGGAACACCATTCCATCTCCTTAGAAGAGTAGTAGAATCATCACAAGAGCAGTAGAATCGCCACAGGAGCATATTAGGAGCGCTATGACGTTGCAATGAACACTGAAGCAACAGAAAGTATCTTTTTTTCCCTGAATATTATGAATATTTTCTGGTGATCATACTCTGATCTAAAAATTTCTTGGTCGCCGTGGAAACATGGTGAAGTCACCTTCTAGTGTGACAGGCCTGTGATAAAAAGTTAAAGATGTTAAATTAGTGTCATTTAGGAAAGAAAAGATTGTGATACAAGGAATAATTTTCTTTCATCAAATATATCTTCTCTTCTCACAATCTTTAGCTCGACAATTATTCTTAAGTGTATGTCACAGTGTGTGGTTAAATCTTAAATGCCATTTTCATGTTGATATGTCTAACAATTTGCACCTAGGTGAAATGTATGTTTATCTGTGATCTAACATGAGCTACTGTGTTTCTGAGATAGAGACCATGGAGTATCAAGTTTTCTTAAATTGCCAACCATGGTTTATCATGGTCAACCATAGTAGGTAATTGAAAACCAGGACCTACCATGTTTTCTTTAATGGCCAACCACAGCAATGTCAAAGCATGATTAAAGCTGTAGATACAAGGTTTTAGAACTAAACCAATGATTCATATGGTTATTGACTTGAATTTTAGTTCTATATTCCTAAATCAATTGGCAAAACTTAGAAGCTTTCTTCCAACTTATAAAGCAGTAAAATTTCCTCTTCTGATGAATTTGCCCCAAATTATGGGTCACAGGCCCCTTCCCCCATAGTTGCTTTTTAGCTCACCTGAGCACAAAGTGCTAAAGGTGAGCAATTGTGATCATTCACCGTCTGTTGTCCGTCCATCTGTCCGTCCGTCCGTCTGTCAACAATTTCTTTAAACATCTTCTTCTCCTTAACCACTGGGCCAAACAAGCTGTAACTTGGCAGGGATGTTCCTTTGGTGAAGCTCTTTAAAAGTTGTTAAAAGAATTTAATTTCATCGAAAACTCTGGTTGCCATGGTTACATAAAGACCCAAAATGGCCGAAATCTTAGAAAAAATTCTTCTCTTCCTAAACCACTGTGCCAATCAAGCTGTAACTTGGCAGGGATGTTCCTTAGGTGAAGTTTTTTAAAAGTTGTTAAAAGAAATTAATTTCATCAAATACTCTAATTTCCATAGTAACGAAAAGTCTGAAAAATGGCTGAAAATATCAGAAAAAATTCTTCTCCTCTTAAAACCACTGGGCCAATCAAGCTGAAACTTGGCAGGGATGTTCATTGGGTAAAGCCTTTCAAAATTTGTTAAAAGAAGTTAATTTCGTATAAAACTCTAGTTTCCATAGTAACAGAAAGTATGAAATATAGCTGAAAATGGCTGAAAATATTAGAAAAAATTCTTCTCCTCTTAAACCACCTGGCCAATCAAGCTGAACCTTTGCAGGCATAATCCTTTAGTGAAATTCTTCAATATAATTTTTAATGAATTTGATTTCATCAAAAACTCTAGTTGCCATGGTAACAGAATGTCTGAAAAATGGCCAAAAATCTTAGAAAAAAGGTGTTCTACCCCCAAACCAATAGTCCAATCAAGCTGAAACTTGGCAGGGATGATGCTTGGGTGAAGCTCTTCAAAAGTTGTTAAGATATTTTAATTTCTTCAAAAACTTTTGTATCAATGGTAACGGAAAGGCTTAAAAATGGCATAAATTGCGAAAAATCTTAGAACAAATTCTTTTCCTCCTTAATCATGAGGCTAATCAATTTTAAACTTGGCATGGATGTTCTTAACTGTAGGTCTACAAAAGTTGTTAAAAGAATTTGCCATGGTAAGAGAAAAGTTGAAAAATTATGAAAATTAAAAAAAATCAAATTGCAGTAGGATGAAATTTAACCACCCTAAAATTAATGTACTTCAAACAAATTCTGGTATTCATAACATGGTTGACAAGTTATGAGTGACTTACTCAGGCGAGCGATATAGGACCATAATGGTCCTCTTGTTTTGAAATTCATATGTTGTGAATAAAGCATACAAAATTATTTTGTCTAGTATTACAAAAAGTGTTTTAAAAATGAACAATAGATGAATAATTCATCATTTCATGTGCACTGAATTGTAAATAATAGTATCCTAGGATAATTTGTTTTCCAGGAACAAAATGAAGAACGCATTGATTTTGCCTGTCCATGAACTTAAAGTGCATACAGCACAGTTTCTGGATATCTAGATTTTTTTTCTCCTGCTAAAAAGTTCTTTTTGTCAGTTGAATTGCACTGAAGTTTGTCTTTTTTTACCCTCAAGAGAATCTATTTAATTTTGTAGGCTTTTCGTAGGCACCTTTATTATTTGAGACCATTTTGTATACCTTACCAATAATTTCAAATGTGTGTGAAGATTGAGATGCTGAGTGGCAGGAACATGACCCGAGACAGGATTCAACCTTAACCCTTGTCATGCTGAATAAATTTTTGCTAAAAATTTTCATCGAAATCAAAGGGCAAATAGCACTGAAATTACCAACTGAAGGTCAATTTTTGTTGAAAATATAAATCTATTGACAATTCTGGTTTGAAAGTGAGAAACAGGTGCTGAAATCTAAAATCAGACTGCACATATGTGCAGGCTGGTGTTTGTCTATAGCTCCTGCCAAAGCAGGAATATACCGGGTTCAGCATGACAAGGGTTAACTGGGTTTTTATGGAATTCCTCTGGAAGCCCTACCTGTCACTGTGAGGACTCCACTGGGGAGAATCAGGGATCCCTTCCTTCATTTACATAGGTAGACTTCTAAAGAAACAGCAATGAAAAGGATTATGACAGTCATATTATTCTTATATCTTTGCAAGCCAAGGGTTTTATTTTTCGTTTTGTACCTTTGACCCTAAGGAATAAAGTGGGAGTTAGAAACCTTGGCTTGAAAAAAGGATTGAAAGAACATCTAAATTTTATAGAAGTAGTAGGATATTGACAGAATCCTTTGATATGAACTATATAGGATCCCTCCCAAAATTTTGGGGTCCTTGGGATCTCTAGACACTGTTAGTGCCTGATTTTCTGAATCCTGAATAAATTTTTGTTTCAGGTGACTTTGACAAATATCAGGCTGTCTTCTACAAATAATATCAGGCTGTCATGTACAAATAATATCAGGCTGTCATGTACAAATAATATCAGGCTGTCATGTACAAATAATATCAGGCTGTCATGTACAAATAATATCAGGCTGTCATGTACAAATAATATCAGGCTGTCTTCTACAAATAATATCAGGCTGTCATGTACAAATAATATCAGGCTGTCATGTACAAATAATATCAGGCTGTCATGTACAAATAATATCAGGCTGTCAATGTACAAATAATATCAGGCTGTCATGTACAAATAATATCAGGCTGTCATGTACAAATAATATCAGGCTGTCATGTACAAATAATATCAAGCTGTCTTCTACAAATAATATCAGGCTGTCATGTACAAATAATATCAGGCTGTCATGTACAAATAATATCAGGCTGTCATGTACAAATAATATCAGGCTCTCATGTACAAATAATATCAGGCTCTCATGAACAAATAATATCAGGCTCTCATGTACAAATAATATCAGGCTCTCATGTACAAATAGGCATCTAGTGTATAATATTCTGTAACAAGGTAGACTTTGCTATTAGTGATACTTTTGTGTGAAAATTTTGTGGACATTAGACAAGAATTCTTCTAATTTCAGAGGAGAGCAGCATACAACCGGCCGATTCCAACAGTCCGAAACAGCCATTTGTCCCGTGTAAGGTGTGTGGGGACAGAGCCTCAGGGTACCATTACGGAGTCACATCATGTGAGGGCTGTAAGGTAAGGCCTAAATCTCATTTTCAACTAACAAACATTTAGATTGTGGCCCAAATTATTCACCAATTTCTACACTTTGCCCCTTGAGAAAAAGGCTTTGGAAAACATTTTGGAAAATAAAGAATTGCTTGTAAACAAGCAATGACTTCATTTTCCAGACTGTTTTTCCCCAAAAAGCAAATGGTTTTAAAATTTCATAGGGCAAGAAACTTCTTTGAACTTCTGATAGGTAGTTATAAGATGTACTAGACTAATAATCAAAGTTTGTTTCTAATGATTGTAAGAAGCAATCATTATTCTTTTAAACAATATTTAACCAAGTTGACAAATTTTTAAAGACATGTTACATAAAGCTTAGGCTCCTTGAGTTCACAAGCTGCCCAGGCTACTGAACTTTTACTCAGAGAAATTGTGTCTAACCCTTAAACTCTGTATTTACTATTTTCAGGGTTTCTTCAGACGGAGTATTCAGAAACAGATTGAGTACCGATGTCTGAGGGATGGTAAATGTATGGTGATACGGTTAAACAGAAATCGCTGTCAGTATTGTAGGTTCAAGAAATGTCTGGCTGTCGGAATGTCCAGAGATTGTGAGTAAAACTATTACATAAAGATAGAAGTCTGTGCATGAATCTGAATGTTTCACTCCACGTTAAACATTTTGCTGCAGTAGGACTATTTCATAATTATGTTTATATCATTGTTTTTCTTCATAAACCTTGTAACTACAGCTTATATAAAGCTGTAGTAAAATTAACTAAATGTTTTTAAGCTCACCTCAGTATTTCCTGCTCACTGCTCAAGGTGACCTATTGTAGTTAGGTGGATGACCATCCTACATTGAGTGTTGTGAGTCATATGTAGTCAACATTTACCCTGTATGCACTCTAGAGGTCACATTTTTGCACAATCAACTTGAAAATTGGTCCAAATGATTGTTTGGTTGAAATCTCCAAATGATCGTTTTGTTGAAATCTCAGACAAGTTTGAAATTGGGCAACTGGGGTCAAAAGTTATGTCATGGGATCAAATCTTACAAAAACCTTTTAGAGACCACATTTTCTTCCTGATCAACTTAAAAATTGGTCAGAATGATTTTCTTGATGAAGTCTCAGACAAGTTCAAAATTAGGTCAACTGGGGTCAAAACAAGATCAAATCTTAGACAAACCTTAAATGAATCTACAGGCCATTTTTTGGGGGGCTTGAACAGCCGATTTTGTCAGAATGATTGTCTTGATGAAATATTTGATGGGATTGCAACGGGGTCAAAAGCAGGTCATGAAGTCAAATATACGTAAAACTTCTATATACTGTAGTTGCCATATTTTTAGCTCACCTGAGCACGAAGTGCTCAAGGGAGCTATTGTGATCGATCGTTGTCCGGCGTCCGTCTGTCCATCTGTCCGTCTGTCCGTCACGGCGTCAACTTTTTAGCTCACCTGAGCACGAAGTGCTCATGTGAGCTATTGTGATCACCTTTCATCCGGCGTCCGTCCGTCGGTCGTCGGCCGTCGTCCGGAGTCCGTCAACAATTTCTTTAAACGACATCTCCTCCTAAACTACTAGGCCAATTAACACCAAATTTTACAGAAATGTTGGTGGTCCCCTTCAAAAATAGCTAAAAGAATTGAAATCCATGAAAAACTCTGGTTGCTATGGCAACAAAGGTGAAATTTTAAGAAAATCTTTAAAATTCTTCTTCTTCTCAACCAGTAGTCCTACAGACTTAAAAATTGGCATGGATGATCAGTTCATAGACCTAAATTAAAATAGCTAAAATCATATCTTTTGGGCAACCAGGTGCGGAGCACCAGGGGGGAGGGGGTAGTACTTTTGGTAAATTTTGTAATCTTTAAGCTTCTTCTTCTTTGGAACTAGGAGTCCTACAGACTTGAAAATTGGCATGGATGATCAGCTCATAGACCTTAATATAAATAGCTAAAATCTTTAAAATTCTTCTTCTTCTCAACCAGTAGTCCTACAGACTTAAAACTTGGCATGGATGATCAGTTCATAGACCTAAATTAAAATAGCTAAAATCATATCTTTTGGGCAACCAGGTGCGGAGCACCAGGGGGGAGGGGGGAGTACTTTTGGTAAATTTTGTAATCTTTAAGCTTCTTCTTCTTTGGAACTAGGAGTCCTACAGACTTGAAAATTGGCATGGATGATCAGCTCATAGACCTTAATATAAATAGCTAAAATCATATCTGTTAGGCTGCCAGGTGCGGAGCACCAGGGGGGAGGGGGTAGTAATGTTTGTGAAAATATTGTAATCTTTAACCTTCTTCTACTTCTGAACCAGGAGCCTGTCAGATTTGAATATTGGCATGGATGATCAGCATATGGACCTCAATATAAATAGCTAAAATCATGACTGTAGATACACCAGGTGCGGACCACCAGGGGGGAGAGGGTAGTACTTTTGTGAAAATTTTGTAATCTTTAACCTTCTTCTTCTTCTGAACCAGGAGCCTGACAGAGTTGAATATTGGCATGGATGATCAGCATATGGACCTTAATATAAATAGCTAAAATCATAACTGTAGATTCATCAGGTGCGGAGCACCAGGGGGGAGAGGGTAGTACTTTTGTGAAAATTTTGTAATCTTTAACCTTCTTCTTCTTCTGAACCACAAGCCCTACAGAGATGAAAATTGGCATGGATGATCAGCATATGGACCTTAATAAAAATAGCTAAACTCATATCTTTTGGGCAACCAGGTGCAGAGCACCAGGGGGGAGGGGGTAGTACTTTGGGTAAATTTTGTAATCTTTAAGCTTCTTCTTCTTCGGAACCAAGAACCCTACAGACTTGAAAATTGGCAAGGATGATCAGCTCATAGACCTTAATAAAAATAGCTAAAATCATATCTGTTGGGCTGCCAGGTGCGGAGCACCAGGGGGGAGAGGGTAGTACTTTTGTGAAAATTTTGTAATCTTTAACCTTCTTCTTCTTCTGGACCACAAGCCCTACAGACTTGAAAATTGGCATGGATGATCAGCTCATAGACCTTAATATAAATAGCTAAAATCATATCTGTTGGGGTGCAAGGTGCGGAGCACCAGGGGGGAGGGGGTAGTACTTTTGTGAAAATTTTGTAATCTTTAAGCTTCTTCTTCTTCTGAACCAAGAGCCCTACAGATTTGAATATTGGCATGGATGATCAGCTCATAGACCTTAGTAAAAATAGCTAAAATCATATCTGTTGGGCTGCCAGGTGCAGAGCACCAGGGGAGAGGGGGTAGTACTTTTGTGAAAATTTTGTAACTTTAACCTTCATCCTTTAATGAACCAGGAGCCCTACAGACTTCAATATTGTCATGGATGATAAGCATATGAACATTAATTGAATGAGCTAAAATCATGACTGTAGATTCACCAGGTGCAGAGCATCTTGGGGGAGGGGGGTGCTTTGTTGAGAATTTTGAATCCCTATAGCCTTTATATTTGACATGGATTGATCAACTCATTAAAGAAAACTTTAAAAGTCTCAGACTCAGCCTGTATATCTGGCATAGATTAGCTGATCACAGACGATTTAGGAAAAAAGCTTAAATAAATAATGACCAGGGGAGGAGCAGAGGGGGGGAGGATTATTTCAAATGTTATCTTATTGAATAAGTGAAAATCTCTTTTTCTTTTGTTGCATGGACATACCTAGGTAATGAAGCTTTTTTCTCAGGTGAGCGACCCAGGGCCAACGGCCCTCTTGTTCTTTAAACGACATCTCCTCCTAAACTTATGGGTCAAAATCAACCAAACTTGGCAGAAATATTCCTTGGGTGGTCCCTTATGAAAATTGCTCAAATGGAAAGGATCTGTGACATATCACGGGAAAAGGGGCCTTAATGACAAATTTCTTGTTTTCACTCTAGAAGCCACAAATACGGTCCAATCTTCATGAAACTTGGTCAGAATGTTTGTTGGGTCATGAGGAATAAGTCTATTGAAAATGGGAAGGATCCGTGCCATTTCACAGAAAAAGCCGCCTTAATGACAATTTTGTCAACAATATCTTTAAACGACATCTCCTCCTAAACTTATGGGTTAAAATCAATAAAACTTGGCAGAAATATTCCTTGGGTGGTCCCTTATGAAAATTGCTCAAATGGAAAGGATCTGTGACATATCACGGGAAAAGGGGCCTTAATGACAAATTTCTTGTTTTCACTCTAGAAGCCACAAATACGGTCCAATCTTCATGAAACTTGGTCAGAATGTTTGTTAGTTCATGAGGATGGAGTCTGTTGAAAATGGGAAGGATCGGTGCCATTTCACAGAAAAAGCCGCCTTAATGACAATTTTGTCAACAATATCTTTAAACGACATCTCCTCCTAAACTTATGTGTTAAAATCAACCAAACTTGGCAGAAATATTCCTTGGGTGGTCCCTTATGAAAATTGCTCAAATGGAAAGGATCCATGCCATATCACGGGAAAAGGGGCCTTAATGACAAATTTCTTGTTTTCACTCTAGAAGCCACAAATACGGTCCAATCTTCATGAAACTTGGTCAGAATGTTTGTTAGGTCATGAGGATGTAGTCTGTCGAAAATGGGAAGGATCTGTGCCATTTCACAGAAAAAGCCGCCTTAATGACAATTTTGTCAACAATATCTTTAAACGACATCTCCTCCTAAACTTATGTGTTAAAATCAACCAAACTTGGCAGAAATATTCCTTGGGTGGTCCCTTATAAAAATTGCTCAAATGGAAAGGATCGGTGTCATATCACGGGAAAAGGGGCCTTAATGACAAATTTCTTGTTTTCACTCTAGAAGCCACAAATACGGTCCAATCTTCATGAAACTTGGTCAGAATGTTTGTTAGGTCATGAGGATGTAGTCTGTCGAAAATGGGAAGGATCTGTGCCATTTCACAGAAAAAGCCGCCTTAATGACAATTTTGTCAACAATATCTTTAAACGACATCTCCTCCTAAACTTATGTGTTAAAATCAACCAAACTTGGCAGAAATATTCCTTGGGTGGTCCCTTATAAAAATTGCTCAAATGGAAAGGATCGGTGTCATATCACGGGAAAAGGGGCCTTAATGACAAATTTCTTGTTTTCACTCTAGAAGCCACAAATACGGTCCAATCTTCATGAAACTTGGTCAGAATGTTTGTTAGGTCATGAGGGTGGAGTCTATTGAAAATGGGAAGGATCCGTGCCATTTCACAGAAAAAGCCGCCTTAATGACAATTTTGTCAACAATATCTTTAAACGACATCTCCTCCTAAACTTTTGGGTTAAAATCAACCAAACTTAGCAGAAATATTCCTTGGTTGGTCCCTTATGAAAATTGCTCAAATGGAAAGGATCCGTGCCATATCACGGGAAAAGGGACCTTAATGACAATTTCTTGTTTTCACTCTAGAAGCCACATATATGGTCCAATCATCATGAAACTTTGTCAGAATGTTTGTTATGTCATGAGGATGAACTCATTTGAAAATGGGAAGTATATGTGCCATTTCACGGGAAAAGGGGCCTTAATGACAATTTTCTCGTAAGAGCTCCAAACACCAAAAATATAGTCCAATCTTCATGAAACTTGATCAAAATGTTTGCCAGGTCACAAGAATGAACTCTGTTGAAAATGGGAAGGTTCACTCCATATCATAGGAAATGGAGACTTAATGATAATTTACTTGAAATATCAGGTGAGCGATTTAGGGCCCTCAGGGTCCTCTTGTTAGACTAATTAAATCGAAAATAAGTCAAAATGTTCTTCATGTGGAATAGAGTCAACAGCATTATTTTGATTATTTTGATTTTGTCATTATTCACATCATCCTTTAAAAGACTGCTTTAAACAAGTTATAGACAGTTCATGCAGATGACTGAATATGGGCCACTTTGGCCCTCTTGTTTTTGTATCCAATTGATTGTAAGCTGTAAAATTGAAAAACAAACAGCTAGTGCAGTTTGACATTATTCAAAGAAGGCAATTAGAGACCAATTAAATGAAGTGGAGTCAAGAAGTCTACTAGAAGAGAGCTATCTTTAGAGCGATTGCATCTGTATTCAACAGCTTGACAGATCTGTTTGAAAACATACTCTTATACATGTTCAACAAAACATAATTAGAAATATGTGCATTTCTTACCCAATCAGTCTTATCAACTCACTACATTTAGCAATTTGATTTGATTCTGTTTTAGATTCCAAAAACCAAAATTGAAAAGATGAAGTAAAAAGAGGAGGCTCTTTCTGTGCAAAATTTGATTCTGTAATTTGTTGTTCTATGGCTTTCATCATGATAGTATTAAATCAGGGTTTTAAAATCTGACTTCATCAAAAGAGGGTCCAAAGGACTCCATGATTTGGATCCTAGGGATTCTTTCTTAAAGTTTAGGAGATATACCAGTAGACTTTGTTTTTAGCCCTGAATTTGTTTTATTAGTCCCCTACTGGTGTTCACACCGGAGGGGACTATAGGTTTGCCCTCCGTCTGTCCGTCCGTCTGTCCGTCCGTCCGTCCGTCTGTCCGTCTGTCCGCTCAAATCTTGATCCCGCGATAACTTAATAACTAAGCAAGCGTTTTTGATGAAAGTTGGTATATGACTAGATGGCAATGTGTAGATTATGCACATCATTTTATTTTTGTTTTTCGACTTAAATTGAGGTTGCTATGGTTACAGAAATAGTGAAAATATGGCCAAAAATGGGATCCTGCGATAAGATAATAACTAAGCAAGCTAGTTTGATGAGACTTGGTATATGACTATATGGCAATGTGTAGATTATGCACATCATTTTACTTTTGTTTTAAGACTAAAATTGTTGTTGCTATGGTTACGGAAATAGTGAAAATATGGCAAAAAATATTGGATCCTGCGATAAGTTAATAAGTAAGCAAGCTAATTTGATGAGACTTGGTATATGACTAGATGGCAATGTGTAGATTATGCACATCATTTTATCTTTGTTCTTTGACAAAAAGTGTGGTTGCTATGGTATCAGAAATAGTGAAAATATGGCAAAAAATGGATCCTGCAATAATTTAATAACTAAGCAAGCTAACTTGATGAAACCTGTTTTAAAATGTAAAAAAACATTATAAGCCATGTTAGTCAGGGTGGTGATGCAGCAGTATTAATCACCTCCAGTGAAAGTTCTCATTTCTTACCAACAAGACTGAAGAAAAACATCTTGGATCAGACAAGGTAACTGTTATTGATACTATTTCTTGCCTCTGTCTATTGCTTCCATGAATTGTATAGTGCAGGGTTCCCACGCGTCAGGGAAAAGTCAGGGAAAAATGGATTTTTGAAAAAGTCAGGGAAATGTCAGGGAATTTTGTTGAGTGTCAGGGAAATTTGAAAATGAAGACAAAAGTCAGGGAAATGTCAGGGAATTTTTAAAAGACTGTCAGGGAATTTTTCACTTTAGAAGTATTCAAAGCAAAGTCAGTCTTGTTTAGGTTTTAAATAAATGATAAAAGCTGAATTAATTTGTGTCCTTTAGCTTTTTGGTCTATTATTGTTTCTGTGAAAGATCCAATTTTGAGGTTCAATGAATTATGTTCAGAGTATCAATGAATTGATTATATGCTTCAATTCTTACTGCAAATCAGTCACTTGGTGTCAACAGTATAAAAGTTGCTTGTCACAATATCTTGCTAATGTTGCAATTATTAGGTATCGTGTTTGCTTCAGACTGTACCATTAAAATTGAAAAGAAGTCTGATTGGAGCTGGTTAAAAGCATCCTGTTTCTTCGCCTTTGAATTGCTTAAATGATGTTACTTTTATCAAGAAATTATTATATTTTGTATAAACCCCATTTGGTTACGTAAGCATGCACTATATGACAGACCTTTATCATACTTTTGGGAAATTTCCTAGAGGTAAAATTCTTACCTCAAACAGAACTCAATCAGGTCAAAGGCTTTGGCTTTTGATATGATATGTTGACCCTTGCATTACAACTACTTAAAAAAATTTACTTTTAATGGGCAATAATCATGTCTATCATTTTTATTATGCAACCTAGAACACTATTGGATAATTGTCATAGACATTTCCTTTTTGCGAAACATAGGGACCTTAATGGCCTTTGATTTATTGAGAAAAAAGGGACTCCTGCAGTGCATCCTCAGTGACTTGAATGTGTTCCGTATACATATAAACTATGTTTAAGTCTCATTTTCATGACATTGCCCTTTATTTAAGACTTACACTTAAACAAAATACAACTTCCTGCTTCTTAAATTGATAGTGTTGTACAAGCCTAACTAGGTAGTTTAGAAAGAATGTCTGGCTCTCTTTGGGTATAGTTGTTGAGAATGTATGGTCTCTCACAGTTTGAAGTATTTAGGACCACAAATCTTTGGGTTAGAATTTTGAAGATGCCAGCATTCTTCTGACAAGCTTGCCTTGCGAATCAGTGAATTATAACCTATGTTGGATGTGTATCTTGAAGTTTCCAATACAACATAGTATTTGTAATGGCGGGAGAAATACCACAAATCCATGGTAATGTTTTGAGCCCTCATGCTAAATCTGAATTAGTTAAGAAAGCTGCACTTAAACTCTAAAGAATATTGAATGAAGATGATGAATTTTAAAGTTACCTGCTTTACAATGCTTAAGATGGGGAGGTAAAAAGAAGCAGTCCTAGAGCTATTTTATGTATAGTGGTATTTAAAGAACAAAATTATGGATTATAGAGGAAACACGCTTTTAAAAACGTTGATCAAATGTCAGGGAAAATCACTTTCTTGTCAGTGAAATGTCAGGGAAAAGTCAGGGAATTTTGGAACTGTTGGATCGTGGGAACCCTGTAGTGGGCACAGCAGAGACAACAACTCATGTAAGTCTTGTTTAACCCTTTAACAAGACCTGGTTTTGACGTCCCTGATAGAATTGGCGTGGGAAAACATTGAGACAAACAAAGCCGGTAGGGGACTTATGCCCATGTCCAACATGGCTCTTGTTTGAATTTAGCTATCCTGGTATTGATTATAAATTGTCTATTTGGGGCTCAACTTCAGGAAAGAGTTAAAGACTGTTTGCAACAGTCTTCAATGCTTTTCTGAAGCTGACCCCAAGAGGGTCTTTGGTAATCAGATAGTTTTTAGGGTCCTGGCTACTTATATGAGAGTCCCAGACTCGCTTAATCTGTGTCCTTTGAAACCCTGTAAATCATAGAAAAACTATATTGTCATCAATTCACAATGCTGCTTCATTCTCCTAAATTTTTGTTTTTAGCTCCACTGGCTGAAAGCCACTGGGGCTATTGTCATGGCGTTGTGTCCGTCGTGCGTCCGTGCGTGCGGTCGTAAACTTTTCCTTTAAAAATCTTCTCCTCAGAAACTACTGGATGGATTTCAACCAAACTTCACAGGAATGATCCTTGGGTGACCCTCTTTCAAAGCTGTTCAAGAAATTTTGATCCAATGAAAAACATGTATTTAATGGGTGTGGCTAATTTCCAAATATGGTAAAAGGTGACTTTTCTCAGGTTCTAACTGATGGATATCAACCAAATTTTACATGAATGATCCTTGGGTGACCCTTTATCAGTCTACAAAAAATTATTGTGATCGGATGAAAAATAAATATTTTATGGGCGGAGGTCATTTCTCTATATGTTATATAGTGGAAACTTTGAAAATCATTTTCTCATAATCTAGCTGATAGATATCAACCAAATTTTACATTAATGATCCCTTGGTGACCCTTTATCAGTCTACAAAAAATCATTGTGATCGGATGAAAAATATGTATTTTATGGGCGGAGGTCATTTTGCTATATGTTATATAGTGGAAACTTTGAAAATCATTTTCTCAGAATCTAACTGATAGATTTCAACCAAATTTTACATGAATGATCCTTGGGTGACCCTTTATCAGTCTACCAAAAGTTATTGTGATCGGATGAAAAATATGTATTTTATGGGCGGAGGTCATTTCACTTTATGTAATATAGTGCAAACTTTGAAAATCATTTTCTCAGAATGTTATTGATGGATATCAATCAAACTTCATAAGTATGATCCTTGGGTGATCCACTATCATTCAGCCAAAAATTATCGTGATTTGAAGAAAAATATGTCTTTTATGGGCAGAGGTCATTTCTCTATATGTTATAATAGTGGAAACTTTGAAAATCTTTTCAACATCAGTAGAAGCCAAAATATCTAAAAATCTAGTCAAAACTTAGATTTGCTATTACAAGAAATTCAAGCCTGTGGAGCGACACAAGCCATTCATGGCTTTCTAGTTGAGTAATTCTGTTAAAAATGTACTTTAAGAGCAGTTTCATGTGTGGATTCCGAACTTGGAGGGGGACCACAAATGGTATAATATTCCTTCATAGGCCAGTAAAGTATAGCTACAACTTGAACAAAGTTTTTGTTCTCATTCCATCATAGGCTTTAAAAACTCTTCTGTGCCCAAGGTTATAAAACTTTTCTCGGGCTCAGGCTCAATTTTTTCAAATTTCAAATAAATGTATGAAGATAAAAGATAATATTAATAAGTTGTTATTCATAACAACTTATTAATATTATCTTTTATGTTTATACATTAAAATGAGTTATAAAACAGAATTACGGCTTTAATCACAAATTGAAATTTGAGAAAATTTTGAATTGAGCCTGAGAAAAGTTTTATAACCTAGTGCTCTGGTGCCTTAAACAGCTTATTTCTGTTGTGTGCAAGGCTTCAGTGGACATAATAGAGTAAAATTAGAGGTCAAACACATGCAGTCCTATCTTAGCCTACACTGTTTGCTTTCATTTATTATTATGGAAAAAATTTAGTCAGAGTGATTGCATTTCATAAAAATTGTCAATTTATCTTAGAAGAATTTGCCATTCAACAGGATATGGGTTAATTCTCAAAAAGCCCCACCCTATAAAAAAGCATCAAAAGAAGCTTGTATTAGAAGCTAACTAAAAAGTACATAGCATCAATACATGCACTTGGTCATTATGTAAATATCAGACTTTACTAGAATGTAATGCATGCATGTCTAAAAATAAGTGGACAAGATCCTATAGAAATTTTGGTATAGGTCCTGAAACATGCTGAATCAGCAAAATCAGATCAATTCTGATGTCAATACCCCCGACAAGGCCATTATCCATTTTCTGGTCCTGACAATTCATATTAGCCAACTAGCTTGTCTACAATGAACCAGTCAAGTGACCTTTATGTTCTCAGAAATAGTAAAACTAGGGAGAATTTTCTAGTGGTCTGACTGTGATTTAAATGTCGAGTTAGCCATTGTCATGCTGAACGCCGCATTATTCCTGCTTGGCAGGGGTTATAGATTGATCTTAGTCTTTACCACCTGATATTCCTTTGTTTACGCTTCCAGAGGGGATAATGATATTGGTGTTATCCTCTGCGTCTGTTTATCTGTCTGTCTGTACATCCTTTTCTAGTTAAAACAACTGACCTTCAACTATGGACCGAATAGCCTGAAACTTTCAAATGAATTGTTCTTCATCATGAGATCATGCAGATACATTCTCTTGTGATTCTATGCTGTGTCAAGCCTCTGCCATAATGCAGTTGGAAGTGCATCAGACTAAATCTAGAGGTCCTGGGTATGATCCCCGACAACCGCACTCATCCTTTAAACTATTTGTATTCCATCAATGGGTTGATAATCATAAACCTATGTTGGACAGCAGCTGGAGGCTAGGAAACGATGTAATGGTAGTACTGGTGTGAGAAATGCCAGGAATCTATTGTTAGGTGCTCCAGCTGCCGCGATATAACTAAAAAATTGTTCAAAGCGGCATAAAACCCTATTCAAACAAACAAATCTATGCTGTGTTAGTGAAGAATGGTCTGTGGTTCCTGTGGGGGTGTATATTGTGTCTCTGGCACTCTTTGTTTTAAGCCCATGACTGGGGCTAAATTGTCATCTCAAAGGATAATGCAAAGCCTGTGATAGTGACTGTATATAGAGCTAAAGACAGCTTTATAACTTAACCCTTGTCATACTGAATAAAAATCCTTGGCAAAAATGCATCAAATCAAAGTGCTGAAATTACTAGTTTCCCTGATTGTGAGTCGGTTTTTATTGTGAAAATATAATTTTTCAAACTTATCCGATTCATAAAGGAAAACCAGGTGGTATCGACAGAGATCAGACTGCACATGTGTGCAGGCTGATCTTTGGCTATGCCTCCTGCCAAAGCAGCAATATTCCAGGATCAGCATTACAGGGGTTAATATTTCAACAATAGTAGGACTTACTTTTTGTTGTGGATATTCGTCGGAAACATCACTTTGAGATGATTAAGAAAAGTACCTACAACATTTGATTTCATGATGTTTGATCAAGTAGAAAAAAACGTAAGCCATATGATGGGCAAATAATTTTGTCCCTCTTGTTTATACTTTCCTTACCCCTAAAAATAAGAAAAAAGATGTTTTCATGTCCTCGCTGAAAGACAAGGTCATTATTGGAGTTTTTTCCCTTTTGAGATAATTCATATCTTCCCAGTCTATCAACCAGTCAGTAAATTGATTTTACCCTTATTCCATGCAATTTATTATATCCCAGCTGTAGAAGTTCAATCTTGTTGAAAGTACCATTAAACCCTAAACAAATTTTTAAAACAACAGAAGCAGGAGCTTTTTTGACAGGTATACTTTATCAATTAAGGTAGTGGACCTGTAATAGTTCTGCAATATTTCAGAACTTATGATCTTTCACAATGTTGACAGAGATTTCCTAATGAAAATCATTAGGAAATCTCAGTCAACACTGTATTTAAAGTTCATTTCTTCCAAAACATTGCGGAACTATGACGGTTCCATTACCTTAAACTGAAACATGTAGTTACATGCCAGAGTGCTTAATTACAGTAACAGAGCAGAGGTTGTCTGGTGACAAATAAAACCTGTCTTGAAATGGTTTCATACAGAAGGCATTTATTCAAATTCTCAGTTCTGGAGTTCCAAAATTGGTGATTGAGAGACATAAGTCAAGCAAAAAATGTCAATTTCCTGTAATCAAGTTATGGAAGAGCAGAATAGCTATTCAATTACCCTAGTGTACTCTTAGGGATTTTAACTCTTTTTCCAGAGTTGATATTATTGAGTATTTGAAGAATCTTCTATAGCAATTCTTATTATTGAGTATTTGAAGAATCTTCTATAGCAATTCTAGTTTACCAACTAAGTTTTTATACCTATAACTCGTTCCCACATTGTTCTATTTTTTGATGCCCCTGAAAAAAAGGTTTGGAAAAACATCATGGGCAAATGCTGGTTACAAGCAATCTCTTCATTGTCCAACATATTTCTTCCCCTATCTTACCAATCTGGTAACATGTTAAAGGAATTTCTACTGAAGCTCTACTGAATACTTTAATTATATAGCCACATCATGTCCAGAGTCAACATGTCCTTCTGTTTGTTGTCTATAGTTTTATCTCTAAAAGGGGCAAAGAGAAAAAAGGGGCAATTTAACTTGAAAGAAAAAAAGTTAAGTTGTAATGCAGACTTGGTCCTCTTGAAGGCATGATTATACAAGAGATAAACTTTCAGATAGACTCTTTTCAGCAAGATTAGGGAGTATTGCTTTACCCATGGGGATTTTGTATGTTTATCTGTCTTTCTGCAACTAAAATGGTAAACATCATAACAACCTCATCTAACTTTCAGGATTAATTCATGGTCTAAGAAATTATCAAGTTATTTTACTCATAATTTTAATATTAACTTTCAAAATAACTTTGAACTAAAATGCAGTCTTTGAATTCTTGAAAATAATCTTGCTTCAAAAATCTATGGTTATGGACAAACAAGAATAATCAAGGTTTTGGCTGTTCTTGTGACTCTAGAACTTTGAGAATTACATATCTGCTGTACAATATCCTTCTGCAAAATACCAGATTTTTCCTGATAAAAGCACCTGGGAATAAACAAATCACATTTTATTTTGTACCCATGTTAAAGGAATTTTTTTTATCTGAATCCTTTTTAGCTCCACTGGCCAAAGGCCAGCGAGCTATTGTCATGGCGGAGTGTCCATCGTGCGTCCGTGCGTGCGTCCATGCGTGCGTCCGTCCGTGCGTAAAGTTTTTCTTTAAACATCTTCTCCTCCCAAACCAATGGGCGGATTTTAACCAAACTTGGTAGAAATGATCCTTGGGTGGCCCCCTTTTAAAATTGTTCAAAGAATTTTGATTGGCCCCCAAATATGGGCGTGGCAGGGTGTGGCATTTTTTCACTTTGAAATCTTTAAAAATCTTCTCCTCCCAAACCATTGGGCGGATTTCAATGAAACTTTGCATGGATGTTCCTTGGGTGACCCTTTACTTAAATTGTTCAAGAAATTCTGATTAGCCCATAAATATGGGCGTGGCAGGGCGGGGCTTATTTTGAGCCCGAAATCTTTGAACGACATCTCCTTCTGAATTACTGGGCCGATTTCAATGAAACTTTAACAGAATGTTCCTTGGGTGACCCTTTACTGAAATTGTTCAAGAAATTTTGATTGGTCCATAAATATGGGCGTGGCAGGGCGGGGCTTATTTTGAGCCCGAAATCTTTGAATGACATCTGCCCCTGAATTACTGGGCCGATTTCAATGAAACTTTATCAGAATGTTCCTTGGGTAACCCTTTACTTAAATTGTTCAAGAAATTTTGATTGGTCCATAAATATGGGCGGTGCAGGGCCGGGCTATTTTGAGCCCGAAATCTTTTAACGACATCTCCTCCTGAACCACTGGGCGGATTTCAATGAAACTTTAATAGAATGTTCCTTGGGTGACCCTTTACTTAAATAGTTCAATAAATTTTGATTGGCCTAAAAATATGGGCGTGGCAGGGCGGGGCCTATTTTGAGCCCGAAATTTTCAAATGACATTTTCTCCCGAACCACTTGGCTGATTTCAATGAAACTTTACCAGAAAAAATTATTTGCTTAATTTTGATAGGCCTATAAATTTGGGCGTGGCAGGGCGGAGCTTATATTGAGGCCAGAATCTTTGAACAATATCTCCTCCGGAACCACTCAGCCAATTTCAATGAAACTTAACCAGAATGTTTCTTGGGTGACTATTTACATTTAAATTTTGTTTGGTCCATAAATATGGGCATGTCAGGTGGGGCCTATTTTGAGCCCGAAATCTTTGAACGACATCTTTTGAACCTTATGTTTTAATAAGATTGGTCAAGGGTTGCAGGTTTATTGTGATTGAGTATTTTGGTGCAATATGGACCAGAACCATTTAATCATTACTAAATAGGTCTTAGGAGATTTTGGAGTGTTAAAGTATTCATATAAAGTAATCTTTATTTCATGAAAGTCTAAAGATTTTAAAGCCAGTGGAGCGATACAGGCCCTCTTGGGCCTCTTGTTTATCACTCCTTCCCTTTTAGTTTCAGGTTCATTTCCTGAAGTGGGTTTTTCTAATAAATTAAAGGGAGGGGGGGGGGGGGGGGGGGGGGGGCTACTAAAAGGGAGGGCAAGCTTATGAGAAGAAATACTGTGTGGTAATTTTAAACTACCTTGATCCAGAGGTTAAAGTTTTAAAGCTTCCACATAGAATCAGAATCAACCCGAGATTGAGCATGCAGACCTGTCACTGGAATGAAAATGTACTGTTATGAAAATACCAAGGAACTCATTGGTATGTGCATCAGTGAATAGCTCTTGCAATGTAGATTAAAATTTGTTGAACGTGTTATTAACCCATGATAACACTAAACAACTATAACAAAATCATGGATTAAAACTTGATGAATATTTTATTTCTTTTTTCATGATACATTATAAAAACTTTGTGGGTCTGAATTTGATAATTTGTTCATAGATCTTTTTTGAGAATCTCCTATAAATGAATGTAAGATCAAAGAAATCGTATTTCAAAATGTTTTGCTAAATGTTACTGATAAATATCTTGATGACAATTGATAGAATAATTACAGTAGGAGTTCATCTGTCTCATGCTAAAACTATGTAAATACAGCTTGGAAAAGCTGTATTTACATAGTTTTTGCTTCACAGACAGGATGAATTACTCAATAATGCAGAATTTGATTCATGAATCAATGACCTAAAACTAGGTCAGTGTGTCAGTTCTATTTATGGAAACAATACCTAGCCTGTTGTGTCTGAGTGCTCTATTGTACTGTATCCTTTACTATTTAGCAGACGACAATTAATTTGGACTGGTCGAAATTCAAAGAAGATTCAGACAAAATGAAATTTGGTTGCTGATTTCTTTATTTCATATCATGAAATATGGAAATTATTATCAGAAAAGAATGAAATTCTGATTTACAACATTATTCTTGTTTCCCTCAATTATTTAACTGGCTTTGTATCCTTTATTATTTAGCAGGCAATTAAGACAGGACAGGTAAAAAAAAAGAAGAAAAAAGACTGGATGAAATATTTTGTCTTCAATGTATTCAGTCATAGTCATAAGTGTGTACTTTAAAAGGAGAAAAACATTGGACAATACCATTATTATGTTGGAGAGGAGAAAATAGTGGTATTCTTTTCCCTCAATACTTCCAACAGCTGTACACAGGGTTATCCATTGATAATTTTTATATCCTGCAAATCCCTTGAAAGCACAGTTCTAGACTTTTCCAAATTGATAGAAGTTGCCTAATGAAAAAAAAAAAGACTAATGAATGCCATTAGAAACACTCTACAAAAAAAAAAAGAAATCTGAATGAAGTCATGATAGAACTTGTTATAATGATCCAATTTCAATAATTTCCACTATAATTTCATTTAATTTATTAATTACGCTTTCCTTTATAGTCACTTGATTTTACCGTATGTCCTTGTAATTTTATACTTAAAAGAATATTGTAGGAAAGGAAGAAATCGCTTATATAAGCAATTTCTTCCTTTTCTCACAATATTTCTTGTTGCATATTTATTACACTTCGCTTCCAATTGGACCCTCTTTTCATTATTTTTAGCCTCAGGCTCATTCAATTCAGTGTTAATATTTCTTATTGTGCCAATACAAATACTATTCAAAAGATTCTAGAAATAAATTTGGAGGAAGACTGAATTGCTCCTAGTTTTAGTGAAGATATCTCTACAAAAATCTTGGAATTTTCTCTTATTGAACTCCACTTTGAACCATTAAGATCAATTATTCATGAAATGGAGTAATTTGAGAAGACAAGATGTGGAAGCTCTGTTTTCTAACCTCGTACAGGGGGGATAATAAGTAAGCCTGTAAAATGCTGTAGCTTTGGCATCATTCCTGTGTATTGACGTAACATTGGAGTACTGAGATAAATGCAAAAAACTCTGATGCACACACAAAAAGGTGTCAAAAAGGTGATAGAAGGGGGTTTAAAGACTCTGTCTAGAGTCCACAAGTAACATACTTTGAAGAGGAAATTTCAGATCCCGAGGGCCAATCTCCCAAATATAAGAGGTTGTTTCCTAGCTGCTGTTATATTGTCCTCTCACAGCTGCTTCAAATAAGCCCCTGAATATCTTTGATATTAATACAGACCAAATAACATCAATGATATTTTAAACTAGAATTAATTCATCTTGTTTGGGCAATGTTGATTTTTCACTTGTCCAGAATCTAAATTTACTTGTCCACTAAAAGGTTGATAAAAAAAAATGCTGCAATTCAGCATTTTGTCCCAAATATTTGGCCCTCAAAAGGTCATTTGTCTATTTGGTGATTGTGCAACACAGACTTCTGGATAAGTATTTGGCATTTAGTAGTTCTCGGGTCAAACACAGTTTACTTCCATAAGGAATCTACTTCCATAAGGAATCATACTGTGTGACCCAAATGCAAATGTCAGTTTTACTCCAGATATATATCGTTGGGTTACCCGGTTCGACCGTCGAATTTAGAGTTACTGCCCCTGACTGTTTAAGCCATATACATACAAATTGATATTCGTTTCAGCACTATTTCTTGAAAACTGTAGACCGGATTTTAATGAAACTTGGCACACAGCTTCACTACAAAGAGGACATGCGCATATTGTCAGGGTTACCTGGTTCGACCATTGAATTTAGAGTTACTACCCCTGTCTGTTTAAGCCATATACATACATAGTGATATTCGTTTCCGCGCTATGTCTTGAAAACTGTAGACCGGATTTTAATGAAACTTGGCACACAGCTTCACTACAAAGAGGACATGCGCATATCGTCGGGGTTACCTGGTTCGACCTTTGAATTTAGAGTTACTGCCCCTGACTGTTTAGACATATACATACAGAGTGATATTCGTTTCCGCGCTATTTCTTGCAAACTATAGGTTGATGTAGATAAAAGATAACCTGTACCTAAGTTTGATATTAACTCCATTGACAATGAAAATATGTTCGGCGGGGGATATCAATTCAACGAATTTGCTTGTTTCTGACTATTTCAGCCTGACCTTTGAACGATTTAATATGTGCAAGATGGACAGCAGCCTGGACAATCACATTGGGCATATAAATTATTCTTTGATAGTGAACAGGGATCATTAAATTGAGCCTATGGTGAAGACTCAGTCTGATCAGACTATGCTTCTGCACAGGCTGATCTGAGTCTTGATGCTGCACATTTTTATCCCCCCCATCCCCCCCCCCCCCCCTTCAGCGAAGGAGACGTAGTAATGGTCTCCATCCATCATTCCATTGTTTCATCATTCTGTCACTAAACTTGACTAGATCTCCTAAAGAATAAAAGCTATCAACTTGAAACTCTATATGTGGGTAGATCTCATTGAGGAGAAGTGCAGTACACAAGAAATACAATTCTAGCTTGCATAATTTTTGAGTTATTGAGCTTTGTTATATTAAATACTTAGGTTTTGTCCGGAGCATATCTCTAAAAGTTGAAAAGCTATCAACTTGAAACTTTATAGGTGGATAGATCTCATAGAGGAGAAGTGCAGTGCACAAGAACAGCAACTCTTGCTTGCATAATTTTTCAGTAAATTTGCCTTTGTTATATTAGGCTTCAGTTTACTATCAAGGTTTCATGGAAGGAGCGGTTGGCCGTGTCGGTTATTGCTCTTGTAAATAGTTGGAAATGTCATGCACAGGCTCATTTTATTTAAATCCACAGACAAAAAGTATAATCAGTCCTTTCTTTCTAGGTGTACAAGATCCAATCTTTGTCAATGAATAAAAATGGTAGAACACATTAAAAATCTTTTTGTTGTTGATAATTTGCTGATTACCATCTTGAGTTGAAAGCATTTTCAGAAGAGATTTCGTCTTTGCTTATTATAAGCCATTTCTTTTTCCCAGCCTTTTCATCGAGGGAATTGTTCATTTTTTCTGATTCAAGATTCCATACTTATCAGATTTTATTGTCAGTGGCAACTTTTCTGCGGAAAGGTTAAAGTATACGCAAAATTTCAAAGGCTAGAAACTTCAACCCACACAAAAATATACTGACCTTTAGCAGTTTGTCTCTGTGTAACCTTTTAAAAAATGCTAGCCTTGTAAGAATCTACTTCAGTCTTTATTAACCTATTAACATACATATTGATGGCTCAGTGCAAAACAGTTCTAACTGCCTTTAAATAAATAGGCAGTTACAACTGTTTTGCGCTGAGCCATCGATACACAATTTTGAAATCAGTGCAATCTTTCTTGTGCAATCTTAACTTTAAATGTTTCCTGTCAATAACGGACAACAAAATTAAAAAATTGGTTTAAAATTAAGGCTTCATTGGGACATGTTACAATAATATTATTGGTAATCATATTAAATCAGTCATCAGTATTGCCTTTATATAGAGGATAATTGTTTGTTTCAGTGTAAGATCGTTTTATATTCATTGAGTGAACAACAAAAGCTATATTTTCAGTGAAAATATAGCTTTTGTTGGTAAAGAAATGAAATATTAATCGATTTTACTCAAATAACAAGGGATTATTCTATTTCTTTATTGCAAAAATGAGACAAAATGACAAATTATCGCAAAGCGTGTCATTTTGTGCATGATTGCTATGTTACGTTCATTGTGATGTCACTTATTTTGCCGGGCATAGATGACGTCAGATAGGATGAAATGCACAAAAGAAGGGTATAAGTTTTTGATAATTTCACTGCTTTTGCTGTGAGATTATCAAGTGATAATCTACCGTTATTTCTAGAAAAACCACCGAAAAGCATTAAAGAAATTGGAGTAATTGCTCAGTACGAAACAGTTGTAACTTCCCATAAAATATACAGGCAGTTACAACTGTTTCATTCTGAGCCATCAATATGCATCACTCCCTCTTATATGGCGATCTCATTTTGCAAGTAAAACATTGAGGTATATGCTATATATATTTTTCTTTTCAGCGGTAAGATTTGGTCGAGTTCCTAAAAGATCAAAAAGCATGGATGAGCAGTGTGTGTCTTCCACAGATCCCTCCCTAGATCAAAGTGCTCTCGAAAACAAGCAGCTAGCCATCTACGACATCATTCTCAATGTTTCTCAGGCCCACCATGCGCATTGCGCTGTCACAGAGGAAAAACTGAAATGTTTACAGAGAAGGCCGGCAACTCTGGTAATTAACCCTTGTGATACTGATCTCGGAATATTCCTGCTTTGACAGGAGGTATGGACAAAGATCAGTCTGCACATATTTATTCAGCATGACAAGGGTTAAACTTGAAATAATGCAGCTACTGAAAACTTTTCCTGAGATTTATATCATAGCTTCAGGCTCAATACAGTAATCAAGTGTGTCTGCAAACTATCTGTTAGAGCAAAAAATAATGTGTCCGCCAGAAGGGTTTGGGGTTCAATTCTCTAATTTCCAGCTCAAGAAGTGTCTCAAAGGTGCTGTTGTGATCTGTCAATATCCATTTAGCATTGTCAATTGTATGCTGTTAACAATTTCTTAACCCTTTGCTGTTTAATCCCTGCTTTTTACGTGCCTGTGATTTTATGATTGAGAAAACATTGTGAAAAAAGAAGAAATTGCTTCTAACAAGCAATTTCTTCTTTTTCCACACTTTTTTCTACCCTACTGAATGGTTATTTTTCAAATTAAATCCACTTTAAATTTTTCGTCTGCAAACCCTTTGAATTTGGACAGGTCCAAAATTTTGTAAAACAGGAAAGGGTTAAGATATATCTTTTCGTAAACCAGAGCCCTTATTTTGATGAAACATGAGGAATTATTCTTGAGTGAAGCTCTACCAAACTAGAGGGCAGACAGTATTCATATATGGTTGGTAACATCATCTAGAGGACATTTATTAAGTTTAATTGGGTTTAATTTGGGCTCTACCCTGGTAGTGTGTTGCATCACATTTTCATTGGGAACAATGAGGGATATCTTTTAAAATCTCCTCTGAAATCTTAGAACAGAAGGCTTACATATTTGGTATATGACATCACCTAGTTGACCTCTACCAAGAATGTAGATAGCTCTTCCTTAAACTTAGGCTTGACCTAAGAACATCCCTTTTTAGCTCACCTGAGCACGAAGTGCTCAAGGTGAGCTTTTGTGATCGTAGAATGTCCGTCGTCAGTCGTGTGACGTGCGTCGTCCGTCGTCCACAATTTCTTTAAACATCTTCTCCTCCTAAACCAGTGGGCCAATCTTGATGAAACTTAGCAGGGATGTTCCTTGGGTCAAGCTCTACCAAAGTTGTTCAAATAAATGAAATCCACCCTTAACTTTCCCTTAACCCTTAACGAAAAGGGTAAAAATATGAAAATCTTTCAAAATCTTCTTCTCTGAAACCAGAAGGCAGACAGCTTTCATATTTGGTATGTAGCATCATCTAGTGGACCTCTACCAAGTTTGTTCATATCAAGACCCTTGGATCATATTTGGGCGTTGCCCGGGCCCAACCCTTTTTACATAGAATGAAAGAGCGAAAATCTTTAAAAATCTTCTTCTCTGAAACCAGATGGCAGACAGCTTTCATATTTGGTATGCAGCATCACCTAGTGGGCCTCTACCAAGTTTGTTCATATCAAGACCCTTGGGTCATATTTGGGCTTTGCACGGGTGCATCCTTTTATCTCTTATGAGCACGAAGGGTAAAAAAATGAAAATCTTCAAAAATCTTCTTCTCTGAAACCAGATGGCAGACAGCTTTCATATTTGGTATGTAGCATCGTTTAGTAGACCTCTACCAAGTTTGTTCATATCAAGACCCTAGGATCATATTTGGGCTTTGCCCGGGCCCAACCCTTTTTACATAGAATGAAAGAGCGAAAGTCTTTTAAAATCTTCTTTAATCGAAACCAGAGGACACACTGCTTTCATTTTTGGTATGTAGTATCATCTAGTGGGCCTCTACCAAGTTTGTTCATATCAAGACCCTTGGGTCATATTTGGGCTCCACCCGGGTGCATCCCTTTCAGCTCATCTGAGCACGAAGGGTGAAAATAGGAAAACCTTCAAAAATCTTCTTTTTTGAAACCAGTAGGCAGACAGCTTTCATATTTAGTATGTAGCATCATCTTTTGGACCTTTTCCAAGTTTGTTCATATCAAGACCCTGGGTTCACATTTGGGGTCCACCCGGGTGCATCCCTTTTTACATAGAATCAAAGAGCAAAAAAGCATAGCTGTCTTGCTCTTTGCTGAAAACGTTCCATGGTAGTGATCTTAGGCAATTATCTTCTTTTTGACATCTGTCTATCTAATTAATGTGATGTCCCAGGGGTCAAAGAGACTCAGGTGAGCGATCTAGGACCATCTTGGTCCTCTTGTTATGTAAAAAGAATGAAGAAAAATCTTTTAAAGTCTTCTTCTCAATATCTAAAAGGCAGATGGCTTATCAAGTGTCTTCATATCATGTCCCTGGGTTCAAATTTCAACACCATGTGTATTAACATTGCAATGTAGAAGGAAATCTTTAAAAATATGCTTCATGAAACAAGAGGGCAATCAAAAGACTCAGATGAGAATTATACTTTCATGGTGTTCTTGTATAAGAATGATTCAGAAATTTGCTTTAATACAGTTTTCAGTAGGTGATCTTCTACACCGTATTAAGTACCATTTTTAGCTCACCTGAGCACAAAGTGCTCAAGGTGAGCTATTGTGATCACTCACCGTCCGTCGTCCGTCCATCTTCCGTCCGTCTGTCCGTCCATCCATCTGTCCGTCTGTCTGTCCTTCCGTCTGTCCGTCCGTCAACAATTTCTTTAAACATCTTCTCCTCCTTAATCACTGGGCCAATCAAGCTGAAACATGGCAGGGATGTTCCTTGGGTGAAGCTCTTCAAAAGTTGTTATAAGAATTCAATTCCATTCCATTCTATAAATAACTCTGGTTGCCATGGTAACGGAAAGGCTGAAAATTTTAGAAAAAACTCATCTCCTCCTAAACCATTAGGCCAATCAAGTTGAAACTTGGCAGATATGTTCCATGGGTGAAGCTCTTCAACAGTTTTTAGCTCCA
Source organism: Fragum whitleyi (assembly GCA_948146395.1). Classification (NCBI taxonomy): domain Eukaryota; kingdom Metazoa; phylum Mollusca; class Bivalvia; order Cardiida; family Cardiidae; genus Fragum; species Fragum whitleyi. Next base: position 27,048,123 of record OX411551.1, on the reverse strand, counting down.
CTGGCTGAAAGCCACTGGGGCTATTGTCATGGCGTTGTGTCCGTCGTGCGTCCGTCCGTCCGTCCGTGCGTGCGTGCGGTCGTAAACTTTTCTTTAAAAATCTTCTCCTCAGAAACTACTGGATGGATTTCAACCAAACTTCACAGGAATCCTTGGGTAACCCTCCTTCAAAGTTGTTCAAGAAATTTTGATCCAATGAAAAACATGGATTTAATGGGCGTGGCTAATTTCCAAATATGGTAAAAAGTGAGTTTTCTCAGATTCTAATCAATGGATACCAATTAAATTTTACATGAATGATCCTTCGGTGACCCTTTATCAGTCTACAAAAAATCATTGTGATCGGTTGGAAAATATGTATTTTATGGGCGGAGGTCAATTCTCTATATGTTATATAGTGGAAACTTTGAAAATCATTTTCTCAGAATGTAAGTGATGGATATCAACCAAATTTCACTGGAATGATCCTTGAGTGACCCTTTATCAGTCTACAAAAAAATCATTGTGATCGGTTGGAAAATATGCATTTTTTGGTCGGAGGTCATTTCTCTATATGTTATATAGTGGAATCTTTGAAAACCATTTTCTCAGAATGTAATTGATGGATATCAACCAAATTTCACTGGAATGATCCTTGAGTGACCCTTTATTAGTCTACAAAAAATCATTGTGATCGGATGGAAAATATGCATTTTATGGGCAGAGGTCATTTCTCTATATGTTATATAGTGGAATATTTGAAAATCATTTTCTCAGAATCTAATTTTTGGATATCAACCAAATTTCACTGGAATGATCCTTGAGTGACCCTTTATCAGTGTACCAAAAATTATTTTGATTGGATGAAAAATATGCATTTTATGGGCGGAGGTCATTACTCAATATGTTAAATAGTGGAAACTATGAAAATCTTTTTCTCAGAATGTAACTGATGGAATCATTTTCAACATCAGTAGAACCCCAAATATCTAAAAATCTAGTCAAAACATTTATTTGCTTTTACAAGAATTTCATGCCTGTGGAGCGACTCAAGCCATTCATGGCTTTCTAGTTAAAAGAATTCAATTTCATCTAGAACTCTGGTTTCCACGGTTACGGAAAGGTTGAAAAATGGCCGAAAATCTTAGAAAAAATTCTTCTCCTCCTACACCTCCAGGCCAATCAAGGAAACTTGGCAGAGATGGTTCTTGGGTGAAGCTCTTTAAAAGTTGTTAAAAGAATTTATTTTCATCAAAAACTCTGGTTTCCATAGAAAGGGAAAGGTTGAAAAATGGCCGAAAATGGTCGAAAATCTTAGAAAAAATTCTTCTCCTACTAAACCACTAGGCCAATCAAGCTGAAACTTGGCAGAGATGTTCCTCGGGTGAAGCTCTTCAAAAGTTGTTATAAGAATTCAATTCCATCAATAGCTTTGTTTGCAATTAAAAAGAATATCAAATTGCAGTAGGAGGAAATTAAAGTCTGTTTCTTTTAAATCCACCCTAAATGTACATCAGACAATCTCTGGTATTTATAACATTCTTGACAAGTTATAAGTTGACTTACTCAGGTGAGCGATATAGGACCATCATGGTCCTCTTGTATAATAGATTTACAAATAAAATTTATGATTTGTCCTGATAGGAAAGGTTTCAATAAGTTAAGGTACCAATATAAGCGGCCATCACAGCACAGTAACTGTTGTAAGTCCACTGGACTCCCAATTATTTGGTCTCTGATTCGATCCCCAGTATCAGCACACATCCTTTTGGTCAATTCTCTCTTACCAAAGGGTGTAAAATTGTAAAGCTATGTTGGGTGAGCAGCTGGAGGCTCAAAAAGAATATCATAGCAGTACTGGTGGGAAAAACTAGGGATCTATCGTTAGGTTCTCCAGCCAAATGACTGAAAAATATTAAAAGCAGTGTTACACCACCATCCATACAGATCAGGTAACTGTGAATCATTTGTAAAAATGATTTATGTATATTCTTTATGAGCTTTTATTCATTATGAATTTTCTGATTTAAATTTGATGTCTTTTAGGCCCTTTTCCCTTTAATTTGAGGTGAATTTCCTCTAAACAATCAAATAAATGATTGTTTAGAGGAAATTAATCTCAAATTAGAGAAGAAGTCTCAAAAAGTTCCTCAAATTGACGTATTTGAAGTGGGTTTTCTTAGAAAAAAAGGAGGGGTGCTACTATCAGGGAGGGCACTATTATTAGAGGAAATATGGTAAATATGGTTTTAACACCTATATAGTCTAATAACACGGGGGGTGATGTCCATAATCGGAGCCACCGGCTCCGCTTTCAAAATCATGTGTGGAACTTTCGCTCCACATGTGGTTCCGACTATGTAGATGTAAACATTTCATATTTTGAATGAAAAATGGGGTAGGGAGTCGGGATTTCCTCATTTATGTCATATTTCATTCATTAATCATAAAAAAGTCGAATGCTATTCGACCAGTAATACATTTTGCAACGTAAACGTACTCAAAAAATGTAAGAACGCTCGTTGGTTTTTGTTAAAAATGATTTCTTCTGGGAGCAGTCTTGATTCAGGAATGTGAAAACACGTGGTTTTTACCTCCAAAATGCAAATTCTGAACAGAATTAATAACGCAAACCATTGTTTTCAGTGTACACGAGTTTAACAAAACAACCACTATACTCAAACCAAATGTACTTTTCTGCAATATGATATATATCAAAGAAAATTGCTTGGTTCCGATTATGTGGATTGGCTCCGATTATGTTCCCTGGCTCTGAAGTTGTGGAGTGTCTTCTTCTTCTTCTTGCATATGCCCCCAGAGCCTTAAATATGAAGTTTCTGTTAGTTTCATGGGGCGCTTTTTTCTCGTCATTCCATGGCGCACGTTGTCTATTTTACGCCTCACCTTTCTCGTTTATTCATAGTTCTTTTACCTCCAAAATACAATATTCTGAACAGAATGTCTGATGTAGACCATTGCTTTCAGTGTGTACGAATTCAAGAAAATAACCACAGTATTCTAGAAAATTGTTCTTTACTAAAATTTTAGATAGTTGAAAGAAAATTATTTGTCTCTAATTATGTACCAATGCTCCAATGTCTTGGAGTGCCTTTAGGGACCGAAACTCATAATTACTTGCCTAAAAACGTATATATTTATTTAGTTAGTTAGTTAGTGAGAAAAGGAATGACACCGTAGACATACTTATTGAATAGTTGTACAGTTAACAACATCATGAAATTGACAAGGTGAATGATTTAGGAATGATTTTGGAGAGAAAGTGAATGAGTGTGTGGAGTGAGTTTTGAGTGAAATTAAAGGGATGTAATTCAATATTGTTAATTTTGTTCAAGATGATAAAAAATAGCAATATAAATTACCTCCCTTTCATAAAACATACGTACTTTTCTGTTTATACGTCTTCGTAGACTTATCAGACAATTGAAAGTCCACACCAGCTATTAAAATTGTAAAATAATTAGATCGATTTGAATTTATTGTTGAAAGTCTTGGACGATTTTTAAATGTTTTCTAATGATTCCGGAGCGTTTTTGATCGATTTGAGTGAGTGTTTGGAATGAATGAATGTAGTGCTGAGTGAATGATTAAGAAATATTTTGATCGGAACGAATGTCAATTTCACGATGTTTTTAACTGTAAGCGCGGGAAGGCGACTTTCCCTAGGAGCAAATCCCAACATTGTTATGCATTCAATGTTCATGTTGCCTCGATCTAACTCAAAATCTTGGTTTTTCGCTCCTTTTTTTTTACTCTCTTTGTAAACTCGTTTTCGATAAGCTCGAGTTTGAAATGAGTCCTCACTTTAAGGAGGTGTTCACGAATTAAATCCACAATGGCATGAGATGAATAGACCATAAAAATGACTTATTTACAGGGATTCACCCTTTTGCTATTGCTTTTGAAGCAGTCGACAAACGGCCCAGATACCTCATCTTTGTGGTTCACTGTCACCATGAGTCCATGATAACCTTTAAAAAAACTATGACCTGGAGAGTAAAAAGTTTCCGGTCATAACACAAATTGTAGTACAATCCGTCCTCCCCATCCAGTCAGCACCGAAGTTCGGCATCAGTAGTTGTTATTATCCGCGTTTTAACCTTTATGACCCCCTCGTGTCCTTGATTTTAATCGCGTAAAGGAATCAGTTTATTATGTCTATGCGCAATGACGTCCCGAAATTCATTTTTTCGCTATCGCAAAACTCGAAAACTTGGCTTTATCTGATAAATATTTTCACGGTTTGTCGTTTCCACCTTTATAAGCTGTATTACTCGACAAACTTGACTTTCGTACGATGCATTCGATCTCCTGCATGAGAAAACATTATTTATAACGAAAACCTTCTTTAAGTTATACCGATGCCTTCTCTTTCACCGACCAGACTTATCTCAAACTCAAGCATATCAGAAACGAGCTTGCAATGATGCAGACAAACATTCTGGAAAAGTTTTATGACATAAGGGCAAGTTATGTGGCCTCTACAGCGAACAGAATGTTTTTCTTAGATATGACCCCTTAACATCATTTTTAACCGCACTTGACCCAGTTTACAACATGACCAAGATTTGATGAAGACCAACATTCTGACCAAGTTTCGTGATATTGGGGCCGAAAATGTGACCTCTAAAGTGAACAGAGGGTTTTGAAGATATGATCCCTTGACCTCAATTTTGACCCCACTTAAACCAATTTTGAATTTGTCCGAGATTTGATGGAGACAAACATTCTGATGACGTTTAAAGACATTTTGGCCAAAATTGTGGCCTCTGAAGTGCACACAAGACAATTGCTAAAATTTGACCCTTTTCATTTACAAGACCCCATTTTTGACCCCACTTGACCAAATCTCAAACTGGACCAAGATTTGATGGAGACAAACATCCTGACCAAGTTTAAGACATCTGGACCAAAAAGGTGGCCGCTAGAGTGCACACAAATTGGTGACGGACGAAGGACGCCGGACACAGCTTGATCACAATAGCTCACCATGAGCACTTCCTGCTCAGATGTGCTAAAAATGCTAAGAATCGAACAAAAAGGGAGTTTTAAGAATCATTGAGTCCTTTTTTGTAAGATATATTAATCGTATTTCTTGAAATATGTATCAAATGAACGCGAATTTTGCAACATCTTTTTCTGATACCACTCACAAAATATATCTGATAAAATTTCATGGAATTATCGACGTTGAAAAAGTGTTAGTAGTGACGTTGTTAAAATTGGAACGCTAAAGCGTGCGAAGTATAAGCAAGAAAAAACATTGACAGGCTCCGAAGAAATCTTTATATCTCTTCACATTTAATCCTGGATTATAGTCCGACAATTCTCTTGCACGTACATGTACTAAGTAATATCAATGAAGCTGACTGTCTATTGTAATAAAAGTAAAAATGTAGAAGTGAAACGTAACAAACGTAACTTTCAACTTGGAATGATGATAAAAATGAAACTAGTAGAAATTTCATATTGAAGATGTTATATGGAAGAAGAAGAAGACACTCCACAACTTCAGAGCCAGGGAACATAATTGGAGCCAATCCACATAATCGGAACCAAACAATTTTCTTTAATATATATCATATTGCAGAAAAGTACATTTGGTTAGAGTATTGTGGTTGTTTTGTTAAACTGGTGTACACTGAAAACAATGGTCTGCGTTATTAATTCTGTTCAGAATTTGCATTTTGGAGGTAAAAAACACGTGTTTTCACATTCCTGAATCAAGACTGCTCCCAGAAGAAATCATTTTTAACAAAAACCAACGAGCGTTCTTACATTTTTTGAGTACGTTTACGTTGCAAAATGTATAACTGGTCGAATAGCATTCGACTTTTTTATGATAAATGAATGAAATATGACATAAATGAGGAAATCCCGACTCCCTACCCCATTTTTCATTCAAAATATGAAATGTTTACATCTACAAAATCGGAGCCACACGTGGAGCGGAAGGAAGTTCCACACATGATTTTGAAAGCGGAGCCGGTGGCTCCGATTATAGACATCACCGCCCGTGAATAAGCTGAACTCCACACACTTAAACAGCATCTTTCTACCAATCCTTGATGCACTTTTGACAATTCACAAGGGTTTAGAAAAAAGAAATCCTCATCAAATGTTGTCACACTGTCAGGTGTGAGACTGAATAAAGATGGGAGATAATTTCCTTGGGGGAATATTTATATTCCTGCTCTGAATACAAAGGCAGGCAGTCTTGTTTAATGTCTGCTCATTGACATTTACACTATTTCTCTTAAAAGCATTGCACTCTGGAAATTTATTTCTGGAAAATCTGATTTTTAGCTCCACTGGCTGAAAGCCACTGGGGCTATTGTCATGGCGTTGTGTCCGTCGTGCGTCCGTCCGTCCGTGCGTCCGGTCGTAAACTTTTTCTTTAAAAATCTTCTCCTCAGAAACTACTGGATGGGTTTCAACCAAACTTCACAGAAATGATCCTTGGGTGACCCTCTTTCAAAGTTGTTCAAGAAATTTTGATCCAATGAAAAACATGGATTTAATGGGCGTGGCTAATTTCCAAATATGGTAAAAAGTGTCTTTTCTCAGGTTCTAACAAATGGATATCAACCAAATTTTACATGAATGATCCTTGGGTGACCCTTTATCAGTCTACCAAAAATTATTGTGATTGGATGAAAAATATGTATTTTATGGGCGGAGGTCATTTCTCTATATGTTATTTAGTGGAAACTTTGAAAATCATTTTCTCAGAATCCAACTGATGGATATCAACCAAATTTTACATGAATGATCCTTGGGTGACCCTTTATCAGTCTATCAAAAATTATTGTGATCGGATGAAAAATATGTATTTTATGGGCGGAGGTCATTTCTCTGTATGTTATAAAGTGCAAACTTTGAAAATCATTTTCTCAGAATCTAAATGATTGATAGATATCAACCAAATTTTACATGAATGATCCTTGGGTGACCCTTTATCAGTCTACCAAAAATTATTGTGATCAGATGAAAAGTATGTATTTTATGGGCGGAGGTCATTTCTGTATATGTTATATTGCAAACTTTGAAAATCATTTTCTCAGAATCTAAATGATGGATATCAATCAAACTTCATTAGTATGATCCTCGGGTGATCCATTATCATTCAGCCAAAAATTATTGTGATTTGAAGAAAAATATGTCTTTTATGGGTGGAGGTCATTTCTCTATATGTTATATAGTGGAAACTTTGAAAATCATTTTCTCAGAATCTAAATGATAGATATCAACCAAATTTTACATGAATGATCCTTGGGTGACCCTTTATCAGTCTACCAAAAATTATTGTGATCAGATGAAAAATATGTATTTTATGGGCGGAGGTCATTTCTCTTTATGTTATATAGTGCAAACTTTGAAAATCATTTTCTCAGAATCTAAATGATGGATATCAATCAAACTTAATTAGTATGATCCTCGGGTGATCCATTATCATTCAGCCAAAAATTATTGTGATTTGAAGAAAAATATGTCTTTTATGGGCGGAGGTCATTTCTCTATATGTTATATAGTGGAAACTTTGAAAATCATTTTCTCAGAATCTAAATGATAGATGTCAACCAAATTTTACATGAATGATCCTTGGGTGACCCTTTATCAGTCTACCAAAAATTATTGTGATCGGATGAAAAATATGTATTTTATGGGCGGAGGTCATTTCTCTATATGTTATTTAGTGCAAACTTTGAAAATCATTTTCTCAGAATCTAAATGATGGATATCAATCAAACTTAATTAGTATGATCCTCGGGTGATCCATTATCATTCAGCCAAAAATTATTGTGATTTGAAGAAAAATATGTCTTTTATGGGCGGAGGTCATTTCACTATATATGTTATAATAATGGAAAATTTGAAAAACTTTTCAACATCAGTAGAAGCCAAAATATCTAAAAATCTAGTCAAAACTTAGATTTGCTATTACAAGAAATTCAAGCCTGTGGAGCGACACAAGCCATTCATGGCTTTCTAGTTTATTTGAAAATTTTTGTGAAACAAATTTAAAAAAGAAATTGAGGATGGCATTCAATCATACCTTTCCATACTGAGAGTATTGTCTTAAATATTGAAATTATCGGAGGGATAGCTCCAGACTTTAAAAGTATTTTTTTAGCTTGGCTGTTTTTGGAGAAAACCTGACGTATTGCTATAACCTTGGCATCATCGTCATGAAAAAACTTTTACATTTTGTGATATCTCTGTTAATACCAAAAGTATTCAAATTAAAATTTGCACACATGTTGACGATCAAAAGAACAACCTTTACTACCAAGAGGGATAAAAGATGAATTTTTCGACTTAGACCTTTGACTTAGACTTTCTGGCACCCGACAGCTGAGCAGGGCACCAGGAGGAGGTTTTAGGAAACCCTTTTAAAAGAGCCTGTGTGTGACATTTCCAACATTTTCAAGAATGTGCTAGGTAAAGACTGGCCAGTCTGTGTATCAGCACAGTCTGATCAGAGCCTTCACTATGTGATTTGTAGATAAAATAGGTTTCAAAGTATCTGTAGACAACCAAGCAGTCTACTAATGACTCTGTGTAAATGTCTATGCTGCTAAATGTTTGTTTCTCAAACAGATGTCAAATTGTTGGAAATGTCACGCACAGGCTCAAATGAGCATGAAGTTGTCTCAATGATAAAGAGAAGCTGTTGACAAGCCATTTCTTTTTGTCCTACAATATTTTCTAGAGAAAATGCAACGCTCATTTAAAAGAGTTCAATATAGATATATAAATGAGTTGATATCAATTAGATATTCTTTGGTTTGTCTTGTGCTTTTAGAGAAAGCTTCCTGTCTGTTCAGTTTGGAAACCCACCAGGAGTAGTACTGGTGTGAGAAAATTAGTTGCTCCAGCCAATGCTATATAATTGAAAGATTGTTGAGAGCAGTATAAAACCCCATTCAAACAAACAGTTTTTGACCCTGTATTACATGTGCTCAAAATGGCCCCTTTTCCCTTGATGGGTAAGATTTAAGAAAATAAAATATTTTTTTTTGAAAGGATGTATATAACAATGAATGTTATTGAAATAAAATGCAAAAAAATAGTTTATGAGAAGAGAAAAATCCTAGTTGTCTGAAACATGCTTTCAGTATGATTGATTTACCATTTCTCACTGTCAACATTAAAATTCATCTGTCATGTGAAAATGGTCCATCTATGATTTGAAAATAGAGTGGTTCTAAAAGATATCAGCCATAAGTCAAGACAATTTGTATAAGAAGATGGAATGATAATTTTAAGAAAATATGAATACTGTATATCCTCAGCTAGTGTAATCAGCACAGTCTGACCAGAGGCAACACTTGGTTGGTGCTTTTTCATTTTATGTGTAACGTGTAAACATGTCATGCTGGAAATAAAAGCCTTTATAAAATTGTATTGCAATCAAAGTGCTGTAAGCTCTAGATGCACTTATTATGACTCTGTTTTTGAATTGAAAAATATTATCTTAAACTGATGTGGTTTAAAAAAAAATATGGTGGCATGGACTGAGATCAGACTGCACAAATGGGTATGTGGTTTCGGCTGTCTAGAGGTAGAGCATCAGCCTCTTGACCTAAAGATCTGGAGTTGGATTCCGGGTGTTGGATATTGATCTGGGTTCGAGCACTGGTGAATTTTCCCGGAATCAGAATTGAGAGGGATTAATCAAAATTGTTTCCTAATCAATGTAAAATAATGGGTTTAAACCATATGTCCATAGCAGGAATATTCTGGGTCTAGCATAAAACTGAGCTGTAACAGATAGGGAAGAGCTAATTTTTTGGGCTATGGCTATGCTTGTTGTTTTAATTATGTCCTTTTGATTATATTCATCAGAAAATAATTCCTAACAATCATTTTCTTCTTTTCTCAAAATATTTTCTTCAAGTTACATTCACATTTCATCTTCATCTGCAACATCTTAATTTTGACTGATCTAAAATCCCGAAAAAGTTGAAAGTGTGAGAGTGACTTTTTATACGCCGCCAGAGGCGGACGTATATTGACGTCATCTTCTCCGTCTGTCCATCCATCCGTCCGTCCGTACGTCCCTCCACTTTTCTTGTCAACGCAACTCCTCCTAAACTACTGGCTGGATCTTCTTGAAACTTGGTCAATGTTATCACCTCAATTGGTAGATGTGCATGAAGGAAGGATTTTACGGTTCGTTGATTTTTGCCTGAGTTATGCCCCTTGATAACTTAGTATCTGGGTCCACTTTTCTTGTCAACGCAACTCCTCCTAAGTTTCTGGCTGGATCTTCTTGAAACTTGGTGGATGTTATAACCGAAATTGGTAGATGTGCATGAAGGAATGATTTTACGGTTCGTTGATTTTTGCCTGAGTTATGCCCCTTTAAAACTTAGTCTCTGGGTCCACTTTTCTTGTCAACGCAACTCCTCCTTAGTTTCTGGCTGGATCTTCTTGAAACTTGGTCAATGTTATCACCTCAATTGGTAGATGTGCATGAAGGAATGATTTTATGGTTCGTTGATTTTTGCCTGAGTTATGCCCCTTTAAAACTTAGTCTCTGGGGCTTATTGCCTCAGTTATGCCCCCTTAAAATTTAGTCTCTGGGGCTTATTGAAATTGCAGCCTTGTGAATGCAACTCTTCCTAAGTTTCTGGCTGGATCTAAATGAAACTTGGTGGATGTTATAACCGAAATTGGTAGATGAGCATGAATTAAGGATTTTATGGTTAATTAATTTTACCCTAAAATATGCCCCCTTAAAACTTAGTATCTAGGGCTTATCGAAATTGCAGCCTTTTGAACACAACTCCTCCTTACTTTTTGTCTTTATTTAAATGAAACTTGGTCAATGTCATCACCATAATTTGTAGATGTACATGGATCAAGGATTTTATGGCTCATTTATTTCCCTGAATTATGCCCCCTTAAAACTTAGTGCCTGGGGCTTATTGAAATTGCAGCCTTGTCTTGATTTAAATGAAACTTGGTCATTTTCAATTTGGTTCTGTCAAAATAAGTAGTTTCTACAATTATTTTCGTGAAACAGCAGTAAAGTGGTGGCGTATTTTGTGACGATGGCACTCTTGTTCTATCTTGGTACACTATTCCAGATGACAAAAATTGAGATTCCGGAGACGCCAGTCCAATTTTCTGATGACGAGCTGGAATTGCAGCGTATTTTAATGTGGCAATGTTATGCACAACTAACTACCCCAGCTGTACAAAGTGTTGTGGAATTTGTAAAACGGGTACCAGGTAAATATTGAGAGCTTGGACACATTGTTTTGTAATTCTGGATTTAAACCTGCAAAATAAACTTAATGTGATGGAAGAGCACTGTCCATACATACTGATATAAATGCCTAGTTATTGTTTGTACTGCTTGAAGTAATCATGGGAAAAGCATTTTGGTTTCGTTAATGTGTTGTAAGTCATATTTTGTATGAGGACTATAACAGCACTCAATCTTAACCAGCAGCAGTTCTTCCTACTTGAACCATTAGTGAAGGACTTTGCAGTGGCTCAGTGCTAAACAGTTATTAGCGCCTTTATGTTTATAGGCAGTTATATTTGTTTTGCGCTGAGAATTTGAAATGAAACCATGACTATTGTTATACCCAAAGACAATAACTGGATAAGGTAGGATTTTAGGATTTTAATTCATTATCTCGCTGCTTTTCTGATTGGTCTTATCAGCCTTGTCAAACTAAATTTTACAACATCTCAACCTTTGTATTGGTGTAACTTGGAGAGAAGAGTTTTCGTAAAAATGCATAATAAAATTATTATGTATTCAGTTAAAGATGAAACAATATTACGGTAATTATTTTAGCAGATATGTTAAGGTAGAGTTAAATCCCATTTCAATATCTTAATGATATACTTAATAATATTCTTTTATTTGAAAAAAATAGTAAAGGTACATTAAGTGGCCTCGATTGAAAAACTTTTAAGTCTAACACCATTTATTTTATAGTCAATTATAAGTTTAATGACCTAATATGTTAAAATAGACCAACTGAATGAGAGTTTGAGTTCAAGCGTGTCTATTCCTAGAGTGGGGGTGGGGGTGGGGCGTGTGTGTCTCCAATCACCCTGGTGCAGGCGTAAAGCTTTGGTTAGGTTTTTTTGTGAAACTGTCTCTTATTTTTGTTTCCACTAAACCTTTATCTCTGAAACTTTGCACATGCTTTTGTGGCATATCATCAATTATTAGACAAAGATTCTTTCCTCAGACATTTATTTTTATGCCCCCGTATCGAAAGATCAGGGGCATATTGTTTTACCGTTGTCCGTCTGTCCTTCTGTCTGTCCGTCCATCTGTCTGTCTGTCTGTCTGCAAAAGTTAACCAAAAAACTTAACATTGCCAATATCTTCAATCCTATTCAAGATACAAGGCTCATATTTGGCATGATGATAGATCTCAATGATCTGCATATGCTGGTACCAAAGTCAAGGTCATGTGACAAGGTCAAGGTCATCTGTCAAGGTCAAATAACTCAAAAAAATAACCAAAAAAACTTAACATTGCCAATATCTTCAAGTCTTTTCAAGATACAAGGCTCATATTTGGCATGATGATAGATCTCAATGATATGCATCTGCTGGTACCAAAGTCAAGGTCATGTGATAATGTCAAGGTCATCTGTCAAGGTCAAATAACTAAAAAAGTTAACCAAAAAACTTTACATTGCCAATATCTTCAAGCCTATTCAAGATATAAGCCTCATATTTCGCGACATGATAGATCTCAATGATCTGCATCTGCTGGTACCAAAGTCAAGGCCATGTGACAAGGTCAAGGTCATCTGTCAAGGCCAAACTTTGAAAAAAAATGCTGTAACGGGGGCATTTGTTTTTCACATACACTTCTTGTTAGTTGAATTTTAATCCTTTACAGACCTAAAAAATGTGGTCTAGTTTTAACGGTCAACTATTGCATGGTTACATAATCTCTGTTTCTACTAAAGCTTTTTCTTTGATACTTAGACCATGCTTGCACGACTAAAATAGACTTGGGGCAAAGATTAATTTTGTACACCTCCACCAATAACCACTGATTTGCTGTTATTATCCAGCACTTGGAATAGTCGAGTTTCGCTGTCCACCGACAACCCTTATTGAGTGTTGCTGCTTGTCTACAATATGACCCTTTGATTTATTTGTTGGTTTAAAGGTGTGCATTCTAGAATGAGTTGAAGTAATGGCGATTAGGGTGCCAACCAATCATAGCAGGGTTCGACACTAACTACTTAAAGCCACAAGCCAAAAGGACCTGTTAGCCTTAAATCTTATAGGTCCTTCCTGATGAAAACAGGTCCTCAAAGAAAACTTACGGCATTATCTAGCAATTAAGGAGCAAATTGTAAGAAAAACATTGTTGGAAAAGAAGAAATTGCTTATGATAAGCAATTTCTTCTTTTGCCACAATGATTTCCATTGGATAATGAAAATATCATATTGGAAAGGCAACACAATAGAAAAAAGAACTAGATAGATTAAAAATGAGATGGTCATTTCTAACAGGCCTGAAGGACCTGCAACATGGTTACGATACCAGTCATACCTAAAATCCACAGGCCTTCGGCCCGAGGACTGGTGTTAGTGTCAACCCCTGCATAGTCTCCAACCATATAGGGTGTCTACCAAAATTGTATTGTTTTGATTGCAGGTATTTCAGATTTATCGCAGGACGATCAATTAATTCTCATTAAATCAGGTTTCTTTGAAATATGGATGACTAGGATGAATCGAATGTTTAATAAGGAAGAAAATGTTGTCATATTTGAGGACGGCAGCGTCATTCAGAGAGAAGAGCTAGCTGTAGTCTATACAGTAGGTATTTCTGTGACTATTGTCAGCTGGGAAGATTCAATCTGACTGTTTTGGATAGTGTAAACTATTGTTGACTACCCTAGAATAGGCGTCACTTATATTCTATCTTTGTTGATGGATTTAGAAATAAATTACACGGTTGATCTCAAACCGTGAAATGATGTTACAGGGTTGCAAAAGCATGAATTAAATATTTTTTAGAGCATAAATTGCATAATGAATGAAATAAGACTAATTTTGATGTTCTTTATCCATCACATAAAGACTCCTATTTTCTGTGTTTACCCTTGTTATGCTGAATTAAAATCCTCTTAAAATCCTCTTTCAGAATTCAACTCGTATCAAAGTACTGAAAGCCCTGCAATCCAAGGGTGAGGGACAATATTTCTTTTTGAAAACAATTTGATGATCAACTCTGCCTTGAAAGGGGACCAACAGGTGGTGTAGACAAAGCTCAGGCTGCACATAGGTACAGGCTGATCTTTGTCTATACCTCCTGCCCAAGCAGAAATAGTCTGGGTTCAGCATGACAAGGGTTAAGGTACAAAAATTTTATGCTGGTAAAGGCATTGGAACTCTTTACATGTACTAATTAAACTGTTTCAGAAAGATATTTTGAAAAGGGAAAAACTGTTAGGCCTCCAAAAACATTGAAGACACTGTTTACAGATTCCATTGAAAATTGTCATGATTTATTTTCAGCCTGAATTTGTGACCTCATTATTTGATGTAGCAGCCAGTATAAACCATTTAAACCTTAATGATACAGAAATAGGGCTTCTAACTGCAGTCATATTAGCAACACCAGGTGAGTGATTGGCTCCCATTTAAACCTTAGTGATACAGAAATAGGGCTTCTAACTGCAGCCATATTAGCAACACCAGGTGAGTGATTGGCTGCCATTTGAACATGTATTTTACAGAAATAGGGTTTCTTACTGCAGTCCTATTAGCAACACCAGGTGAGTGGTTGACTGCCATTTAACCTGAATGATAAAAAATATGGCTTTTTACTAAGTCAAATAAGCAACACCAGCTGAGTGACTGGCTACCTTTTAATCCTGATTGATAGAGAGATATGATTTTTACAGCATTTGACAGACAATAAAAATGAGTTGATTAATGTAATATAATTTTAAATAATACTGAAATAGAGTTACTATACTCATTTTAGCAACACCAGGTGAGTGACTAGCTGTCATTTAGACTGAAATGATGTAGAAACAAGCTTCCTTATGACAGTCATTTCAGAAGCACAAGGGGAGTGCATGGCTGCCATTTACGTTCAATGATACAGAAATACTTATTCAATCTGCAGTTGTTTAGCCACACTAAGTGGATAACTGCCTACCATTTTGAAATATGATTTTACAGGAATCTAAATGGCTACCACTCAAACTTAGTGAATGACTGCCTACCATTTTGGAATATGAAATTTACAGGAATCTAAATGGCTACCACTCAAACTTAATGAATGAATGATTGCCAATTAATTTTGAGTTTTAAGGTCAATGACTGGATACTTTTTGAAGTTTAACTCGAAAGGTGAGTGATGGGTTGCTATTAAAACTTGACTGACTTTGAAATTTTAATGGTGAAAGAATGATTAGTCCATTAGTATGATCCTTGGGCTTATGTAACGGATGGATATCAATCAAATTCAATTAGTATGATCCTTGGGTAACCCATTATCATGCAGTCAAATATTATTGTGATCAGGTGAAAAATATGTCTTTTATTGGTGGAGGTCATTTCTCTATATGTTATATAGTGGAAACTTTGAAAATCATCTCAACATCAGTAGGTAGAACTCAAAATATCTAAAAATCTAGTCAAAACTTAGATTTGCTGTTACAAGAATTTCAAGCCTGTGGAGCGACTGAAGCCATTCATGGCTTTCTAGTTTATATAAAAACTTTAACATTAGCCATAACTTTTGAATGGTAAGTTATAGAGCCTTGATTTTTCACATGATGATTGCTTGGGACAAGGCCTTTCTGTTGATACTTAGCTCAAGGTCATATTTTGAGGTTTAGGTCATTTTGCAAAGTCAAATTTGTAAAATTAAAACTCACTTTAGCCATAACATTGGATTGTTAAGTCATAGAGATTTGATATTTCACATGTGTATTGCTCATGACAAGACCTGTACATGTATAAACAAGGCCAAGGTCATTGAGCAAGGTCAAGGTCATTTAGCAATCATAGATAACATAAAAACTTAAGCCTTTGGTATAACTTTTGATTGGTAGAAAGATGCTTATTGTTGAAAATTGGTATGAAGCAGCAGTTTTAGACATTCAAAATACTTAAATTTAGGATTTCCATATTCATGTACCAAACCACTGATTCGAAAAAAAAAAATGCAGTTGCGGGGGCATTTGTGTTTAACAAACACTTCTTGTTGAAAAAGCAAAACTTTTAAATTGGCTACTTTATTTTCAGATCGGCGTGGACTAACAGACTCCAAAGGTGTTGAGAACTTATGGGACAAGCTTATAGAAGCTCTAAAACTGCAGCTTAAAAGAAATCATTCCACGGAAGAAAATTTATTCGGAACTACTCTAGTGAAACTATCGGAACTACGGGCTCTAAGCTCACAACATAATGAACTTCTACAATATTACCGTAGCAACTGGCATCGCTGCAACAACCCACCTCTTGTGTCAGAAATTTACGATATTCCGAAAAATGAGCAATTACTTCAAATGAATGATAGTGGACAGCTGTGACATTGATGTGAATATGTAAGGATTGGTCAATGCACAACTATTGTCAGAGCCTGTCGATTTATAGGCATAATAGTTTTGTGCTGACTCCTGCCTTGACTTCAGGATGAAAATACAGCTCGACAGATAGAGGGGATATTTTGGATTTCAAATAAGATTTCTTCAACTATACTTTTACAAAATCTATGTTGTGGGTACTCATTTGAATCGTCTTGTCAAGACGATTCATATGAGAACCCACAACTAGGGTTTCATTGAGAAATAAAGATTTTGTCCCTCTTATCTGTTTTTCTGAAATGTGTGCCAAGTGGTTGAGAAAATTAATGTGACCCTGCTTTGTACAAGCAGTCACATGTAAGGTGGGGTAAAATGTCCAAATATATGCGAGCAATTGTACATCCTGAGGGCAGGGCTGGATAAACAGATTAGACACATTAGTATTGTATGGATAAAGTGATAAATCAAGGGCTTAGTTTTGAAAAATTGTAAAGGAATATTCGTTTTAAATGTATATTTTGGATCAATGCTATAGCTTTGGGGGCTATATATAGAATTGAATGTCGCCATAACTTGATTGTTAAGTTTTTGTTGGCTTTCAAAGAAAGAAAATAAATGTGAAAATCTATGTTTTGAATTAGGCAAACTGTTACCAAACCATATTTCTCAAATGGCTATTTAGAGAGACAGGTCCTTACTAACACTGTAGATCCAGGTCAAATAGCAAAAATGGCTAAAGTTGGTCATAACCTAGAGCTCATGTCAAATAGTTTGTAACAAAACATGCAAGAGTCAAATGTTATTTTGTACTTGATCCAATAGATAAGTTAGTCATGGTAATTTTAGTGTAACTTATTTTCAAGAATTTGTGTTTTACATTTTAATCTAGTTCAAGTAAATACAAAAAACAATTCAATAACATGTAAGTAGGTTTTATGACCAAAAATATATCAAATTGATGTACCTAAAAGAAGAAAACTTTTATTGGGAGAATTATGGTTTGTTATATTTTAGCTTTTTTTCAATGTATCAGACATAATTTGTCTGTTTAATTCTGAAATCTTGTAACTACAGCTTGAATCAAGCTGAAGTCACAGGGTTTTTGAATTGAACTGAGTATATGCTGTTATTGTCTGCAGCTAATCACAGTATTGCTTTTACTGTAAATCAAAGTGCAGGGATGTTTATAATTATTATTAATTACAGGGCTCTTGTTGAGAGCCCTTTTACTTACAAATCCTCATTAATGCGATCAGCACTGTAATTCATTATTAATGAGCCTATGTTTGACTAGAGCTGGGACTAGATATCTCGTTATTAGCTCCACTGGCCGAAAGGCCAGCGGGCTATTGTCATGGCGAGGTGTCCGTCGTCCGTGCGTCCGTGCGTGCGTCCGTGCGTCCGTGCGTCCGTCCGTAAACTTTTACTTTAAAAATCTTCTCCTCATAAAGTACTGGATGGATTCCAATCAAATTTCACAGGAATGTTCCTTAGGTGACCCTCTATCAGATTCCTTCAAAGATTTTTAATCGGTTGAAAATCATGGCTGTAGTGGGCGTGGCTAATTTCCATATACGGTAATAGGTGGCTTTTCTCAGAAACTAATTGATGGATATTTACCAAACTTCACATGAATTATCCTTGTGGGGCCCTCTATCAGCCTACAAGAAATCATTGTGATCAGATGAAAAATATGTATTTTATGGGCGGAGGTCATTTCTCTATATGTTATATAGTGAAAACTTTGAAAATCATTTTCTCAGAATCTATTCGATAGATATCAACCAAATTTTACATGAATGATACTTGAGTGACCCTTTATCAGTATAGCAAAAATTATTGTGATCGGATGAAAAACGTGTATTTTATGGGCGGAGGTCATTTCTCTATTTGTTATATAGTGAAAACTTTGAAAATCATTTTCTCAGAACCTAATTGATAGATATCAACCAAATTTTACATGAATGATATTTGAGTGATCCTTTATCAGTATAGCAAAAATTATTGTGATCGGATAAAAAATATATATTTTATGTGCGGAGGTCATTTCCCTATATGCTATATAGTATAAACTTTGAAAATCATTTTCTCAGAACCTAATTGATAGATATCAACCAAATTTTACTAGAATGATTCTTTATCAGTCTATTAAAAAATATTGTGATCAGATCAAAAATATGTCTTTTATGGGCAGAGGTCATTTCTTCATATATAGGGTAAAACAAACTATCCTGAAAAGTTAAACAGATGGATTAGATATCATGGAAATTTTATTTCTGTGAAGTTGTATCAGTCTGCAAAAAAATATTTGATAAGATGAACAGCATATTTTTTTTATTGGTAGAGTGTATTATAACATATAAAATGAATATTTGATCACCCTTTTGGTATCTTCTCAATGATGAATTTTTCTAGACTTGTTAAATTTAATAGGTGTAATGATTATAGATTAGAAGTAACAAAACCTTTGTTGAAATTCAAATGTATAGAAACATTAGTTGAAATAAGTAGGCTGAGAATACCCACTCAGAATTGGTGAGTTTAGTTGAACGAAGGGTGAATCTGCACAGAGTGTAAAATGATGTTCTGACCTCCTGACATTCAGAGTGGGGTAGAAAGAGTTGTGTTTACTGCACTCTAAGGCATTGGGCAGAATAAAATAAATATATTGGATTGAATATTTTACTTCTTACTATCATTAGTTAGAATTTTGTTTTGATGACAAACAATTGTGAAGTAACATCTTTTAGTAGTGTTTAATTAAAAGTGGAAAGATCTGGAATCAAAATTTTGCAGACCAACACCAGTATATTGTGCAGTAACATTCTGTTAGGTTTGAAATTCTTATATTTGGATTTTAACAAAATATCACTAGAATGATCCTTGGGTGACCCATTATCAGACTGCACAAAATTATTGTGATTAAATGAAAAATATTTGTGTAACAGGTAGAGGTCAATTTTGTTATTCACTGATCATGAGTTTTTTATGCAGAAATATTTCAGCATATGACCCTTATTTACTTGAAATAAACATTTCACTCATTCATTCACTTCAATTCTCATTTAAACAGCTTTATCATCCTCTAATAGTCATTATTTGGATATTCAGGCCTGTGGAGCGAATCAGGCGCTCAAGCGCCTCTAGTCTGCAAGTACTCAAAGTTTCTTGATGATTAATGGCCATATATCTATCTATCAACAAAATACAAAGGCAAATCCAGAAAAGGTGGTTTAAAATCATACACACGGTTTTAAGGGGTGCAGGTGTTGTGAGTCTGTGATTTGCAAAAAAGTAGCCAGGACTCTCATAACTTATTGATGAAAGTCTGTAGGAGCATGTGGAAATCAATTTCAGAAAAGAACTGAAGACTGTTTTTTAAAGAGACTTTAATTCTTTTATGAATATGATTCCCAAAGGTACTAAGTGCAAATACAATAGTCGGGAAATTTGTAATGATTCAGGGGGTAGTTTCATCAAAACATTTAGGACGCATTTTTGTCTTACCGATGTCTTACCTCATATTTAGGATAAAAAACATGTATCACCAATCTATAAATAACTATGTTAAGTGATTTGTGTTGTTTCTGCTTCGAAAGTCATCAGTAAGACAAAAGTACGTCTTAAATGTTTTGATGAAACTGGCCCCTGGACCTTGGTAAGAACGTATTCTACCCAATATATGGGTTCTCGTCCCAGCTCTATGTGTGACATTTTCAACAATTTCAAGCATGCAAAATGAAAAGACATTAAGGTGACTGGATATCCACAAAGAGCATTGAAAATATTCTCTGACTTTTAAGGTAAGTGGACCCATAATAGTATCGCAATGTTTCTGAAGTAATGAACTTTAACAGTTTTAACCAAGGTTTCCTAATGATTTTCATTAGGAAACCTTGGTCAACATTGTGAAAGAGCATGTGTTTTGAAATGTTGAGGAACTATAAGGGGTCTACTACCTTAAAAGAGATGAGAAATTTGGTATCCAATGAGTACGTAGTGATCCACATAAGCTTAATGAGTCAATGTGTTGCAATGTGAAATTGTGGGAAATAATTGAATACTGGCTCTACCATCATCAAACAATCAATCAAATTAAGCAAATCTTATTCAATGACTTGCACACAGCTCAGGACTTTCTATACTCTTGTACTTGTAGGTCATTGATGATAAAAGTTTTGGGATGTGTTAAAGTTGAAAATGAAAATTGCAAACCAGTGTTC
Source organism: Fragum whitleyi (assembly GCA_948146395.1). Lineage (NCBI taxonomy): Eukaryota > Metazoa > Mollusca > Bivalvia > Cardiida > Cardiidae > Fragum > Fragum whitleyi. Next base: position 27,027,355 of record OX411551.1, on the reverse strand, counting down.
ATATAAACAGTTGTTTGTATACATTTGCTTTGGTTTTGTACTCATGAATATTCATTAGATAGATGGCTATGTAAATACTGGCAAGTATTTTTCCTTTCTCTTTATTTTTGACTGGTTATATTTTGCATTTATTGAAAAGGAATTTTGCAATGAATCATGGCATGATATAAGGAAATATGGCAAAATTGCTTTTAAAACTTTGATTTTGGAAAACTTAGTGGAGGAAGATTTTATCATGCCCCCCCCCCCCCCCTCTCAAGGAAGAGGGGGTAAATTGTTTTGCACCTAAGGTCAGTCACTCTCTCAATAAGTATGCAAGCAAGAATCATGAAACTTCACAGGTGGATAGATCTCATGGAGGAAAAGTGCAGTGCACAAGAACCATAACTCTACTCATCATATTTTGTGAGTTATTGACGTTTGTTGATCTACAAAGAATAGGCCATTGGCCTGTTTTTTTAGGGTACATAAATGTTTTACAAACATCCCATTATTTTTTCTGAATAAAATTTTCCATATTAAAATTTCATTTAGAAAATACCTCGAGAATAAAACAAATGCACAAAAAAATCTTACATTACCTGTTTTTAACAGGTCTAAATGTAAAGACACTCTTGTTTGAATTTTCTGGTCACCTGACCTTTATCAAGAAAACACAATATAATATATTAGAGAAACTACATTCTCACTTTTCCTCCATTGCACTTTGTATATAACAAGGTTTCATGTATATTGACGTTGCTATATACAAAGAGTAATGGAGGAATAGTGAGAATGAAGTCTCTAACTACTTGTATTTTCTTGATAAAGATCAGATGACTGAAAGTTCAAATTCCCTGTGGAATATTATTTTTTAAATCATAAGTAAATTTAAAGAGTTTGAGATGCTCATTCTAACAATTTGATCTTGAAGCTAAGTATAGAATTGGTTAGGAAAGACAAAAGTTGATTGTTATAAAAGATAATATCTTATTTCCACCAGTTTTTCCAAAGAATTTTTCTGGCAAATTGCAGAATGGTTGGTTGTAACTGAATGAAAGGAAACTATAAGAATCTTGAGAGAAGAGATACACAAGTAGATATAGGCATATTGAATTGCATAATTGAATTGATGAAGCAGAGGCCAAGAAAAGAGGGGTAATACCAACGTATAATCATTATTTCTCACTGAAACCCTGTATTGTAGGTACTCACACTCACACAATGAGTACCCACAACATATGGTGATTGCAATTCGTCAGTGGGGGAATCAAAACCTCGTAAATGCAGCTTATTCAAGCTGTAGTTACGAGGTTTTGAGCCCCCATTTACCAATTATTGAAGTATTTGAATCCAAAATACCCTCTCAATATTTGCCTCTGAAAAAAGACATAACACAAGATAAGGAGAATTCTAGTTAGATCTCAAGTTGTATTTGATACCGGTGCTTTGTTGTTATATCATTGTTTTGATTTGTTTTGTTCAAAGATTCTTTCTTTGTGGTATTTTGTTTGAATATTTGTTTTTGTGCAATTCAATACCTTTGAGAAATGACTAAATCTTTTTTGAGCAAATTCCTTTTAATATACTTCTATTCTCCAACTGTTAATCTGCGTCAAGTGAAAAGGGGACAATCATTATAAACTAAATTCTGTGCTAGCAAAAACTGTGACAAGGGTACTCTAGTTAAGAAGTGATTCCAACACATTAAAATGTTTGTTTTAAGATTTTGCTCTTATGAGAACTTAGTTTACAATCAATTTTGTCAAAGGTGTTGAAATTCTTATTTCATGTATAACATGTACCTCGTATATATTGTTCATCTCTTAGTTTTTAGCTAAAAGCTTTTATTCTTAGAATAATTGATTAATTTTAAGCATTTTTCTTATGTTTTTAAGTGATTAATACAAATGGTTTTATCAATGCCAAAGTAAACTCTTATCAGGGATGTTTTTCTTTACCCCTTTAGAAATATGCGACCCATCGTTTTCAAAATTTCTGATGAAAATTTGATTAAATTTGCAAAAAAGTTGAAGTTTACTCCATTCTTTTAATGAAAAAAAAACCAAAATCATTTCACAAACTAGCTGGGCTAGTAATTGGTCAGTATTTTTAAAAGAAGTGACAAATGGCATTAGAATTTGAATTATTATGCCCCTACATGCACCAATCTGGGTGATTGTGTAGCCATAGATCAACCTTTATCCTGGCTTAAAATTTTGTTTAAAACCATAATCAAAATTTTAGGACATTTTCAACAAATTTTCTAAAATTTCCCCCACAATATTCAATTAGAAAGCAGGCACTGTAGGCTTAGATCAGACTGAACACCTGTACAGTCTGATCTTATTCTACATTGCTAGCCGAAGGTTTCAGTTCATCTGGTATATACCATTAACAGCACGAGAAGGGTTAAAATGGCCTGTGTGTTATAGGTTTGAAGAACTTAAATTGATAATCTAAAGTCTGTTAACATTTTTATGCCCCCGTATCGAGAGATCGGGGGCATATTGTTTTACTCATGTCTGTCTGTCTGTCTGTCCGTCCGTCCGTCTGTTTGTCCGTCTGTCCGAAAACTTAACCAAACTTAACCTTTGCCTTATCGAGAGATCGCTGTTACGGGGGCATTCGTGTTTCACAAACACATCTTGTTAACATCATATTTAACAAACGCATACAGTTCTTTTTTCAAGCTTAGTTATTCACTGTTCTTCAATGATTCTTTTTATGGTTCAAAATTTGGTTTGCTTCATACAGGGACCTGGTAATATTTACTCTGTTTAGTACGATTGAATTTTCTCAATCTCAGGGAAAACCTCACATGCATTATGAATTTGTGGCTTTTCAAGGAAAAGAGGGCCTTGTGGGATTTACTATATTGTACTATATTATAATACCTATATCAAAATTTTGATAACTCTCCACAAAACAGTTGAAACTCTATTAACATAGAGACAGTTACAGCTGTTTTGTGCCAAGCCATCAATTTCGAAAATACATTAAAGTAAGGTAGAATGACTATTACAGGTTCAGGAACTTGACAAACAGTGACAAGTTTGACCCTTGTCAGCCTGTATAAACCAAGCCGTCTGACTAGGACTGATACTGTTTACACTTCCCATGAGGTCCCTTTTTGCTTGAAGTCATGTTAAAACAAGTATACCTCTTAATCACCTCATACAAACTTCTATGTTCTCTCTTAGAGCTCTACATTACAGGGATATTTGTGATGTTAGAATTTTCTAGATTTTAATTACTGAATTTTGATGCCTTGAGATTCAAAGATTAAAGGCATACCTGTCTTCAAAACCTAGCTAACCACTGTACATGTATTAGATGCTATGTTGATTTTTAGCTCCACTGACTGAAAGCCACTGGGGCTATTGTCATGGCGTTGTGTCCGTCGTGCGTCTGTCCGTGCGTGCGTGTGTGCGTGTGGTCGTTAACTTTTCTTTAAAAATCTTCTCCTCTACTGGATGGATTTCAACCAAACTTCACAGGAATGATCCTTTGGTGACCCTCTTTTAAAGTTGTTCAAGAAATTTTGATCCAATGAAAAACATGGATTTAATGGGCGTGGTTAATTTCCAAATATGGTAAAAAGTGAGTGTTCTCAGATTCTAATCAATGGATACCAATTAAATTTTACTTGAATGATCCTTGGGTGACCCTATATCAGTCTTCAAAAAATCATCGTGATTGGATGAAAAATATGCACTTTATGGGCGAGGTCATTTCTCTATATGTTATATAGTGGAAACTTTGAAAATCATTTTCTCAGAATGTAATTGATGGATATCAACCAAATTTCACTGAAATGATCCTTGAGTGACTCTTTATCAGTCTACAAAAAATCATTGTGATTGGATGAAAAGTATGCATTTTATGGGCGGAGGTCATTTCTCTATATGTTATATAGTGGAAACTTTGAAAATCTTTTTCTCAGAATGTAACTGATGGATATCAACCAAATTTCACTGGAATGATCCTTGAGTAACCCTTTATCAGTGTGCCAAAAGTCATTTTGATTGGATGAAAAATATGCATTTTATGGGCAGAGGTCATTTCTCTATATGTTATATAGTGGAAAATTTGAAAATCATTTTCTCAGAAACTGATTTTTGGATATCAACTTAATTTCACTGGAAAAATAGTGGAAACTTTGAAAAACATTTTCTCAGAATATAACTGATGGATATCAATCAATTGGTATGATCTTTGGGTGACCCATTATCATGCAGCCAAAAATTATTTTGATTTGATGAAAAATATGTCTTTTAATAGCAGAGGTCAATTCTCTATCTGTTATATAGCTGAAACTTTGAAAATCATTTTCAACATCAGTAGAACCCCAAATATCTAAAAATCGAGTCAAAACATTTATTTGCTTTTATAAGAATTTCAAGCCTGTGGAGCACCTCAAGCCATTCATGGCTTTCTAGTTTAATTGATCAGTGCAACACTGTCGTAAGTGCCCTATTTAACACTTACAAATACTTGTGTAGACAATTACAACAGTTAAGCACTATCCAACTAATATTCGAAATGCAAATCATTAAAAAGAATTCAACAAGAGTTTTATGATATACATGAAAGACTACTGAAACATACCTACTTTTGGCCTGATTAGTGATTACGATACAATGATCTTACTTTGCTTGATGATGATTCTTGATAATTAGCATTTGCCAATACTTAAAGGTCATCTATCAAGCTTTGGTGATCTATCAAGGTCAAATTTCTGAAATCATTTATTTCATGGCTTTTTTTGTTTCACAAGCTTTCTTGTTTCTCAGAAGCTCTACATATATGTCACGTGAACACATCATAATAATTAGTATGGTTTGATGGACATCATAATAATCTCAGAGGAATACCTATTTTAGATTTTCATTAACCTCTGTAATTTAGGGCTCTGGTTTGTAAACTAGATATTTTAAAACTTTTTCATACAGTATCTTTTTTCATGTTCTCTTTACAATGTTTTGTATAATTTGGCTGTTTTTGTATAAAGAACAGCCAAGGTATTCATTGTTTCATATATATATGTTAAATCTCTAGAAAAAGTTGTTAAATGTCTACACATAGCTTCCACTGTACGTTTGCATGAACCCTTAAAGAATTAACAGGGCACACTATGATTATCAACCTTAGCTCCTTTTATGGCAGTGGGTCTATTGTCATGATGTCAAAGCCACTGGGGCTATTATCATGGCGTTGTGTTTTCGTGCGTCCGTCCGTACGTGCGTCCATTTGTAAACTTTTTCTTTAAAAATCTTCTCCTCAGAAATTACTGGATGATTTTCAACCAAACTTTGCAGGAATGATCCTATGGTGACCCTCTTTCAAAGTTGTTCAAGAAATTTTGATCCAATGAAAAACATGGATTTAATGGGAATGGCAAATTTCCAAATATGGTAAAAAGTGACTTTTCTCAGGTTCTAATTGATGGATACCAATAAAATTTCACTTGAATGATCCTTGGGAGACCCTTCATCAGTTTACAAAAAATCATTGTGATCAGATGAAAAATATGTATTTTATGGGCAGAGGTCATTTCTCTATAATTATGTTATATAGTGGAAACTTTGGATATCAACCAAATTTTACGTGGATGATCCTAGGGTGACCCTTTATCAGTCTACAAAAAATAATTGTGACCGGATGAAAAATAAGTATTTTATGGGCGGAGGTCATTTCTCTATATGTTATATAGTGGAAACTTTGAAAATCATTTTCTCAGAATGTAATTGATGGATATCAATCAAATTTCATTGGTATGGTCCTTGAATGACCCTTTATCAGTCTACCTGAAATTATTGTGATCAGATAGAAAATATGTATTTTATGGACGGAGGTCATTTCTCTATGTTATATAGTGGAAACTTTGAAAATCATTTTCTCAGAATGTAATTGATGGATATCAATCAAATTTCACTGAATTTATTCTTGAATGACCCTTTATCAGTCTACCAAAAATTATTGTGATTGGATAGAAAATATGTATTTTTTATGGGTGGAGGTCATTTCTCTATATGTTATATGGTGGAAACTTCGAAAATCATTTTCTCAGAATGGAATTGTTGGCTATCAATCAAATTTCATTGGAATGATCCTTGAATGACCCTTTATCAGTCTTATCAAAAATTATTGTGATAGGATAGAAAATATGATTTTTATGGGCGGATGTCATTTCTCTATATGTTATATAGTGGAAACTTTGAAAATCATTTCAACATCAGTAGAACCCAAAATATCTAAAAATTTAGTAAAAACTTACATTTGCTATTACAAGAATTTCAAGCCTGTGGAGTGACTCAAGCCATTCATGGCTTTCTAGTTATAAGTTAATCTTTTCTATGAAAATCTTCTTTGGAACTACTTAGAATTTCTTTAACAAATTCCTATGTGGACCAAACTTGTACCTGTATAATCATTCATACCATTCTGTCAAGCTAGTGAATAAATAGTGTATAATCGGTTGTTATAACTTCCAAAACTATATTTCGGCGATATATAGGAGTCAGGTTTTCAGTCTGTCTGTCTGTAGCTTTTTAATTGTTCGAAGTTTTTTCAGCAACTTATAGGTGGATTTCATTGATAGTTTACAGATGTAATCAGTATCAAGCAGAGATGTTCAAGTGATATTATGATCCATTGTCTTTTGACAGAGTTGAGGTCATTTGATGGAAAATAGCGTTTTATTATTGACAAGCACTTGTAGGGGGCTATTACTCCGCTTTGCGACAATCTAAAACTGAACACTTAAAACTATATTTTCATGAGTTGCAGGGCCCGAGTGATTATAATGCTTTTCTTGTTTACTCAATCAAATGTCAATTATTGATCTTACTTTATTTTAATGCAAAAATGAGACAAAATGCGAAAATTTTAGGGCAAATTTCCTGAACCCTTGAGATGCTGAATAAAAAAATCTTCGAAAAATTATAACAAAATCAAAGTGCTCAGAGCTCTGCATGCACTAAAAGTGAGGTGGTACTCCTTTTGAAAACTAATTTTTTAAGCTTTTCTTGTTTCAAAAAAGGAAAAACAGGTGGTAAAGACAAAAATCAGACTGCACATTATTTGCAGGCTCATGTTTGTCTATAGCTCCTGCCAAGGCAGGAATATTCTGGGTTCACCATGACAAAGGTTAAAAGTGCATCATTTTGCAAGTTCTCGGCTTAGATAACGTCTGGTGAGGTGAAATGAAGGAATGGGGGGGTATAAGTTTTTGACAATTCAACTTGGCATGTGTTGATCATCACACAAGCTATCCAGACTATCAAAAGGGATTACTCTGGAAGTTTTTTTTGTAATAGTTTTGCCCTTTTTTGGACTTAGATTCTTTCCATTATCAAGGACCTGCAGCCGAGCATTGCACCCGTAAATGGAGCTCTTGTTATAACTTAAGAGCAAATCTTTTATAGATGGAGATTGTATAATCAGTAGAGGGATGTAGGTCCTTTTGTATTAAAGGACCAACAACTTACGCTTTTATTGACATGCAAAGTGTTTAAATTGAAATTTTAACTTTTCTCTCTTGTTCTAAGGGCTTACAGTATGTATAATGTCGAGTTTTTCTTGAGTTACCTCATTAATGGAAACAGAAATATCAACCCTTCACATGAAAAAGGGCCATATGAAAAGTCTGAAAAATAAATCTGCTCACAATTGAATTGACCTTGCAGAGTAGAGCTGGCATGTAGAAATTTTGTACCCGAGATCTCATTAATCGCACATACTTGAGAACCTAATGATTATTGTCCATATTATTATTTTATCTGCTAAATACGAAGGTAAATCCATGGATTTCTGTAAGGGGGTTCAAACATACTAATTCTGACATAGTTTTAATTCCCAATTGTACAGAGTTCTTATACAATAGTCCAGCATCGGGTAATGATTTAGGACCTGGCTAGAACATACCCTACCTGATTAACCACAGGTACTCTATTACAGAGGTCAGAGAAATATATGTTTCTAAGAATAACAAAATAAATGAGAATGACCAATTAACTGTATTTCCTCTAATAAGAGTGGCATCCCTAAAAGTAGCCCCCCTTCATTTACTAAGAAAAATGTATTTCTGTTGTTTGAAATTGCCAAAATTTGACCCTTGTCATGCTTAACCCAGAATATTCCTGCTTTGTCTGAAGGTATAAACAAAGATCAGCACATATGTGCAATTTGATCTTAGTATATACCACCTGATTTATACCACCTGATGTTTCTTTTTAAACAAGTAAAGTTTAAAAACTTGTATTTTCAAAAAAATGATATGAACTAGCAATTTGTGTTTTTAGCACTTGGATATTTATACAATGTTACCCAAGGGTTTTATTCAGCATGACAAGAGGAAAGAACATTGTAAGCGTCATTCTCTATTGTGATGATTGTTTAGAGACAATAAATCTCAAAAAAAAGAACAAAGAAACAAAAAGAATTCAATTTCATAGAAATGTTATTTCAGAAAATGGGGCTCAATAAAAGCTCAATATCAATGTTTTGTATAGCTCCTAGGAGCTCTTATCAAAAGAATTACAGTAGATTCAGAAAATCCTCATAGGTAACTAACTTGGCACTGAAGCCCATACAAGACACTTATTCTGACATGTTTCACCTTATTAACACATCTCAATGTCTTCACAAGTGGCTTGATAATCAAAGACCTATGAGGGATAGTGGCTGGAGACTAGGAAAGGATGTATTGGTAGTACTGGTGTGAGAAATACCAGTAATCTTTTGTTTTGTGCTACAGCTGCTGCAATACAACTGAAAGGGCCCCCGTCAAACCCCAAATCAGACAAATTAATACTCCTGGAGTTGGTCCCTTTTTGTATGATGAGTCGAGATTTTAACAAGTATTACCTCGTGTATAAACATGTTCTTTTTCATCAACTTTATATTTCTTCCTTTGGATTGTGATTGAAAATAACTGTTTTTTTTAATTTTTTTTAAAAGCATGTTTTAAATATGGTTGTTTATTTGGATATTCATTTTAAATCAGATGCTTTATTGCAATGCCTGTATACCTCAGCTAACTAAGGAAATATTAAATGAAAGTCAAATTATGATTACAGTAAAACATGTGTGAACCACAAAAAAAGTTGCCCTTAAAGAGAATGGTCGCTTAGTACACATTTTGTTTACAAATTAAAAACATTACTTTCATTGAATATGTATGTACATGTAATTGCTTATTTCTCGATAATGCTAAAATGCTTAAATAAAAATTCTAATGAGTTTTATTAACATAAGATTCATGCCCAGTATTTTTAGACCAATAATAGCTACTTTTTGTGATACTTTCATGTTAAGAAGGGTATTTTGAAAATGATGGCTTAATAAGAAATGGTTGCTTAATGGACACAGTCGCTTGAGTAAGATGGACTGTATTGTTCTCTTGAACCAGAAATGAAAGAAAACAGTGTGCAGTGTTTTTATAGAGTGTTAAGGTTGGCTATACAAGACCAGCCCTGGGTTGAAGATGAAACAGTTTGTGAAATGGTATCCTGCTTTGCTCATGCATTTATGTGTAAATGTGGGAACCATTTTCAAACATTCACATATGTATTTGCGTCCTGAATTTTGGGCAGAATTATTTTCTTGTTATAAAGATGTGTGTTACATCAGTTGAGATGAATAGGGCATGTTAGACAAAGTATTATGTTTTTAAGAAATGTGTAAAGTAAATAGGAGACCCTAGTTATATATTTGTGACTTGTCACAGGAAAAGGGACCACCTGGGAACTTTTTAAAATGAAAATTTGAAAAAGAGATTTGGTCCAGCATTGGTTAACTAGAGGTTGGATTTCACAAATTCTTTCACAGGAAGGTAGATTAATCATTCTAGATTCAGAAAATTAGCAAAGTGCAAAAAGTTTGGACCCTAGTCAGTCTGCACAATCTGCGCAGTCTGACAAGGATCGACACTTTACGCACTTCCCAGATGGACCCTTTACACGTGCAAGGTCACATTTCAATATATTACAAGGGTAATTGATTTCGATGACTTGGGACAAAACTTGTGCTTATCCATTATTTGTTTGAAATCAGCTCTGTAATCAGGATGACAAAACTTTGCAGATCAGACCCCTCATCGCATGTGAACTTGCCTGCAAAGCAGGGTCTAATTTGCAAACAGTTTGCACAGTTTTGGCATCCTGTATGCTGTAATATCAAAATTAATGAAGAGTCCATATGAATTAGTATTAAAGAAAAGGGAAATATCTAAAAAAAAAAATCATAAAAGATCAAGAACAGCTTTTCTTGCTATGTCATAGACAGCAAACACTTTTTGCTTGGAACTTAGAATATATATTCTTAACCTTATTCTACCCGCGCAGTCTGAAAGGATTGATATTTTTTAAACTTTCCAGGCGGGACACATATATTCCCATTTCTTAATTCTATCCAGTAGTCTCCATTAAAGACATATCTTCTTGCAAGGTAGTTGAGAAAATATTAGCTTCAACATAATGTATTATAAGCGTTAAATACCTCTATATATGTAAAATTGTGTGTAGATAAGGCTGAATTAATCTTTACAAATTGTAGCCATGTTAAAACGAAAAATGTTTTGTTGCTTGAAAAAAATGCTAGTTTTGTGTGTTTGAGTTGAGCCTTTCTACACACAATAGATTAAGAGCTTATTGCAACACTACTACTTTATTAATATTATCTTCATTAATGAGTTACTGCAAAACTATTGTTGGTGCCTATAAATTTATGTGCATTTTCAATAGTATTGACTCCTAGGACAGTGTTGATATGTGAATAGCTATTGTAGTTTTACTGTATGTTTTAGCATATAGTATCTTAAGATAGAACACCACTAATTAGAAATTTTGAAATTGGTAGGATGTCAGAAAGCCAACATTTCCTGTTTTATGTTGTTAACCCTTGTCATGCTGAATAAATTTTGGCTAAAAATTCTTATCAAAATCCAAGAGCAAAAAGCACTGATATTACCATCTGTAGGTCAATTTATTTGAAAAACTAAATCTTTTGACTATTCTGGTTACAAAGTGAGAAACAGGTGTTGTAGACTAAGATCAGACTGCACATATGTGCAAGCTGATGTTTGTCTATAGCTCCTGCCAAAGCAAGAAAACCTACTTCATATGCCAAAATCTTTTAAGAACTTGTTGAGACTTCTTCTCTAATTTGATGTGAATTTCCTCTAAACAATCATTTGTAAGGAAATTTACCTCAAATTTAAGGGGAAAGGGCTTAAAAGCCATAAGTTAAATGTGATTTTTTATTCAGAAAAAAACAGGCATTTATTAGGAGATATTTGGTATGTCATTATCTTTCCCTAGCAATCTAAAATCCCCAACGGTGGCGAGAAACAAAAGTCCTGCCAACTTTAACATTTTACATCAGTGATGGACTTCCTTAAAATGTTTTTAGCGTAAAGTACTTTACAATGTTCCTCCGGTGGTTTATTCATTTCTTTTATTTTTTACCCTTTGACCTATATTGCCATTTTTTATTGTCATTTAAAGATTTATTCTTACAAAGCATACCGGTATATGATTGTTACAAACATGTTAAACTTTTTTTGGTGGATTCATAATCATAAGACAGCAACTTTTATTAAAAACATTTCAACTGAGATTTGTGTTGTTGTTGATTTTATAAGTCCTAATTTGAGATAATTGATTTTATCCATTTGTACTGCCAAGTCCTAAACTGAGCTTTAACCCTTTCCTGTTTTAAAAAAATTTTGGACCTGTCCAAATTCAAAGGTTTTGCAGACGAAAATTAAAAGTGGATTTAATTTGATAAATAACCACTCAGTAGGGTACAAAATAGTGTGGAAAAAGAAGAAATTGCTTGTCAGATGCAATTTCTTCTTTTTTCACGATGTTTTCTCAATCATAAAATCACAGGCACGTAAAAAGCAGGGATTAAACAGCAAAGGGTTAAGTGGTTTACTTTCAAACAGTATGTAATAAGTAACTCTTTAACATCTGTAAAGTTTGTAGTCACAAGACATCAACCTATTTAAAAAATGGAATCAGCACAGTGTTCAGGATGACAAAACAGGGAAAACAATTAAATTGAATTTCTTTAACAACTTCAGTAGCACCTTCCCCAAGGAACATCCCCATCAAGTTTCAGCTTGATTAGCCCAGTGGTTTAGGTATAGAAGAATGTTTTCAGCAATTTTTAGCCTTTCTATTACCATAGAAACCAGAGTTTTGTAGAACTTCATGCAAAGAATATCCATGCCAAGTAACAGCTTGATTGGCCAAGTGGTTGAGGAGAAGAAGAATTTCTAGCTCACTTGAGCTAAACATGCTCAAGGGGAGCTTTTAGGATCACTCCGAGACTTTCGTGCGTCGTCAACAATCTTAAAATCTTCTTCTCCTGAAGTACTGGGCAGAATTTAATGACACTTTATCAGAATGTTCCTTGGGTGACCTTTTTCAAAAAGTGTCCGCGAAATTTTGATTTGTCCATAAATATGTGCATGGCAGGGCAGAGCTTATTTTGAGCCTGAAATCTTTGAACATCTCCTCCTGAACCACAGGACCTATTTCAATTAAACTTTACCAGTAATAATTATATTAAAAGAGGACCAAAAAGAAAGACTGGGTAACCTAATATGATTGTTTTGAGGGATCAATTATTTTATTGGATTATTATATTCATTTTTAGCTCACCTGAGCACAGAATCCTCAAGGGAGCTATTGTAATCTATCAATGTTCGGCGTCCGTCTGTCAATCTGTCTGTCACAGCGTCAACAATTTCTTTAAACGACATCTCCTAAACTTCTGAGTCAAAATTAACCACTTGTCTGAAATATTCCTTGGGTGGTCCCTTGTAAAAATTGCTAAAATGGAAAGGATCTGTGCCATATCACAGGAAAAGGGGCCTAAATGAAAATTTTCTTGTTTACACTCTTGTGGCCACAAATATGGTCCAATTGTCATGAAACTTGGTCAGAATGTTTGTCAGGTCACAAAGATGAATCCTATGGAAATGGGAAGGATTTGGGCCTTATCATGAGAAAAGGGGGCCTTAATAACAATTTTCTTGTTTACACTACAAATATCGCCCAAACTTCATGAATCTTGGTCAGAATGCTTGTCAGGTCTCAAGGATGAACCCTATTGAAAATGGAAAGGATCAGTGCCATATCACAGGAAAAGGGGTCTTAATGACAATTTTTTTGCTCCACTGGCTGAAAGCCACTGAGGCTATTAACATGGCGTTGTGTCCGTCGTGCGTCCGTCCGTGCGTCCGGTCGTAAACTTTTTCTTCTCCTAAGAAACTACTGGATGGATTTCAACCAAACTTCACAGGAATGATCCTTGGGTGAGCCTCTTTCAAAGTTGTTCAAGAAATTTTGATACAATGAAAAACATGGATTTAATGGGCGTGGCTAATTTCCAAATATGGTAAAAAGTGAGTTTTCTCAGATTCTAATTGATGGATACCAACCAAATTTCACTGGAATGATCCTTGGGTGACCCTTTATCCGTCTACAAAAGATAATTGAGATCGGATGAAAAATATGCATTTTATGGGCGGAGGTCATTTCTCTAAATGTTATATAGTGGAAACTTTGAAAATCTTTTTCTCAGAATGTAAGCGATGGATATCAACCAAATTTCACTGAAATGATCTTTTAGTGACCCTTTATCAGTCTACCAAAAATTATTGTGATCGGTTGAAAAAAATCTATTTTATGGGCGGAGGTCATTTCTCTATGTGTTATATAGTGGAAACTTTGGAAATTATTTTTCTCAGAATCTAAATGATGGATATCAATGAAATTTTACATAAATGATCCTTGAGGGACCCTTTATCAGTCTACCAAAATTTATAATGATCGTATGAAAATATGCATTTTATGGGCGGATGTCATTTCTCTATATGTTACATAGTTGAAACTTTGAAAATCATTTTCAACATCAGTAGAATCCAAAATACATGTATCTAAAAATGTAGTCAAAACTTTTATTGCTTTACAAGAATTTCAAGCCTGTGGAGCGACTCAAGCCATTCATGGCTTTCTAGTTTGTTTACCTTCTAGAAGCCACAAATGTGGCCCAAACTTTGTGAAACTTTTGGTTTTATATAGAAATTATCTTCTTTAATTGATGTGATGTCCCAGTGATCAAAGAGACTATAGAACAATCATGGTCCTCTTGTCTCACTTTGTACTACTAAATAATTGATTGCATTTGATCTTCTTCTGCGGGACATTTGACATTATTAAAACATTACTCAGGTGAGCAATTTAGGGCCCTCAGGGTCCTCTTGTTGGATGAAATGTCATCTGTATGGAACCAGCTGTTGAAGTTTCAATCGTTTTCCGATGCTGATTATGTGAAAAAAATACTCCCTTTTAACGATGATCCTTCTTGTTTTGCAAAACACAGACGGACATATCAGTATCTTGTGCGTCCTCCATGGGCAGCTGTGGCAGCCCTGATTTGTCTATACATGGATTTTACCAGGGTGTTTATAATGGCCATGGGAATGTATGGCAAACAAAACACTTGTAATACCAAATCTAGAATGTTCTAGTACTGTATGAGATCCCTACAAACAAAATCATATTGACCAAATAGAAAGTGCAGTAAAGAGCAGCAAAAATAAAAGTGCAGCTAACCAAAGCGTGATACAAAGATGCACAAATCTTACTAAGACCGAGTCTTTCGGTTAACTTCAAATGAAATACATCGCTGAGAAAGTGAAAGGACGAGAAACATTTCAATGGCTAAGCATTCAACAGTTGTAACTGCTTATAACATATAGGCAATTAAAACTGTTTCCTATTGAGCCATCGATTTGTGATTTAATCTATGGCAAATAATTATACTAAATTAATTGAATGTCTGTCATCAACAATTAAGTGTTTACACTTTCAAGTCCACAAATATGATCCAATCTTAATGACACTTGGTCAGATTGTTGGTCCGGTCACAAGGATGAACATTATTGATAAATGGAAGGATCCATGCAATATCACGGAAAAGGTGCCTCAATGACAATTTTCTTATTTACACTGTAGTGGCCACAAATATGGCCCAATCTTCGTGAAACTTGGTCAGAATAAAAGGGGGCCTTAATGACAATTTTCTTGTTTACTCTATAGAGGCATTAAGTATGGCCCAATCTACTTGAAACTTTGTCAGAATATTTGTAAGGTCACAAAATTGAAGCTCATAGAAAATTGAAGGATCATTGCCATTTCATGGGACAAGTGGCATCGATGAAGATTTTCTTGTTTTTGCTCTAAGTTTCATTACATTCCCCTTTGTTCAAATACGGTTTGTGCCCAGGCATATACATTTTACAAAGAAACAAAGCAGGAAACAATTTGTCCAATTTGAAAGCATTCCATGGCATTGATCTAATGCAGTTATTATATAGTAATTATCTCCTTGATGACATCTGCTTATTTAATTGAGTTGAGTAATCTTGGACCATCATAGTCTTCTTGTTAAGAAAGATAGACACCTGTTAAACAATTTGCCCCAAATAGTTTAAACCAATTTCAATGTCAAATTTTTAGCCTGGTCCAAATTAGATGAGGTTACAGAGGACAATGAAAATGGGATGTAATCAAAGAAGAAACCATCCACTATAGAACAAAATCAAGGAGAAATTGCTTGTCACAAGCACTTTATTATCTTTTCACAATGTTTTTTTTCCATTATAACAATCACATTAATGGAAATCCCGTAACTGTCCAGGAAAGGGCTAATGTAAAATCACACAATCATAATAATAAAAAAGATCAACATAAAAAGGACAACCTGTAATAAAGATAAAAGTGCGCGAGGCTATAAGAAAACCAATCATATACAGTCAATCTTGACCCAGCAACCACATCTATTAAGTGACTGTTTTCAAAAGTCCCTTCTTTTAATCATGATATCTGAAAAAAGTAGATATTGCTGGTATAAAAATTATTGTAAATGAATCCAATGTTGTTAAAACTCACAAGATTCATCTCAATGAGATGATAATATTGAGTTAAAATAGCATTGGATTATTAAGAATTTTGCAATAATATACTACATATTCAATTAATTCAATTTGTAAACAAAACATGCATTAAGCAACTATTTCGGTTGTTCTAAAAAAAGTAGCAAATAAAGATTAAATGTCATATAAGAGTTTTAATTAATCCAAGTTATACTTTGTGGATGTTTCTTTTGTAGTTAAATATATAAATCAGTTTCAACAATACAATTTTTTACCTTTTCCAGTTAAGAAAAGGAAATCAGATGTAATAGACTAAGATCAGACTGTACATATGTGCTGGCTATTCTTTGTCTTTACCTCCTGTAGAAGCAGGAATATTCAGGATTCAGCATGACAATAAGTTAATGACAGATCTTCTTATAGCAAATTTTGGCCAGTCAGTCTAGAAGTGTGCTTTCTAGCAATGGGTTAAAGATATTTTTGTAAATAAATAAATAAACATGTACACAAAGATAATGATCAACAATGATATGATATAATAAAATGTGACTTAATCCACTAATTCATTTCCACATTCTCACATTATCTTAATTCACCAAATAATAAAACAGTTGAACACAGCTTTGGCTAAGAACAAGAACAAAGAGATTAAGAAATAAATTCAGTAAATACAACTTCAATTAAACAAAAGTATTTTAAAACAAAATTAAAACTGCAAATGACAATTTAAATTGTTTACAAGATTTGCCTTTTGGGGTAGATAACGCAGTGGAAAATGAGAAAATGAGAAATTTCTTAATATTTACATGCTGAATAAAAAACTTGACAAAATTGCATTAAGATCAAATGCTGAAACTGGATGCACTAAATCTGCTAGTCTAGACTTAGATATGTATTTATATGTATATGAATATACATTCAAACAAAGTGTAAAATTCTTTCCACACAATTATTAAATATCAACAATAAAAATAAATGTTAAATCAAAAATCATGAGCAAACTTAAATATTGCACAAGTTCATTTCATGGAATTCATCAAGCAATAAAATAAGCTTTAGATGGTAGGTTAAGATTTCCAGCTATCAACTACAACATCCCTTTTTCTGTGGCACATCTTCAAGTCGTAGAGATTTCTCTATGGCAATGTCTTCTTTCTCCTTCAAAAGTCTGAAATAATCCATGTTTATAAAGAAAACTGGCAGATTTTCATAAATAAATAACATATTGACTTTATGGAAAAAGACCCAATAAAGTTTATCAACAAATGATTCAAAATTGAAGATAAATTCATAAAAGGCATTTCAATTGAATACAAAGCAGACAAAAAAATGTGCCTTTCACTTGTCTATTTGATTTTTTTTAAAACCTGGCATGTTCTCATGAGATGTCTGTAAATATACAAAATTTCAAAAAATGTGATGGTGAATGGCAACTTAATCTTAAGTTCCCTCAGATAGGGAGAGGGATGTGTGTATACTTAAAGATTTGGACTACAAAATTAGCCTTTGAAACTATGATTTCTGAAGAATGTCTAACACAATGAATGTTGACTGTAGACTACATCTGGTTGTATAAAAGATAACCAATGATTAAATTTTAACCGAAAGTTAATTTCAGCCAATCAGGATTGTTGTTTCAATTGGTACAATTGAAACAAAAAACCTAATTGGTTGAACATATCTTCCAGTTTATATTTAACCTATGTTTATCTTTTATACAACTTGGGCTGATCTCAGACTGTGGTATGAGACTTATACCAACTCTTATTGACAGGGCCTTATAAATACAATTTATAATATGGCCTACATCACGGGAGTGAAATAACCCCGTTGAATATTTTTGATATTACACGGGTGTTATTACACTAGTGGAATAACTATGCAAATGAGCTCAGAGCAATTAGCAACACTTTTTTGTAACCGCTAAAATGACGTCATAATGTACGTATTGTGACGTCAGTTTTAAACAGCGTTAAAAGTTTAGCGGCAAATTGAAAAGTCAAATGTCAAGAATTTTGACAATATTTCGTGAAAATTCAGGTCATATTAAAAATAGAATATTAAATTTAAGCCCATAATATACCAATTTATTAGAGTCATCATATATCGGCCCAGCCTTGCTTTTTATCTATTTATAGATGACTCGTTTGATAAACTAGGTGTTCCATGACCACTCATTCAATATCCTCTATATATAACATAAACATAAATTATTTACCTGGCCAAGGCTTCCATTGCATTATGCACATTCTCTCCATTTAAGGCACTGGTTTCATAAAATAAAGCACTGTATTCCTGAAACAAAATGTTTTTGTTATATACAACTGACCTCCATTTTGATCTGCATATGAAACAAGCCACAGGAAATGTAACTGAGCCTATTAATAATGGCTTTACCCGCTGAAAGGACAAATGTGGTACTCATCAAGGCTATAGGACCGAAACGAAACTGGCTCTCTTTGAAAGAAGAAAATCCTATTTTGAGACTTTATCAAAATTAGAGGCAAAAGTATACAAAAAATCTTTTAAACAAGATGTGTTTGTGAAACACTAATGCCCCCGTAACAGCAATTTTTTTCAAAGTTTGACCTTGACAGATGACCTTGACCTTGTCACATGACCTTGACTTTGGTACCAGCAGATGCGGATCATTGAGATCTATCATCATGCCAAATATGAGCCTTGTATCTTGCATAGGCAAAGGTTAAGTTTGGTTAAGTTTTCGGACAGACGGACGGACAGACAGACGGACAGACTGACATGAGTAAAACAATATGCCCCTGATCTCTCGATGGGGGGGGCATAAAAATAAAGAAGTTAATCTGTATCGAAGGACAGATAGATTCCTTAAATGAATCTACAGGAGAAAAATTATGGAACTTTTGCCAACTCTTGTTGACACCTCCCTTAAATTAATATATTGTACCATAAATGAAGGACTATGATAAGGCTTGGAATCCTCAGCAGTGCAATCTGTGGAAAAGTACAGCCTCATTTTTTTAAGGATCAACCATTAGTAATGGACTTGAATTGCAATTATGTGACAGTCAAGGCTGCTGTAGCACTTATTGCATATGGTCATTATATTACATTTTCAAGGTCTGGATATTTTTCTGATTTACCACAAGTCAAATATTTTGCTGATAATTCATTAATCAACCAATCAAGATTGCCCTTAGCTAGTCTCTCAAGCACCAGCCCTGCGTTCAGGATGAAAACGTTGGCGTATTAATACCTTGCTTTTCACATATGTGCACATGTAAAGTGGGGTATCATATCAAAACGTTAGCAAAACATTTTTACATCCTGAACGCAGGGCAGATCATGTCAGAGATGAGTATGTTGACTTCACCTACTCTTACCTATCTTGAACTGAATTCTAATGAGGTCATTATCATGTGTTCTTCTCACACAGAGCTTAAGTGAAAGCAAACTTATATAAGATTGATGATCATGAAATATGATTGGTATATTTCTGATCATGGGCATGGAGAAATGTAACCGTCCTTACATCAGCTAATCTTGATCCATTTTTCATCTTGACAGCTTTACAATCATCATCTTCAGGGAGATCATTCTTGTTGCCTAGCAACACAATTACGGCATCTTCACTGACACCTTCCTGAAATTAGGAAAAAGTATAACACAGTTAACATGATGTAATAGTAAAACATTACCTCCAAATGGCAATATTTTCTTAAGTTTGACCTCGATAATTGACCTTGACATTGAATGATGTGTATTGATGAGAGGGGCCCAATATAAGCATTGCACTCTGAAAAGTGTTGCAGTTACAGGTAAATATTTGGTTTGAATTGAATATTAGAAAAAGGTTCGATTTTTAACCTTTTTTTGGCTCAAAAAGGAAAATCAGGTGGTATAGAACAAGAGGACCATGATGGTCCTAGATTGCTCACCTGAGTCTATTTGATTCCTGGGACATCACATTAATTAAATAGGCAGATGTCAACAAGAAGACACTTTCTACATAAGATCAGTACCATGAAATGTTTTCAGCCAAGAGCAAGACAGATATGCCTTTTCACTCTTTGATTCTATGTAAAAAGGGTTGCACCCGGGTGGAGCCCAAATGTGACCCCAGGGTCTTGATATGAACAAACTTGGTAGAGGTCCACTAGATGATGCTACATACCAAATATGAAAGCTGTCTGCCTTCTGGTTTCAGAGAAGAAGATTTTTAAAGATTTTCGCTCTTTGATTCTATGTTTAAAGGGTTGAGCCCGAGCAAAACCCAAATATGACCCAAGGGTCTTGATATGATCAAACTTGGTAGGGGTCCACTAGATGATGATACACACTTACTATGAATGCTGCCTGCCTTCTGGTTTCAGAGAAGAAGATTTTTGAAGATTTTTCTATTTTTATCCATTTTTGAAATTTTTTCATTTTTTTACCCTTTGTGCTTAGAAGAGCTAAAAGGGTTGCGCCCGGGCAAAACCCAAATATGGCCCAAGGGTCTTCATATGAACAAACTTGGTAGAGGCCCTCTAGGTGATGCCTCATACTAAATATGAAAGCTGTCTGCCTTCTGGTTTCAGAGAAGAAATTTTTTTAAGATTTTTGCTCTTTGATTCTTTGTAAAAAGGGTTGCGCCTGAGTGGAGCCCAAATAAAGCCCTAAACTCTTGATATGAACAAATTTGGTAGAGGTCCACTAGATGATGCTACATACCAAATATGAAAGCTGTGTGCCATCTGGTTACAGAGAAGAAGATTTTTGAAGATTTTCATATTTTCACCCTTTTTGTTAAGGGTAAAGAGAAATATAAGGGTGGATTTCATTTATTTGAACAACTATGGTAGAGCTTGATCAAAGGAACATCCCTGCCAAGTTTCATCAAGATAGGTCCACTGGTTTAGGAGGAGAAGATGTTTTAAGAAACTGTGGACGATGCACTACACACGACTGACGAAGGACGACAGTCATTCTACGATCACAATAGCTTACCTTGAGCACTTTCTGCTCAGGTGAGCTAAAACAAGAGGACCAAGATGGTCCTAGATGGCTCACCTGAGTCTCTTTGACCCCTGGGACATCACATTAATTAGATAGGCAGATGTCAAAAAGAAGATAATTGCTTAAGATCAATACCATGGAACGTTTTCAGCGAAGAGCAAGACAGATATGCCTTTTTGCTCTTTGATTCTATGTAAAAAGGGATGCACCCGGGTGGACCCCAAATGTAATCCCAGGGTCTTGATATGATGCTACATACTAAATATGAAAGCTGTCTACCATCTGGTTTCAGAGATGAAGATTTTTGAAAGTTTTTTTTATTTTCACCGATCCTGCTCAGATGAGCTAAACAGGATGTTCCCTTTTGGAGCCCAAAAATGATGCAGAGGGTCATGAAATGAACAAACTTGTTAGAGGCCAACTAGGTGATGCTACAAACCAAATATGAAAGCTGTCTGCCTTCTGGTTTCAGAGAAGACGATTTTTAAAGATTTTCGATCTTTGATTCTATGTAAAAAGGGTTGGGCCCGGGCAAAGCCCAAATATGACCCCAGGGACTTGATATGAACAAACTTGGTAGAGGTCCACTAGATGATGCTACATACCAAATATGGAAGCTGTCTGCCTTCTGGTTTCAGAGAAGAAGATTTTCAAAGATTTTCATATTTTCACCCTTTTTGTTAAGGGTAAAGGGAAAGTTAAGGGTGGATTTCATTTATTTGAACAACTTTGGTAGAGCTTGACCCAAGGAACATCCCTGCCTAGTTTCATCAAGATTGGTCGACTGGTTTAGGAGAAGAAGATGTTTAAAGAAATTGTGGACGACGGACGACGACTGACGCACGAAGGATGCCAGACATTGTACGATCACAATAGCTTACCATGAGCACTTCGTGCCCAGGTGAGCTAATAAAACCAGACTGTACATATGTGCAGGCTGATCTGACTCTATACCTTCTGCCAAAGCTGGAATACTTTAGGGTCAGCATAAAGAGGGTTAAAATTGAAAGTGTAGCTTATAGAAAAGTAAAAGCATCATTGTAGTCCTAGAGTATCTGTATATATCAAAGGATACAACCTTGCTACATTAACTGCTTTATTTCTGAATAGCTGATGGAGAGTTTTCAATAACTTATCAAAGAGAGGACTTTGATATTTCAGCTAGGGGTAACTCCCCTGCCTGACATCTGTGGTCCTAGAAAATTTATTTGTTTTCTAGTTAAAATTATCTAGCATAAATATCATACAATAAAACCCCTCTATTAAGACCACTTGGGGTACTTTTCGAAAGTGGTCTTAACAGCGGGGAGGTCTTAAATCTGAGGTTTGGTCGGATGTGAAGCTTTCAACACAAATTATTTCAACTAGAGAAGACTATGTCATTTAGTTAATTTAAGTCATTATAATTTAATCTTTATTGTGTATTTTTACATATAATTAAATCAATAAAATTGCATTTACATGTTCTTTGCTTAGTTATTTTTTTGCTTTCAACATAGCTCTTTTCTCCATTAGGTTTGTTTACTTGATCTGATTTGCAATCTTAGATCGAAATAATTATTTCAAAAAAACAATTATTGTCGAACTGTAAAAGTAGCGATTATATTCAGTAAGATCAATTTCCTAAATACGAAACCTACCAGCCATAAGCTAATTTACAATCACGTTTTATTGCTAATTAATATCTGTCTGCAGATCGCCATAAACGAATTCTGTTAGTTGCTTGAATTGGCATTAGGCCTACTTTCGGTAGCTTTGCTAAAGTTAAACATGTAACAAGCATCTTTCATTGATAAACGAATGTAGTGTATCAAAATAATTGACCACTTAAAGTTGTTTGCCATTAAAATAACACCAAAACATAAAAGAGATTTAATCATTATATCGAAAAATCCAATAATCTATTGTTGATGCATTCGTACCCAATAAATGTCATACTTATTAAGCGTGAAATTTGGATTGTTGATCCGAAGGTGTGAAGTTACTGGTCTTTTTAGCGAGGTTGGTAATAGTGCATTATACGGCGTTTGTACTGAAATTAGTGGTCGTAATTCGGAATAGCGGGATGCTTGCATTAGAGGGGTTTGTGACCTTGAAATAAAGAACAAATAATTCCATTCTGTCAAGAATCTTTTGTAATAGCAGGGTGCCTGTATTTCTGGGGTGGTCGGAAGGAGGGGTTTTACAGTACATGCAAAATAACTTCTATTACTCTGAAGCTCTTTCTTCCCCTTTTGATTTCATAATGTTTACATTACAGTTTTTGTGTACAGGTAGTTATTCACCAATGATATTCATCCTTCTCAGGCTGATCCCAAAATTTTCGTTCTAAAACAGATGGTATAAAAAAGAACAGCCTGCAGATAGGTGAAGTCTGATCCAAGTCTAACCCATCTGTTTGTCCTCTATTAAGGGCAGAGTTGTTTTTGAAATTAATTTTCAAACAAAAGATTGCCCTCATTCTTGGATTCTAGTGCTTCAGTGCATTGATTTTGATACAATTCAGCATGATAAGGTTTAACTTTTCACAAAATAAAGTCACCTTAACACTGGCCATCCAGTTTCTAACGTTGGTGAAGGTCGTCTCCGAAGTGACATCATACATAACAACAACACCATCAGCTTTACGGAAATATTGCTTTGTTATACTTCTGAACCTGCATGAAAAATGAGCTTGTGCATGAGATTTCCAACAATTCCAAATATGTGCAAAGCAAAGACTCTGACCAGTCTGTGCATCCACACAGTCTGACCTGAGTCTTCACTGCGCATTTAGTAGCTAGATAAGGTCTTAAAGTATCTGTAGACCATCAGGTTACTTTGTTTTTACACTATGTTGCTGTCAATGCTACTCAATGTTTGCAACTTAAGCACATTTCAGATTGTTGGAAATGTCACACACAGGCCCCAAATGATAACATTTGTTATGTATCAACATTTTTTTTTCATTTACAATACAATACTCTACTAGGCATATATGCTATCAAACACGGCAGAGAGAGATAAACAAGTATCTCCTTTTATCCCAAAAATAGGCATAGTAATTAATCAGTGGCTTTTTGCTCGACCATGTGCTTGTTTAAAGACTTAATTTTAGAATTTAACCTGTGGCCCTGAACTTGATGCTAGCAAAATTATTCTTTAAATCAGCACATCTAAAGGTACTTATAATTATAATTATATAAATTTATTTTGAACTCCTTCCAAAAAGATAGGATTTTTACTCAAGACTAACTCAATCTTTAACATTTGGCCTTGACCTGTGACAATGGTGCAATCAAACAAATGCTTTCAGATAGGTTATTTACTATGATGGAAATAAATATATCAAGATACCAAATACAAAGAAATTTATGACAATGATAGAAATCAATCTAAGGATTTATCCTAGAAATCCCATTAATTCCTTACCTTTCCTGACCAGCTGTATCCCATAATTGTAACACTATCTGTTGTCCTTCTATCACCAAGGATTTGATCTGGAAATCCCATTAATTCCTTACCTTTCCTGACCAGCTGTATCCCATAATTGTAACACTATCTGTTGTCCTTCTATCACCAAGGATTTATCCTAGAAATCCCATTAATTCCTTACCTTTCCTGACCAGCTGTATCCCATAATTGTAACACTATCTGTTGTCCTTCTATCACCAAGGATTTAACCTAGAAATCTCATAAGTTCCTTACCTTTCCTGACCAGCTGTATCCCATAGCTGTAACACTATCTGTTGTCCTTCTATCACCAAGGATTTGATCTGGAAATCCCATTAATTCCTTACCTTTCCTGACCAGCTGTATCCCATAATTGTAACACTATCTGTTGTCCTTCTATCACCAAGGATTTAACCTAGAAATCCCATAAGTTCCTTACCTTTCCTGACCAGCTGTATCCCATAATTGTAACACTATCTGTTGTCCTTCTATCACCAAGGATTTAACCTAGAAATCCCATAAGTTCCTTACCTTTCCTGACCAGCTGTATCCCATAGCTGTAACACTATCTGTTGTCCTTCTATCACCAAGGATTTAACCTAGAAATCCCATAAGTTCCTTACCTTTCCTGACCAGCTGTATCCCATAGTTGTAACACTATCTGTTGTCCTTCTATCACCAAGGATTTGATCTGGAAATCTACACCTGTAATTGACATTATATATTTCATTGTAGTTTAAAACATTGGTTAATCATGAGAGGAATACGACTGCAGAGTTTACTGCCCATCAGAATTAAGGTGATAGAGTCATGCTCCGAATAATGAAGTTAAAGCCGTCTGCCTACCTCTCAGGCTGGATACCTACCGCCATGGTTGATCATATAATATGTCCCGTCTTTTGTCAAAAGTATAAAAAGTTAAATTAATCATTATCCTGTTAAATTCAAATGTTGTTCCCCCCAAAAAATTGCCAATTTTTTCAATGTTTTACAGGGGCATACAAATTTTGAATATTGTTAAGATTGGATCAGACATTATTTAACTTTCAAAATTACCTTAGTGTTGATTTTGTGACTCAAAGTTTGCACTTAATTATAGCTTGCTTTCAATCCTAGATACTAGTTCAAAATCCAACAAGTCAAACAATTATTATTCTCTAAATTGTATTTTAACTCATAATACCTTGAATGAGCAACAATATTTCAACAACTGTGCTAACAGGGTATATTCAAATAGTCTTAATCTTTACGGTAGTGATACACTCACCTATGGTAGCAGCATATGACTGTTTGAAGTGATTGAGACAGAATCTCTGTATAAAACTGGATTTGCCAACACCGGAGTCACCTACAAACACAACCTTAAACACTCGCTGTAATGCTGCAGGGTCAACCTGAAATGAAATAGACAAGGTCATTCAAACACAATTCATAGGTTATTAGTTAATTACTTTTGTCAAGGTTTGCCCTTAATCAGATAACAAAATTTTAGATTGGTTCACACCCAAAAATGTTGCAGACAATGATTTTATGAAGAAACAAGATGTGTTTGTGAAACACGAATGCCCCCGAAACGGCATTTTTTTTCAAAGTTTGACCTTGACAGATGACCTTGACCTTGTCACATGACCTTGACTTTGGTACCAGTGGATGCGGATCATTGAGATCTATCATCATGCCAAATATTAGCTTTGTATCTTGAATAGGCTTGAAGATATTGGCAAGGTTAAGTTTTCCGGTTAAGTTTTCGGACAGACGGACGGACGGACAGACAGACAGAGGCCCATGAGTAAAACAATATGCCCCCGATCTCTCGATAAGGGGGCATAAAAATTTTGAAAGTTATGCAGTGCATCACAATAAATCTGAAGGGGCTTCTGTCGAGGCATGACAGACACAAACTGTGCTCATATAAGCTTAAAAAGATTAATAAAAAACAAGAGCACCACCCAAGGTATCCAATGCTTGGCTACAGGTGCTTAAAAGTGCAAAAATTCTATGTTGAAAAAGGAGTGTTTGTCTTTCAAAATGCTTTCAGAGTTATTCCCTTGATAGTCAAGATAGCTCTTGTGATTATGAACATACATGCTTAGTTTCATGAAGCCTACACCAACACCAACAGCCTCAAGGTGATCACAATACATCATGTTTTCTCATAAAACAGCAAAGTAAACCAGAATGGTTGTCAAAGATCTCACACATTGTGTCCTCAAATGCTCGAGCCTAAAATGTGACTTGACCTTTGAGTCTTTGACCTACAACTGTATTCAATTTAGTGGCACTTGAGCACCTTATCATTTTGAAATCCATCAGCAAAATTAGAACACAGACTGTACTAAAACTGGCAAATGCACTAACTTACTCACACTAAAGAACATTGCATCAAAAGTCAACAATGTGACGACTATGTCTATATCTCGCTCCATAGAAGTGAGCTCAACAAAAACAGCTTTCAAGCTAAATAATCATATTTTCTATCTATCAAAATACACAGTTACTGAGGGGACACAATTACACATAAAATTTAATAACTCTGGTTCAACATTTCGGTAAGAAGCCTTTTTCAAGAATTTAATATGAATTTCATATTAAATTCTTGAAAAAGGCTTCTGGCCAAAATATTGAACCAGAGTTATTTATTTACTGTGTATATTTTCTCTACCTGTGCCACTGTATCTGACTGTTCATCTGCCCCTACTGGTTGAGCTCGTGGAGAGTCCGGGATATTGGACATGGAATGAATTCCACTGAAATTGAAATAATACATTGAGTATGGCATGCTGGCATCTATTCATGAAGAGTACAATTTTTAAAGTCAATCTATCTGACAATTATATTCAAGGTTTGTCAAAAATGAAAAAAAAAAAATAGTTATTACTTAATATTAGATGTGAGTATAGTGAAAAAAAGAAGTAAGATTTTTTTCTTTTTCACACAACAGGTTCATTTGTTTAACAAGGTTATTGTGCTAGTTTGGACTATTATTTCAAAGCCTCAAAATTTGAAGTTTTTAGTTAGTGAAACACTGACCACTGATCACATCAGTTCTGTTAGTTTTACAAATTAAGAAAAAAGACCTTTTTATAATATCCATCAAAATGACTGACAAAGTTTAATAATTTCATTAAAGTAACAATAAGTCTAAGTGTTTAATAGTGCCATTGGCCAAATAAAGACCGCAGTGTGTAATTTTCACATTTTCATTGGTGACAAAAACTATATTGTGCAAAGAAAATTGGATATTAAGATGAATATAAAATTTTCTATAACAACATGTATTCAAAATGCCAAAATTTGGAGATAATAAAGATGATGACTATTTGGACATCACTAAGGCGATGGAAATACTTCTGTATTTGAGGGTGTATTTTTTTGTATATGTGACCCGTCATGTGAAAAGGACCATCTGGGCACTGCGTAAAGATTCGACCCCAGTCAGACTGCGCTGATTGCGCAGACCGACTAGGGTCAAAACTTTTCGCACTTTGCTTATTTTCTGAATCTAGAACTATCATTCTACCTTTGTACGAAAGAATTTTTGAATTGCAACCTCTGGATGACCTATGCTTGACCCAATCTCTTTTATCAATATATATTTTCTAGAGTTCCCAGATGGTTCCTTTTAGCCTGACGGGTCACATATATAAAAAAAAAGCTGATCTAAAATCATGCAGCCAGACAAGAAAGGTTTTAAGCACAATAATGCTTTCTACATTGGCAAAGCATTGAGACAAAGGAGTGTAATCTAGTTCTACGAAGGTAGGGATAACTTGGTTGACTAATAAAGGATGGAAAATGCATTAAATTTTTAATAAAACATTATATATATTATAAAAAGAGAAAGTATAATCATACTTTAATTGCCTGTATATAGGCAATTTAAATTATTTTACTCAGAGGTAGAAATTACTAAGGATTCATTAATCGTTAGTAATGCTGTGATATGAATAGGTTTAAAGATTCAGGTAGATATCTATATAGGATATACATGTACAAATTTGAAATTTTCAAGTAAGTCTACAGCTACACGTAGGACATTTTAGATTCCAGTAGTTAAACAGAAAACAATTAACAGTAACCTCCAGATATATTTTTGATGCTCTATGGACCAAAAGAAAAAAAGAAAACAAGTGCATGTCATATTGCGATGCAATACAGGAGACCCCCTTTGGATAACAAAAAATCCTTTCTTATAATTTATCTCCTACTTACTAGCTCTATAACTGTATACAAAATTTGAAGTTGCTAGCCCATTAGGTTTTGAACAAAATGTCCCAAACAAAAATATAAGAGTAAAAACAACCATGGCAAAAACTCCAAAAGTGGGCAGAGAAGAATGATTCTTGTACATGCCACTTGTCCTCAATGAGATCTTTAAGTGTACCAAGTTTGAAGTCTCTAGCACTGATGGCTCAGGAGATATGGTCCGGACAAAAATGTCAGGATAAAAAACAACAAGGGACAATAACTAAAAAAGTGGATCCGGCAGAGTAACAGTTCTTGTGCATTACACTTCTTCTCAATGAGATCTACCAGTGTACAAAGTTTGAAGTTGCTAGGGCTTATGGTTTAGGAGATAAGTACGGGACAAAAATGTAAGGATAGAAACAAAAAAGGACAATAACTCAAAAAGTGGACATGGCAGAGTGATAGTTCTTGTACATGACACTTGTCCTCAATGATATCTATAAGTGTAGCAAGTTTGAATGTTCTAGCACTTATGGTTTAGAAGATATGTTCCAGACAAATATGTAAAGGTAAAAACAACAAAGGGCAATAACTCAAAAAGTGGGTGTGGCAGAGTTATGGATCTTGAACATGACGCTTGTCCTCAATAAGATCTATAAGTGTACCAAGCTTGAAGTTGCTAGCACTTATAGTTTAGGAGATATGATCTGGACAAGAATGTAAGGCTAAAAACAAAGGCCAATAACTCAAAAAGTGGGTGTGGCAGAGTTATGGATCTTAAACATGACACTTCTCCTCATTGAGATCTATAAGTGTACAAAGTTTGAAGTTGCTAGCACACATAGTTTAGGAGATATGTTCCGGACAAGAATGTAAGGGTAAAAACAACAAAGAGCAATAACTCAAAAAGTGGGTGTGGCAGAGTAACGGATCTTAAACATGACACTTCTCCTCAAAGAGATCTATAAGTGTACCGAGTTTGAAGTTGCTAGCACATATGGTTTAGAAGATAGAGCCCGGACAAAAGTGTGACGGACAGACGGACAGACAGATGGAATCGAGCAAACCTATAGTCCCCCAACCGGCAACCGGTGGGGGACTAAAAAAATACACAAGGTAATCACAACAAGAGCCATGTCGGACATGGCCACCCCCCCCCCCCCACCCCCCCGAGAAAGCTTGATAGTAAACTGAAGCCTAATAGATTAAGGGTTCTACTTTAAGAAATTAAGCCCCTACAAAATCTAAGTCTTTAAAATAACAAAGGGCAATAACTCAAAAATTATGCAAGCCAGAGTTATAGTTCTTGTGCACTGCACTCCTCCTCCATGAGATCTATCCACCCATAAAGTTTCAAGTTGATAGCTATTATACTTAAGGAGATATGATCTGGACAAAATCTAAGTCTTAAAAATAACAAAGGGCAATAACTCCAAAATTATACAAGCCAGAGTTATAGTTCTTGTGCACTGCACTTCTCTTCCATGAGATCTATCAACCCAAAAAGTTTCAAGTTGGTAGCTTTAATACTTTAGGAGATATGCTCCGGACAAAGTCTAAGTCTTAAAAATAACAAAGGGCAATAACTCCAAAATTATGCAAGCAAGAGTTGTAGTTCTTGTGCACTGCACTTCTCCTCCATGAGATCTATCCAACCATTAAGTTTCAAGTTGATAGCTATTATACTTTAGGAGATATGCTCCGGAAAAATCTAAATCTTAAAAATAACAAAGGGCAATAACTCCAAAATTATGCTAGCAAGAGTTGTAGTTCTTGTGCACTGCACTTCTTCTCCATGATATCTATCCACCCATAAGTTTCAAGTTGATAGCTATTATACTTTAGGAGATATGCTCCGGAAAAATCTAAATCTTAAAAATAACAAAGGGCAATAACTCCAAAATTATGCTAGCAAGAGTTGTAGTTCTTGTGCACTGCACTTCTCCTCCATGAGATCTATCCACCCATAAAGTTTCAAGTTGATAGCTAGTATACTTTAGGAAATATGCTCCTAACTAGTTTAGTGACGGAACCTCGGAATGATGGAATGACAGAATGACGGACGGAGAGCATTACTATATCCCCTCGCCGAAAACGGCGGGGGATAAAAACAGCCGGGCTGAGAAGAAAAAAGAATTAGTTGGGACAATGAATTGGTATGTGATACAACTCATTTATGGAGGGGTAAATGCAAGACTGATGTAAGTACCTACATATATCTATAGGCACTGAGAAAAGTGTTGCATTGACACCATGATATATTATACACTGATTTCTTAGATAAGTGGACAATATATCATGCTGATTACAAGTATGATACATCTATATGTCCGAATATTTTACAAATCTCCTTCATAAATAGATTCAATTAATATACTTATATGATGCATTTGTTCAACACCAACACCGGCCACTGTTGTTAATCAACAGCACAACAAAATTCAATGTGAATTTCCTACCTATTTGACATTGAAGAAATGACCTTGACTTTATTGATGACCTTGAAATTGGTACTGACAAAGAGGTCCTCTTACAAGCAATACACATGGGAAACATGAAGGCTTTATCACTAATTAGTCAAAAGTTAAGGCTAATGTTTAAGTTTTTAGGGGACAAATGACAAACAGATAAACAGTCAAACATACAGGACAAAAACAATATGCTCTTGATCTATCGATGTGGGACCATGAAAATGAAGGACATGATTTTTTTTTCTGAGTAAATATCTTATTTACATGTACAAGTATGTTACATGTAAAATACACATAGAGTTTTAACATTATCAAACATGCCATTTGAAAAAGATATAGATATAGCTCAGGTTGCACAAAATAAAAAAAGGCCAAGAAGGAAGAAATAAGATTCTTTAAAGGGACTTATACAGTATCAATATTGTCAAGAAAAATATCAAAGAACAAATGTATTGACCACTCTCTTTGATTAAATTGTAGATCATTGACAATAAAATCATTGATTGTTAGTGGGCTTTAGTTTGGTTTGGTTTAAACCTATTAATTTTACATCAATTGGGAAACAAGTTCTTTCAACTTAGATAAATCCCTCTTGATTCTGCTTCCTAGCAATGAACCTGTACTTGTACTTAATGTGTGGACAAATGAAAGAACCAAAATTGATAGCGGCTCCCGGGAATCGAACTCAGGACCTTTGAGGCAAGAGACGAAATCTCTACCTCTAGACCAAGGACACAAAGGGCAGTGGAAATGATTGATCAATATATTCTATCAATATAATTATAAATACTATTGATGGTGTATATGTCCCTTTAACATAGCAAAACAGCACACAACAGTTAGGAATCAAAAATATGAGGACAATATAAACTCTCACCTTATGAAGAAATAGATCTAGGGAGAATATATTATGGAATTACTGAAAACCTCTATACCAAGGATATTCCCAACAATAAGAAGTTCTAAGATTTTATCTACAATAATCTGTATACACAGGTATCAATAGATAATCACTTGACAACAAACCAAGCCAAATAGAATGTAACCCTTGTTATGCTGAACCCAGAACATTTCTGCTTGGACAGGTGTTATAGACAAAGATCAGCCTACACATATGTGCAGTCTGATCTAGGTCAATATCACTTTATCTATCTTTTAAAACCAAAAAAGTTTAAAAATCATATTTTCAAAATAAATACAGACTCACAATCGGTGCATTCAGTACCTTCAGCACTTTGATATTCATGAAATTCATGAAATTTTGCAAAGGATTTTATTCAGCATGAAAAGGTTTAAATTTGAGCCTGTGTGTGACATTTTCAACAATTTCAAATTGGCACCATGCAAAGACTCTGTAAAGACATCCGCACAGTCTGGACAGAGCCTTCAGTTAGCGCTTTATAGGTATACAAGGTCTCATGGTACCTTTAGACGGTCAGCCAATCTTCTAATTGTACTATGTTGATGTTCGTGCTGTTAAATTTTTGCTCACCACATATGTTTAAATTGTTGAAAATGGCACACACAGGCTCATTTGTCTACCTTAGAATCATAATGAAACCATCTGCTAAAGTCATCTCAATGAGAAACTTAGTCATGGTCCAAATGCTTTTTTTGTTGTCAAATAATGTTTAGAATACTACAAATTTTAGTTATAATGAAATAAATTTGTAGTTTTTTTCGGACCATATTATGGGCTTCCAATCCTTTAAGCCTTCTCCTGCGGTTTGATTTTTGTTGTAGACAAAATTGAGCCATATTCATTGGATTGACATTTCTCCAAAAATTTGCAATTTGTTTATAACTAAACCCTTGTCATGCTGAACCTGGAATATTCCTGCTTTGGCAGGAGCTAAAGACCAACATCAGCCTGCACTTATGTGCAGTCTGATGTCAGTCTACACCACCTGTTTCTCACTTTCAAACCAGAATTGTCAATAGATTTAGTTTTTCAAATAAAAATTGATCTACTGTTGGTACTCTCAGTGCTTTCTGCCCTTTGATTTTGATGAAAATTTTTAGCCAAAATTTATTCAGCAAGACAAGGGTTAATCTAAATTCAGCATGATACAGTTTACAACTTTTCAATTCCTATTAACTGGACTCTTACTACCAAACATCAATGAATGTCTTATTCAATTCAAGATTTTTCTTTAATGAAGCTTTGATTCAGAATTAAATATGCAGATGAGATATAAAGAAACTCTGCCCAATCTTTAAGTCTTGAGTGTTTG
This sequence comes from Fragum whitleyi, assembly GCA_948146395.1. NCBI lineage: Eukaryota > Metazoa > Mollusca > Bivalvia > Cardiida > Cardiidae > Fragum > Fragum whitleyi. The sequence continues at coordinate 26,994,119 of OX411551.1, read as the reverse complement.
TTGATGGACATACAATATATGAAATGTCCCAAAATATTATAGCTCTTTCCTTCTAAAAGTGAACAAGGTCATAAGTCACATAAGAAAAGATTAACATTCATTCGACAATTTACTTTATTTTGCGAATAGTTTCTGCAACAGAAAAACAAAGTCCCTTTCACCTCTGTTCCCTTATAAAGATGATTATATTCCAGGAACTGGTTGCCCTTTCCTTTATATAATTGAGACTTGTTACTTGTTGACAGATTTTGAAGTTCTTTTATGTTACTAGGTCATATTCCTTTTGGGGAGTACCTTGTTTCAGTTTCCTTAACTACATGATACTGCTGGCTCAGCACAAAACAGCTGAAGCTTCAATTTAATCTATGGGCAGTAACATCTGTTTTGTGCTAAGCCATCACTACTTGTTTGATTTTTTTTTAAACTTTTTATTCCCACTTCAAATTTCATTGTTCTACAGAAGAAAATCACACCAACGATTTCATTTTAACCCTTTGCTGTTTAATCCCTGCTTTTTACGTGCCTGTGATTTTATGATTGAGAAAACATTGTGAAAAAAAAAAGAAATTGCTTCTGACAAGCAATTTCTTCCTTTTTCACACTATTTTCTACCCTACTGAATGATTATTTTTCAAATTAAATCCACCTTAAATTTACGTCTGTTAAACCTTTGAATTTGGACAGGTCCAAAATTTTGTAAAACAGGAAAGGGTTAAACTAACTTTGATAGAACTATCTGTTATTTTGGAGAATATAATGCTGTACTCAAATTCGGGATCAAGTAAAAAGTTTAACCATATAAAGGTATAAGGGTATTTATATATGATAGAAGGGACCTGATCATTGGTGATGCAAATTTATTCACTGTCACTGCTGTATAAGCTGTGTTTGCCATTGGTTGACTCCTCATTGCCTGGCTGTCTTCACTTTGTGGTGTAATGATACAATATACAGTGATTAAATTAAGAGCCATAGTATGGAAAAGGACCAACTAGGACATGCATAAAGTGTGGACCCTTGCCACAAATTGTGCAGGTGCATGAGGATGAAGACTTCCCTCTCTGTTTAGATTTTCAAAACCAAATATGAGCTCTCTATCCAACTAAAGATTGATTTTTCAATTAAGATATATGGATGACCTTTTCTAAAAAAAATAATACACATGTTAATTTTGGCTCACCTAGTTTCCAGCAGGTCCATTTTGCAAATCAACTCTCTATCAAAATAAATCTTTGCTTGCTACTAGATCTATGCATTAAATCTGTTGAAGATACTAGAAATGAACTATAGATAGCCTGTTGCTGAATAAATGACAGAGACATTGCAAGTGACCTTGACCATGTCATTCATTTAGCATACATTTGAAACCTACTTAATTATCAGAAAGTTTTCACCAAGGATCAAACTCAAGACTTCATATTTGAGTATCTAATGAAACTGTGTCATGATCTTGTCCCAAATTTTTTTGAAATCATTAGCTCAGTGCAAAGCAGTTGTAACTGCCTATCAACATATAGGTAGTTACAACTGCTTCCCACTGAGCCATAGAAATGCTAAAAAGAGTTCATGAAATAATACATAAACTAACCTTTGATCTGTGAGATTAAAGCTATCCTGGCTGTGTAACTGTTGATTCTGTGTTCTGGTTAGTTTGGGTGAACTAGTTTTATGAGTATGTTGAAATGAGTCTAAATTGGGATGAATAAATGATGGCGGTTGTCCGTCTATATATACATCATCGTCACATTCTATACTATCATACATGTTTGACATCCGCGTCTCATCTCCTACTTCCTCCAGAATATACTCCTCACAGGACGGCAGTTTTGGAGTTCTGAAAGGAATTAGGAAATAAAGCTGTATTTCATTATGCTAAATCTTTTTGTCGTTACTTTTAATTTTTTGTTTGACAACACCAGATATATTGTGATTCTTATGATTGTAAGTGTTCAGTTCCTTTAAACAAAGATAATATGTATAATAAGAACAACACAGAAACCCTTTTTGTGAATATAATCATTTGCCCCAAGTTTGCTATATGTTAAGAATTAGAATTCTTCATCTACTTGCAAATACAGTTATAAGATTTGCTTTACAGCATGTAACCTTGACCACAAACAAATAAAGATTTCACAAACTAGACTGATATATAGTTTAGTTTAAGGAAAACATTACAAAAAACATTTTAATACTTATTGTTTCACTTAATCAAAGATTGACATCAAACATCTAAATATGAGCCTGTGCGTAAGATTTTCAACAATATCAAATATGTGAAAAGCAAACACTCTGACCAGCCTGTGCATCTGTATCACTATGCATTTCAGTAAATAGATAAGGTCTCAAAGTTTTTGTAGACTATCAGGTAACTTTATATTTACAGTATGTGGCTGTCTACGCTTCTCAATGCTTGCACTTCAGGAATTTTTCAAATGTTGGAAATGTCACACGCAGGCTCATATTATAGTTATAGAAGGTAACAAGATTTACTTGAGTTCTACAAACTTCAATGAATCCCTACCTTTTTGTATTGAAATATTTACTGAGTGTGGAGCCCTGTCTCTCAAGTTCTGGCTTCCTCTGTGACTCCCTGCTTGGACTTGCCTCTCCCATCTAGAAATAGGCCAATATGACATTGAATATGCTTATATTTGTATAACTGTTTGACTATTTTTCTTTTAAATATTTTATTTGTCCATATTGCAAGAGGCTGCAGATGATTATGGGAAGAAATTTCATTTTATTTCGCAAAATTTTTAAGTATAACAAAAGGAAGTTGAATATTCAGGGGCAAAGGGGGTTAAACGCTTATCAGACAAAAAATAAATTTAGGGACCAGCAAACAGTGCTGATAGTTTCTTGATAATTCATTAAAGCATTATTATGACAAAATTGATAAGAAGGCCTGATTTAATTAAATATATTTTTCTCAATCTCACACTGAGTAGGTTTGGACCACATTAGAGTTGTTCTCATTAAGATCATTTTCTTGTGTTTCAACAAGAAAGGATAAACTATAAAAGCTATCAATAGTTTCTTAACTGTAATAGGCTTGGCATGTACGGTAATACAGATGTTGAAGGGTCAGTGCAACACTATTGTAAGTGCCTTTTAATATATAGGCACTTACAATAGTGTTGCACTGACCCCTCGGTATATTATGTATATGTTTTTTAACAATGGAATAAAGGGGACATCTACTCCGTTTCTTCTAGCGCTACAACTATGTTTGATTGTCTTTATTGCCTATATTAAAGAAAATGCATTTCTTTTTCATTGTTTAAATTTTACATTTTCTTTAAGAACATAAGTACCAGAATCACAATAACGATGCTACCAGAAATGTTCAACTAAAGCACCTTTTTCTTGGATGCAACATAGTATCTCAAAATGAGCCTGTGGGTGACATTTCCAACAATTTGAAATGTTCATCATATGCAAACACTGAGTGGCTTATATAGCAACATACTATAAATTAAAAATTACCTGATGGTCTACAGATACTTTAAGACCTTATCTCGCTACTAAGCGCATAGTGAGGACTCTAGTCAGACTTTGCCGATGCAAAAGCTGGTCAGAGTCTTTACTTTGCTCATAATTATTAGAAGTTGTTGGAAATCTCATGCACAGGATCAAATAATAGCGATTTGCACACATTCACATGATGAGGAACATTCTGTGATTATTTCATAAAAATCCATTAACATTTGAAGTTGGAGTTGCGTTTACAAGAATTGGATGTAGACAAACAGATAGACAGACAGATAATATGATACCAATATAAGACCATCATTTGCAGTGTATGATATAAAAGAAGGAAATATCCTATATATATCGCAAAGAAAAATATATTTGTTTGAATGGGGTTTAATGCCCCTTTCAACAATCTTTCAATTATATCACGGTCACTGAAGCACTTAACAATGGATTGCTGGAATTTCTCACACCAATGCCACCATTACAACCTGTCCTTGCCTCTGGCTGCTATACCTAATATGTCTTTGATTATCAACCCATTGGTGAAAGACAAATAGTCAAAAAGGGTGAGTGCCGCTGTCGGGGATCAAACTTTGCAAAGAAAAAGGAATTGCTATTTTAAATATGTAACTAGTAGGGACTGAAAAACATATGAAAAACCTTACAAGTAAATGCAACACTAGGCTGCAAAAACTGGAACATTTTGCGTGAAAAAAGGGGCATTCTCAGTATAAATAAAGCATTCAGACTTATCTCCCTTAACAGATTAGAATTCCCCTTTCCATTTTTTCAAGAAGATATCTTCATCAATTAGATATAAGAGAAGTCAAACCCATGTTCCAAACATCAAAAAGGGAATCAGAATACCTCAAATATCTGTTTCAAAACAGCTTAGCTTATTGTGATAACATGCTGAGCAAACTAGGACCAGCAGTCAAGGTATGAAACATTATCTATGGTAAGCAGTCTTTATTTGTCAAATATCTGCCCTGCATTCAGGATGACGAAATGATGCAGTTTGCCAATTATACCCCGCTTTGCATGCAGGTGCATGTGCAAAGCGGGGTATAATTGGAAAAAATTTTGCACCATTTTATCATCCTGAATGCAGTACTGTTTAGTGGGTATCTCAGATAGTCCCTTTTTTTATTTTTGGTCAGTGATTAATGATTAACAATCTATCTGGTCTCTAATCTTTTTAGTTAACAAATGATTGAACAAAAGAATTGAATAAATGTAATTTATGTGTGAATGTTAAAACAGCAACAAGATAATAACTGTAAGAAAAGGCTAGTTAGATATAGGGGTTTCTAATGGGTCAATAATAATCTAAAGCTGACACAACATGCATGCATGTTACATACTTAAGAAATGTGCATGTAAATTACACAATGTAATTAATTTGTCAATCATAAACACAAAACTAGAGTAGAGAAAAATAAATCTAAGATTAGGAAATTCAGACAACTTTTAATCTAAATAAATAATAAATCACCATTGGTCAATTAAATAATGAAGTAACAGGTCAAATAAATAATTAAACTCAGAGCAATATCAATATATCACCATAGTACTTTAAGTATTTTTTATAGTTTTGCCAAACATTACTTTTACTTAAACAAGAGCATGGCCTACGGATGCCTACGCTCGTCTGTTAATTGCTGGATAGTTAAAAATCTGCGTCTAAAAAGAGGCATTAAAAAAATGCTTCTAGAGACCACTTTTCAACAGTCAGTGTCTTTACCAGTCAAAAGGTAAAGCAAATTATGAAGTTTTTACATTATATATGATTGACTTTCACCAAATAACCATGACCAATGCCCTTGACATTGTTATGCATGTGACGGTCTTGTCACATGCAATGCACATGTGAAATTTCAAAGCTATATGACTGAACAATCCAAAGTAATGGCTAATATCAGTTTTAACCAGAAAAATTTGACTATAAAAGTTAATCTTGACTTTGACTGATGAACTTGAACTTGGTTCCAACAAAAAGGGCTTGTGCCAGGTAATCATCATGTGAAAAATAAAGGCCCTATCACTTACCATTCAAAAGTTATGGCCAATTTTAAAATTTGGTGTGAAAAATGATCTTGACTTTGACTGATGACCTAGAACTTGGTCACAACAAAAAGTCCTTGTGCCAGGCAATCATCATGTAAAATATGATGGTCCAATCACCTAACATTCAAAACTTATGGCCAATGTTTAATTTTTTTTTCAAAAATTTGACCTTGAAAAATAACCTTGACCTTTACTGATGACCTTGAACTTGGTACCAACAGATAAGCGTTGTCACAGGCAGTCATCATGTGAAATATAAAGGCCCTAGCACTTACTATTCAAAAGTTATGGCCAATATTAAAGGTATAATTTTTTTCCACAAATTTGACCTTGAAAAATGACCTTCATTTTCACTGATGACCTTGAACTTGGTACCAACAAAAAGGCCATGTACCAGGCAATCATCATGTGAAATATGAAGGCCCTTTCACTTTCCATTCAAAAGTTATCACAAAATGTCAAAGTTTTGGCACGACGACGATAATAACAACGATGACGACACCAAAGCTATAGCAATACCACGGGATTTTTCAGAAACAGCCAAGCCATCAATGCCAGAGATTGTATTGTGTTGTGTTGTGATAGAAAAGATAAATATGTAACAGCATGCATAATTGTATTCAGTAACAACATAGATATGGGATGATACCTCTTGTTCCATATTTAATTCACTGTTACTTTGTATAGACATATCCTTGTGGGTAGGGAAATAGGAAAGAAAGATTTATTTAGAACAAGGAAGATATAATATTAACAGGTCAGAACAATATCAAGAGGTCAGAACAATATTAAGGTCAGAACAATATTAAGAAGGCAGAACAAAAGTATTGTAAGTGCCTATATTTCTATAGGCAATTACAATAGATTTGTGCTGACCCATTAATAAAGAAATTGTATAGAGAGTTCATGTAGAAATATTTGTTACTTTGTGTGGACATATCAATTGCTTGGTATGACACAGTTGAAACTGTCTATAACCATATAGGTAGTTACAACTTAGATATTAGAATTGAGCCATTTTATTTGGAAAGTAGTTAAGAAAGCAATATAGTTACAAGATAGATATGAATGAAGTCATTGAATACAGAGTTCCAGCATGGTTATTCAACTCATTGTTATTTTGCATTGACATAATCAGTTAGGCAAATATGAGTCCAATGTGTGTGTGACATATCAACAATTTCACATTACGATGAAGTGCTAAAAAAGACTACTTCACTCAGAATTCCATGTTAGATGCTCTAATTGGCTGTGATATGATTAAAGGGAACTACAGAGGTGACTAGAATTTGCCTATCGAGAGTTGAAATATACTGTATAACATGGATTTCTGGTAATTTTCAGAACAGTGTTTGTACTACCAGAACATCCTTTTGAAGCTTCCGGCTGCCCTACCACTTAGGTATGAGTTCGCCTATTTGAGGGACAAATGTTGGATTCAACCATCAGCCCTAGATCAAACATTGGTCATGAACCTCCTAATTTAGAGTCCAACTGCCATATGGCCGCAGCTGAAGCAATCCAAAGAGCACAAAGTGATAACTGTTGACTGCCAATTTGCAGGCTGGTCTGAGTGTTTCCCAGGCACACATTATGGAATTGTAGAAATGTCACATACATGTTCATATAGATATGTTAGACAGCAATATAGATATGGGGAATACCTTCTGATCATGGTATAAATCACCATTGTGTTGTATGACCATATCCTTGTAGGATAGGAAGAACAAACATATTTTAATTTGAATCCTAAAAAATTACTCGGTAATTTGCAAAGCATAAAGACATATGGATAGTTAAATTATTGTAAAAGAGCAAATAAATATTATCTGTGAAGAAAATTTGTAAAGAATTTGCAGGAAATTAATTTGCATGTGCAAAAAAGGAGGTAGTCAAGGAAGAATACTTTTTTTCTAAGGAAATTTATTTTAAAAGCAGAAATTTTAAGTCAGTCTGCCTCAGTGAAACAATTAATAATACTACAGTAACTACAAATTGTAGCCTAAAATACTGGAATATTCAGAGAATGATGGTCTAGCGTCATAAATGGAGGTAATTAAGGAAGGAATGCATAAAATGTTTACCCGCCTTATCTCAGCTTCATCTTTGTCATCTAAAAGTTTCTTATTCATTGATCTGAAAAAAAAAAAAAGGTTAAAATTTGTTTTCAACTCGGAATTACACCATAGAATAGATTATCACCTTCCATCCTGAAAAGTAATACTGAGGTGCGCTCATCCAAATTAGAGCCTGGTCGTGAGATTTCCAACAATTTCAAATATGCACAAAGCAAAGACTCTTACCAGCCTGTGCATCTGACAGTCTGTCCAGAATCTTCACTTTGCATTTAGTAGATAATGTCTCAAAGTATCTGTAGACCATCAGGTAACTTTATATTTAAGGTATATGGCTGTCTAGGCTCCTCAATGTTTGCTCCTAACGCACATTTCAAATTGTTGGAAATGTCACACACAGGCTCATTTATAAATGAACTATCTATGCCTTTACATCATTACAAATAATGACAAGCATGTTTAAATGAAGGAATGAATTACAATGAATATTTGAAGTAGACAGCTCCTTTCAAAACATTACCCTAAAACAATTGATGGAGATACTAGCATTTTTTGTTTTTTCTTTTTCAATAACATTTTCACCATTGTTGAATTCAACCATGTATTTGATTTCTCAAATTGGATTAATTTGGTATAGTTTTATGTTATAGTGTCGGAAAGGACTTAAAATAGAATTAATAACTTGATATATATTCTAAACATTCAAAACCTTTTACAATAAAAGATAGAACATCATGGGTCCACTACCTTAATACCTCTGCAAGGGCTTTCAATGTAATGAGATTTTTTGTTGACCATGGAAATGTTAAGAGATTTTTAGTTAAGCTGATTTAGTAGAACTGGATACGTATTATCAATGTTCTATTTACAGAACAAAATTAAGTGTTGCAAAACTTCATCAACGGATCAATATTTGTAAAAAAATTCATTTATATTGATTCTTAACCCTTGTCATGCTGAACCCTGAATATTCCTGCTTTGGCAGGAGCTATAGACAAACATCAGCCTGCACATATGTGCAGTCTGATGTTAGTCTACACCACCTGTTTCTCACTTTCAAACCAGAATTGTCAATAGATTTAGTTTTTCAAACAAAAATTGACCTACAGTTGGTACTTTCAGATCTTTTTGTCCTTTGATTTTGATGAAAATTTTTAGCCAAAATTTATTCAGCATGACAAGGGTTAAATAAAGGAGAAGTTTGCAACACAAATTGGTAAAAATAGAATATGTGTATGAAAAGAAAAAAAATGTCTTAAGTTCGAAGGCAGATAAATCTTTTATCAGGGGGAGTTGGGACCTCAAAAATGCATCTTGCAAAACTTCAACAAGTGATAAATGTTTTTTTTTATAAATTTTGAAAGCTTTTGTAGGAAAACTGAAGGAGGAGTTTGCAACACAAAATTACTAGTATATCATGTGTCTATAGACAGACAGACAGGCTGATTCCAATATACTCTCCAAAACATTTGTTTTGTGGGGGTATAAAAATATGACAGTTCCAGCAAATTCACCAAATAGTTGGATTCCTTACTTTAAGAGATCAAGTTGTTTGACTAGAGTTTCTCTTTCAATAGCTATACCTTCTGTGAGTTTTAAAGCAGCCCTGAAAAAGAACATAAAATCAATTTACTGCAGATTGACGTAGCGGGAATGAAATAACCCTATTGAATATTTTTGATATTTCAAGGGTATTATTACACTAGTGGAATAACTATGCAAATGAGCTACGAACGGATATCAACTTTACATTTTTGTTATGTAAATGACGCCATAATGGATTTGCTGACTTAAGTTTGCAAACGGTGTTACATGTTTCACCGAATAATTTGAGTCCATAAATATCGTAATTTCCTCGTTTTATCACAAAAATTTCAGTCATATTATAAACAGACTATCAAATTTGTGCTCATAAAAGACAAAATTCATTAAACTCGTCATCTAAAACAGATAAAAACTCAGTACAGCCTTGTTTTTATCTGCTTATAGATCACTCAGTTAATGAAATCGATATTCAATGACCACTCATTCAATATCCTCTATTTCAATGCATAAAAACATAATAATGTGAAAAATCTTGATCACTTGGAGGCCCTTAAAAGTAAATAATGTTTTCATTAACTTTTAAACTAAACACACAATTCAAGACCATTTTCACTATTTACTCAGATTGACAAAATCAGAGTAATTTTAGCTCACTCAAAAACCAATCTATTTGGACTAATTGGGCTGTCAATCCTGGAGTTACGAGTTTGATCCCAGACTCAGCCAACTTTCATCAGACATTTTCTAAAATTCCTGGTGAAGAATGGGCAGCTAGTGGCTTGGATGAAATGTTTAAGTTAACTGCTGTGAGAAACAATAGGAAACTATGGGTAGGTGGACCAGCTGTCACAATTGAAATACAATACTATCAAGAGTGGTGTTAAACCTGGTATGTGGCTATTTTGAGGGCTTTCAGACAAAGTTCAAATGTCCTTTCCAAGCAAAGTGTCAACCAGTATAATTTTGCTTATATGTTTAATGGCATTAAATTGTAAGAAATTTAGAGAACACTTTGGTTTTCATACAGGTTTGAATCCAATCTAAAGACCTGATCACACCTTGGAATTAATGCTCTGTGTTATCATTCAGCTTGGATATTTTTCAAGTTTCATATTTCCATGAAAAAAATAACGTCAAATCATGTCTTAAAGTAACAAAGATTATAGAAAAATAATGCCAGAAAATTTGACCATTACCCTATAAGACCAGCAATGAACCATTCTAATTGCCTATATATATATGTGACCTTTCACACAAAAAGGGACCAATTGGGAACTCCATAAAATAAATGTTTGAAAAAGGATTGTTTCCAGCATAGGTAACTAGAAAGCACTTTGCTGAAATAATTATATAGGATGGTAGGATAATCAATCTAGATTCAGAAAATTCCTTATTTGCAAGAAGTTCTAACCCTGGTCAGTCAGCGCAGATCGCGCAGTCTGACAAGAGACAACACTTTTCCCAATTCTAAGATGGTCCCTTTCCGGGTGACAGGTCACACATTTTTACAGGCACTTACAATAATTTTGCACTGATCCAACAATACTGACCTTGCTCTCTCTCTTTTCTCTTCTTTCTGTTGCTCCCTTAATTGGTTGATATAAGCCCTGGACTCTTCAAGACCCTCCTGAGATCTAATTAGGGATTCTTGTAAGTCATCTTTCTCCTGTATAGTTTGATTATACTTAAATAAAGCTTATAGCATGTTGCTGTTGCTGTTGCTTTTATTTCTTACAAAAGATGACAGCCTAAGGGTTACCTACACTCAGTGCTTAGAAGTGAATAAAAAATCAGAGTCAAACAAGATGTGTTTGTGAAACATCGATTCCCTCAGAACAGCAATTTTTTCAAAACTTGACAGATGACTTTGACCTTATCAAATAACCGTAACCTTGGTATCAGCACATGTGTATTGGTGAGATCTATCACTATGCCAAATATGAGCATCGTATCTTGAATAGGCTTGAAGTATTTGGCAATGTTTTGTTGTTGGTTTTTTTTGGTTGAGTTTTGCAAACAGACAGACTGACCAACAGAGAGACAGACAGACAGATGGGAAAGCATAAAAAAGTGTGTGATACATTCAGTTCCAAGTGAATGTCTTTTAGTTATACAAGAGCTATGATAAAAATATCCCTGGTTTCCCTGAAAGCAACAAAGCTGAGTAGAGCACAAAGAGAGGATGCTACTTTTTTTGTATTTGCTGTACCAGTTGCCCTTTCACAAAATTAAGGTTGGCTTAAAAAATAAATTCAATAAGATATATAGAGGATTATCATTCATTTCAGTGTTAGATCGATTTATATTTTGATTGAACAACAAATCAAAATTTTTACTAAAAGCAGATGTGACAATTTTAGGATAAATTTTCTTAAAGCCCATTCTTTTGGGTGTGATTGCTACGCAACATTCATGGCAACGTCACTTTTTGGGCGCCACTTAGTTTACTTCAGATAGGATAAATGAACGAAAGCAGGGTATAAGTTTTTGATAATTTCCCTGGTCAGGTAGTTATGTTATTTCTCATTAATCCACCAAAAAGTATTCAAGAATGAGATATGATTCTCACCTTTTGTAGTTTATCATTTTCCAGTTTTGTTTCTACCTCTATTGTGTTTAAATGACCAAGTCTTTCTTCAATCTGTACAAAACAAAAAGATTATTCTTGGATAGAAAAAAATAGCTTTCCAGTTCTCACTAGAACAATCAATTGATGTGTTGAATGTGTGGTGTCCGTGGTCTAGAGGTAGAGCGTCGGTCTCTTGATCCAAAGGTCCCGAGTTTGATTCCCGGGAGCGGCTATCGATCTTGGTTCTTTCATTGGCCCACACATTTGGCGCGAGTACTGGTGAATTTTCCAGGAAGCAGAATCGAGAGGGATTAATCTAAGTTGTAAGAACTTGTTTCCCAATCGATGTAAAAGAAATAGGTTTAAACTAAACTAATGTGTTGAATATTGTATACATAAACAAGATACGTTTGTAAAACACAAATACCGTGGAAATATAAATTTTCTTCTCAAGAAATTTAACTTGAAAGGTGACCTTGAACCTTCCAAAATGAATATTGATGAAAGTTATCATAGAACCAAATATGAGCATTTATCTGGAATAGGCTTGAATCAATAAAAGTATTAAAGTCTTGGTCAAAATTTGAAGAAAGTTGCAATCAATACATGACCTTGAACTTTGCAAAGGAAGATGCATACTGTTAAAAGCTTTTATCATGCCATATATAAGTACACCATCTTGAAAAGTAGCTATTAAGTAATTTGTATTGAATTTCTTGTTTGTTTGGTTTTTTAAGCTTTGCAGGAATTTAGCTGATGGTAGATGACTTTGAACCTTTAAGATTACCAGGATTTCTTAACTATACAACAAAAGGTGTTGAAATAACATGTACATTCTATTATAAATTCTTCTACAAATATCTTTGTTTAATTATTCAGTTATCATTTGTTGTTGTTGTTTTTCAACAATAATTTGATATAAACATAACTGTCACATTTACCTCTGAATGTTTAGCCATAAGATCTTGTAATTGTTTATCTTTGTCATACATTTCTGTCTCTAAAGATTCACGAATCTGTCTTTCTCTGGCTCGCTCCTGAAATACAAAATCCATTCTGATATTCAATTTGATGGAGCAAGCACATTTAGTGGAAAATTTTCAATTTTAGCAGATTTTGTCGTAGTGCAATTTCTCCTTTAAACAAGTTATGTTAACCCCTTAACTTTCACACTGCAAACTATACAATCACTTTATGCCTAATTAATTTCAAATCATTAAATAAATGTAGGTCAGGAATACTCTTCTGTGACCTTGACATTAGACCTTCTTGAACAAATATTGACAGATATTACTCACTCCATGGGGTCAGTGTTAAACTAAGTGCTTACATTTTAATGCACTTGTGTAAGTTTTGCCCAAAACTTTTTCTATAGTGAAAGTAAAAAAAAATCTACAGTTCTACAATTAAAAGAGAATAGACTTACAACTGTTTTATGGAAAAATTTAAGCAATAATCACATTGTATATCAACTTTCAGTGAGCACAAAAAAAAGCACTTCTCACATAATTTGACATTTGGAAAAAGGCAACAATTTAATGTGAGTCATTCAAAAACAAAACATCCCCACAGCTTTCCAATTATCATATAACTGTGATCACAATATCTAGCAACTGTGTGGATTTACTCAAAACAATTAGACAGAATATAGTTCACCAGAAGTAGTTTGGTAATAAAAGAAATCACCTACCAAAAGCTTTTATAACCTCCGCAAATGAGAAGTGCAAAATAATGTTTTTCCATCATAGGACAACAAAATTTAGATTGGTTAAAATTTCAAATAGAAGTTGCAGAATGCTACTTTTGAAGTACTAAGAAGAATTCTTTTGGGGAAGAAATATTGTGGACAAAATATTGAGGACAAAATTCAAACAAGCTTTTTCTTTCCTTTCAACAATGTTTTCTTTGGCTTTTCTCTTCTGGGGCATCAAAATGTGAGATTTTTATGGAATAGGTTATTTGCAGTGTGACTAAAAAATTACCTCTGACAAAATCTTTTCTTTTTCTGCTTTTATCTGGGACTCCATTTCTTCATAAAGTTTTCTTACTTCTTCGTCATGAGCCGTTGTTTTGCTAAAACGGGAAAATTAAATAGCAATCAATTATCATGTTGACATCCAAAATTTGTCAGTTTATCCCTTTCAAGAAATTCTAAACTACTTTGACTTTCATACACAGTGCAGATGACAAATTCTAACATGTGTTGTAAGATTCTTTTTGGAATCATTTGTTTGCATGAGTTTAATGCTTCTTTCAACATTTTTGCAATTATGTTGCAGCGGCTGATTTACCTATCAATGATTTACTGTCATTTCTGACACCAGTTAAACCACAACAATTTATCTGAATCACCAGCTGCTCTCATTGGAATGGTCTTTTCAAGACAATTCAAATGAATACTGTCAACATGATGGCTCAGCACAAAACAGTTGTAACTCCCTATAACATATAGGGAGTTACAACTGTTTGGCGCTGAGCAAATGAACACAGGGTTTTGATAAGAAAATGAGGATTTTAGAATGGCATTTATCTCATGCTTGTAATATTTGTCACATTTGTCTTAGTTCAATTTACAAAATTTTCTCACACAAAAAGCAGTAAAATGCAACAGAGGAATAAAGTTATCAAAATTTTCCCACAAATAATGATTGCATACAGCTGCACACAAAATAAACTTGCTTTCTAATGCAACTTCACCTTCCAGTTTCCTTGCTCTGGGATTTTGAAATGTCAAACTGTTAAAAAGTAGGGTGTATAAGTTGATATTGAAAATAATTGATAAGCACTTCAGGCTATAGACCTATTATAATAAATGAAATGTAAATAAAGTAAAAGTCTTCTCATTGATGAAGTATTTCATCGATCAGCTATAATCTTTCAACCCTGAGATCTTTAAATGATCCAATTATGATTCATACTTTGGCTGTACATAGCAAATAATATAAACAAGAGCCGTCAGAGAGGGATTATGCTCCCCGAATAAGGCATTGTCACAAAAACAAGATCCATGTTGGACATGGACATCCCCCGCCACAAAAGCTTGATAGTAAAATGAAGCCTAATAGATTAAAGATTCTTTTGTACTGTCCAAGATTAACCTCCTATTTAATCTAAGTATTAAAAATAACAAGCAATAACTCCAAAATTATGCAAGCAAGAGTTGTAGTTCTGGTGTATTGCACTTCTCCTCCATGAGATCTATCCACCCATAAAGTTTCAAGTTGATAGCTATTATACGTAAGGAAATATGCTCCAGACAAAATCTAAGTATCAAAAATAACAAAGGGCAATAACTCCAAAATTATGCAAGCAAGAGTTATAGTTCTGGTGTATTGCACTTCTCCTCCATAAGATCTATCCACCCATAAAGTTTCAAGTTGATAGCTATTATACTTTAGGAAATATGCTCCAGACAAAATCTAAGTATAAAAAATAACAAAGGGCAATAACTCCAAAATTATGCAAGTAAGAGTCGTAGTTCTTGTGCACTGCACTATTCCTCCATGAGATCTATCCACCCATAAAGTTTCAAATTGATAGCTATTATACTTTAGGAAATATGCACCAGATATAATCTAAGTATCAAAAAATAACAAAGGGCAGTAACTCCAAAATTATGCAAGCAAGAGTTGTAGTCCTTGTGCATAGCACTTCTCCTTCATGAGATCTATCCACCCATAAAGTTTCAAGTTGATAGCTATTATACTTTAGGAAATATGCTCCAGATATAATCTAAGTATCAAAAAATAACAAAGGGCAGTAACTCCAAAATTATGCAAGCAAGAGTTGTAGTTCTTGTGCACTGCACTTTTCCTCCATAAGATCTATCCACCCATAAAGTTTCAAGTTGATAGCTATTATACTTTAGGAGATAATGGTCTGTGGTCAGATTTCAAAGATTCAAATAAGCTGTTATCTTATACAGCTAACATAAAGGTAACAAACATTAAACCCCCTTTTTGCATGACATATTCTAAGACACAAATTCCAAATAGTTTAGGGTAAAGGGCATCTGATTTGCTACTCAAATGTGAAATTTCATCAAATTCTGAGCATAAGGCTAGGAGAAATGAAAGAATAACTGTATTTTACGCTCTAATGTAAAGGTAACAAACATTAAGCCCCCTTTTCCCATGATATACTTTTTTTTACGTTAATTTCAAATTGTTTATAGTAAAGGGCATCTGATTTGCTACTCAAATATGATATTTCACTAAATTCTGACAATTAGACTTGGAGAAATTTGGCAAAAACTGTTTTTTACCCTAAGTCCCCTTTTCCCGTGACAAGGCCTCAAATCCAAAAACCGTCACAGATGCATCATCACTATATCATAGGGAGTTCACATGGTAAGTTTCATTCAATTTGGCCCAGGGGTTATGGAGAAATAGCTGGGGACGGACGGACGGACGGACGGACAGACAAAGCGGCGGCTATATGCTCTCCCTTCGGGGAGCATAATAAAATACATGTCCGGTCTTTTCCCAATCTTAACTACATTACATTAATTGTTACAGCCCTAACTAGACAACAAAATATTTAAGATCTGTCACACAAAATGGTTCTATCTAGGGCATCTGTAAAATTAATATGTGACCTGTCACAAGAAAAAGGGCCATCAAGGTAGTGTGTAAAATGTCAACCCTAGTCGGACAGTGCATATTGTGCAGGCTGACTAGTGTTGAACTTAAAACTTAGCTGTTTTTCTGAATCTAGAATGGTTATTTTACTTTTCTGTAAAAGAATTTCAGATATTTCAGATTTCTGATTGACCTTTGCTGGACCCAATCCCTTCTTCAAATATCTACTTTACAGAATTCCCTTTTTGCTTGGCTGGCCACATATTTGAAGAAAGGAGTGGATCAAAAAAAGGTCAATCAAAGGTTGCATTTACAAAACAATTTAAAAGAGGAAGTTAAATTAAACTGTCTGTAAAAGGTTTGTATGAAGGAAAATGCCAGGAACTGCACAGATGTGTTTCTTAAATTAAGATTCTTAACCATTGTCATGCTGAATAGAAACATTTGCAAAATTACATTAAAATCAAAGTGCCAAGAGCACTATGATACACTAATTGTTAGTCAGTATTTATTTCAAAAATATGTTATTTAAACTTTTCTGGTTTAGAAAGGAGATTCAGGTGGTATGGACTAAGATCAGAAAGCAGGAATATCCAGGGTTCAGCATGACAAGGGTGAAGAATCTAAATAAGATTTTTTATCTGCACCATTTTTTTAGATTAAGAATTTTTAGCGGCTTAATAAGAATCTTAATATATCTTCATGAGGAAATGAAGATGGTTTTGCATTGGCTTAAAACAAGTAGCTTGACGATGTCAAATGTTTTCACTCAAAACAATGAAAATTGTTTATTATGACATCTATATAATCTTATTTAGCGGGATTTTTCATCTTTCTTGAAAATATACACATCAGGAGAGGAGTTAAGCTGATGAGAAGATAATTGATAATGAAAATCTAAGTACAGTAGAAAAGGGAGCATAATTCGCACAAAATATAACAGCAAGACTACAGGGATATCTCAGGTTAAAAAGACAAGCTTAAAATGATAATCCTAAAAACATATGTAAAGAAATTCAAGGACCACTGAAAAAAATATTTATAGCTAATAATTCAACAAACCTCACTAACCATTAAGTCCATTAACACTATAACATCAGCTAAAACATTTTATTTTATCCAAGAAAATAACACTCACACCCTAATATATCAAGAGTATTAACCCTCCAAGCATATTTTATTTGATGTTATTCAAGTTTTGTGCAAACAAAAATGACACCTCAACAAAATAAACAGTATGTTATCTACACTCAAAGGGAACATGGTCTAGAAAATGAGGGACTTGCTTGTGCAGACTATAAAATTTTCGTCTTACCAGTTCATTTGAATTGGAAGCAAAATTTTGCTGGCAAATAATTTTTTCCAGGTAAAATATAGAGCATAAATAATATAAGACAGACAGGAGAGAGTGTGAGTAAATATATTTAATAGGAAACTTGCCAATGATTTTAACCATAAACAGGTGCAGATCCTGACTTGGAGCTTTGGGACTGGACTCCCCCCCTCCCTTCCCACACCAATTTAGCAAAGATATGGCTATCAGGTTTGTATCATTTGATCATTTGGAAGGTAGATGTTGTATTTACATCACATTTCTTTACCAACTGAAGAATTTCATCTTGCTGTCAATTGCCATTTTGAATTTCTAACACCCCCCCCCCTTCAGAAACAAATTGGGATTAGGGTATAGTCCACATTCCTTCGACCGGTCTTACTAATCCATTGAAACATAATCATATAATATTCTCCCTCCTTAGCAAAAACTCTTGAAAACAATTAGGAAAATGAAGAAACTTTTTGAAACAAGTGATTTCTTTATTTCTCAGGCCAATGGCTTTTTAAAGATAGAGAAATTCAAGAAATGTTGTCAATTTAAATTTCAGGATCATGGGCACTTACAGTAGTTCTATGTTGGCACTCAATTTGTTCTCTGTAACTTCTTTCAGCTCTGACCATTCTAGAACTGAATTGTCTGAAAATCCATTTCATGGACAATATGTTTGAGTATTGAAAATTGGTCAATATATGGCTGCTTAAAATACACAGAGAGCCATTAGAAATAGCGTTTTTACCATCCAGCTTCCAATAACTAGATGGTTTAGGCTAAAATTTTTCATCAAAATCAAAGGACAAAAAGCACTGAAAGTACCAACTGTAGGTCAATTTTTATTTGAAAAACTAAATCTATTGACAACTCTGGTTTGAAAGTGAGAAACAGGAGGTGTAGACTAAACTCAGCCTGCACATATGTGCAGGCTGATGTTTGTCTAAAGCTCCTGCCAAAGCAGGAATATTCCGGGTTCAGCATGACAAGGGTTAATTTCAACATTGATCTTGAGCTGTAACCTTGACATTGGATCTGTGAAAAATTCTTTCAAATGGTACATCTTGTAATGATTGAGAGCAATTGTACCAAGTTATTCTCAAATACATACATCATAAATATAGAAGCTTTGCCCTGAAAAAGCTCATTTTTACAGTGACCTTGATATGTGACCATAGAATTAGAGCAATATGAAAATTTGTTTAAAATAGAAAATCTACTCAGGAAAGAGGAGAACAAATTATGCCAAAAAATTTTTGAAATCCATCAATAAATATAGGAGTAAATTTCAGAATAAAATCTGGACTAATTGACTGACTGACGGCAGACAGAAGGACAAACAGACAGATACACTAACACACCAACACTGAGTTGTCATTATGAGAACTAGGTCTCACTACTCACTAACCACATGCAGGCTGACAATAAAAGTGCATTTAAATATCAAATAGCTTTATCAATTCCTGATAAAATGGCAGGTGAGTGTGCATGAACGTAATACAGAAAATCAACTTGATTGAAATGTTTAAATGTTAGTCATTAAGGGAAATCCAAGCCCTGCATCCAGAATAACAAAAACATGCGTGGATCCAGATCTTCTCCTCAAATATGACAGGAAGCTATAGTTAGGAGCATCAGCTGCCGATATATAACAATTATTGTTGGAGTGGCATTAACCCCATTTAATCAAACAAACAACATAAGTAGCGTAGGACTTCAAAGGGAGATAAATTCAGTAGAATGTAACTAACTATCATACAAGGATAGTGTACCTTTCTTTATGAAGTAAGGTAGCCCCAACTAGGCTATTTTATATGTATCCTCATTCAACCTTCAATGCGTATGTAATTGAATATCTTGAGTGATGAAATATGTTTCTCATTTTAAATAGAAAATATGAAATGAAAACAAAAACTGCTTTTTACTGGCCATATCTTGCTTTCACATGATGTTTTCAGTATATCCTTTTTCTTCATCATGTCAAATGCATGAGAATTTAAACAAGAGGCCAAGAGAGGCAGTATCACTCCACTTGCCCTAAGCTAATACATAATCAATCCAATCAGGTAATCATCAATTTTACATGAAGGTCCCTTTTTACATCACATAGAATAATATTTCCAAGCAGTTTTAATGTGCCCATAGTCATATGATAAGCAACATTTTGTTTCACAAAAATCTGTCAATAAATGTACAACTTGTGTAAACAAGAAATGTTGCATCAATAAGGCTCCTTTTCTCATGTTGCAGCTTCATATAACCAAAAGTCAAAGAAAGTAATGAAAGAGCATATCCTAAGGACCATTTTTGTGCAGTTCAGTTGAACTCTGACCAGTAGATTAAGAGAAGTAGACTTTTCATCATCTTTGAACTTTATTCCGTGACCCAATAGTGTGAAAAGTTTATGTGCCCTATCAGATTTTAACAAAGAAAGAATCATTCCTGCGCAGTTATGGTTGAATTCTGACAAGTACGAGACTATTTTTTGTGACGGGACAACCCTTAGAGCCCATGTTATAAGCCTGATTAGAAATTAACAAAGAGATCTGAAAGAGCATGTCCCACGCTTTCTGTGCAGTTTCTTTTAATTTTGATCAGGAGTTTTAGAGAAGAAGATGATTTTATATTTCATCAAATATGGAACCATTTTTGATGACACAATATTCTGTAGAGCCAATGTTATCAACCTGATCAGAATTTAACGAAGAAATCTGAAAGAGCATATCCCAAGGATCATTCTGGTGAAGTTTTGTTGAATTCTGACCAGCAGATTTTGAGAAAAAGATGTTCTTAGATTTCACAATTGGGGGCTATTTTTGGTGACGGGACACCAAAAAGCCCTTGTTTTGAACCTGATTAGAAATAAACGAAGAATCTGAAAGAGCATGTCCCCAGCTTCATTCCTTTAAAGTTTGATTGAAAGAAGAAGATTTTTTCAAATTCTTTTATGTGGGGTCATTTTTAGGTGACACACACACACAGTGACAACAGACACCAGACCACAGTAAAAGCTGGGCTGGACAAAGGAGCTAAAAACTTAATCTTCTAATTAGACATAGATATTTAGCTGTAAGTAAATACAACATGTTTTTGTTCAACACAACCAATGCCAAATTTTAGAAACAGTAGTTTTATACAGTATTGTAATCAACAGCTAAAATGAAATTCAATATGGCAATTGACAGCAAGATGAAATTCAATATAAAGTTCAAATTTTCCAAATATTTGACCTTGAAAAATGGCCTTGACTTTGACCGATGACATTGAAACTGGTTGCAACAGTAATCTCCTGTCAAAAGAAAAAGAAATGTGAAATATGAAGCCTCCATCACCAACAAATCAAAGTTATGGCCAATGTTAAGTTGGACAAATGGACAAACAGGCGAACAAACAGGGCAAAAATAATATGCCTCAAATCCTATTTCAGGTGCAGTCTTGTTTTTCAAACCTAAACAACATGAAATGTCACCTGCAACATCCTTCAAACTAGACCAGTCTTAAACAATTATCACACTGTTCTGCTGACAGGCAGACAATATTGAATAAGATCAGCCTTTACAGACAAACAGTCTGATCTTAATCAATGGGCCTTTCCAAAAATATAGAAATGGAGTTATCAAACTTGAATACTCTCCGGTGCATTGAAATAACGAACGGTCATAACTCTCCATTTCCGGGTAGCAAATTTCAGATCGATAATATGCTTGATATAGGAGCATCTTTTAAATCAACGTGAAAAAACGGGTTTATAGGGCTTTCCGAAAATAAAGAAAAAGAGTAATCGGGCCTAACTACTCTCCAGTTTATTTGAACATGGAGACGGTCGTCAGTCTATTTCTGGGTAGCAAATTTCTGATTCAAAATGGTTGAGAAAAAAATCCTTCGGGTCAGGATTAAACAGGGACACTCAATACTGTATAATCAGGGTCCGTGTACAACCCATTACCAGACCACAAAATTTTAAAGTTAGTCAAAATCAAAAGAGTATGCGAACGATATTTTAGCAGATAAAACTTTGAATGTCTTTGAAGAACAATTACTCTTCTTTATTTCATTTAAGTATATCTTGATAATTCAGTCTATTTTGACATTTAATGGATTAGATTATCAAACCTATATATTTTAAACCAATAATTTATTGTCCCTAGAAATTAAATTTGACTTTTTGAATTTCTATTTGATAAAGAAAAACAAGTGGGCCATAGTGGCCCTAAATCGCTCACCTGAATGAACTCTCTAAAATTTTCAAAAGCAGGTTTAGAAAGAGAATGATGATTAAATGTCACTTAGCTAAATAATTCTGTTGCTTCAATAAACATTGACAATCCTTTTTTACAATTTTCAGGTTAACTTACAAGTTTTTTCTAAGATTTGACCCCATGACCTACTTTTTGGTCACAGTTGACCCAATTTCAAAGTCATCCAAAATTGCATTAATTCAATCAATTTTGCCGAATTTCAAGATGCTCTGGCAAAAAATGTGGCCTCTAGCGTGAATACAAGGTTTTTCTAAGATTTGACCCAGTGATCTAGTTTTTGACCCCAGTTGACTCAATTTCGAACTCATCCAAGATTTCAACAAGACAATCATTCTGACCAAGTTTCAGGTTGATCGGGCAAAAAATGTGGCCCCTAGAGTGCATACAAGGTTGTTCTAAATTTGACCCCATGTTCTAGTTATTGACCCCAGTTGACCCAATTTCGAACTCGTCTGAGATTTTATCAAGACAATCATTCTGACCAAATTTCAGGTTGATCGCACCAAAAATGTGGCCTCTAGAGTGCATACAAGGTTTTTCTAAGATTTGACCCCGTGACCTACTTTTTGACCCCAGTTGGCCCAATTTCAAACTTGTCCAAGATTTTATCAAGACAATCATTCTGACCAAGTTTCAGGTTGATCGGGCCAAAAATGTAGCCTCTAGAGTGCAAACAAGGTTTTTCTAAGATTTGACCCCCGTGACCTAGTTTTTGACCCCAGTTGACCCAATTTTGAACTCGTCTGAGATTTTATCAAGACAATCATTCTGACCAAATTTCAGGTTGATTGGGGAAAAAATGTGGCCTCTAGAGTGCATACAAGGTTTTTCTAAGATTTGACCATGTAACCTAGTTTTTTGACCCCAGTTGACCCAATTTCGAACTCGTCTGAGATTTTATAAAGACAATCATTCTGACCAAATTTCAGGTTGATCGGGCCGAAAATGTGGCATCTAGAGTGCATACAAGGTTTTTTTAAGATTTGACCCCCGTGACCTAGTTTTTGACCCTAGTTGACCCAATTTCAAACTCGTCTGAGATTTTATCAAGACAATCATTCTGACCAAATTTCAGGTTGATCGGGCCGAAAATGTGGCATCTAGAGTGCATACAAGGTTTTTTTAAGATTTGACCCCGTGACCTAGTTTTTGACCCCAGTTGACCCAATTTCGAACTCGTCTGAGATTTTATCAAGACAATCATCCTGACCAAGTTTCAGGTTGATCGGGCCAAAAATGTGGCCTCTAGAGTGCATACAAGGTTTTTGTAAGATTTGACCCCCGTGACCTAGTTTTTGACCCCAGTTGACCCAATTTCGAACTCGTCTGAGATTTTATCAAGACAATCATTCTGACCAAGTTTCAGGTTGATCGGGCCAAAAATGTGGCCTCTAGAGTGCATACAAGGCAAATGTTGACGACGCACGACCGACGACGGACATCCACCTAACCACAATAGCTCACCTTGAGCACTTTGTGCTCAGGTGAGCTAAAAAGAAGAAAGACGACTTTTGATTAATAAGGTGAAATGTAATATGGTGGGGTTTTTTCTTCTTGATAAAGTGTCGATGTCCGTCCTTGAAAATTTTCTGACAAGGCTTTTGAAAACAACTTTGATTTGATTGTTTGTGTGAATTTCTTTCATGATGACTATTCATTCTCATTATTCAAATAAAAACCCTGGCATAATTGTTTGTAACAAAACAAACGCGCTGATTAGCTATAAACCAGATGACAAAAATGAAAGGCGGCCAAATTTAATTCTATACAGATATAAACTTAAAAGTGTGGAAATAAAAAACAAATACAGTTAGGTGTTATTTCAAAAATGTAGAAATAATTCCATGCAGTTGGTATTTCATGTCTTAATGATCCAAATTGATATAAGTTCTTATATCGAAATTGGCTTTTTAAGTACATGTAAAATGTACTAACAATTTCCGTAAAGACTTTTCTATTTTATTTTCAAATCGCCAATCATGCATGCGTTTCGAGGGTTAACCATAAATGTTCAAGATGAATAGATAAATAAAGATTCTTTTCTGATCTGTTCAGATTTTAGTTTAACACTAACCTCATACGAATCCATAATATTATCCAAATTCTAGTATTATCGAAACGCAGTAATATCCCTTAAATATTTTTTTTTTATCTATCTCCTTATTAATATTTGATTTAAAAAAAAACAATTACGATTACGTAATGTCATATGCCATGTGCGCCACTTCATTGTCAACAGTGTGATGTTTATTTAACACACGTGTTGTAACTTATGTCTGCTACTGTCATGGTTTACCGCTCTTTGATCCTGATGGGGTCCTTGGCCCATCGAAAACCCTTTCTACAAAGTAACACACGCATACATACAAAAAAAGATATGATCATATTTTTTCTAAAATTATTATTTATTTTCGGTCACTACAGCCATATTTCATTAGTGTCTAAATATTAAAAATAAGCAGAGCATGTCATTATTATTCATTGCCAAATGCATGCTCTTAGCTCAACCCTGTCCTATTTACACTTTAATTTTACAAGTATACAACAAAGGCAAAATGAAATTTTGAACAGTTCTGAAAGGGGCTCGTGCTGAATAAAACTGCTTGATTCTAAATGAATATTTCATACATGACCCCTATACCAAAAAAATCCTGAAACCAACTTTAACCTAGTCTGACGAATCTATGCAATTAACAGACTACGCTGACATTTTCTTTGTTCCATACATGGTGTGAACATTTATTGTGCCTAAACAAATCACTGCTGTGAAATTTAACTTTGCACACAAAGAAATGAAAAATGTATGGTAAAAATATCGCAAACGCTTACATATCCATAAACATGCTTCATTAACTGAAAGATCGCCTATACGACGGTTTGAGTTCTCTTTTTGCCACGAAGTTTCAATATATAAATACCACCATTTCTTCAACTTATTTGTAAATTGAAATTACATTAAGCGCCAACTAAAAATTCTTTTTTAAATTCTGTCTCAAGCACATATTTAACTTTTTGTTTTCTGATAAGAAAAAGAAACATAATTGTTATTTTTATTTCGTGATTGGACAACTTTTAAAAATACAAAAATGGGTTAGTTTGAACCGCGATTACAACCTTAGTAGCAACTCGAACAATGCAGATGAACAATAATTTACTATTGAGCTGGCTACATATTGTATGATTTAAGATTATTTGATTACAATTGGATTTTTATCGAAAAATACTTAACTAAATAAATAAAGGATCTAATAAAAGTGTACAAACAATGAACCATCTGTAAAATAACTTAAATGAAAACTAAGATTACAAAAATAAAACGCTTTTAAACAATTATTATCGGCATTATCGTCTGCAAACGGACTTTCATCCGTAATCTTTCAATGCTTTCTGTAAAGATTTGCTACCCGAACAAGGGAAGTCACTCTAGCAGATTATAGGGAAAAAGGGAGGTAAACCACTTTTTCGGAAAGGCCCATATTACCTGCTTTTACTTAATATAATTTTGTCTCAAAAACTTGAACCAGATTTTTCAATTTGTTTGAGTTCAGCAGAAAAGAGTTAATTTCTGTCTTTTCGTAAATGTGTTGTGAAGCAATCTCACCTTTTAAGAGCAACTTCCAAGGAATCAAAGTCGGCTTTTGATCTGCGTATTTCATTGGTTACTTTATACAGGAAGTCCTCAAAGTTACTGGCCATGTCTGGGTCATCCTTCCTTAGTCTACTCCACAAGGCTTGCAGAACAGAGTCACTGTAATATATACCAATAATACTGTATTTCTCCTAATAATAGCACCCTTCCTAATAATAGCACCACATTCATTAATAACTTATAAAACCCACTTCAAATGCCAAAATTTTAGGAACTTTTTGAGACTTCTTCTCAATTTTTAGATGAATTTCCTCTAACAAATTATTTATTTAATTGTTTAGAGAAAATTTATCTCAAATTAAAGGGAAAATGGCCCAAAAGACACCAATTTTAATGATTTTTAAATCAGAAAATGCATGCTAAATAAAAGCTCTCTGACCATGTTATGTATAGCTCCAAGGAGTGTTTATTATGAGAAATACGGTACATAGAAAGTACAAGAAAGTTCTTGTTAGATTTAACTTGAAATTATATACAGTGAATCTCTTATGACACAAATGTTTTTCCTGTTAAAACTCACTAAAATCATCTCAATGAGACGATTCAAGTTTTACTTAATAATGTAGGATAAAACTTAATAAGAAAACAAAGCTGTAGTAGTAACTCATTGCTACAGATAGAGGTATTTTTATTATTATTTGTTTTTAATATTGGACTATTCCTTGCTCAAACCCTATATTGTGTGTACTCATTAGAATTGTCTCAATGAGACAATTCATATGAATACTCACAACAAAGGGTTTCAATGAGAAATTAAGATAACAGACTGGTATTACCCCATACTACACGTATCTGTTCCTCTGGTAACTATGGTCTTTAACATTTAAAAAATAATCAACTTACTCATCATAGATTCCTTGTGCCCCAACATTTGACATCATCTGTTTAAAATTCTGACTCTCTTCTTGCGGGTCTATCTGGTCATCCGTGTACACATTGTCCGTTTCCATGGCAACGGAATCATTTGAGCGCACAGGCTTTAGTCCCAAAAAGCTCCCTACAATATATTGTAAATCAAGGGGTCGGTTAGTTGAGAACAAACCCCTCCAAACAGTTAAGTTATAAATCGCCTACTAGACTTTACAAAATGGTGGTTTTAAAGATTTAGAGGAAAAATGCTTAGAAAATCTCATGTGTTTTAAGTTGTATATCTATCAATGTTAAGTATTGACTTAGCCAATAGCCCAAACATTACAATATTTGAACTTTTCTGGAATCAGAAGCAAGCTATTATTAACCAAAATTTAATAATTTTTTCACAATTGGTGAAAAGTATAGTCTTGTATGATGGGCTTAAAAACCATTTTAACAGAATTTCAATCATAATGATAGGGGCTGGAGCATCTAAACATTGATTCCTGGCATTTCTCACACCAGTACTACGATTACATTCTTTACAAGTCTTTAACTGCTTATTCCAAATTCATGTAGGATTATTCAACTTTCAGTTAGAAAAAATTGTTGGAAAGGATAGATGCCAGGACTTAAGATCAAACCCAGAAACCCCATGATTGTGAGTCCAACGCACTGACAACAGTGCTACCACAGGGTTCAAAATCGTTTAAAACCAAAATATTGTAGAAATATCAAAGCTTTTATCTGAAAAACAACATTATTTTAGACTGGTCTTCAGGTAAATTTTCAAAGTACATGTATTTGTAAATTGGAAAGGTAGAACCAAAGAATTAAATAAATCTTAAAAAGAGTCGTGTTAGCCATGGCCATCCCCCCACCGTGACAGCTTGATAGTAAACTGAAGCCTAATAGATTATGGATTCTTTTGTACTTGAAGAGATTGGCTCCCTACAAAATCTAAGTCTTTAAAATAACAAAGGGCAATAACTACAAAATTATGCAAGCAAGAGTTGTAGTTCTTGTGCACTGCACTTCTCCTCCGTAAGATCTATCCACCCATAAAGTTTCAAGTTGATAGCTTCTATACTTTAGCAGAATTGCCGCGGACATATATGAGTATTAAAAAAAACAAATAGCCATAACTCCAAAATTATACAAGTAAGAGTTATAGTTCTTGTGCACTGCTCTTCTTCTCTATGAGATCTATCCGTCCATAAAATTTCAAGTTGATAGCTATTATACTTTAGGAGATATGCTCCGGACTAAAACTAAGTATTCAAAATAACAAAGGACAATAACTCCAAAAATATGCAAGCAAGAGTTATAGTTCTTATGCACTGCACTTCTTCTCTATGAGATCTATCCACCCATAAAGTTTCAAGTTGATAGCTTTTATACTTTAGGAGATATGCTCCGGACAAGATTAGTGACGGAAACTCGGAACCTAGGAATGACAGACGGAGACCATTACTATATCCCTTTGCCGTTTTCGGCGAGGGATAATAATAGAAGAATTCTTTAAGTGTGTTTTCTAAAATTTCGATTCTCTTTTTATCAAAAATGTTTCCCTTTTTTCTGTCAATGTTGTCAAAGAATGGAAATGTAAGGTTGTTAGGATTAAAGTTCATACTCTTGTTAACAAGTAAGTCTGAACTATATATAAGATGAACCTTTAAACTTCATATCAAACAATAATAACTTAATTATTGACAGTTTTGACAGGGTCCCTACTTATCATTATAGATTACATATTTAATATCAAGATTACATGAATAATTTATCCAAACTGTCCAAATTGTCTGCTTGTCATTTACATTACAATTTCTCTAAAATAAATCAAATTCTGATCTGTTCTGTTCAAATTGAAATAAAAGCACCACATGCAGATCTGATGACAATGCTGGTCTGCAGGTGTTGGATGATGAAACTTTTAAGGCTAAAAAGAGGCAGAACTCTTACATAAGACCATTCTCCCAATCAATATTTTTGACAGTAATTTTGAATCAATATTAATATATTACCCTTAGCTCGCAATATAAAAGGTAGATTTACAATTTTATTCGTAGCACACGGGCAATATTTGAGATTTGAGCTGTGCGTGACATTTCCAACAATTTGACACAAACATTTTGCAGCCCAGACAGTTACATGGTGTAATTAGAAGATTGCGTAACTGTCTACAGATACTTTGAGACCTTATCTATCTACAAATCGCATTATCAAAACTTTGGTCAGACTGTGCAGATGCACAGGCTGGCCAGAGTCTTTGCTTTGTGCACATTCGAAATTATCGGAAATATCATGCACAGGCTCATTTTATATGCATTGAATTAATCATTGTCAATGGTATTGATCAACATAATGGATGGCTCATTGTGAAACAGTTGTAGCTGCCTATATATTTATAGGCAGTAACAACTGTTTCATGCTGAGCCAACAAAAAATTTAGGCCCTTTCAAGAGACAAAAGAAGCTCTCACCAAATCCATCTGTAAACTCTTCCAAAGTGAGGTAACCATTTCCATCATCATCCAGTGAATCAAACACATGTTCTAATTGGTCGGGAGATAAAGGGAGCTCACTCTGCAGTCTCTGCATGTCTCTCTTTGTTATAAACCCCTTCTCTTCCGAGTCACACACACTGAACAGTTCATGAGCTTTCTGTGTCATTAATTCGTGCATTTCCTCTCCAGACGGTTCAACTCCCATCATCTCATCACTTTCTTGGTGGCTCAGCATTTTTCTTTTCTCTAGTTGGTTAGTCTATTTCTTTAGAGAATCTACCTATTAGTACTCAAATTGACTGTTATGAAAAAAATTGAGCTTTTGAAGGCATGTATAGCAGCAAATACTTAGCTTTAAATCCTTGATAGTCTAAAGAAATATGTCTAACTTCTGAATTATATATGATCTGTTCAAACACAATTGAAGTCAGTATGGTGTTGGATATACATGCTCATCCGTCATTTTAACCTGAAAAAACACAAAACATTTGTATCAAATTTCATTTCAATATCCTAAAGTGATTTTGTTTGATAGAAATATATATTTGAGGGTTAAAACTGCTCTATAATGCTTCCTACACAACTTTTTCATACACAACTTTGGACATGAATTGGCTTAGTATTGAGGCTTTGATTGACATTTCCAACAATTTATTACGAGTGTGACTGACAAAAAATTAGCAGGCTGGTAGATCAAAAAGTGCATTGAAAATACCCTTCAATCATAAAACAGCTAATATAGGTCTGTGAGTACATTTAGTACCCTGAAAGATCTCAAAGTGCATTGTAAACATTTTGACTTGTTCAGTGCTAAGAGCCTGAATTTTTGGGATGTAGCGCTTTATAAATGTCCATTATTATTATTATTAAAATACCCTTTCATTATTAACAGCTATTATAGGTCCTAGCTTATCTATCTAAATAGTGCATAAAGACACTGATCAGAATAAACAAATGCACAGGCTGATCTGAGTCATTATGTGGCACACATGTGAAATTATTTGAAATACCATGCATATCGATGGCTCAGTGCAAAACAGTTGTAACTGCCTATAATGTTTATAGGCAGTTACAACTGTTTCGTACTGCATGAGTAATCGTTATGCTCAAATAATGATCATATTTCACAACACTGCTGTACCTGGTATATAGCATGTCAGCCAGTCCTAATGTTACTGTACAAAGTGTTGAGAATCCAAAATGTCATAACTACAGCTTGAATTAAGTTGTACATATGATATTTTGGTCATCCACCAACATTATATGGAGAAAATGGTTAAATTAAAGACAAAACAGTAGTAGATATTACATGGCGACACACCAGCTGTTACATGAACTATTTCCCTCATTATCATCCTTACAAAACTCAATTCATGGTAATTAAAACATTTATCCACTTGAAACTCTGAGATCTAATGTAATAGAAACATATCAAAAGACTTTAGAAAAAGATAAAATATACCATTTTAACTCTTATCATTTTGCATCAAACTTTTCTAGAACTACTTAAGATATGGAGAGAGTATTTGTTGATTTCATTGAGATATGAAACTAAAAACCTAATCACACTGTATGAATACGTGAAGCAGATTCATACATGAGTGTGATCAGGTTTTTAGTTTCATGCCTCCTTGTGATACTAAAACTTGAATATGAGCCTTTGTGTGATATTTCCAACAATTTAAAATATTAGTGAGGTGTAAACATTGAGAGGCATAGACAGCCACAAACTGTAAATATGAAGTTATACGGTGCTCTAGAGATACTTTGAGATTTTTTCCTATCGACTAAGTGCAGACTGTGAGGATGCACAGGCTGGTCAGAGTCTTTGCTTTGTGCATATTTGAAATTGTTGCAAATCTCACGCACAGGCTCATATAATAATATTTAGGCAGATGTTAAAGACATAGATCTGCCTGTATATGCATGCAGTCAGACCAATTAATTCATACCAACTGTATATTATTTTTAGGTCATAATGATAATATTATGATATTCTCTCATTCGATTAAATTTTCAAAGAGAAATTGACAAAAATAAATCAAGCACTTTCAGTCCTTTGATATATGTGTAGTTCTAGAAAAGTTTTATAATTTGATTTTGGTTGTGTCCATTATTAGTTATACGGTTTCTTGCCGGGGTATATGACGATTTATTCCCGGCTTGAAAAATGATGTCACCCGAGCCGTAGGCGAGGGTTGATATCATTTTTACTGCCGGGAATAAATCGCCATATACCCAGGCAAGAAACCGTATTACGAATTTATTATACTTCAAAGTTTTATGGCTAAATATCTGTCTTTTGCCTATTTTAGGCGTTCGTATAAACCGATTTCTTTTAAACTACCAATATCCCTTAATGCGCCCCTATGAAAAGTAAACATGTACAAAGTGACGTCATATAAAGTTGTGACGTCACACTACTACACTCTGTGCTATTGTGATATGGAAGCGTTTGTTGGCTGAAACTGCGAGAAACTTGGCACTTTAAATGGACAGATTTGTACAAATTTAAGGTATTTATTGACATCTATATCATTTTTTATTTGCACATTATTAACTGACATCCATTTCAACTGTATCCTAGTGTGTATATTCGGGTCGTGTTATCAGCGAAGAGAGAGAAACATGGCTGCCATTACCGTTTCGATTTTTTGTCTATGTTCATGTCGAGGCGCCTTAAGGAAACATTAGAGGTAATACCGGAGTGGCCGTAGCTATCAATGTTTGTCAGGTCAGCATTAACCAATCAAAATGCTAGAATTTTCTTTGCAGTATAATAATAAGTTTTGTGCATCCCAATTGGCTGCAAAATTGGTTTTATTCCTCAATGAAAACAATTTTGATCATGCAGCTATTTTTATGCGCTAGAAATCTATCTTTAATATTATGGAGAAATTCTTCAAATTTGGCTTCATGGTATTAAATTATAACATATGAAGAGCATTTTTTCTAATCTCTTATGTATTATTGAAACCTTCTGTTTGAACACAGGACTTCTAACTCACATTCAAGGAAAAGTCATTGTGATAAAAATGTCTTACCTACCAAAATCACTCAATAAGAACAGACAAATGAATGAACTTAAAAAATTGATTCAGAATTTTTGAAATAAACTAACGATATATAAATATTCAGACATACAGCTAAACAAGATTATTCTGCATTATTAATGAACTGGCAGGGTAGGGCTTAGCCGTGGCGTATTTGGCAAGTGATCGACTTTTAAATATTTTGGGTTCATTGAAAAGTAAGTCAGCAATAATCGTGAACATGTGCAAATAACTGTATCCTAAAACAAAAGGGTTCACATGCTTTGCGAAAGTGAACACACTTCATCATTGGGTTACCTATGCCTTGTAGCTTCAGCTTGGACAAGCTGAAGTTACGAGGGTTTGGTTACCAACATACAGTTTACGGTCTCAAGTTAATTATGTAAAGTATCTTTAGAAGTAAATATTAATAAATAAAGGCTGATTCACTTTAACCTTATGTGCATCGACCTGTTACTTAGGCTCCACCCTGCCAGGGGAAAAATCGTGGATTATACCTTAATACACATACTATTTCAAATATGATTTATTGTACCATCCATTGATCTCACAATAATTCACATCTTTTAGACACTCTCAAGTATGATATTGCCTGTGAAATGTCTATAATAATGAAGGGTAAGAGAGGAATATTGAACAGCAATTTACTTCTCCCTCCAATCAGCAGTTGGCCAATGTAACAGCTTGCTAATGATCTTTTTTCTTAGTGCAATACTAGGGATAAGGGCAAAAGAATTGTGAATGCTTACCAATTGTAAAATAGAATATATTAATAAACAAGATATGCTTGTCACACAGCTTGATGTAACTATGGGTTACAAGTAGAATTGAAATGATTTTGAAAGAATACCTTTTAGACTATTTTTGTGTAGACAGACAGATGAAAAGTTGTAGTAGGAGTATATTTTCATGATAAAGTTCATATGCTATAAGAGGTAAGCTCTGGACCAGATTCAAGTATGAAGAACAACAAAGGTTAATAACTCAAAAAATAAGCCAGGTAGAGTTATGGTTCTTTTGCATTGCACTTCCATTTGATGAAATCAATCAATCCAAGAAATTTCATGATCATAGCTCTTACACTTTTAGAGATATTCTCCAGACAAGATCCAAGTATGAGGAAACAACAAAGGCAACAATTCAAATAATAAGCCAGGTAGAGTTATGGTTCTTTTGCACTACACTTCCCTTTGATTGAATCTATCAACAAAATAAATTTCATGATCATAGCTCTTACACTTTTAGAGATATGCTCCAGACAAGATCCAAGTATGAAGAACAACAAAGGGCAATAACTTAAAAGTAGGCCAGGTAGAGTTATGGTTCTTGTTTACTGCACTCAGTAATGAGGAGAAAAATATAACTGCCAAGTTTCAAGAAAATCGGACATAAGGTTACAGAGTTATGCTCGGGACAATGAAGTGCACGCCCCCTGTTCGCCCGGACACCAAGGGTGATCCAATGATATGTTCCGTCTTTGATGAGCGTATAAAAAGAATATACGAGGGGTGTTCCAAAAGTTCGTGGACTGACGCTATATCTCAAAGACTGCAAATCGTATGAAAATGTAAATCATATCATTAAATTTGATGAAAATACGTTGAACAACAATCATTATATGAGCAACCAAAGACATTCACCGTACGCCAAATGGCGCACACTGCAAGTTACTAACGGACGTTCTTCATGTCGAGATATTCAAAACAAAAGCTGTAATTCAAAACTATACAATAAAATCATCCAAAATTTGGATTAACTTTAAGAAATATGCTAAAGGTTTCATTATAAAATCAATATTCAGATTATAGCGCTATAACAACCCATCATCAGATGTCTAAATGCTCTTACATTCTGGCTTGTAATTCAACACCAGTTTCTACAAACATTTGATGCCTGTCCTTTATTAGGTGCCAAAATGAAGTTTTCTTAAATTCATTTTTTAACAATTTCTGGTTGAAAAAATTTCTCCGTGAAACATTTTTTGTGATAATGCATAACTAGGTGTCAGTGACAATGCTTTTGATCACCTGCTCTCCTTGTATATCGATTTCTTTTACAGAACGCAATCCGACAATGTCTTTCTGACGTCCGTCTGGGATTATTCACTCTACCACCTATATTGGTTTAGGTATTTTATTCTTGTAAAGTAACGTGTTTCAACCTATAAAATTTTCGAGAAAAGTCACTCTGTCGTTTTATTGAAATAGAATGCCAAAATCGAAGAAATTTATTCAAATATTAGGTAATATTATTGGTGCTAAAGGCACTGAATGTATAAGCAAAAAAACGTGAATAGTTGAATAGTTTTTAAGATATAAATAAAGTCCACATACTTCTGGAACACCCCTCGTACATTTTATTCTCTAAAGATAAGTGTCACCTACCAATTAATTCATTTCAATAATTTCTAAATGGGTCAGTTTTTCATTTCAACAGTATAGGTTTAAGTTAGATTTGATCAATATTTCACACATGCAAAAAAATACATAAAAAAGAAGAGATTTTTGTTTTCACAGATGTATGGAAAGACTAGATCTAGAACAACCATTATCTAGTCTTTTCATGCATCTGTGAACCATAATGGTCATTGTGACCTTCACATTTGATCAACAGCCACAACTTGTTGAAATGGCACTTCTACACATTGGGGGAAACATAAATCTGTGTCCTACTTTCTTGAAATCCACATTTTAATGTAGGAGTTATGCACAGGACAAGAACTTGACCTTGGCCTTCGGTGAGACTTTAACCTTTAAGATACAGAAAAAAAATACATCAAATAACACATCCATATTTACAGTAGGTCACAATTGTGTGAAATTACTTAAAAATCCATTCAAAATTCTGGATTGATTGATTGAATTGAGTTTAATGCCATTTTCAATATTTTTTCAGTTTAATTGCGACTGCTGGAGTACCTAACAAAATTTTGTTTATACAAGTGTTACAAAATTTTGGTCAACCATCAAAATATAAAAAAAAATAAAGATACACAAAAATTACATTTATGAGAAAAGTGTATCAACTAATTTGTTTTAATCTTTCATCAATAAAAGCCCTCTTGCCATTGCTTTTATTACTGTTATTATTTTATTACCTGAGAAAATTTTATACAGGCTATAAATATTGAACAATGCTACATTTTACGAATATTTTTTTTCTCTCTTGTCTCTAATAATCAAGTTCTGGAAAACATTGCAAGAAATGGATAATGCAAGAATTGAAAGTCAGATAAGCATAATTCAAAGATTTCATTTTCTAATAACATTTACAACACAATCTTGTTTAATTCACTCTAATGATACACTAAGAACTGGTAGCTTGTGTGAAAAGTGTGTTAATAGGAAAAAGCAATTCTTCTTCTCTTCTTACAATGCTTTCTACCCTTTATTTCCGTCAATTTTCGTTTTGGTTCACATTGCATTGTCGCTTACAATTTACAACTAAGTCAGAAATTCATCTCGCCACCAGTTTAAATTTCATTTTAAACAATTATAAGCAACTTTTTGTTTGTCCACAATGTTTATGAGTTGACCAATTTGATATTATTTTCCATTTTCCTCTGATGTAAATGTTGCATAGATCTATGATATCTATTAACCCTTGTCATGCTGAATAAATTGTGGCTAAAAATTTTCATCAAAATCAAAGGGCAAAAAGCACTGAAAGTACCAACTGCAGGTCACTTTTATTTGAAAAACCAAATCTATTGATCATTCTGTTTTGAAAGTGAGAAACAGGTGGTGTAGACAAAGATATGTCTGCACATATGTGCAAACTGATCTTTGTCTATAGCTCCTGTCAAAGCAGGAATATTCCGGGTGCAGCATGACAAAGGTTAAGAAATATACCTGTTGTGTCACAGGTATCCAAAATCTAATAATTTCCACCACAAAAATTGTTAACACTTTATACAATATTATTTTACCTTCCTGATCAAAGGGATGATAAAAGTTATTCAATTTTTCTGCTAATATGCACAGATAGTACAAATCTTTATCCAATCCATTTAGCTATCTCTGTCATTCAATTCGACCTTCAGATAACAATAGTTTCGTCTCGTTACCCTTTTCACCTATAAAATGTAACAACTAAATTTTGGAGATGAGCCCATGAGCATTCTCTAAGAATTATTAATGATATTCTAAAGTGTAGTTATTCTTCTAAATCCTATATTGTGGGTACTATATAGGTTTGTGTTAGTACAGTTGTACAATTTAGAGTGAGGCTTTCAAGATCAATTTTACATTGAAAATGATAGGTAATAACAGTTTCTCATTACTCACATAAACTTGTGGAACTATAAGATTTATTTAAGGTAGTGACAGGGAATTTAGTTTGAAGTTTTTAGATTGGCTTGACTTTTGGAATTCTTCTGACTTCATCTTGTTACGTTTTTATATTCTAGCAAAAGATTAAATGATCCTGGTCATAACATTTTCAACAATTTCATGTGTGCTTGATGGTCAAACATTGAACAGTGTAAAACAATCAGACAATGCATTAAGAATACTTGCTGTTGATGGATAATCATCTTTAAGTGAGTGATCAAAGGATGCAGTAAATTTTATTTTCCAAATTGGTTTTGCTGTAAATTTAATATTATCAGATAAAGGAACAGTTTTAATGTCTCTTAAATTTCTTGTTTGTAATATTCTATATTTCTGAATCAAATATCTCATTCCTTCAACTCTCATGGAATTAATAAGCTATTGTCACCTAATCAAGTTGAGGTCATGAGGCTTTTGATCGTCAACTTTGCCTTTTCCGTATCTCTAACGCAATACCTAAGCAACTGAATTTAATTATCTTCTTTGGTTCATGACATTTAATGCTAATTATATTATTATTTTTTTTCTTATCATACAATACATTTTATTGATTGCCGTTACTTCTGTTAAGGTTCATGTAAAGTGTTTTAGACCAAATTCTAAGGGCACATCATTTACAAAGAAAAGGCAATATTTCCAGGTTTATTATATACCAAAATGAAGCTATTTATGAGCACAAGCATTTGAGCAACATAAGACTGTCATAGCTATAGCGGTATAGCCTAAACATTGGGGAAAAGGGTCATTTTGTAGAGAACAAGCAACTGCATGACTGTTGTAAAAAAATGGCTCATATTTTAACAAAGTACAGTCTAAGGTACTATCTAGGTAGTACTACAACCGTTGGTATGAACTTCGGGCCCAAAACGTAGTTATGCAAGCAATTAATTTTGACTTATTTTATAAACACATATGTCATATATGTCATTCTAATTTTGTAAACGTGTAGTTCTGTGTAGGTTATGGTGTGTTATCACAACATAAATGGACATAATTAGTTTATATACCTGTAAGGTTGTTTAGAAATATATCATTTTCTATTTCACAGAATGATGAATATATAGTAATTTATTACAGATCATTGAATTAAAAAACTATAATTTGAAATAAATTGCAGAAAATAATAACAATATTATGGTACAATGTTGCACCATACCTAACATCTATTTTGAAAACTGACCAAACCGGTTTGACAAGTATGTTGACAAAATATATCGAAATTGATTGTTTCAAAAGAGCCTTTTGAGACTGAGTTTTATATCAACGTTTGTAGTACTACCTGGATAGTACTTTAGACTGTACTTTGTTAAAATATGGGGTAGTTTTATCCAACCGTCGTGCAGTTGCTTGTTCTCTACAAAATGACCCTTTTCCACAATGTTTAGGCTATACCGCTGTAGCCATGGTGGTCTTATGTTGCTTAACTGCTTGTGCCCATGAATACCTTCATTTTGATATATAATATACCTTGATATACTGCTTTTCTCGGCTAATGAAGTGCCCTTAAAATTGGGTCTCAAACACTTTACATGAACCTTAATTCTTTTTTCGGAATTCTTTGTCTAATTTTTATTTCATTTTTTTCGATAGACAATCGTATTAAAAAATAAGAATAAGTGGAGAAAGAGATTTGATCATCGGACCTCTGTATTGCAAGATCCTGACCTTATACCTATAGCTATGTCTGTTCATTTAACATGGGATATATTTTGTCATTTGAATGTACTGTTTGCGTATTTTAGATCTATTTATGGAAGTGTGTTCTGAATATCAATGAAGGTCAACAGGAATATTAAATGAGCGACAGGTCAACAATGTTTCACAATATATAGTATGAAATTATTGACATGACTTGACTCTTTTTGCTAAAATAAATTTACTGATGAATACATGTATCATCAAGGATAGTCACTAATCTTCGACAGTGACATTTTATGCAGATCTGCAGAGAGTTTTGGTTTTAAACAAGATGTGTTTGTGAAACATGAATGCCCCCGGAACGGCTTTTTTGTAAACAAATTTGACCTTGACCTCGTCACATGACCTTGACACCAGCAGATGCTTATCATTGAGATCTATCATCATACTAAATTTGAGCATGGCATCTTGAATAGCCTTGAAAATATTGGAAATGTAAAGTTTTTTGTTAAATTTTGCAGACAGACAGACGGACAACAGTAAAACAATATGCCTTATATATATATATATATATATATATATATATATATATATATATATATATATATATATATATCTTTCGATGAGGGGACATAAAATGTTTGAAAAATGTAGAAGTACATCAGCGTTCAGGATCACAAAACGAGGCAAACGGTTTTCAAATCATACCCTGCTTAGCACCTGCACTTGTGTACAATGTGGGGTATAATTGGCACCATTAAATTGATAGGCACTTACAAAACTTTTGTGAATAAACATCAATTTAAGCTTTGGTTGTAAATCTTTTTCCCTGGTACTGAGATTTACAGCTTTCTCACCTACTCTGGTACGACAAATAATTTGTCCCAACAAGACATATGTTTTGCTATAACATTTAATGAACACTTTACAAATATAGCTTACATGTCAATCTCGCATGGCAGAAATATAACATTTGTCAAATTTTGTTAAAGTATAACACATAACATGATATATTTTCAATAAAAATGAGAAAAACACAATGTCTTAAAACTTGTACATATTTCAAAAAATAACAAGATGTGAATGCTCCCAAAATGGCATTTCTTAGAACTTTGACCTTGACAGACAACCTTGTAACATTACCTTGACCTTAATAATCTATTGAAGCACATTATATGAGAATTGTATCTTGAACAGCCTTGAAGTAATTGTCAATGTGTTTTGGTTAAGTTTTGCATACAGACAACGGTATAACAATATGCCCCCGATTTTTTGATGGGAATAAAAAGTAAAGGATATTTAATATGATAAATCTAGTTACAAGTTTAATAAAATTTTGCCGTTTGGGGGCAAAAATTGTAAATATACTTCTGTTATTGTGCGTTATTTTTCAAAAAACAGAAAAATCCACAAAGCTGTGTCGATTGATTAGTGTAATCAAAACTTTGTACCTTGGTATTTGAAGTTTTTCTATTGTATGCTCTATGGATTAAGTACATTGATTTGGGGTAGCCAATTCAAATATAAAAGTTAATGAGATATTTAACACTTGCAGTATATAGTTATTTCATTGGAGTTAAATGACAGTCATTATGTCAGTCATATCACCATGGTAAGAGTACCTAACCATAGGTTCCTTTCTCAGACCAGTACATGTACTAGCTACAACTGCAATCTTTCCCAGCCTCCATCTTCTCATCCAACTTAGGTTTACAATTATCCGACCATTTATTTCAGACAAATTAAGTTGGAAAGGATGTTTTATAGGCAAAGACCTAGTGTTAAGGTGTTCCCTCTAGTTTATAATCAGTATTGATTGCCTGGGAGTACCTAGTAGATGTAGTAGACATAGATATTGAAATTGCCATGACTGGGAATCAAAGCTGGGACCCCATGATTGGCAGTCAAAATCACTACCAACTGGGCCATAGACTTCCAGAGGATTTGATCCATTTTCCTGAGAAAAACTTATGGAAACTTATGGTCATTCCATAATATTGTATCAAGTTTTTGAGCCTGTGGCCTTTACAAATGTCTGATTTGTTCTGTGTCTGACTTCTGCCCTGTGTTCAATGTGAAAACATTTGAGATTCCTTCAGGACACTTAACAGACAGGGCCACAGTCCACCCAGATGTAAAAGTGGGTAACAGTGGTTAGAACCCATTGCCTCTCTCTCAATATTTAGGATAAGATCTGGAAGGAGTAAGGACCATGATGGAAATAAGTCATTCGACCCTTTATTGTGTTCTTCTTAAATTAAAAAAAAAAAAAAAACTGTAATACTGTAGGACAGAAACATCACATTGCATTACTAAAACATTGTAAAAGCAGCTGATTTAAACTGTGGTTGCAATGTTTAAGAACAACAAAGGCTAAATTTATTGCATTAATATCTTGAAAAACAAGATGTGTTTGTGAAACACGAATGCCCCCGGAACAGCATTTTTTTTTTAAAGTTTGACCTTGACAGATGACCTTGACCTTGTCACATGACCTTGACCTTGTCACATGACCTTGACTTTGGTGTACAGCTTTGTATGTCAAATACTTTTGGAGAAAAGGCAAAGGTTAAGTTTTCGGGTTAAGTTTTCGGTCAGACATACGGATGACAAGACAGACGGACGGACAGACAGACAGACATGAGTAATGCAATATGCCCCCGATCTCTTGATACGGGGGCATAAAAATTAACAGACAAGGGCTGTTAGTGAAATAATTTCAGGAAAATAAATCAAAATAGACCTATGAGATGAATAAGAACTTGCAGCAATGGAGTTTCATGTCCTGATATGACCAGTGAGATAAAAAGAAATATATATATAAAGTACGAAAGACTATATTAGATGTAAGGACTTACCAACATGCAGCAGCAAAGACTGTACAAAAGTCCTGTTTGTACAATTAAATCATATCGGATCATACCTACAATTGAAAACAATCCACCATATCCAAAGTTTCCGGTTGAGTGAACTAGCCTTTTTCCCCTCAAGTGCATTTTATAAGTCATTAATACAAACAGTCTGTCAATATTTTACCTTTTCAGAAATAACCCTGTCCTTTAACACAATTAACCCGTTACCAAACAACAAAAGTTTGGACAAACCCAGTCTACATTGCAAAGGATCCAGTGGCTGATCCAGGGTTTCTATAAAGGGGGTTCAATGTCGGCCTATAATTCAAGTAATTAGTGAAACATATGATATTGAGCCCAACCCAGGGCCAACAAACATCTCAACATCCAGTGCTGAGGAACACTCCAACTACCCATGCGGACTTTGTAATGTGAATGTGTCTTGGTCCCACAAAGGTATTTGCTGCAACAATTGTGACACCTGGTTCCATATTAACTGCGAGGGTATAGGTGACTCTACCTATGATAGGCTCTCAGATTCCAAAGTTAGTTGGTACTGCTGTTTGTGTGGTTCATCAAATTTTCACCATCTCCTTACTGAGTCACTTGATACATTAAGTGACACTTCATTTTACTGGCCCCTCAGTAACCTGCCAGACCCCAATGGAACACTTGAAAACTCCAGTATGCCATCTGTGTCTCCCAAACATACCTCCACCCCTATCCAACTGAAGCCCAAACCCAAACCAACAAAGCTTAAGAATTCTGAACGTATAACGATTATTAATGTGAACTGTCGGTCAGTCAGAAATAAAATACCTGACTTGCATCAAGTAATTGAGCAGGTAAAGCCCGATATTGTCTGTCTCACTGAGACATGGTTAAAACCTGAAACATGCTCCTCCGAAATCTTCCCTGACAACCTCAATTTTAACACATACAGGGATGATAGATGTGACGGCCAAGGAGGAGGTGTAATAGTAGCTATTAGCAAATCCCTATTTAGCCAAGACCAGCCTGAATTAAAAACAAGCTGTAACATTTCTTGGTCCAAAATCAGCCTACCAGGCATCCGCAATATCTTTGTTG
Source organism: Fragum whitleyi (assembly GCA_948146395.1). Taxonomy (NCBI): domain Eukaryota; kingdom Metazoa; phylum Mollusca; class Bivalvia; order Cardiida; family Cardiidae; genus Fragum; species Fragum whitleyi. The sequence continues at coordinate 26,952,253 of OX411551.1, read as the reverse complement.
GAACCTTTTATAAGCCCCATGAATTGGACACGTCATCTCTCAAAGAATTGTGGTCCTCCCTCCATAAGATCCCAAAAGACAGTATTGTTTGGCTTCTAGGTGATTTCAACCTTCCCGACATTGATTGGGACAGGGAATCCATTAAAGATAACTGCAAGAATAGATCCTTCTACGCAGATTTCCTTGAAAATATGTCCCATCACAATCTTGAGCAAATGGTCAAAATCCCTACCAGGCAAAATAACACCTTGGACCTTTTCTTCACTAGCCACCCGTCTCTCGTACACCAAACCAAGTCCCTTCCCAGTCTCGCAAATTCAGACCATGACATAATTTTCCATGAAATTAAATTAAACCGGGGTCGCCCCCTACAGCCTAGGCGTCCAATTAGAAATTACAAGAAAACAAACTGGGACAGTATCAAATCAGACATGGTCAATTTCTCCTGTAATTTTTTCCAAACAAATCATGATGACCCTAACAAAGCCTGGGTGTCTTTTAAGGATAGCCTCAACCACTCCTGTAGCAAGCACATACCAACAAAGATCTGCAAGCCACGTGCTGACTTGCCTTGGATAACCCCTAAACTGAAAAGACTTATCCATAAGCGTGATAAGCTTTATTCAAAGCTCAAACACAAGTTCGATACTCATAGGCAAGAAGGGTTAAAGTCCCTTAAGTCTACCATTCAAAAATTGATAAGGTCTTCTTACTGGTCATACATGGAAAACATCATATTTAACCATGACTCCCAACCAGGCAGGAATAAGAAATTTTACACTTATATCAAACATAACAAGAAAGAGAATGTTGGCATAGCCCCTTTAAAATCAGAGGGTGTCATATATACCGACCCGGTCTCCAAAGCCAACATCCTCAATAAACAATTTGAGTCCGTTTTCTCCCCCCCAAAACCCCTCAGTCTGTCACATTTATGCTCTAGGATACTTAAACCTGCAAACACAAACATGAACGAAATTGTGGTCACCACCTGTGGAGTAGAAAAACTCCTTCAAGGATTATCACCCCATAAGGCAAGTGGGCCCGACGAGATATCCCCCTGAATTCTGAAAGAACTTAGCCACGAAATAGCCCCCATCCTTGCAGAAATCTTTAATTTGTCGCTCCGCACTGGTATTGTCCCTGAAGACTGGAAGAAAGCCACTGTAGCTCCAGTCTTCAAAAAAGGCCAAAAGTCCCAGCCCAGTAATTACAGACCCATCTCCCTTACCTGTATTGCGTCTAAACTCTTAGAGCATATCATTGTTTCAAATCTCATGTCCTACCTCGATAAAAACAGTATTCTCAGTCCATTCCAACATGGTTTTCGTTCAGGCCACAGCTGTGAAACCCAACTACTTAACTTTACTAGGGATTTATTCAACAACTTGGAATCTGGGTATCAAACTGATGTTGTTGTCATGGATTTTTCTAAAGCCTTTGACAAAGTGGACCACCTTTCCCTCTTGTTCAAACTACAGCAACTCGGTATAAACCCTCAAATTGTCAACTGGATCAAATCTTTCCTTAGTAATCGTTCCCAAAGAGTTGCTGTAGAAGGTCAATTTTCCAGTGAACTTCCAGTTCTTTCTGGTGTCCCTCAGGGATCAGTTCTAGGCCCCTGTCTCTTCCTCATATACATTAATGACCTCCCAGATTCAGTCAAATGTAACGCTAGAATGTTTGCCGATGATACTATTGTTTACTTAACCATCCACACAAAAAATGATACCCTATCCCTTCAGCAAGATCTACATAACTTAGAAAACTGGGAGAGAACCTGGTCAATGGAATTTAACCCTGATAAGTGTGAAATCTTAAGAATAACGAGGAAGAGACATCCACTAATCTACCCTTACAAACTTCATAATACAGAACTAAAGGCAACCAATGCAGCCAAGTATCTAGGTGTCACCATCACTTCTGACTTAAATTGGTCTAAGCACATAGAAAACATCACATCAAAAGCAACATCAACCCTCCGCTTCATCCAAAGAAACATACGGACCAATAACAAACAGGTCAAAACTGCTGCCTATAACACATATATTAGACCTCAATTAGAATATTGCTCATGCATATGGCATCCCTGGCAAAAAACCCTCTCCCATAATATCGAAAGAGTGCAAAGATCAGCAGCTAGGTATGTCATGAATGACTACAACTACACCAATAGTGTCACCCAAATGATTAACACCCTTAACTGGAAATCCCTACATGAAAGAAGGCTACATAATTCCCTCATACTATTTTATAAAATCAGAGCTGGTACAATAGCTGTAGATAACAGTCACCTTATACAAACAAGAAATCTTAACTATCTTATTCCGTTCTCAAAGACCCAATACTTCACTAATTCCTTTTTCCCCAGGACAGTGAAACAGTGGAACACTCTACCAACTAGTGTCAAGTCCAGCCCTAGTCTCGGCATATTCTCCGAAAGACTAGCGGCAGTTAATCTTGTATAAACTACTATCTGCTTTTACTTTTTAACTGTAGCATACTATCTTCTTTTATAGAATTTTAACAATGTAAAATATCTTCTCTTTTCTTAACAGCTCTTTTACCGGCTATTAGCACACCCGCACCCAGTTATAATCGGCAATCGATTGTTGGGTTAAGCAGTAGATGTAGTCCCACAGGATCCCTATCTATATAGATAGGGATCCTATGGGACTAATTGCTCAAGTTCAGTATATCAGATATATTTTATTCCTAGAATTTCACATTCTTGTGATTCCAACACTACAAAAAGGGGATTGCTGTTCATGTGTTGCAAAATTTTGATTGAATTTGCCAACTATAGACGGAAGTATTTTGGATACAGAGGGGGGCGTTCACAAGCCCCCCCTCCCCAAACTCCCTCTAGATCCGCCACTGGGACTAGTTTTAAACTCTTGTAACATGCCTTTAGATTTAAAGGCATGTACCATAATTTTGTATTGACCCTTCAAATTAAAGTTTAAAAAATGCTAACTAGAGGTGCTTGAGTGCCTGATTCGCTCTGCAGACCTGAATCTCCAGATAATAGTCATCAGACGATGATAATGATTTTTTTGAAACAAGAGAAGCCACTCACATGCGCAGTACTTTTCATGACAATTATACCTTCTGGTCATGATTCAAAAAGTTTTAATACATTTAATATATTGCAATTAGTTGTCTATAATTTCATATAAATTATGTAGAGGCATGTTTCCAATCCAGTTGAAAAACTCTTTTATAGCATGATAAAAGACCTCATAACACGTAATAATTGTTCAAATTGCTTAAATTCAATCTTTTACTTGAGTGTTTGACATACTTTTTAGACAAATAAAACGCTGGAAATTTCAAATTTTCGCCACTCCTTATCGCACAAACAGGCTGAACTCAGGTTTATATGACTTCTATACAAAGTCTGGCCAATGGTCTTTTATACTATTTGGCCCCCACCCTTCAATCCATGCATATATGGCACAGGATACACATGTTTTGTTATTTTAACACAGTTATTTACACTCAACGAGTTAGACAACAAAAACTTGTCCTTCTATTGCTCATCATGGCATTTTTCCGTTTTCCAATTTCCCTGTTGTACAAAAGGCTTTATCAGGCAGTATCGCCATGAGTCAGCCTGCAAAGGTTAGTCTGATATTAGTCTACACTGTCTGCTTACTACTTTATCAAATCTAATTTAGAAAAAGACCAGCTGAAATGTCCCTTACAATAGCAATTTGTTTACGAATCGGCTACAAGCAGGACATAGGTTGATCAAGGTAAACTCAGGGATGTGGAATTCCCATGCCCGACTTGTCCGACACGGGCATTTCAACTTGCGGACAAGTACATTTTTCTATGCCACTTGTCCATGGACAGGTAAAAACAAGAGCAAATCTTGATACAGTCCTAGGGGAAAGGCGTCCTTTAGTTTGTATTAAAGGGGAGAAAACATTGTCTTTAATGAAGAAAATGCTGGGTTACAGCATTTTCTTCATTAGAAACAACGTTTTAATCAATATTTATTTATTCATCTTTTGTGGGCAAGTTCATTTTGATCCTGGACAAGTAGGAAATCAACTTTAACTTGTCCATGGACAAGAGGAGTAAAATGGTATTTCCACACCCCTGAAACTGGTTTGCTGTCTGTACTGACTCGTTTGTTGGCTAGTTAAACAAACTGTCGTATTTACAACAAAATTAAGAAGGCATGACTGAAAACAAGACAGGGAAAGACAGACATACAATTTAGAAAATTGATGTAGAATTTAAAAGACAATTCATGTTTGTTTTGACAATGGATTTTTGTAGACATTGCATTGGAATGCGAATAATGTACATCATGAGTGTCCTTCTTGATATACAGCTGCTGTTTGATTTTATTTACACATCCCATGCATCATTACACATCTTTTTTGCACAAAATGCTTTCAATGTTGCCCTATTGTTTTTGGGTTACATAGGTCAAAGGTCACAGTCAATTTTTGTTCAATTTTCGTTTCCGGACTCTAACTTGAGAACCAAGTGACCTAAAAGCATGAAACTTTATGGAAATGTTGCTTATGATTCAAGGAAGTGCCCTATTGTTTTTGGGTCATATAGGTCAAAGGTCAAGGTCACAGTCAATATTTGTTCAATTTTCATTTCTGGACTCTTAACTCAAAAACCAAGCGAACTAGACTCATGAAACTTAATGCAAATGCTACATATGACCTCAATATTAGTTACAAACACATCCTGCACTAATAGCACTTGCATTCTGAAATAGCGCTTGTGGGGGGTATTAGTCCGCTCTGTGACAGTTCTAGTTGTTCCTATTTATAGAAGAAGGATGTAATTTCAGTCAGATGTGATGTCTGCTTTATGAGGTCTACAGAAATTAGAAGTTTTTGTAGCAGACTGCGCCCGCTTCAAAAAGCTTCTATTTCTGTAAAATTTCTCAATGAAGCCTCTATCTAATACTTAGAAAAAAATGGTTTGCAAAGTTTTTATTCTACAATAAGTAGGAAAACGACCTCTGGCCATAAAAAAACATAATTTTTATTATCTTGTCACCATAATTATTAGCAAGGTTGATTATAGGTTATTCAAGAGATAATTGGTTGATATCCATCTAGTTTCTCAGAAAATGCTTTTCAAAGTTCCCACTGTATTACATTATAGAGAATTGACCTTTGCTCATTAAAGACATATTTTTCATCAAATCACAATAATATGTTGCATTCTGATAAAGGATCAACCAACTTCCATGGAAAATCTCTGAGCAATTTGTTTGATATCAATCTTTTTCAAAATAAACAACACATAGAAAATTGAACTCCACCAATGAAAGACATGTTTTTCATCCAATAACATTTTTAGCTCACCTGAGCACATTGTGCTCAAGGTGAGCTTTTGTGATCATTGAATGTCCGTCGTCTGTGAATCGTGTGTCGTCCGGTGTCAACAATCTTAATGATTACACTCTAGAGGCCACAAATATTATACAATCCTAATGAAACTTGGTCCTTTTGAAAATGAGAAGGATCCATGCCATATCAAGGGAAAAGGGGCCTTAAAGACAATTTTCTTGTTTACACTCTAGAGGCCACAAATATGGCCCAATCTTCATGAAACTTAGTCAGAATGTTGGCTAGGTCACAAGTATGAATCCTATTGAAAATGGGGAGGATCCATGCCATATCAAGGGAAAAGGGGCCTTAAAGACAATTTTCTTGTTTACACTCTAGAGGCCACAAATATGGCCCAATCCAAGGAACTTGATCAGACTGTTGGCTAGGTCTCAAGGATGAACCCTTTTGAAAATGGGGAGGATACATGACATATCATGGGAAAAGGGGCCTGACAATTTATGTTTACACTCTAGTCTCTAGAGGCCACAAATTTTGTTCAATAGTCATGATACTTGGGCAGAATGTTGGCCAGGTCTCACGAAACTGGTTTAGAAAAGGCTAGAAACTTATGCAGGGATCATAGGAATAGAATAATGTCTTTCTTTGAATAATGTAATGATCATTTTATGATCTTTAAAGCAATTAATTTTGCTAAGGGAGGACTCAAATAGACGAAGGTGAGCGATATAGGACCATCTTGGTCCTCTTGTTTTTGTGCAGTCTAATAAAGGGTCATCCAAGGAACATCCCAATGAAATTTGGTTGATATCCATCAATTAGGTGTTGAGAAAATGAATTTCAAAGTTTCAACAAATTACAATATAACATATTCTAAGAAATGACCTCTGTCATAAAGACATATTTTTCATCCAAACACAATTATTTTTATTATTTGATAAAAGGTCATCCAAAAATCATTCTAGTGAAATTTTTTGATATCCATTGATTAGGTTCTGAGGAAGGCACTTTTCACCATTTATCAAAATTAGCCACACCCATTATAGCTGCATTTTTCAATGAATTAAAATTTCTTGAACACTTTTGATAGAGGGTCACACAAGGATCATTTCTGTGGAGAAAAAAAATTACAACTTGACGGGTCAGCGCAGTCTGACTAGGGTCAACACTTACGCACCACCCAGATGTTTCCTTTTAGTGTGATGGGTCAAATATATGAACAGTGTGTCATGATGGAGGTCAAAGGGTCGGGAACCAATCTGATAATAGTGGTCCTTCAACAGCTTGATGGAAAAATTGTACTTACCTGACTTTAACAATCATGGTTGAAATGCTGAAAATCCCCAAACAGAAAACATAGAAAGAAAAATTAAGAAAAGCATAACCTATGCAGGGATAATTCTGGCTCAGAATATCATGATCTAAAATATTGCATTTAGAAGAATCTAATGAGAAATCAAGAAATTTTTGCGAGTTATTGAACTGAATCCTTCTATATATTACATTTTGCTTTGAAATATTTTCTCTTGTTTAGCCAGTTTCAAGGATATTTCTGTCAGAAAAGTGAATCTCTCAATATCTCACCTGTTACCTGTGTCTGTCGGAGCAATGAAAGCCAAATTGGCTTATAAGCTCCACCAAGTCAAATTACTGGCCGGTTCCAGATTTTGGTATAACTGTCAAACTCGATTAGTGGTAGATATCTACCACAGAAAAACGTTTGCCTATCCAGTGTTTATCTAACTTTGTTTTGAACACTCTGACACTTTCACAATCCACTATGTCCTCTGGTAAATCATTCCAATTATTTATGGCTCTGAACGGGAAGTTTTATTCACTGTAGGTTTTGCCAGCTTGAAAATATGTCCTCTAGTGGTGTTGTCGTTGATTGAGAAAAATACGTTCGGATCAATGTCCTCTAGATCTAAATGGTGTACTATTTTGAAGATCTGTATTAAGTCATAGCGTTGACGCCTGTACAGTAGGGTTGGTAGATTCAGGGATCTCAATCTGTCTGGAGTGATAGGCCTTTTAGTTCAGGTACAAGTTGTGTTGCCCTATGTTGTATATTTTCAACAAGCTGGCTGTTCTTCTTTGTGGTGGGATGCCAAACAGTCATACTATAATCAACAATAGATCTAATTAGACTTTTGCATAAAATCAGTAACATATGTTTGTCCATGGCAGAAAATGTACGCTTTATAAGACCGGTGAGACGTTTTCCCAAAATGATGATTTGCCGTAACAGGTGCCAATGCTAAGGTGCATGTGCTAGATTTTGAAAAAAAAACTAGAAAGCCATGAATGGCTTGAGTCGCTCCACAGGCTTTAAATTCTTGTAAAAGCAAATAAATGTTTTGACTAGATTTTAAGATATTTGGGGTTCTACTGATGTTGAAAATGATTCCATCAGTTACATTCTGAGAAAATGATTTTCATAGTTTCCACTATATAACACATTGAGGAATGACCTCTGCCCATAAAATGCATATTTTTCATCCAATCAAAATAATTTTTGGAACACTGATAAAGGACCACTCAAGGATCATACCAGTGAAATTTGGTTGATATTCAATGATTAGATTCTGAGAAAATGATTTGCAAATTTTCCACTATATAATATATAGAGAAATGACCTCCGCCCATAAAATGCATATTTTTCATCAGATCACAATGATTTTTTGTAGACTGATAAAGGGTCACTCAAGGATCATTCCAGTGAAATTTGGTTGATATCCATCACTTACATTCTGAGAAAATGATTTTCAAAGTTTCCAGTATATAACATATAGAGAAATGACCTTCGCCCATAAAATGCATATTTTCCATCTGATCACAAAGATTTTTTGTGGACTGATAAAGGACCACTCAAGGATCATTCCAGTGAAATTTGGTTGATATCCATCTGTAACATTCTGAGAAAATGATTTTTCAAAGTTTCCACTATATAACATATAGAGAATTGACCTCTGCACATAAAATGCATATTTTCCATCCGATCACAATGATTTTTTGTAGACTGATAAAGGGTCACTCAAGGATCATTACAGTGAAATTTGGTTGATATCCATCAGTTACATTCTGAGAAAATGATTTTCAAAGTTTCCACTATATAACATATAGAGAAATGACCTCCGCCCATAAAATGCATATTTTCCATCCGATTACAATGATTTTTTGTAGACTGATAAAGGGTCACCCAAGGATCATTCATGTAAAATTTAATTGGTATCCATTGATTAGAATCTGAGAAAACTCACTTTTTACCATATTTGGAAATTAGCCACGCCCATAAAATCCATGTTTTTCATTGGATCAAAATTTCTTGAACAACTTTGAAAGAGGGTCACCCAAGGATCATTCCTGTGAAGTTTGGTTGAAATCCATCCAGTAGTTTCTGAGGAGAAGATTTTTAAAGAAAAGTTTACGACCGGACGGACGCACGCACGCACGCACGGACGGACGGACGCACGACGGACACAACGCCATGACAATAGCCCCAGTGGCTTTCAGCCAGTGGAGCTAAAAAAAACATGTCAAAAAGTGGAAATAACTTACAAAAATGCTTTCAGTTATGCCCCTCGATGTCAGTCTGGATAGCTCTTGTGATGGTGAAGTTCCAAGGTTAATTTAGCATTTATTTTCAGAAAATGAGTCGACTCTTATGATGGCCAATAGGCAAACAAGAACACAAGGCTTGTCAAACAAATCACAAAGATATGAATTATCAGGTTAAACAAAAAAAGATTTCAGTGAGTGTCAGTGTGTGTGAGCAATTTGAAACTAAAGCAGCAAGGCCTACTGCAGTAAGAGCTGTGGTTCTCAACTAATAGCATGAATTGAATGAAATCAAAGATCTATTTCAAATCTTTGTAGGGGAAAACCGTAGAAGTTCGGACAGACGTATAAATTCGGACATACTTTTTTAGATAATTTTTTGAAAAAGCAATAACAACATCGTTTTTATCAAATATTTCTATACATTCTGAGATTTATCTTGCATAAGTCAGTTTCATTTGTGATAAAATGATAGATATATTGGTGGCGATAAAACTGTTTAAAGACACAAACCCCTTGCTACCTTGCGAATTGAGCTGACATTCATACATTGCTGACGAATGTAGGCTCGGTCAACGGTCAAGAAAAAGGTATGGATTGGCGATAATTAATTGTAAAACGGATATTATTCGATTAAAATGTCAAAGAGATAAACAATTTTTATAAAATAATCAACAATTATTTGCTCAGAATCGTAATATATAGCCTTTTTCGAAGTGTCCGAATTTCCACTTTCAATTTTCAACAGAAGTAAAAATTCGGACTATACAAATTGTATGCTTTTAATACCAAGTAATATAAATTTATCCTCTTATATCTATTTTTTCTTTGAATACACCCGAAATTAATACACGTTTAGACATTTCATGTCGGCGTCTGTTAATAACTCATTTGTCTGTATTTTATTCGAAATATTTGCCAATTTTCTACATCAATGTTGATGAATAAATATAGTATCTATCGTCAAAGCATATCTGAATTGAAGTTTTAAAGCTTCGTTTTAAGATTCTTCGTTTAAACAAACAAAATCCGTGTCTTTATTCCCCTAATTATTGATATTCCTTAATTGTCCGAATTTCACCCTTTGACGATAAATATGTCCGAGTTTTACCGCTTGCATGTCCGAATTTTTACAATCCCGTCCGAATTTACCCGTTTCACAGTAGTCTGAAACTTCTTGTTTTCACAACGTTTTGGCCACCATTCGCTTCACATTTTTGGGATAAAATGCAAGTTAAATGACCGCTCGAGTGATGAGAATACGGCTAGTGTCCGAGTTTCCACCTATAGCTTCAGAATCAGGGCTGAAATAAGGTTGGTAAAAACCGTCCGAATTTACCCGGTTTTCCCCTACAGGCTAATAAAGAAGGGGAAAGTTCTATGTTACACTGCAAGGACGTGCAGCAATCTTTTTCAAAAATTTCTTTCCACATGAACTTGGGATAGTTGTGTTTTTATCACGCATAGGTAAATTACACGTACCACCCAAAAAATAGGAAAACAAAAGAAACTGCACACAATTTTCGTACTTAATACAAGGCAGATCTTCTTAAATATGATGGGTAAAGTGAAGAGTTTACTTCTTAGATAACTGCCCTTTAAAAGAGATTTAATTGCAAATGCATCGTGATCGATTTTTAGTGATATTTTTGTATGCTTTTTCGTACTCAATAATTTTCGTACTTGATTGATGTGACCCTGTTTAAAGTACAAGAGATCTCACAGAAAAATATAAATCCAGATTGATTATGAAAGATAATGAAGATTAGGATTATCGATTTGAATATGTACTATATATTATGCAGTTCTGAATAGTGTTTTCATTGATTTAGTATGTTGCCTGTGAAGTATCTAAATAAGGGCAGAAATGGGGTTAGAACCCAATACCCCCAATACCCTCTACCAACTGGGCATGATGGGAAACTGGCCATGAGTCTACCCAATCACTACACTCATCCCATTTTAACCAATTGGAGCTGCAGTGTTCCCACTGCTTTTTCAATCTGGGGGTAAAAATGGGTATTTTACAGCATGCATGTACCCCCTCTATATAGCACAAAGAAGGCTGGTTGCAAAACTTGGGGGTACAAGCTTCAATTTAGGGGTAAATCACCCCCATTTGGGGGTTTTTGGGAACACTGAGCTGGTCCCATACTGTTCCCAAATGACCAAACACAGCATTCTCTGTTTGTTCTGAATCCATTAAACTAAATTAAGAAGAAAAAGTTGTGCCTAACATGGGACGCCAACCCGCAACCCCCAGAAGACTAGCGCAGTGCTTTACAAACTAAGTTAACCTGGTCATGAGTATACCCACTGTTGATCATTACACCTGTGATTAAACTAGTTAGCATTGTTTTGAATCATGACCGCTGTGACCAAGTGCCTAGTTATCTCAGTTGGTAGAGCAATGGTAATATTGTTCCGGGAGTTGTGGGTTTGAGTTACACATTGGGCACACTTTTATGCCTTGATTAACCTGAATGGTGTCTGAAGTAAATGGAGCTGGGTTTGGCTGGTAAATGGGACTGGATCAATTGATTAAAAGGGGGAGGAGTTAAGTAGTCAATATTGGGTAGATCATGACTAGGTGCCCAGTAAGCTCAGTTTGTAAAGCGCCGGCTAGTGTACCAGGGGTCCTGGGTTCGAGTTCCATGTCAGACACATTTCAGCCTCTTGTTCAAAAGCTTATGATAGCTTATGCTATTTGTTGTAATGTCTTGTAGACTTAAAATATGGTTCATCTTATCTAACCTGCCTAAATACTTCTGAGGCTGATGGGATACTTAAACTGAGATGTTCTAAATTTCTTTGATGTGCCATTGCATGTTGGGGGAAGAGGTACATCTTGATCATTGGGCGTTGTCCATGGAACACCCCAACCCCTTTTCTGTGGGTTTTGGTCCATATTAGTCTTTTGCATCTGCACAACTTCCAAAGTCATATAGGCCTACCCTTGACCTACTCCTGAATTAAAGAGTCATTGTAAAGTGTCTAATTTTCATGCTCCACATTGAAGAAGAGGGGTGATACTTTGATAGTGCTTTGTACTTGTTGGTCTGTTGATAGACTGTTTTTTGTCTCGAGCATAATTCTAAATATATGGAAGCTAGAATCATGAAACTCAAAGGTAGATAGGTCTCATTGACGGGAAGTGCCATGAACAAGAACTATAACTCTAGCCTTCATGGATTTTTAGTTACTGCTCTTTCTTAAATTTTAAACTTGTTCAGTAGATACTTTATGTCTTTCTAAAGGCAGAAGAGATATTGACAAGGAATATGCCAGTGACCTGCCATTGTGAGGGCAATAATTCTTTTACTAACATCCCTTGTTGTACCAGTTCTTCACAGACAAGGTTACCTTATTTCTAAAGTTCTCATAACAGAATTGTTTTTTTCCTCCATTTGAAGACAATTCTGAATTTGGGTATGTGGAACTTATATTTTTCAATGTATGACTAGTCCAATTTACACTTTTCTACCAACAGGCACATAATTTTTCCATTGTTGAAAATACAGTTTGTTTTCAACAAGTAATATGTTCTTTTCCTTCGTTGTGTTCAAGGCAAAACAATATAATTTAGGGTTGGTTTGTTCTAGGGGTCAGGGCAAATCTTTTTTAGGGCATTTTTCTTTTGCATTTCGATGGCTCAGTGCGAAACAGTTGTAACTCCCTATATGTTTATAGGGAGTTACAACTGTTTTGCGCTAAGCCATCGATTTACAATAGTTTTTCCATGGCCCATGAGGCCTTGAACTGTGACCTTTTGGTCTAGTCTATATTGTCACCTGTTATGGATTAATGTTTCAGAAGCCATGGATACGGATGAAGACAGTGGAATAACCTTCAGATTTGAAGACGACCTTGACCTGGATGACCTTATTCAGTCGGCCATTGAAGATTTCTGCAATCCAGACACTTGTCCTCAGGCTAAAGCATGGACAGGCGACCTGAACAAACTTCAGTCAAAATTCAAACTTGTTGAAAGTATGTTTTTTTATGTACATCTATTTTACACTTATTATGCTGAATTTAATGTTTGTTTACAAAATTAATAGTCAATAAACAGGAAATTTAAACAAGTTTGTATAGATCTCATAGCTAGGGTGTGCAGAGCGCAAGAACCACATCTCCACCATTTGTAATTTTTGAGTTATTGCCCTTTGATTGATTCAGTTAGCAAATCCTAGGGATTATTGAGATTTGTGCAATTACCGGTACATACACATTCAATCAAAATCAAGTCTCCAATTTATAAACAAAATGTGTATTAAAAGACTATTCTTTTTAATGTCCTCTTTAGTGGTAGTCCTGTAAGTGGTTGCTTAACACATGTTTTACTGTATTTTTTTTTAAAGCTTTCAGCTGATATTGAGCTTATTTAAGACCTAAAGTAAATATTAAATATTTAACGAGAAATAGCCAATTCTAGCCCCTGTAAGTAAGGGCCAATTACTGTAGTATGAAAACCAGCATGGAAAGGTACCTTCATACTTTGATATAATGACTATACAATGTTAATCAAGTGTGATTATTACAAGGGATGATCCAGAAGTTTGTAAAATGTGCTAATAACTTTCGCATTTCTGGCTTGTTCAGTATACAATTTGATGAATGTGCAGTTTAGTAATTGCGGAGTACATATATAGTATAATTGTTGCAGAATAATCTTTAGCGGCCTATTGATACGTTGCCATAGCAACACATGTATGCTTAGGTGGGGGAGCGTGAAAAAATAATGAAAATCTGTTAAATAAACCAATTTTCTGTAAGTTTTCTGAAAATGTAGTTGAAAATCCTTGGCTAAAAAATTAAATAAGACGCTAATAGTAAATTATTTTCTATATTTCAAAGCTTGTTGGGAGACTTTTACGGACACAGAATATTTTAAAACACTGACTATTCGCGAAAAAAAGACAAGAGGTCAAAACCAAAATATAAATGCCATTTTTAACTCACCTGAGCACGAAGAAGCAACAGCTTTTTTTAGCTCAGTCATTCATCATTCTATTTCTCATACTTCATTTGAAAATTTTAGACAGTTCATTCAGGTGAGCGATTAAGGGCCACTATGGCCCTCTTGTTTTTTTTTTCCGTGATGTTTGTTATTCACCAACCCAAACATTTCATATGTTTTAGAAAAAAGATAAAAATGTGCAGAAGAGAATTTTTCATAAGGCTATTCTGGATTTTAATAGAGGGCCAGGCTTCGTAAAAGGATTTGAATGGTGTAAGTGAGTTTGAACGAAGAACTTATCCCAAACGATTCTCATTATTTTCCAAAATAAAAGCCCTGTATCTGGATGTCAACTTTACTAGAAATACCATGCATATAGAAATTGTAAAATAATTTGGTTCCAAATGTTATGTGGATAATTTCTGTAAGTTGGTGTATCAGGCACAGAAAGGAATGAGAGCTAGCAGGGGCTATGTAGAAGCGAGTTAATAATGACGTCTCATTTGAGGTTCTTGCTCCCCCACCTACATGCAGGGTCTCTTTCTTGATTTATGCCCTCAACAGCCGCTATTGAATGTATGCATTTGAATTTTTCATGTTTATCACACAGATAATGTTTTAAAAGACTGTATAATTTTCATTTTGATAGTAAGCTTTTCTGTAGATTTACAACCCCATTATACGAACTTTTGGATCAACCCTCGTATTATCTATTTTTTTTTCATCATACATCGGCATTTAAAGAGACACATGTTTTGCGAGTCTTAGACTCTCAAATAAGTAGCCAGGACCCTCGAATCTATCTCATGTGAGTCCGCGTGACCCTCTTGGGGTCAACATTAGAAAAGAATTGAAGACTATTGCAAAGAGCCTTCAATTCTCTCCTGAAGTTGGGGCCCAAATAGTCAGTATAAGCAACACTTTCTTTACATTCGACCAGGAAATAGCTCCAATTTTATATAAAAACAATTTTAGTGCTAAAATAATTATCATAAGCATGGACTCCCAAACTTTAAGAAAGGACCCCTAAGATCCCAATTATCAGTCCTTTGGATTAATTGAGTACTGGATCCAACGTCTGACTATCAATACAATGTACTTATATCATTATTTTCAGGAGGACAGAAGGTTATCAATCGTATGTTCAGTGATTGTCAGCGGCAGTTAGATCACTTTAAGGATAATTTGGAAGAAGCAGAAAAAGAGGATGAGTAAGGAAAAAATAGAGTTTAGACCAAACCAATGGGTCAGTGCATAACTATTGTATGTTAAAATAGTTTGTGCTGATCCATTTAATTGAGAGTATCATTTCATGTGGCCCGTCATAGAAAAAGGGTCTTCCAAGCATCTTTTTAACCCTTCCCATACTGTTAATCACATTTTGTTGCTTTTTCGCAAAGCTTCAGCTGACATTATAGACTAAGATTAGTCTGCACAGACATTGTACTCTATTCTTAGCCTTTACTGCCTGCTTTTAAGCTCACCTGATCACGAAGTGCTCACGGAAAGCTTTTGTGATCTAGCGGTGTCCGGCCTCTGTTGCATGTGCGTTGTGTGTCAACATCTTGTGTGCACTCAAATCTTTGGCCCAATGTCTTGAAACTTTGTCAGAATGTTTGTTTCCATCAAATCTCTGTCATGTTCTAATTTTTGTCAATTAGGGTAAAAAATTATGTCAAAATGGAAATGGAAAACCTTGTGTGTACTCTAGAGTCAAAATCTTTGGCTCAAATGTTTTGAAACTTGGTCAGAATCATTGTTTCTGTCAAATCTCAGTCAAATTAAAAAATTGGTCAAGTGTGGTTAAAATGAGGTCAAAGGGTCAAATCTTAGAAAAATTTAGTGTGTGCTCTAGAGGGCACATATTTGACTCGAATGTTTTGAAACTTAGTAAGAATTTTCGTCTTCATCAAATCTTGGTGATGTTCAAAAATGAATTGAGTGGAGTCAAAAATGAGGTCAAGGGATCAAATCTTGGGAAAACTTTGTGAGCATATAAAGCCCACTTTTTTGGGCTCGAACATCTTAAAACTTGGAAAGAATGTTTGTCTTCATGATATCTCTGTCAAGTTTGAAATAGGGTCAAGGGGGGGGGTGTAAATAATGAGGTCAAAGGGTCCAATTTGAGAAAAACCTTGTGTGCACTCTAGAGGCCACATTTTTGGTTCAAATGTCTTGAAATTCTGTCAGAATGATTGACTACGTGATTTCTTAGATGAGGTTGAAATTGTGTTAAGTGAGCTTTTAAACTAGGTCATGGGTGCAAATCCTAGAAAAGCCTTGTGTGTACTTTAAAGGCTACATTTTTGTCTCTAATGTCTTAATTTCTGTCAGAATGATCGTTAGCTCCACTGGCCAAAGGCCACTGGGGCAATGGTCATGGTGCCATGTTCGTCAAGGGTACGTCCGTGTGGCCGGTTGTAAACTTTTCCTTAAAAACTTCTCCTCAAAAACTACTGGATGTATTTCAACAAAACTTCCTAGGAATGATCCTTGGGTGACCCTCTTTCAAAGTTGTTCAAGAATTTTTGATCCAATTAAAAACATGGATTTTATGGATGTGGCTAATTTCCAAATATGGTAAAAAGTGACTTTTCTCAAACATTAATTGATGGATACCAATTAATTTTACAGGAAAGATCCTTTGGTGACCTTTATCTGTCTGCTAAAATTATTGTGATTGAAAGAAATATATTAATTTATGGGCAGAGGTCATTTTTCTATATGTTATACAGTGGAAACTTTGAAAATCATTTTCTCAGAATGTAATCAATGGATATCAACAAAACTTTACAGGAATGATCCTTGGATGACCCATTATCATGCAGCCAAAAATTATTGTGATTAGATTGAAAATCTGTCTTTTATGTGCGGAGGTCATACCTCTATATGTTATGTACTGGAATCTTTGAAAATCATTTTCATAGAAACTTACTTATGGATATCAGCCAAATTTCACTGGACTGTTCTGCAGCGCAAAATTACTGTGATTGGGTGAAAAATGTGTAGTCAACAGACTTTTTAGCTTGCCCGGGACGAAAGTCTCGGAAGAGCTATTGTCATACCCTCGGATGTCGGCATCGGCGTCAGCCTCGGTGTCGGCGTCCGCATTAGGTTAAAGTTTTTAATTTCTATCAATATTTATCCTAGAGGCTTTATTTTTTACAGAAACACTCATTAGGGCATAGGCTTTCATTTGAGACCAACATCCATGTCGAAATGACCTTTAGACTGTGACCTTGACCCTTTCAAAAAAACTTTTAACCAAAAACTTTAACCAAAAACTTTAACCAAAAAAACTTTAACCTTGCTTATATTTTCTGTAAGCTTTAAACTGGAGACATCATTACTTCATATGCACACTCATTAGGTGATAGGCTTTTACCATAGACAAAGGTCCTTGACAATTTGACCTTGACCTTGACCCTTTGTGGACTTAGAAAAACTTTAACCAAAAACTTTAACCTTGCATATATTTTTTTAATGCTCTAACCTAGGGACATCATAGCTTCATATATATACTCACCAGGTGATAGGCTTTCACCAGAGACCAAGGTCCTTCACAATTTGACCTTGACCTTTACCATTTGTGGACTTAGAAAAACTTTAACTGTAAACTTTAACCAAAAACTTTAACCTTGCTTATATTTTCTGAATGCTTTAACCCAGGGACATCATTACTTCATATACATACTCATTAGGTGATAGGCTTTTGTGAGAGATCAAGGTCCTTGATAATTTGACCTTGACCTTTTTATGAACCTAGAAATACTTTAACCGAAATTCTTTTACCAAAAACTTTAACCTTGCTTATATTTTCTGAATGCTTTAACCTAGGGACATCATTACTTTATATACATAGTCACCAGATGAAAGGCTTTCACCAGAAACCAAGGACTTTGACCTTGACCTTGACCTTTTATGGACTTTGAAAAACTTAAACTGAAAAACTTTAACCAAAAATTTAACCTTGCTTATATTTTCTAAATGCTTTACTCAGGGACATTATTACTTCATACACATACTCACTAGGTGATAGGCTTCTACAGAGACCAAGGTTCTTCACAATTTGACCTTGATCTTGACCTTTTGTGGACTTAGAAAGATTTTAAAGAAAAACTTCATGTTTGATACAAAGAAATTCCATTGGTAACCTCATCTGCTTGTAGGCTTTCACTCTACCCTAACCTTATACATGCAATTAAAACAAAAAAGTTTTTATATTTCTTAATTACTACTCAAACAGATATATATTAGATTATGGACTTTAAAATTGAAAGAAACCACTTTGAACTTCGGTCTTCGGTCAAGCGCTGTTTGTGACAAGCAGCTGTTTGGGCGAGCTACGTTGTCCGCAGACAACTCTTGTTATTTTTTTTTTTATGCCCCCGTATCGAGAGATCGGGGGCATATTGTTTTACTCATGTCTGTCTGTCTGTCTGTCTGTCTGTCTGTCTGTCCACCTGTCTGTCCATCCGTCTGTCCATCCGTCTGTCTGAAAACTTAACCAAACTTAACCTTTGCCTTTTCTCCAAAAGTATTTGACATACAAGGCTCATGTTTGGCATGATGATAGATCTCAATGATCCGCATCTGCTGGTACCAAAGTCAAGGTCATGTGACAAGGTCAAGGTCATCTGTCAAGGTCAAACTGTGAAAAAATTCTGTTCCAGGGGCATTCGTGTTTTACAAACACATCTTGTTTTAGTTTTTTATTTATCTTGATTTTTTCTTTGCAGAAATATTTCAGCATGTGACACTTGAAAACACTAATTTACTCAAAATAAAAATCAGTTTAGTAATTCATACATTACCTGAAATTCTTATCATATCAGTAGATTCAGGCCTGTGGAGCAAATCGGCTGCTCAAGCAGCTCTAGTTTACATGATATCTTGGCTCAGTTAAAAGGTTGAATTAAGGCGGGTAAAGACTAGGACAAAGGGCTTTTCTCAAATTAATTGCCTACATGAAATGTGGATTAGAAGCATTTTGCAACCTTAGTAAACTATGCCTCAGGTGAGCGCTTTAGGGCCAATAGCCCTCTTGTTACTGAATATTTATCAGGAAAACTTGAGTAAAACCGGGTTACACTCAGCAGGATAAGGGGTTAATGATAAATTTGTGTAAACTAATAGAGAATATTGATTGGGTAACATTTCTAACTCATGAAAATAGTACCCTGCTTTTCACCTCAAAGAAAATACTAGGGATGGGAATGATTACCTGATTAATTGAGTACTGGATCCAATGTCCGAGGATCGATTACCAATTTCACTAATCGAGGAATCAGAGAGAAAAAAGAAAATCATAAGAAAATCAATTACGAAACTACCAAAAAAATCCTCAAAATATCGATCTTCTTATTTTCAATGTTGTAAATGGGAAAAGTATGCAGCAACTGATAGTCTGCCGATTATCTTATCCGTTTGAAACTTTCCATATTAGCAATCAAGTGCCAACAGTTATTGTTCTCGCTGTCAATCAATGTTATAATTTTCCGCACCTTAGACATTTGATACCCTGATAGGAGCGATGCGTTTTATCTAAACATACGCTATATTTTCTTTTGAGTTGAATTACCAAATTGCCTTCGAATCATGGCTGTTGTCATATCAAAACCTTGTAACTCGGGCTTATCGATGTTGTAGTTCCTTGGTGTTTGCCTACCGAAGACAGTATATCAAAAAGTCAAAATTAATAGCACCGATGAATATCACCGAGAAAGCCACTCTCTAAGCATGTGTTTAACAATTCAACGTTTCTTCTTATAAAAAAGGGAACAAATGTCACCTCAACTTTCTTTTCGACCAAAGATATGCTGCAAATACCATATGCCAATATATGGTTTAAACACAAAATCAAAGGTTGTCAATACTATACGAATACTTGAGTACTCGATCGGAAAGTTTACTGAGAAATCGATTAGTGAAATAAGTAGTTGTTACTATCCCTAGAAAATACAAAGCAGGTATGATTTAGGAAAGGTTTTATGAACTGTTTCAAGGTCAAGGTTATTTCACATGGTCAAACATACAAAAAAGTTTGCATTTTAGGGTATTCCTGTTTCAGAAACATACATTATTTCAATCTTTTTAGGGAAGTTTTACTCAAAGCTAAGAAGGAATCTGGGAACACACCGTCAGAGGTGATCATCGAAGCGTCGTCAGATGAGGATGATGAAGTACAGTTTATACAGAAAACATTCAATCCTGACATCGCTGCGAAAAATAAAAATAGCAACAACAACATACGGTAAGATATGGTTAAAATGGTTCTTGTATTTGGACCCTTTAACCTATGGTTTGTCCATTAAACAAATCTTTAATGGGCTCATCTTGACATCTGTAAGAAGTTTTTACCCTTCAAAGGACAGGGTGAAGGAGTCAAAGACTTGAATTTGTCAAGCCATAAAAGGCCTTGAGTTGTGTTGCTAAAACTGTTTTGAAGATAATTACATTTTAAGAAAATTTCACATTTAGGTTCAAATGTTGAAAAAAACAACAACTTTTTTTTGACACATTGTTTAAAGATGTTTTACCAAATCATATTAAATATTTTTTGATTTTGCAATGGGTACATATTTCATTGCCCCTGTCCCCCCTCCCCCCTTCAACAAATAAGAGGAGGAAAGCTTTCACCCCATCTGTCTGTCCATCCCTCCATCTGTCCATAAAACTTTTCATTTTAAGTCTCTAACTCAAGAACAAAGTGACCTGGAATCATGAAACTTAATAGAATTGTTGCTCATGACATAAGGAGTTGTCTTAGGATTTTTGGATCAGGAAGGTCAAGGCCATTTTTTGGATCTGGAACAAAGCACTCGTGGGGGTATGAGTCCCCTTTGTGGCAGATTTAGTTGGTGTTTAGAGGTACTTATTTTCAAAATTTGGTATTTTATGCTGTAAATTTAGTGAGTTTTGGTGTCTGTTTATTTTTGTGTCTCAAGGGCTGACAGGTGTAGGGTTTTTAATTTGTTCTTTAATTAGTGGCTTATATTATTATATAAAAATTCCCACTTATAACAACTGATTTCTGGCATTGTGTAATTTGAAAAGCTTTTTCATAGTCTTTGAAATTAAATTTTGCAGGTCACAAGATGTTGGTACAGGGGCAAAAGGTGATTTGAAGACTCAAACTCGGGACCAGCTGACTGCAGCTTTGAATAATGCAGGGGCTTCACAACCAGTATGTAAACCCTTATCCTACTGAATTAAGATTTTGATTTAAACAAATTGCCAATTAGTGGATGTTTCAACCAATATAGCTCACAATTTTCTGCCAACTGTAAAGTAACTTTAAAACTTTAAAATATATGAATGTTTCAGAACCAGTCAATGAGCAATCAATTATCAAAATAGATTGTTTACAAAACAGAATCCGTATTGTTGTTGACACTTTGTTGGGATAAAGACCAGAGCTCATGACATTTTGCTCACGTCACACAGCTATGTGACATGAGCAAAATGTCATGAGCTCTGGTCTTGAGAGAGCCAATTTAAAAAACCTTTCTTTCTGCAGACATATTTACAAAGTATGCAGATTTTGATGATACAAAGTATCTGAAGTATCCTTGCCTCCCTTGTTAGCTCACCTGAGCACAAAGTGCTCAAGGTGAGTTTTTCAGGTTGTGTGATGTCTGCTGTGCATCACATGTCAACATTTTTCTTTTACACGCCTGGAGCCATATTTTTTGCTTGATCAACCTGAATATTGGTCAGATTGATTGTCTTTATGAAAGCTCAGTCAAGTCTTAGAAAAAACTTTGTAGATATACTAGAGGCCAAATTTTTTGCTCAATCAATCTGAAAATGGGTCATTTTGATCATTTTGATGAAATGTTGGTCGATTTCCAAATTCAGTCAAATAGGGTCAAAAACTAGGTCATGAGGTCAAGTCTTTGAAAATGTTATAGAAAGTGTAGAGGCCACATTTTTGCCCAATTAACCCTTTGCTGTTTAATCCCTGCTTTTTATGTGCCTGTGATTTTATGATTGCGAAAACATTGTGAAAAAAGAAGAAATTGCTTCTGTCAAGCAATTTCTTCTTTTTCCACACTATTTTCTACCCTACTGAATGGTTATTTTTCAAACTAAATCCAATTTAAATTTTCGTCTGCAAAACCTTTGAATTTGGACAGGCCGAAAATTTTGTAAAACAGGAAAGGGTTAACATGACAATTGGTCAGATTGATTGTCTTGTTGAAATCTAGGTCTAGTTTGAAATTGGGTCAAGTGGGGTCAAAAACTATGTCACAAAGTCAGTTCTTTGTAGACATTCTAGAGGCCATATCTTTGGCTCAATCAACCAGAAAATGGGTCAGATTGATGGTCTTTTTGAAATTTGGGTCAAGATTAAAATTGGGTCAAATGGGTTTATAAGCTAGTTTGCGAGGTCAAATCTTAGAAAATCTTTGTAGACACTCCAGAAGCTACAATTTTTGGCTCATTCAACCTGAAAATTGGTCAAAATGATTGTCTTTGTGAAAACTCTGTCTTGTATAAAATTGGGTGGGTCAAGTGTGGTCAAAAATGGATGAAGAGGTCAAATATTTGAAAAATCTTACAGGCTAAAACCTTATATTTGATGACGTATTTTTGACTCAATCAACGTGTAAAGTGTATTGTTTTGATTAGATCTTAGACAAAATATACTGTTTTGATTAGATCTTAGACAGTTAATTAAGGTCAGCGATTTTGGGTCACTATGACCCTCTTGTTAAATCTGTAAATTCTGATTTAAGTCCAAGGATTGTTTGTTAGTTTGATTGTTTTCTTTAGAAAATAATGTTGAAAAAGAAGAACTCACATTTTCCAAGCAATTTCCTTGGTAACAAGTAATTTTCTTTTTTCCTACTATTTTATCCACAACATACAATAGTTTCAATCAAGCTTCATCTTCTTGTCTCTTGCCTCATTCAACTTTCTTGCCAGTGTAAAATTTTGAAAAAAAAAAGAAAAGTGTTAATTATAAAGATATCCTTATTTCTGCAGTCAAGTGTGCAAAGGGTAGTGAGGCAATATTTCACAGATACATTGGATAGAAACACAAATGTCATCACTATACCAAAAGCAGTAAGACATCCCTCAGTATAGCATGGTGCATTTATGTTGTAGAATTTATTTTAGCACCTATTATTCAACTGGTGTTATTTGTCATAATTTGTTTTTAGATCAGTAGGCTATCAATCCCATAGCATTTTAAATGTGAAGCCCTTATTGGCCACCTTTTACTAAAGTATTGATGAAATTGTCAATTATGCAATTTAGAATCTAGAACAGCTATATCCTACAATTTTTGCTGCAACAGTTGTAACCACAATTAGTATTTTAAACTATACTCACACACAAAAAAAAGGTATTGGAACATCTGATTTTAACCAAAGTAGTTTAGAACAAAAGTGACTTGTAGTAACTTGACGCATTTTATGCACAAGAAAAATTTTCAGAAGGTCTTTCATGTAATAAAACTGAAAAAAACAAGACTTAATCCCATCCTCCGTTTCATGCATTTTATAGCTATTATAAAAAGAACATGTTTTAATTAATTCTTCGCACACAAATGACTATGGCTGTATCGTATATGCTAGATGTGATCAACACACTAACTGTACAGCCATTATTATGTATATCCAACAACGACGTCAATCGTGGCATTCAGTTTTCTCCTCGTACCCTGGATCAGACCTAGGATATGAACATTATCACTCCTTTTGCAACATCTGTAACAATTGAACAAGATTTCAAATGCGATATAACAGTTAATATACTTGGCTATCAAGAAAGTCCAATACATATTCAATAAGGTTTATATTCTGCCTCTATTGAACATACTTTTGCTTTTAGATATATATAGATGATGCAATACTTTTTATACGCCCGTCGAAGACGGGACGTATTATGGGATCACCCGTGATGTCCGGCGTCCGGTGTCCGGGCGTCCGGGCGTCCGGCGGCGTCCACTTCTTTGTCCGGAGCATAACTCTGTCACTTGAAGTCCGATGGACTTCAAACTTGGCAATTATATTCTTCTCATCATTGCGGAGTGCAGTGCACAAGAACCATAACTCTACCTGGCCTATTTTTTGAGTTATTGCCCTTTGTTGTTTTTCAGACTTGAATCTTGTCCGGAGTATATCTCTAAAAGTATAATAGCTAGGATCATGAAACTTCA
Source organism: Fragum whitleyi (assembly GCA_948146395.1). NCBI lineage: Eukaryota > Metazoa > Mollusca > Bivalvia > Cardiida > Cardiidae > Fragum > Fragum whitleyi. The sequence continues at coordinate 26,928,234 of OX411551.1, read as the reverse complement.
TGGGTGTATAGATCGCACCAAGGGGGAGTGCAGTGCACAAGAACCATAACTCTACCTGGCCTATTTTTTGAGTTATTGCCCTTTGTTGTTTTTCTGACTTGAATCTTGTCCGGAGTATATCTCTAAAAGTATAATAGCTAGGATCATGAAACTTCATGGGTGTATAGATCTCACCAAGGGGGAGTGCAGTGCACAAGAACCATAACTCTACCTGGCCTATTTTTTGAGTTATTGCCCTTTGTTGTTTTTCTGACTTGAATCTTGTCCAGAGTATATCTCTTAAAGTATAATAGCTACGATCATGAAACTTCATGGGTATATAGATCTCACCAAGGGGGAGTGCAGTGCACAAGAACCATAACTCTACCTGGCCTTTTTTTTTAGTTATTGCCCTTTGTTGTTTTTCAGACTAGAATCTTGTCCGGAGTATATCTCTAAAAGTATAATAGCTAGGATCATGAAACTTTATGGGTGTATAGATCTCACCAAGGGGGAGTGCAGTGCACAAGAACCACAACTCTACCTGGGCTATATTTTGAGTTATTGCCCTTTGTTGTTTTTCAGACTTGAATCTTGTCCGGAGTATATCTCTTAAAGTATAAAAGCTAGGATCATGAAACTTCATAGGTGTATAGATCTCATCATTGCGGAGTGCAGTGCACAAGAACCATAACTCTACCTGGCCTATTTTTTGAGTTATTGCCCTTTGTTGTTTTTCTGACTTGAATCTTGTCCGGAGTATATCTCTAAAAGTATAATAGCTAGGATCATGAAACTTCATGGGTGTATAGATCTCACCAAGGGGGAGTGCAGTGCACAAGAACCATAACTCTACCTGGGCTATTTTTTGAGTTATTGCCCTTTGTTGTTTTTCTGACTTGAATCTTGTCCGGAGTATATCTCTTAAAGTATAATAGCTAGGATCATGAAACTTCATGGGTGTATAGATCTCACCAAGGGGGAGTGCAGTGTACAAGAACCATAATTCTACCTGGCCTATTTTTTTTAGTTATTTCCCATTGTTGTTTTTCAGACTAGAATCTTGTCCGGAGTATATCTCTAAAAGTATAATAGCTAGGATCATGAAACTTTATGGGTGCAAAAATTATTCATTCAAAATATCCTCAGTTCTATTCAAACCCCCAGTTAATACTAAGCAGTGTGACGGGCGTATCTTGTGACAATTTGGCACCTTGTTTCTTTGTGTATATTTCTAGACAAATGACATTTTGTGTAAATCTCAGATATTTTCCTATGTATTGATCTGAATCTTAGAATCTATACATTCACAATTAAAGGAGAAAGAGTAATAAGTCTAAATTAATTTCTGTACAAATTGTGCCCCTTTTATACTTAAATTGGTTCAATATCCAGTATTTCATAACCTTGTTAGGCATTTGCATGCTTTTCTGTGTTTTAGTTATTAACATTATTAGTTTTGTGCTGTATTGCATAATCATTTATGATGAATATCAGTTTGTAGAGTTATATTTCCAGTCTAATCGAGTCCATGAAAGCCGGAGCCATTTTGATAAGACAGTTGCATCACAGTTACAAAATACATTAAAGATTAGCTCTCATCCTCAACCAACATCCTCACTTATAGATAAATCATCATCATCATCATCATCATTTGCATTGTTTCCTGTAGTAAGCTTTCTTTTTTGTTTACGCTCTAAAGGGAGGCATCAGTGTCATGAAGTATTTTATCTTATAGAAAATAAAATTGCAGACTTTGAAGAAAAGTCAGTGGATATGCAAAATTTGATTTATGTGAAGCTCAATGTAGCTTTCTATTTATGATAGAGAAAAATAAAATGATTTGAATTAAGATGGGTGATTGAGTTTATTTCATAGTTGGATATGTCACATGAAATCACAATGATTATTGTAATTGTAACAGGTATTGTCCACACAAAAGTAATAAGGAAATTAAAATAATTTAAATTGTATATTCAAAGGAAGTGAGAAAAGAAATATCTATTTTTTAGCTCTGCTGTTTTTGAAGAAAACTCAGTTTTGTCATCATCGTGGTGTCATTTGTGTTGGTGTTGTTGTTGACTTTGGCGTTTGCATTGCAAACTTTAACCTTGGTCATATCTCTGATGGAAACTTGGCATGTGTGTTCAGCTATGCAGACTATCAAGGGAGATGACAATGAAAAATATTGTATTTTTTGTAAGAGTTTTGCCTCTTTTTAACTTCGAATTTTTGCATTATCCAGCACCTGCAGACAATTGTGAACCTATATGCGGTGCTCTTGTTCTAACAAAAGTGATTGATGCGTCCCTTTAGTTCTTTAGATTTTGTACCTTATTTTGTGAAAAATAGTAGAAAAGTGCAACCAGAGAACATTTAGGGTGAGAGAGAATTAATTTCACCCCTTTTCTGTATATGAGAATAAAATAAATACCATGTGAAAGGAAATTGAATCTTCAAAGTCTTATAGTGTTAAACATCAATGATAAGTCTCTTATAGAGACAAGTCAATCTTTGTATCAAGTTAGAAAGCCTTTTATGAAGTTGGAAAGATGAGTTATTCATAATACATTTTAGACTTTATCTAAATGAAGTATAGACAAAGATGTTTTAACAGAAGAGAGTATAGGACTGTATTTATTCAATTTTAGCTTCACAGGCCAAGGCCAGTCAGCTATTGTCATGGCTGTGTGTCAGTGGTGCGTCTGTGTTTTCGTAAACTTGTCTTTTAACATCTCCTCCTAAACCGATGGACAGATTTTGGTGAAACTTGGCATGAATGATCCTTGTGTGACCCTCTTCTTAAGTTGTTCAAGGAATTTGAATTGACCCCAAATATGGGCCTGGCAGGGTGGAGCTTATTTTCACTATAAAAATTTTAAAAATCTTCTCCTCCAAAACCATTGGCCTGATTTCAAGGAGCCTTTTCAATGAATCAATCAAGGTCAGTCTTTTGAAACATTACTGTTTTAGGATCATTTCACAAAAGATATCTTGTTACCATTGGGTGATCAACACCTCCTAACTTCAGCTTATTTAAGCTGTAGTTATGAGATTTTGATCTCCCATTGAGGACATTTCTATTTCAGAACCAAGGACCAACCCCTCCCTCTCAACCTCCAGCACAAGCCCCACGTTTTGGCACCTCATATGGTCATGGCACAAACCAAGCAACCTTATCAGCTCTACAGAGGAAGGTTGCTGGTAATAGCTGGCCTAACTATTCAACATCTATAGCCAACCAGGAAAAGATGGAGAAATTGTATCTAGATGATGTGAAGTGAGTAGTACTTCTGCGTAGAATTTGTATTGTTTATAGGTGATCCAAAATTAGAATCCAGAATTAAAAAATTCTTCCAGAATTGCACTCATTACAAAGTACTGAAAGCCCTAGATTCCAAGGGTGTAGACAATATTTCTTTTTGAAGATTAAATGCAATAAAACTCTGCCTTGAAAGATATTTGTCTATTCCTCCTGTCAAAACAGGAATATTTTGGGTTCAGCATGACAAGGGTTAATACAGCTTGAATGAAGACAAATGAATAATGTTGAATATTATATAATGAAAGCATTTTCCTGAAACTTTAATTTCCCAATGTTTGTCAATACGGATGTCCTAACTTTAAGTATTAGTCAGCAAACAAAAATGCCCTTTCTTATTATGCTCCCTGAAGGGAGAGCATATAGCCGCCGCTTCATCTGTCTGTCCGTCTGTCTGTCTGTCTGTAATTCCATCCATCCGTACACAGCAATTTCTCCATAACTCTTGGGCCAAATCAAATGAAATTTACCATATCAACTCCCTATGATATAGTGTTGATGCATCTGTGACAGTTTTTGGATTTGAGGCCTCGTCACGGGAAAAGGGAACTTAGGATAAAATACAGTTTTCTCAAATTTCTCCTAGTCTAATGGTCAGAATTTAGTGAAATTTCATATTTGAGTAGCAAATCAGATACCCTTTACTATAACAACAATTTGAAATATACGTAAAAAAAATATCATGGGAAAAGGGGGCTTAATGGTTTGTTAGCTTTACCTTAGCTTGTAAAATACAGTTATTCTTTCATTTATTCTAGTCTTATGTTCAGAATTTGATGAAAGTTCACATTAGAGTAGCAAATCAGATGCCCTTTACCATAAACTATTTGAAATTTGTGTCTAAAAATATGTCATGCAAAAAGGGGGTTTAATGTTTGTTACATTTATGTTAGCTGTAAAAGATAACACCTTATTTGAGTCCTTGCAATCTGACCAGGGAGTATATCTCCTAAAGTATAATAGCTATCAACTTGAAACTTTATGGGTGGATAGATATTATGGAGGACAAGTGCAGTGCACAAAAACTACAACTCTTGCTTGCATCATTTTTGAGTTATTGTCCTTTGTTATTTTTGATACTTAGATTTTGTCTGGAGCATATCTCCTAAAGTATAATAGCTATCAATTTGAAACTTTATGGGTGGATAGATCTCATGGTGTCTCTTGTTATGACCCAAATTGGTCGAGGACATATTGTTTTACCATTGTCCATCTGCCTGTCTGTCTGTCAATTCATCAACCTGTCTATTGGTCTGTCTGTCTGCACAACTTAACCAAAAAACTTGACATTGCCTATTACCAAAAGCCCATTCAAGATACATCTATTAGCCCCATTGGCCGAAGCTATTGTCATGGCTGTGTATCTGTTGTGCCTGCATCTGTAAACTTTCCTTTAAACATCTTCAGGGTTCCCACGCGTCAGGGAAAAGTCAGGGAAAAATGGATTTTTGAAAAAGTCAGGGAAATGTCAGGGAATTTTTTTGAGTGTCAGGGAAATTTGAAAATTAAGACAAAAGTCAGGGAAATGTCAGGGAATTTTTAAAAGACTGTCAGGGAATTTTTCATTTTAGAACTATTCAAAGCAAAGTCAGTCTTGTTTAGGTTTTAAATAAATGATAAAAGCTAAATTAATTTGTGTCCTTTAGCTTTTTGGTCTATTATTGTTTCTGTGAAAGATCCAATTTTGAGGTTCAATGATTTATGTTTAGAGTATCAATGAATTGATTATGTGCTTTAACTCTTACTGCAAATCAGTCACATGGTGTCAACAGTATTAAAGTTGCTTGTCACAATAGCTTGCTAATGTTGCATTTACTAGGTACCGTGTTAGCTTCAGACTGTACCATTAAAATTGAAAAGAAGTCTGGTTGGAGCTGGTTAAAAGCATCCTCTTTCTTTGCCTTTGAATTCCTTAAATGATGTTACTTTTATCAAGAAGTTTTTATATTCTGTAAAAACCCCATTTGGTAGTAAGCATTCACTACATGATAGACCTTTATCATACTTTTGAGAAATTTCCTTTTATTGTGGTATACCTCATAGCGGTAAAATTCTTGCCTCAATCAGGACTCAATCAGGTCAAAGGCTTTGGCTTTTGATATGATATGGTGACCCTTGCATTACAACTACTTCAAAGAATTTATCTTTAAATAGGCAATAATCATGTCTATCATTATTATTATGCAACATAGAACACTATTGTATAATTGTCATAGACATTTCCTTTTTGCGAAACATAGGGACCTTGGCCTTTAATTTATTGAGAAAAAAGTGACTCCTGCAGTGCATCCTCAATGTCTTGAATGTGTTCCGTAAACATATAAACTATGTTTAAGTCTCATTTTCATGACATTGCCCTTTATTTAAGACTTACACTTAAACAAAATACAACTTCCTGCTTCTTAAATTGATAGTGTTGTACAAGCCTAACTAGGTAGTTTAGAAAGAATGTCTGGCTCTCTTTGGGTATAGTTGTTGAGAATGTATGGTCTCTCACAGTTTGAAGTATTTAGGACCACAAATCTTTGGGTTAGAATTTTGAAGATGCCATTCTTCTGACAAGCTTGCCTTGCGAATCAGTGAATTATAACCTATGTTGGATGTGTATCTTGAAGTTTCCAATACAACATAGTATTTGTAATGGCGGGAGAAATACCATAAATCCATGGTAATGTTTTGAGCCCTCATGCTAAATCTGAATTAGTTAAGAAAGCTGCTCTTAAACTCTAAAAATATTGAATGAAGATGAGGAATTTTAAAGTTACCTGCTTTAGAATGCTTAAGATGGGGAGGTAAAAAGAAGCAGTCCTAGAGCTATTTTATGTATAGTGGTTTTTAAAGAACAAAACTATAGATTTTGGGGGAAACACGCTTTTAAAAACGTTGATAAATTGTCAGGGAAAATCACTTTCTTGTCAGGGAAAAGTCAGGGAATTTTGGAACTGTTGGAGCGTGGGAACCCTGATCTTCTCCTCGGAAACAGATCAGCCAATTTTGACAAAACATGGCAGAAATGTTCCTTGGGTGATCCTTTTCTAAAGTTGTTAAGCAATTTGGATTGACCCTGAATTATGGGTGTGGCAGGGTGAGGGCTTATTTACACAACAAAAACTTTTAAAATCTTCTCCTCCCAAACATTGGCAGGATTTCAATAAAACTTGGCATGAATGATCCTTGTGTGACCCTCTTCTTAGGTTGTTAAAGAAATTTGGATTGACCCCAAAATATTGGCATGGCAGGGTGGGGCTTATTTTCACTATAAAAACTTTAAGAATCTTCTCCTCCCAAACCATTGGCCCAATTTCAATGAAAATGGCATGAATGATCCTTGGGTGACTCTTTTCAAATGTTGTTCTAGAAATTTGAATTTACCCCAAAAAATGGGCGTGGTAGGGCAGGGCTTATTTCACCATAAAAATCTTCTCCTTCCAAACAATTGGCCTGAGTGATCAATGGTTTACTTAGCATGAGTGATCCTTGGGTGACCCTTTTCTTAGGTTGTTCAAGAAATTTGGATTGACCCCTAAATAAAGGGGTGTGGCTTCAGGGCTTACTCCTGCCATTAGCTAAATTTTTGAAAAGTTGGCTACAAAAAAATTCAATTGGCTAATATGCTGACTAAAGGTCATATCATCAATTTATAGAAAAGAGAAATCAAAAGTGTAATGATCATTGGTAGTACAATTAACAAATTGATATAAGAGATATTCCTTCACGCCATTGATTGACCTGTTGACAGGTTAAACATCATTGGTAGCCATTAGACCATGCATTCTTTTTATTGACGCTCTTCAAAGGCTGACATATCCAGATTTAATGAATATGGGTCTTAAAAATTTCAATATTTGATTGATATTCTCCAAATCATGGTTTTGAAATGAGAAAATTCAAGATAATTGGCTTTAGTTGTTGTTGTTGTCTAAATAGGTATGATGACACTACTGTCTGTTTTTGGCAATAGAAAACAGCACATTTAGACATTTTAACATGAAGATAGATTTTATTGATATGCATCTACTAATACCTGATCAAGGTCATTTATCAAAGTCAAGTTCATCTGTCCAAGTCAATGTTTGGAAAAATTTGCTTTTTGGGCTTCACTAACACATCTTTTTGTTATTTTGATTCTTCAGTAAGATAAAGTCGGGTGATAAGGTGTTATATAAGAAGTTTCAAGATCTATGGGATAAAGGTTCTCTACAGGATATTATATGTCCGTGGAAAATGCCCTCAGAGGTAAGTCATTTAATATGTCCTTGTACAACATAGAGGATATTGAATGAGTGGTCTCAAAATACCAAATTTATTTAACCAGTCATCTATAAACAGATAAAAACAAGGTTGCGCCAAGTTTTTATCTGCTTATAGATGACTTATTTAATAAATTCGGTATTTTATGAGCACAAATGTCATATTCTATTTATAATATTAGTCAAATTTTTACAAAAAATCGTCAAAAATCTTGAAATTCAAAGTTTCAATTTTCTGCCGTTTAAAACTGATGTCACAATATATACATTATGACGTCATTTTTGCAGTTACAAAATAGTGTCGCAATTGGCTCTGAGTTCATTTGCATAGTTATTCCACAAGTGTCATAACACCCATGTAATATTAAAAATATTCAACGGTGTTAATTCACTCCCGCAACGTAAGTCATATTATAAAACCAAACTATCATACACACAGCATGAATGAAGCTGTAGATACATATTTTTGGTTGCATACAGAAAAGTTATCCTTGCAATAAGAAAACCAACCATTTTGATTATGATCATCTTAGACACATACCAGACTGTACAGCCTTAGATGAAGGTAACAGGCTTGACAAAACGGAATTGGGATGTAAAGTTAGTGTCCATCTTGTAAGTTTGATTCACGCAAATGTGAGTGATTGATTTTCTTCCAATGAGGCTTAAATAATATCAAAAAATAGTGCAAAAATTTGGCAGAGATATAATGACGTGTCTGTGAGCTTAAAGTACACTTGTTACTTGTCAGTCCAGAATTTTTGATAGGTTGAAGTACTTTTTTTTTAGCTCCACTGGCTGAAAGCCACTGGGGCTATTGTCATGGCGTTGTGTCCGTCGAGCGTCTGTGCGTCCGGTCGTTAACTTTTTCTTTAAAAATCTTCTCAGAACTACTAGATGAATTTCAACCAAACTTCACAGGAATGATCCTTGGGTGACCCTCGATCAAAGTTGTTGAAGAAATTTTGATGCAATGAAAAACATGGATTTAATGGGCGTGGCTAATTTCCAAATATGGTAAAAAGTGAGTTTTCTCAGATTCTAATGGATGGATACCAATGAAATTTTACATGAATGAATCTTGTGTGACCCTTTATCTGTCTACAAAAGATTATTGAGATCGGATGAAAAATATGCATTTTATGGGCAAAGGTCATTTCTCTATTTGTTATATAGTGGAAACTTTGGAAATCATTTTCTCAGAATCTAACCAATGGATATCAACCAAATTTTACTGGAATAATCCTTGAGTGACCCTTTATCATTCTACCTAAAAATAATAGTGATGGGATGAAAAATATGTATTTTATGGGTAGAGGTCATTTCTCTATATGATATATAGTGGAAACTTGGAAATCATTTTCTCAGAATCTAACCAATTGAATGGATATCAACCAAATTTTACTGGAATATTCTTTGAGTGACAATTTATAAGTCTACCAAAAATTATTTTGATCAGATGAAAAATATGTATTTTATGGGAGGAGGTCATTATTCTATGTGTTATATAGTTGAAATTTTGAAAATCATTTTCTCAGAATTTAATTGATGGAGACCAATGAAATTTTACATGAATGATTCTTGAGTGACCCTTTATCAGTCTACAGAAAAATATTGTGATGAGATGAAAATATGCATTTTATGGAAGGATGTCATTTCTCTTTATGTTATTTAGTTGAAACTTTGAAAATCATTTTCAACATTAGTAGAATCCAAAATATCTTAAAGGCTAGTGAAAACTTTTTGCTTTACAAGAATTTCAAGCCTGTGGAGCGACTCAAGCCATTTATGGCTTTCTAGTTTTACATAAATGATAAGTCCAATGTAGGAATTATAAAGATGAAAATGTAATAATTCTGCTTTTTTGAAACATTGATAGCATGACTTATATTGGTCTTGTAGTTGTTGTCACAGTTGTGCAAAAACTTTGACATTTTGTGATAGCTCTACTTCGGATATTACTTTAGGTAGTCATTTGAAACTTGTCATGCATGCTCATTAGCAACAGAGCAACTGATACAAGGGGCATAACATTAAATAAAAAATACTTGATGTTTTCTACAGAGAAAATACAAGGTTAAGTGTGACAGTAAAAAGCTTGCTAAAACACTAACATCTAAACAGATAGCCTTTGGATGGAGTTTAACTAAACCTGTGACAGTGGGAACAAGGATAGTGGGTAAGCTGAAACTTTGTGTCTCATTACTCTTGGTGTTTTGTATAATACCATTAATTCATTTAAGAGATGAATTAAGAGAGTATTTATTAATTTCATGGAGGAATGAACTAAAAACTTAATCACACTGTATGAATAGGCTAGGCTGATTCATGATTAAGTGTGATTAGTTTATAGTTTCATTTCTCTATGAAATAAATAAATACTTTTTTCATATCTTATAAATTGATGTTTGTAAGTAGAAATGTTAAGTTTTCAACATAAAAGGATATTTTTATTTTGGGACTATTTCGTGTGCAAGCTTACAAAATAGCTGTGTATTCAAAATTGTTTTTCATTGAGTAATGAACAATATTTTCAGCGGATCAGAATGAACAAATTTTAATGGAATCAACTAGAATTGAAATAGTACTGCAACTTATTTGTTCTGTGACTCATCTGTTTCATTAATGCATACTAATGCCCTTGTATTTCTTTGCTGTTGTCCAACTGTCTGTCTGTATGTCTATTTGCTTACAACTAAAGCTTTGAATCTTACATTTCCCTATAGCTTCAATTCTATTAATGTGAACAAATTTGATATTTGGTAATTGCATAGCTTACAACAAGATGCAACTAAAGAGGATCTTATCATCAAGATCCAAGACAAAATTTCAACCTTCACCCCCAGAGCCTAACTCAAAAACTTAGCCTACAAACATATGCAAAAGTGTATAAGATACAATGTTTTCATATGTTTTCATGGATGTACATCTTAGCAGCACAAGTCATTTAAACTTAAGGTCATTAGTTATGGTCAAGAAAAAAAAAGTTGGATAAACCAGTTTATCTGTGTGTATTATCAGTGCATTGAAATACCACACATTGTTAGATTATTCAAAACAGAAAGAGGATGCAGATATCAAATTAAAATTATTTAGATCTTCTCTGCGTTAAGGATGACAAAACTGTGCAAACTTTTTTGCAAATTATACACTGCTTTGCACACAAATCATCATATTAATGCACATGCAAAGTGGGGTTTACAGACTTGGCAAAGGACGAAGAAACCTGTCAGACTGGCTGTCTGACAGTCCTTGATAAACTGTCAAGCCATAGCCAGACCTGTCAGACCAAATACTTTAGGTGGCAAATAATATCATTATTTTCTTTCTTCCTTAAATGAGAAAACTTCTAAAATTAGAAGCGATAAGACAAAAGGCCTCACTAGGAAGTCAAAGTCCTCTCAATCTGCCAGTGTTTACAGTGCTTTGATTTAAAAACAAAGATTCAGAGTTTCAACATCTAGTTAAAGAAATTGTCTTTTCAAGTCAGAAGGTTACAGTCACTTGTGGTTCTCATTAAAAATAACACGACATAATTTGATGGGGTGGAACATTCTTGGGGGGGAAAAGTATTTTTAAGTCGCTTGCGCTCGCGCTGCGACTTATTGTGGCCGTACGAAGTTTTCTGGCAAAAAGAAGATATGACTGTTTCAAAGACTTGCTTCTGTATTGGTTTTATATGGTTTTAAACTGAACCGGGAAAAGTTTTGTCATCTACTGAGCCCATCTCCAAAAATGAATAAAAAAAATGTAAAAAGCATTGGGATGAAAGAAGAAAATGTTTTTTACAAGCAATTCTTTCTTTTCAATCAATGTTTTCCTTAAGATAACCATTCTGGTGACTAAAACATTGGATTGTGTAGTAAAAGGTTAATAAATTGTCGTTTCAATATCATAGTTTTGCATGGTACAAAATCAACCCTCATAATGATGGAATCTAACTTTTTTGTGTTGGATCCAACTTTGATTCCTGGAATCCTACTTTCAAAACCCTAGTGAGAGCCCTGGAAAGCATAGAAAAAATAGTTTGCGCATGCGCAGTAATTCAGACACGCTCTCATATAGATCCAGTCGCCGTTTTCTCATCGGTTGTTATTCGCTTCGTTTTGACAGAAACTCTGATTTAGGACCAAATAAAATTAGATATTCTTAAAAATTTTATCTATCAACATTTCTAGTCAATCGATAAAGAAGCATTGATTCCATAGAATATTTCCCAGATATGGACAAATTTTCCACAAAATACTCCACCAAACCAATGTTAAAATCGATCAAAGTCAAAATAAGGAGATATGGTGAAACTTGTGTATTTTTTTTAAATACTTGAACCAGAATAGTGGTAACATTTTCATCTTTTTCACTTTGAAAATTATTATTCTGTTCAATGAAAACCAATGATTGTATTCATCCCGCCTCAAAATGTCATTTGTGACAGAAAATAATAGGCCGGTTAAAAGTTTTGACAAGTATGTTTTATTATACCCCAGCAAAACTTTTTGTAGCTCCACTAAAAGAATGTCACCCATATCGTGAACCTATGTAGAGGAATAGCAGGAGGCTCGGATAGGGTATTGTGAAAGTACTGGTATGAAAAAAACTAGAATCCATGGTTTGGTGCTCCAGTCGCTGCGGTATGACCATAGCAGTTGAAAACGGCGTAAAACCACAATAAACCATACCCCTGCAAAACGATCGTCAGTGTTCTCCCCAGCCCAATAAGCTGTATCAGCCCCACTACAGCTTCATCTAAAACAGTGTTATGCCCCTACAGCTTTAAAACTACCCCACGGCTTAATTTCTTCAAAATTGTCATCAAATAGAGAAATTTTAGTTATCTTATGTCAAAAACTGATGAAATAAGGCAAAACTGATGAATTAAGGCATTTTGTACAATAAATATGCATGAAAACAGTATTGGAAAAGAAGAAATTGCTCAACATGAGCAATTTATTCTTTTCCCAAATGTTTTTATTCACATAATCACAATTACTTGCATAAACACTGTATTGTAAGCTTCCAACGATGCTGCCACTACAGCTTCCAATTATTCTTAGGAGAACCCTGATCGCTTTAGGGGTTATACTGGCATCAGCCTGTCTGTCCGTCCACGTACAAATCTTGTCTTGCACATAGCTCAAATATTGATAAAGGTACATGTATAATTGTGACCCATCACACTAAAAGGGACCTTATGGCATGTGTGAAAAATATTGACCCTAGTCAGTCTGTACTGTCCGCGCAGCCAGACTAGGGCCGACGCTTTTCACTTTTATGTAATTTTCTAAATCTGGGGTATTTACCCTATCTTACTCTGTATTCATTTTTCGCATACGGGATCTGGTTAACCTGTGCTAGGTCTGACAAGTTTGTCAAAATTTGGATTTTTTGAGTTTGGATAAGGTCCCATTTAGCGTGACAGGTCACAATTTTGAAAATTCAAAGGTGCATAGAATTTATTGTGGAGAGGTTCAATAGATCTAATTTTTAAGAGACAAACATCTCTTGTTATAAACAATTCCATATTAATTTCATTTCCTTCAATACTTTTTAAAACCTTCTCTGATAGGGTCATAAAAAGCAAGTCTTGTTTAACTAATACATCTGTTGAAGCGACTTTCAGGCCCTTCAGGGCTTTGATTGTCTGTGTGCTTTTAAAACTGGAAGGATATGAAAATTCAGGTAAAGTAAGAATAGTTACCAATAATTCTTTTTAAACCAGATTATAAAATCATCTAATCTTCCTCACAATTGAATCAATTTGTAGAAGAGAATTGCACTTTCTAGGAGTGCTGAAGGTTGAACAGGAACTATTAATTGATGGAATCTAGACCTATGTAAAATTTGAGATTAATGATTGTTTTTGTAAGAAAATTGTACAGAATATTATTTTCTGAATGTGAAAGACAGGATTTACTGTTAAAACAGCTTTTTCGCTGAGAAAATAGTGCCACACATTTGGACTGACAAAAATATGGTAAAATTTACTAGTCCAAGGGTTATTTAGTTGGACATGTCCGACGGCCCTTTGCCATGACTGAGTATAATTTTCAAACAGTTTGCACAATTTTGTCATCCTGAACGCATTGCTTGTATTTCTTGTCTTTGGAAGAAAAAACTTTGGTGGGGCAGGCAGCGATAATAAGGGATTGTTTCTGTTCTGCTGTATTTTCCAGCCCTGTATAAAGAGGATGATTCTGAAGGAGCTTTCTATGCTGGAATTGTGGCTGAGGCTCCTAATGGTAGAAATGGTCTCAGGTAAGATAAAATAAACTTTGAAGAAAAAAAAAATACATTGTTAAAAAATTCCAAAGAAAATAGATTTAAATACATGGTAGCTCAAATGTCAAGGTCACCTGTATAGGTCAAATATTAAAACTTAGCTGATACAGAGCAAAGACTTGACTTTGTTGTTTGATTTAAGGTAGTCAATTGGTAAAGTCCCGCAACATTTCAGAACTCATAATCTTTCACTTTGTATACCAAGGTTTCCTAATGAAATCATGAGGATCATGGGTAAACACTTTTTAAGCTCGTGACTTCCGAAACATTGCGAAAGTATTACTGGTCCACTTTCTTGAAAACAAATTAGCACAGCTGCTCACCACAATCAAATGGACATGGATCTTTATCAGAAACTTGTTTTTTTTGAGTAAGTAAAGTTCAAGGACAAGTTGAAGTTGAAGTAAAAACATAAAATTCTTGTGGGGGATAGCCCAGATAGCTTAAGACAAACAATGTTGTTATAAATTATCTGTAGAATTTTGAGTGAGTATCACACAATTTTTGTATGAATATAAAGGCATGTATATAGTTTTGCATTAGACTCTCAATTTGTTTTGGAACAGTACCACTAGAAGCTTGAATATTTTGCACTAGGAGGTAAAAAGATAAATTAAGAAGATTGCTTGGAAGCTTGTAACAAGAAAAATATGTTGTTTTTTTAATAACAGATATTTGGTGTTCTTTGATGATGGCTATGCTCAGTATTGTACTTCCAAAGAGATCTACAAAGTATTTTATCAAAGTAAGTTTTCTTAACCTTTGTTATGCTGAATGAAAATCATGGAATAAATTCCATTATTTCAAAACGCAGAAAGCACTGGATGCACACACTAATTATAAATCAGTATTTGTATTAAATGAATGATTTTCAATTTTTCCTGGTTTGAAAATGAAAATCGGGTAGTATAGACTAAGATCAGACTGCACATATGTGCAGGCTGATCTTTATCTATGCCTCTTACCACAGCAGAAAGAGGGAGAATTGAAAATTTCAATTTTTTATAAGTCGTCCAAACTTTTTGTTGTGGTCAGTCATTGAAAACTCTAGAGTTGTATTGTCACCTAGTTTTAAGACAGTTTTGTTCTATATTGTTCATTTGTTGAAATACTAATAGATCTTGTGCTGAATGAAATGATTATCCTCTATTGTTCTATTACAGGTAAACCAGTATGGGAAGATATTCACCCTGACACACAGGACTTTGTTAGAGATTATTTAGCTCAATACCCAGAGGTACGCTCATATGATCTTAACTAGTTATTAATGATATACAGCCATTTTACATTTGCTTTAATTGATAATAATTATTTGCCTTTACACTCCTCGGGTAATAATGTCCCTATTATTTTATACATTGGGAAAAGCAGATTTGAATGTAAAACTTTGTTTTATCCTTTTCCCACAAAGCTTCTTTTTCATACGACCATTTCTTTTAAAATTTCACCCACTTTGTGTTCTGTATCTTCTTTTGAAATACCCTATATCCTCTAATAATAGTGCCCTCCCTAATAGTAGTGCTTTTTTACTAGGAAACCCAAATTCAAATGCTCAAATTTTAGGAACTTTTTGAGACTTCTCTTTTTTGAAATGAAATTTCCTCTTAACCATCATTTATATGACAGACAGAATTCAATTGGATCTTCACAGATATGATAAATATCAAGCAGAGATGTGCATTTTAGTCATAGTCCATTGATTTTGGATGGACCTTATGGCTCTTTAATGTTAAATCTTGTATGCTCAATTTCTCAGCAGCTAATGGAGGGATTTGGTTCAAACTTTACAGAAAGAGTTTGTATCAGTAAGAGACAAGCATATTAAATTTTGTTCTGACAGAATTATTGTCCTTTAATGAAATAGTCAGTTGTAGTGGCTGTAGCTTTTTAGGATAAATGAGCCTGTGTGTGAGATTTCAGACAATTTGAAAAATGCCCAAAGCAAAGACTCTGACAAGCCAGTGCATCATCACAGTCTGACCAGACTCTTTACTGTACGTTTAGTAAATAGATAAGGCCTCAAAGTATCAGAAGACAATCAGGTAACTTTATACCTACAGTATGTGTCTTTCTACTCTATTCAATGTTTGCCCTTCACAAACATTTTCAGGGGTCTTGCTGCATATTTTTGTCTGGGGCCTGGGGCCAGTGAGATTGGGAAAAATAGCGGCGTTTTACCCAAAATCGGGAAAAATTTAAAAAAAGCTTATAAATCACATCATTTCTTTATTATTTATTAAAGTCATCAACATAAACAGTCTTTGTTTTGATATACCTAGCATCACAGTTATTTGACACAATATACAATGATTGTCTAAATATGCTGTATAATTATACATGCTGTTTTTTTAAGTATATACTGCAGAGTGCATATTTATACATTCATTGTATATTATGTCAAAAACTTGTGCCTATTCTCTATAAATTGTAACCATAAAAATTCACATGAAAATGCTAAGCTTTTCATTACTCATTTGTATAATCAGTGAAGTTAGTTAAATTGGATGCCACATATCCCTGTTTGAAGGTAAAATGCAACCTAAGTTGAAAGGGATTTGAGTAAAACAATCAGTTTTTGAGGAACTTACCCTCCGGCTCAGATGCTGTCGAGGTAAAAGGAATGGCCTCTGGCTGTAAATTGTCCGACATAGATTGTTTATCTGTGGCCTTTAAAGCTTGCATTTTAAACATTGTGTCTATTTTGGCACATTTTTCGCCACTTTTCCCGATCTTTTTTCTGTAATATTTATCATTGTGCAACATTTTGCATCTGTGGATGCTGAACGGTTACCCTTAGTTATGGTAAAAGATTAAAATGCGGATCATGTTTGTCAAGACGGTTAATTTGAATTAATGACTATTCGGAGTGAACAATTCTTTAGAAAACAGTTGAGTTTATTTCAACTCATGAAAGCAAAAAATGCAAACAAAGTAGTTAGATTTTGATGCAAATACCGGAAAATTATTATTCCTCTATAACAGCAATGGAAGCCGCAAAACAAAGTGGCCATTCATTCTAGACTGGGTCACGTCTCTGATTATTACTACGGTAAAATACACAGTAAAACGACAAGTACCAGTCTAGCCGATATCATTCGGCGTATTTCGGTAATCGTGATCAATGGAAATGTAAAAAAAAAAAAAAGGGACTCTCTCGGTTGACTGTTTACTCATTTGTGAGTTGTTTCTTACGATAATTTTACAGGCAAGGATGGCAGTTCTATGTATCATTCTGTGTTGCCTTTTTAGATCTTGCCTTTTTTAATCGGGGGGAATTTTAGATGCTTATTGGGAATTTTCAGCCTAGAATTGGGAAAAAAGATACTTTTTGCCATTGGGAATGGGGCTGAATTTTGGCCCCAAAAATTGGCAAACGAGACCCCTGATTTTAAATTGTTGGTAATGTCACGCACAGGCTCAAATTCTTTTAAGTCAGTAATTTTGCATGAGATTACATAGGAAGGTTATATAACCAATGGCAAAATTGGCCTTCCTTTCATGACATCCAATTGCGTGAAATGAAAGAAAGCAGGGCTAAGTTTTTCAAAACAGTGTATTTTCAATATCGGAAACGTCACTGGTTTGAGGATGTAAATAAGTGATTATCTACTCATAAGTCTTGATAACCCCCTGTAGAGCATTAGATAAATGACTAATGTAATGATGTATTTTGAGATTGATGATGATTTATTCATTGACTGCTTGACCTATTTACAGAGACCTATGGTGAGACTACATAAGGGTCAGTCAGTGAAGACAGAATGGAACGGTAAATGGTGGAATGCTAGAGTAGAGGAGGTGGATGCCAGTTTAGTGTCAATGTACTTCTCTGCTGATCAGAGAAATGAGTGGATTTATAGAGGGTCAACAAGACTAGAACCCCTGTACACTGCACTGGTGAGTATGTGAATGCTAGAGTAGAGGAGGTGGATGCCAGTCTAGAGTCCATGACTACATTAACTTCTCAGCTGACCAGAGAAATGAGTGGATTTATAAGGGAACTTCTAGAGTAGAACCCCTGTAAACTGCACTGGTGAGTATGTGAATGCTAGAGTAAAAGAGTTGGATGCCAGTCTAGTGTCCATGTATTTCTCCGCTGACCAGAGAAATGAGTAGATTTATAGAAGATCTATTAGACTAGAACCTCTGTTTACTGCACTGGTGGGTATGTGAAAGTTGTTTTCAATGAAATAGAAACCAGTCTAGAATTTGTGTTTAGCAAGATATTAGATATATTATGGATATAAAGAGGATCTTGAATTAGACTGGTTCCCATGTATAGACAACTGGAGAATTTGAATGCTAGAGCTGGGTTTGACTCAGAAATTTGTCTAGATGTGTGTCTATGGATTGATTTATTTTTAGCTCACCTGAGCACATCATGCTCAAGGTGAGCTTTTGTGATCAATGAATGTCTGTCATCCATCATGCATCGTCAGACATCAACAGTTGAAGTGTTTTCACTCTAGAGGCCACATATATGGATCAGTCATCATGAAACTTGGTCAGAATGGTTGTCAGGTCACAAGGATCAATCATAATGAAAATGGGAAGAATCTGTGCAATATCACAGGAAAAGGCGCCTTAATGACAATTTTCTTGTTTACACTCTAGAGGCCACAAATAAGGTCCAATCTTCATGAAACCTGGGCAGAATGTTTGCCAGGTCACAAGGATGAATCCTATATAAAATGGGAAGGATATGTGCCACATCACGGGAAAAGGGACCTTAATGACATTTTTCCTGTTTACACTCGAGAGGCCACAAGTATGGTCTGATCTTTATGAACTTGGTCATAATGCTTGTCAGGCCACAAGGATAAACTCTTAT
Organism: Fragum whitleyi; assembly: GCA_948146395.1. Lineage (NCBI taxonomy): Eukaryota > Metazoa > Mollusca > Bivalvia > Cardiida > Cardiidae > Fragum > Fragum whitleyi. Next base: position 26,909,573 of record OX411551.1, on the reverse strand, counting down.
GAAAATAGGGAGGATCTATACCATATCACAGGAAAAGGGGCCTTAATGACAATTTTCTTGTTTATGCTCTGAAGGCCACAAATATGGTCCAATCTTCATGAAATTTGGTCAGAATTTGATAATTATCAATTTAGACAAAGATACAAAGGTGAGCAATATAAAACCATCATGGTCCTCTTGTTAGCTTGACTGTTTTCGGAGAAAACCCGAGGTATTGCTATAGCCTATGTGTCGTTGTCGTCGTTGTCGTTGTCGTCGTTGTGCGAAAACTTTGACATTTTGTTATATCTCTGGTTCTACTGAAGGCATTCACTTGGAACTTGGCACACATGTTTTCACCATCAAAAGAGCAACCTATACTATCAAGGGGGATAACTCTAGATGCTTTTTGTGCAAATTATGCCCCTTTTTCGACTTAGAATTTTTTCCCACCATCCAGCTTTCGACAGCCGAGCGTAGGCACCCTTAGGCGGTGCTCTTGTTTTCAATTATCTACTCATTTAGTTTTGCCAAACATCTAAACAAAATTGTTCTGTTTTGGAGACATTTAAATTTCTAGAATCTTATGGTGTATGTTAGATGGAATAATTATATTTTACGGAACTCTACATTCATTAATACCCAGACATTCAATTTTATCTTCAGGCAAATGCAGAGGCCAATAGAAATGCTGGTAAAGTCAAAAGACACAATGTTGCAAGTACAGGACCAAAGAAGCCAGTTGTAGAATACACCAGAAATAATAGTACTGAATGTAAGTCATTTGTCTATCTCTCACTAAATTATGAAATGAGCCTGTGCCTTACATTTCCATCAATTTCACATGTGCACAAGGACTAAACTTTTGGTAGTTTAGACAACAGCAAGAATAAATGCCGACCGCCTGAGGTGCGATTAAGACCACATCTATCTATATAGTGCATAGTGATGACTCTGGTCAGACTGTGCATATGCACAGGATGACCAGAAGTTTTTTGTGCATATTTTAAATTGTTGGAAATGTCACACACTGGCTCAAATATTAGATTGGTTTGAAACGCAGATTTGGGTTGAATAAACTGCTTCAATAGACAATGGATGTTTTCTGTTATCCACCATCATTATGCTGTTGAAATCACATCAGACTCCCAATTTTCATTCATACGATGTCATGTATTTGATCCCTGTTGGTGGCACACATCCTTTCTGACATTTGTCTCCAACCCATGGGTTGATAAGAGTAAATCTAGGTAGAATGGTATTTGAGGCTAGGAAAGGATGTAATGGTAGTATTGGTGAGAGAATTATCTGAAATCTGTTGTAAGGTGATCAAGCTGCCATGATATGCCTGAGATTGTAAATTGTGGCATTTAAATGTAAACAAATTTTTTAGTAAACAACAAAATAGTTTTAAGCTCAGGGCTGGTGTTTAAATAGGTAAAAGAGAATGTAAAAGGTTCAGATATAAATCAGTTTTCAAGTGTCATTATATAAACACTTTTTCTCCTCAATTGATATGTCTGAAATATACCTGTCTGGTAGTGTGATATACCAAAAATTGGTATTTTACGCCTGACACTCTTGATACTTATTTACACAGCCCCAGCCAAGCCAGACAAAAAGAAGGCAGTAGCCAAAAAGAGTACCACCCCACAGACTTCTCTGGACACGGGTAAAATCTGGGAGGCTCCATGGTTAAAGAAGAAACCACCGGTAGATGTTAAACCCTCAATAGGGCCCCCTGCACCAGGTATAGAAGCTTTCACTTTGATATAAAATTTGTTTCATTATTCTGGCTAGAACTCTAGACATACACATTAAAGCTATCAAAAGACAAGTCTATATTTAAGTTCTAATAAGCTTTTACTTAGCTTTAGATTTGAAACTGTTCCATTATTTTGCCTTAAACTTTAGACATACACATTAAAATCATCACAAGGCAGTTCTATAAAGTACAGAAAATATACAGTTTGGATGAGAAAACGCAAGAAAATTAGTAGCCTCTGTTATCTGGGGATTTGTATTACTTACTTTAAATTTCATAAGCATGGTACTTAGTCGCTACAGTAAGAGGCAAAGAAAGTTTGATAATATAAACCTCTCCTACTCAATCTGCCAATTGTCAAAAATTGTTTTATCAGAACGCAAACATTACAACAAATGATACAAATAATAGTTGACTTATATGATTTTTATTTTCGTATATCTTTCAGTATTCCTAAGAAAAACAGCTCAATTTCAATTTAAAATTTTTAATTAATTCTCAGTTCAGGTAGAAAATCTTTTAATCTTGAACTCAGTCCTCTTTTGCTGTTCCGTAGTGTTGGGCAATTGGTTTGCACAATCGATAATTGGGGTTTTTTTGAAGAGTAAATACACTATTGATAGATTATACAATGGTTTTCATAGAAAATAATACAGCACTCCCATTATCATCCTTTGAAGAATAGAATTTGAAAGTTTAGTTAAAACTAAAGACTCAATCTGCAGATTTTTCTACCAACTCCATAGCTCAGTGTGAATATTATAGGCAGTTACAACTGTTTCACACTGAGCCATCAAACTCTGTGTCAATTTCAAACAATATATAGTGGCTTTCATTTATGTGTTAGGAACTGATTAATCGATTATGAAATTTCTTAGTTGATTATCACAATGGAAAGCCCAATCCAACTGGTTATCCTATATAAACAATTAATCTGCCCATCACTACTGTTCAGAAAATGACTTCTTATAAAAAAAATAGTAGCAAGTATTGTATACTATATTAGCAGAAAAGTTTATAGCCACAACTATAAGTACAAAGACATCCAAAGAAAAGGACATAGCCAGTGTATTACAGGATAGACTGATGCCCACAGAGGATGCTGGTACAATAGGTGGGTCAAACTGGGGTCATTCTATTTTTACGTCCCCACATCCAAACATAGGGGATATTATGTTTTACTGTTGTTTGTCAGTTTATCTGCTTTCAAAACTTATCAAAAGTTCACCTTGCAAATTACTTACAGGCCTATTCAAGTAACATTTTCCATATGCTGTATGATGATTGAACTCAATTATAGACATAATGCTGATCTCAAGGTCAAGGAAATGTGATTAGGTCAAGGTCATATACCAAGAACAAATATTTTCAAAACTTGACTTACAAAAAGATTGGAGTCAAGGTCATTGGTAATGGGCAAATTTATCAAAGGTCAATTTTCAAGTTCAAATTTCAAAAGAATTGCTGTTTTCAGGGTCATTAACACATCTTGTTATTGTGACAGAATGTGTTATTATTATTTGACTTTTTTTCCTGCAGTTACAAGTATATTACAAGTATAGGAGAGATTTTTGTGTTTTCACGGAGCTATCAAAAGAACAAAAAGTCTGATTACTTGTAAGATGCTAGATTGGTAGTATGTGAACAGTAATCTTGCAATTTGATAAAAGGCTGTAAAGGTATTTAAATACAAAATAGCCATTATCAGAATATATATTTAATGTTGGCTTTCTCAGTTAAGGTTGAAAATTATGAAATTAATGAACAAGAAATGATCTTGACATTGGGACAATTTTTCAGAAAGCAAAGCACGTCATTTAGCACATGGGTCATATGACGTCAAAAGTATCAACGTTCCAGCTAAAATTGACGTTGAGTATGATAAGCGATCAAGTATCTAGAGTATGATAAGCGATAGGATCAGAGTTGTTGAAATACCTAATTTCTCCACTTGTCCATGGACATGAAAAAGTCAATTTCCTACTTGTCCAGGATCAAAATGAACTTGTCTGCAAAAAAAGAATTGACTGGTAAATATTGAGTAAACATTGTTTTTAATGAAGAAAATGCTGTAACCCAGAATTTTCTTCATTAAAGACAATGTTTTCTACCCTTTGATACAAACATGAGGATGACTTTTCTCCTAGATCTTTTTGGTACTATTCTAAAATTTGATCTGGTATTTAATTGTCCATGGACAAGTGGCCTAGAAAAATGTACTCCCCCGCAAGTGGAAAAGCCTGTGTTGGACAAGTTTGGGATGGGAATTCCACACCCCTGGATAGGATCACGGATAAAATTAGAACTAGGTTGATAATTCTTGTCATGCCAAAATAAAATCTTGGCAAAATTACATTAAATCAAAGTGCTGAAAGCAATGGATACATTAATTAAGTATGAGTTCATATTCATTTTGAAAATACAATGTTTCAGTTTTTCTGGTCTTCTGCACATATGTGCCAAAGCCAGGTTATTCTTATTTAGCATATAAAGAATTACTTGAATGCTTATTTGTTTATTGTAGATCTAGAATCTCTAGGTACAAGGCTAGACCAAGTTGTTCCAATGAATGAGAGAAATAAAACAAAATATGGTAAGATCAGTTTGGCTTTATATAGATACCTTCCTCTTTAACCCTTTTTCTACTGAATTTCAATGTTGTTTGAAACACTTTGCCAAAATTTTGTGACATTTCAACCAGACTGAAGTTTTTCCCACAACAATTTGAAAGCAGAATGTGTAGGCTAAGATCAGAATACACATGTATGTAGGCTGATCTTTATCTTCATTGTCTACCAAAGTGTATTGTACAGCCATCAAACAGCAGGATAAGAGTTAAAGAAGAGTAAGAGATAAACTCTAGTTTGCAAGTTTAAAATAAGCTTAGCTATTCTGGAGAAAATGTCAAGTTTTGCCATCAATACATAAATAATTGCAAACCAATAAAATAAAGAATTCTGATTTGTTTAAATCGCATCATGAGGGGAAATCCATTGCACTTTATTTCTGTATAAAATGCAATAGGTCTTTCGGGAAACCCCCTAAATTCCATCTGCAAGTCCTGTGTTGTAGGAACTCGATTTAACCTAGTTCCCGATCATCAACGCAACATTGCTATTCAATCTATTATAAATTAATACATTTTCAATAGAATTTACGATTACAAGCATGCAGTTCTGATTCTGAGCCGACCTAAACTTAGAAAACAGGGAGTCTACAAAGACCTTCAAGCAACCCTCTCAACTAAGACGGACCACGTAGTTTTTGTTTAATAATACAGACTAACTTGGCAGAAACAATCTTTTTTGTCATAAGTACCGCTTCGAATTTTAATGTTGTCTTTTATTTGTGTATCATTTGTTTTACTATATGACATTTCACTTCGATAGCGAGATAAACAATACACGATCTAAAAATAGATTGTGTAATTTATACGCGCAGAAAGTAGACTAGACATGAAGCTTTAATGTTTGGCTGAGTATTTTAATAGTTTCTTCGATCTAGATGATTGCTTTTATAAGGGACGAGTAGGGCGTTATGATTAAGCCATGTGCTAAGGCAATTGCACTTTATACCCCAATAAACGCAGTGAAAAAGACACTCATCCCTATAATAAATGTCAGTGTTGGTAATGAAAAAAAATATTTTAAGTATATTTCTTTAACTTAATTTATTGACTTTAAACTTTAGTTTATACTAATTTATTTTAGTTTGATTGCGACGAAAGCTTTAAGCTTATAGAATCGCTCTCGAACACTCAATTCTGATGTTTTCACGTCCCCGAGAGAGAGGCAGTGGTTTAAACCCACTGCTACCCATTTTTACAGCTGGGTGAACTAGGGCTGGCTATTAAGTGTTTTGCCCATAAACACACCCCGTCGACAGTGGGGCTCAAACCACGGACCTCCAGGTCACGGGTCGAGTGCATTTACCACTAGGCCACCGAGGCAAACTTTGAAGATATATCCACTCAGTACAGTTTTAACATGTTGCTACCTAAATCTTTTCCATATTACAGTACGTCATCTATGTAAAGGCAAATGTGTGGCAGATGCTGGAGATGATCCTGAAAAATTCAGGGGAAATAATCCTCTACTTATACCACTCTTTATGGGCTGGGAAAGGTAAGAATTTACTGTAAATTGGATTCTATTCGCAAGAGCTTAAATTTGGGCTAATATTAGTAGTTTATTGAACACAAAAATCTCAGTATTTCTTGATTTAAGTAATTTATAGAAATAAAGAACAAATATTACCCTCTCGGTTTAAAAGGAACTCTTATATATCCTTCAGTCACATAGACATGAACAAATTTAGCGCTAAAACAACCAGATTTACTGTTTTATTTTTCCAATTTTTCAAAATTCTAGACGAATTCAAATTCGGAAAGGTTACTGATGACAATGAAAACTTGGTGTAATTTGATAATTTATGTCTCTTTTCTGGTATCAACTTATATGATATTACTGTGTAGATAAGAATCATGTTGAATTATCTCCTAATGAAATAAATAAACATTGAGTGGCGGAGTTATTTGTGTAAATTATAAAACACATGACATGAATTTCATTGTAAATAAAGTTCTATGTAATTTTCTCTTATTTCATAAATGCATTGTACCCCATCCTGTAATAATGGCCCTCACATTTAGTGCCAGTACTTGTGAATTTTCCATGTCGTAGAATTAAGAGATTAATCTGAATCTTAAGAATTTGTTTCCCAATAAGTGTCAAATAAATAGATTTATGATTTATGTAGTGAAACTTATTACAAGAGTTTGTTTCTTGTTTTTATGCCCCCGATAGGGAGGCATCATAAATTTGACTTGTCCGTCCGTCCGTCCGTCCGTCTGTCCGTCCGTCCGTCATTCCGTCCAAAAACTTTAACATTGGCCATAACTTCTAAATCAAAGCGGTGTCGGGGGCATTGTCATCTTACAGTGACAGCTCTTGTTTATATATGCTCTAGTCAAAAATACGTATATTTTTTTGTATACAGACATGTAGCCAAATTAAAACCATCAGGTAGACGAGTGATATTTTATCGTGCACCATGTGGGAGACGGTTACGAACACTGGAGGAATTAGATGCCTATTTAGAGGTGACAGACTGTGTTTTATCCATAGACAACTTCTGTTATGATACTGAATTACATGTCAACTATGAGTTCATACCAGTCAAGGTAAATAACAGCCCTACATTATGGAAAACAAAGAGCTTGCAAACTTAAGTGAGCCCTTTTCTGCTTTTCTATCCTGAACTGTTTGCTTGCATGAGGCACTTGCAATAATCTGCAAGCTTTAGATGACTAGTATAGCAATGGAAAATTGCACATAGGTTGAATGTTTTTGATTTATACAAAAATCTCATAAATATGCCCCGTATCAAGAGATCAGGGGCATATTGTTTTACTCATGTCCGTCTGTCTGTCTGTCTGTCTGTCTGTCTGTCTGTCTGTCTGTCTGTCTGTCCGTCCGTCTGTCTGTCCGAAAACTTAACCAAACTTAACCTTTGCCTTATCGAGAGATCGCTGTAACGGAGGCATTCGTGTTTCACAAACACATCTTGTTTTTGTTTTGTTCAGGGCCCGAGGTTATAAACAATTCTCTATTGCATTCTCAGGCTCTATTTGAGAATTTTACTCAAACGGGGGATTCTCAGAAAAAATGGTGATTATAAAAAATTAGAGACTGAGAACGTTCTCTATTTGAGAACAAAATCGCCGTTTGAGAACGAAAATTTAAGTCTGGGTAGGGGCATGCTCTAACCATTCTCAAAGTGGATTCAAGATGGCCGACACTCACTTTCATCACGATTCAGTATTTCAATAAGTGAGAAAACGACGAAAGGGATTCGTTTGGGGCTGTTTTATGATCGAAATTGACGTCTTCCAGTCTAATCTAGGTAAAGGAGCGCTTTGATTAGTAATTTCAGGCGGAAGAAGAAAATTAGTAAATCGGTAGATCATCAAAACGTTTTTATTTTGCCACATTATCAAGTATTTTCCTATTTCTATTCAATGAAAAGGAAAATTTATTCCCCAAAAGCTGCTTACTCAACAACTTACCTGTAGATTATTTGCAAAACGTCCCTAAATTATCATGAAACAAGCCGCCCATTAGCTCTGAACCTGGAAGTTTTTCTGCGCTCGAAGATTTAAAGGAAATGGAGTGTTTGTATCCGATTATTTCAATATAACTACTTTTTGTTTTTATCTTTGATTTAATTCATATGCTATCGTGGCTGAAACATGTCAATCTTTTCGCTCTGAGCAGATTATAACGCATCGGTTATGAGGTTATAAAGCAGGTTGGGTAGGACGGTGGATTTTTGACAACCCTTCTCTAAGTGATTATGTATCAATTATATTTGTAGTACAGCCTCGATGAATGAACATGTCTAGTTATTGCAATTTACCCTTTGATTGAACCATAAAACTTAAACTTTGTTGCCTGTCAAAATCCGCCTTTGGCATGTTTATAAAGCATGGAGTGTAAGCTGAGGGACCCTCATTACATGTATGTACATTTACTAGTTGGAGACCAATTCTCGCTGAGTACCTGTTCTCGCCTACCTGTTCTCGCCAACCGCCCAGGTTCACTTAAAAATTTGTTGTAAACTAATATTGCGTCTTTACTATGTAAATGGTCTGTTGTTGAGAACTCGTATGTGGCGAGAATTTGTCTCCAACCAGTAGGGCCCTGGATAAGATCAACTGTTGTTCAACATATCTTGCAAGAAAGAAGATACACCCTGTAGGGTAATGTTTTAAGATAATTTATCTAGAGCTATGCTAGACCAAACAGGTTCCTTGATAAAAGGTAGAACTTCATTTTTTAGTGGTCACGATATCACTTTCACTATATATTTCATGTATGTCCAGACATGAGACATTGATGCCATTTTTCGATAATGTTTTCAAAAAATAAAAGTTAATCATTTTAGTATTTTCTTTATTTCAGTTGTGATCTCCGCAAAACAAACTACTTACAGAACATTACAGTATAGAAGAGGAAACTGCTGGATGGAAAACTCGACTGAATGGATTTAAATGAATACTGCAATTTGGCCAAATTGCAGTGAAAGTGGCTTTAAACCCTAAAAGACTTTGTCAAATGATATAGTTACATCCGCTAACCATATTATGGACCTCTCAAAGCTTAAAATGCCCTGACATTTGTATCTCTGTTGCTTTCATGGAAACAGCTATGTATTCAATAGAAGAAGAAAGAGCATGGGAATAATCTAGATAGCCAGTTTAATTTTGTGTCAGTATGACTGCTATGATAAATTTGATTCTGTCTCCAGGACAATTCAGTTGTACCAAGTTCGAGACAGTACAAGAACCAAGGTTGATAGCAGCTTCCAGGAAACAAACTCAGGACCTCTTGATCAAGAGATGCTCAACCACCCAACCATGGACACTATTAACTTGTTCACATTTTGAATTTAATTTTTTCTGTAAATGTTTATGAATAGAGACAATTTAATATAAGTAGAACCTGAAATTCTCATAATCTTTATTGTCTATGCAAATAAAGTTTTGATCCAATTGGCAAAAAGCTAATACATATTGTCATGATGTTTTGTCTGTTTGTTCAACCATACTTTTTTGTTATATCCCCCACCTAGAAGGGGGTATATTAGTTTCACCATGTCCATCTGTCCGTCCATCAACCCATAGACCTTTTCCTTTCCGGACTCTAACTTAGGAAACAAGTGACCTAGAATCATCAAAGTTCATACAAATGCTGCTTATGACCCAAGGAAGTGCCCTTTCGTTTTTGAGTCACTTAGGTCAAAGGTCAAGGTCACAGTCTTTTTCTAACTCAAGAACCAAGTGACCTACAATCAATTACAGGCATATAACTTGAATTTTCAATATTTGTTACAAACACATTCTGCACTGAGAGCACTTATATTTTGACAAAGCTAGTGTTGGGTGTTAGTCTGCTTTGCATCAGCTCTAGTTTGAGCTACTGAGGCTCTTCATATCTTTACCATATGAAGCCTTATACAAACAAATCAAATAATTATAATCTACTTCGTGGGAAGGCTTAAATTTAATACGGTAAATAATACCAGTAAATAGTCTAAACTTTGAAAATCTTCCTAAGAAAATACATTCATGGTCAATTTTAAGCAATATTAATAAGTTCTTTCAAGACATTTAAATTGGCTGAAGATAATAGGCCTAACGCTTGTTAGAAATGTTATGATTAATTTAAATCTGTGTAAAATAACATTAAAGGGATAACAGGTGGTGTGGACAAGGATCAGGCTACACATAGAGCACTGATCCTTGCCTTTACTACCTGCAGGTTGAGCATGGCAAGGTTTAATTAAGATGCTACTTTCTGTGTATGGTATACAGTGGAGACTTCGATGACAATATCCTCAGCATCTTGAGAGTCAATTTCAAATTCTACAAGAATGATCCATTGAAGACCATCAAAACTAATTTGATGGTTCAATTTTAAACAGTTGCAACTGCCTATAGATATATAGGCGTTTACAACTGTTTCACACTATTCCAACCTTGATCCATGTACAAAGATTTCCTACTTGGGATTGTACAACTGGAAACCTAATTTTCTCATGATATTCCTCAGTGAGCTATCAAAATAGCTTAACCTCAGATTTGTTCCGACATTTTGCTTGCCCACTTTGCAAATTTTTTTTAATGATACTATGTATTCCAGATTTTCCGACTAGATAACCATATTTTTGCCATTATTCTACATGGTCTGGGCTGCCATTCCCTACCTATGAACTGTTCATGCATTACATAAAGATGAAAACTATGGATAAAAGCAACTTTTTCTTTATTCACTATGCAAAAAAAGATCAAACAAGGTGCATTACTCCAAGAAAAATACTTCCAGAGATATCCCCTTCAATAGTTTGGAAAGCTTTTGTGACTGTGAACACACATGCCGAGTTTCATGAAGATATTGTCAATAAAAACAGAGATATCACCCAGGTTAAAGTTTGTTACGCCAAGGTGATCCTTATAACTCAGGTTTTCTCCGAAAACAGCCTGGCTAATAATTAAAACAAGATCCCCAAAGGGGCCTGTATCTCTCCACTTGCTTTCAAATATTAATCACTGAGAAAATCAGTCCGATATGGAAGTTTACAAGAAAATTTGGGAAGAGGTCAAGAGCTGGAAAGAAAGTGTAGACTAAACCTTCAATGGAAAGCCACTTTTCAAAATATATATATGTGATCCAGCATGCAAAAATCTGGTTAGTGCATAAAAAGTTGACCCTTGTCAGACTGCGTGGAATGTGCAGACTGACAATGGTCGAAACCTTTTGCACTTTACTTATTTTCTGAATCTAAATTAATCAATCTACTTTCAGGTGAATGAAGTTTTTAAATGCGGCCAGTTCTTGAACCAATCTTTTTTTTTTTAAGTATTTTTTTTCAAATAAGTGCCCAGATGGTCCCTTTTTTCGTGATGGCTCACATGTAAAAGTATTGATTCTAAATAGGAAAAGTTCTGTTTTTATTAGATAGATATGTCTTGATGGATTTTTTACAATGAAACAATACTATATATAGCATAGGAAAGAAGATTTGTTTGTTTTCAACAATCTTCCAGCTATATTGTGGCAACTGGAGCACCTACAAGGGATTCCTGGTATTTCTCTCACATTTGGCTCCTCCTTTCTCATAATATTCTATACTTTAAGAAGAACTGAGAATGGTTATCTCTGTTTGATGGTAAGGTGATAAATTATCAGACCTAAGGTAGTAGTAGAGTTCAAGCACAGCTTGGGTAAGTTTCCCTCAATATTTGGTAAAAGTCATGGGAATTTCGACACTTTTTTATCCACAGATGATTGTACAACTTCTTTTCAGCCAATGATTATTTTGACCTTTTGTAGGATAAGCAAGCAACTGCTCAGTGAAGTCTTAGGTGAACGAGCAAATTGACAGGAAGTCATGGTCTGATGCACAAGCCTCGTATTACTTAAATACCATAAAACTGAAAACACCAGGGCTCGTATTAGTGTTTCAAATTAGCTAGTACATGACCCCTTACCCGTTAAACTCTAGGGATCGTAACAGATTCTAAAGGGGTCAAAAGAGCATAAAGAGCAAATTTTCAGTCAAATTTTGTAGGTTTAAGAGTCGATTGACCTTTTCTTGTAAAGATAGGAAGCATTGTGTTGTAAAATTTTAAATAGTCTATAGGATGCATAAAAAAGTTTTGACTCTAAGAAAGTTCTCTCAGGGGGGTCACAATGACCCCCTTGGGAGAAATTTCTAAGGGTCAAAATAAGATATCAGCTTTTTGAGGGTCAAAACCCTGGTTTAAGGGTCAAGCAAGAGCCCTGAAAACTGTAGTAATTTGATTTTTGACTCAAAACGAACAAATTGTTATCTATTAGACACCTTTTATTTTTCAAACACCAGTCTAATTACTATCAAAATCTCTTAACATTTATAACAAGTCAAACATTTTTTCATCTTCATAAATTAAAATCATTAAAATTGTTACTTTCTGCAGCTAAAAAAATGCCTTAAATTTTTCCCTGTAGCTAGTGCTAACAAGAACAAGTGCCAAAGGGAGGCCTGTTTGTCCTTTAACAAAGCCACAGATGCAACATTAACATTTTAATGGCAACTTGATTCTATGGGATATATTTCAAAATCAGCCCAGAGTTCAGAATGCAAAAATTTTGGCTAACATTTAATTAGGTGGTTGTAGTCAACCTTCATTTTTGCATTTGACATGCTGTGAACTTTACCTCAAGCTATCTGAAAATTTCTTTCAAATAGCACAATAGCTCATGATGGTGAATAATTATGCCAAGTAATTTTGAATTCCATCCTTAATTGATAGAGTATTGCCCGAACAAATTCTGACAGACTGGCGGATGAACACTCTTAACTTCAAACACATTTTTATGCCCCCGATAGGGAGGCATCATAAATTTGACTTGTCCGTCCGTCCGTCTGTCCGTCTGTCCGTCCGTCATTCCGTCCAAAAAAATGCTTATCCTCCTTGTCAAAATTTAGGATCTAAAACAGTCTTGCAATAACCTCTTGACAACATTCACTTTCACTATATGCACTTATTGAATCATTGTTTGAAGGTGTATCACTATATGATGTAGAGTTTATAAATTTTTAAAAAAGGAATGTAAACAGTTAGTCAAATTTACCTGAAATTATAGAAGTTAATCTTAACCCTTATCCTGCTGAAATGAATTTTAATCCAAACGGAATGCACTTTCTAGGATCATTAAAACAGTCTGGTTCAAGTTTTAGCCTTAATTACTGAGCAGACAGCAGCCAGTTTTGGCTTAGATCAGACTGATTCAAGTCTACTCTATCTGCCAAAGCTTTGTGTACTAAAGAAATACACTTTAACCATTTTAGCTCATTTCAGCTATTGTTACTCTTTATGACCCTTTTATCTTCCCCTGAAAGTTTCAAGGAATTAAGATATTATGGACTTAAAATTTTCATATCGAGAAGAATATTCTGAGCAAATTCTCTAAGGTACATTTTCTCTTGTTTTCCCACAGATCAGTCCCAATTTTCAATAGGAACCCTTCCTTATGACCCAATAATCATCCTGTGAGTCTTTCAAGGAAATCCAATAACATTTGTGGACTTCATTGCTTCAACAGTTTTATTCTAAGCTAAAATCCATAAGGCCCCTTTTCTTGTGAAATATATTATTACATATTTTTTGCATTTGCAATGCTTTCAGACTGATTTGCTCAGTCGATACAGTCTTTGAAATTGACTTAAATACTCAATTATCATTGGCTGGATGTATAGAATGACCAACTTACAAACTAATTACAAACTAATTTTCTCTTAAATGTCATTTATAAACCTTCCAAGATTCAAGATTTCTGTAAAGGGGGCTCAAACTTACTACTGTTTAGATACCTTTTCTTGCTGGGAGCCAGTTCTCACCAACCATCCCAGTTCACAGTAAAGACGGAAAGTTGATTGATTGATTGAATGGAGTTTAATGCCGCTTTCAACATTATTTCAGTTATATCGCGGCGGCTGGAGCACCTAACAATGGATCCCTGGTATTTCTCTCACCAGTACAACCATCACATTCTTTCCTAGCCTCCAGCTGCTATCTCACATAGGTCCACGATTATCAACCAATTGGTGAGAGACAAATAGTCGGAAAGAATGAGTGCCACCGTCGGGGATCGAACCAAAGACGGCAAGGAAACCTTTCTAAATTACAAGTTATGTAGACAAAGGGTCATACTAAACTATGCCCTACGGAGAAAATATGCCCTGCCTAGCCCCAAGGTATAAAAGTATGTCCCACAGGTTTGAGAAAAAAATGTCTAGGGGTCATGTCCAGGTGAAATTTGATGTTTTTCTGATAGGAAAACACAATATTGATAATTTGTTAAAGTTTCATCTGTCTATCTTAAAAAATAACAACTTCTTCTATTCAGAAATGAGTTTTTTAAATGAATATTGCGACTTTACTGAGAAAATGGTCAGTTGGCAAGAACTGGTAGAATGGGTCTCCAGGAATGTTTTGTTTTGTTGTTTTTAGCTCACCTGAGCACGAAGTGCTCAAGGTGAGCTATTGGGATCGTAGAATGTCCGTCGTCCGTCGTCAGTCGTGCGTCGTCCGTCGTGCGTCGTGCGTCGTCCACAATTTCTTTAAACATCTTCTCGTCCTAAACCAGAGGGCCAATCTTGATGAAACTTGGCAGGGATGTTCCTTGGGTCAAGCTCTACCAAAGTTGTTCAAATAAATGAAATCCACCCTTAACTTTCCCTTTACCCTTAACAAAAAGGGTGAAAATATGAATATCTTTAAAAATCTTCTTCTCTGAAATCAGAAGGCAGACAGCTTTCATATTTGGTATGTAGCATCATCTAGTGGACCTCTACCAAGTTTGTTCATATCAAGACCCTTGGGTCATATTTGGGCTTAGCCCGGGCCCAACCCTTTTTACATAGAATCAAAGAGCGAAAATCTTTAAAAATCTTCTTCTCTGTAACCAGATGGCAGACAGCTTAAATATTTGGTGTGTAGCATCACCTAGTGGGCCTCTACCAAGTTTGTTCATAACAAGACCCTTGGGTCATATTTGTGCTTTGCATGGGTGCATCCCTTTATCTCTTATGAGCACGAAGGGTAAAAAATTGAAAATCTTCAAAAATCTTCTTCTCTGAAACCAGAAGGCAGACAGCTTTCATATTTGGTATGTAGCATCATCTAGTGGACCTCTACCAAGTTTGTTCATATCAAGACCCTAGGATCATGTTTGGGCTTTGCCCTGGCCCAACCCTTTTTACATAGAATCAAAGAGCAAAAATCTTTAAAAATCTTCTTCTCTGTAACCAGATGGCAGACAGCTTAAATATTTGGTGTGTAGCATCACCTAGTGGGCCTCTACCAAGTTTGTTCATATCAAGACCCTTGGGTCATATTTGGGCTTTGCACGGATGCATCCCTTTACCTCTTATGAGCATGAAGGGTAAAAAAATGAAAACCTTCAAAAATCTTCTTCTCTGTAACCAGAAGGCAGACAGCTTTCATATTTGGTATGTAGCATCATCTAGTGGACCTCTACCAAGTTTGTTCATATCAAGACCCTAGGATCATATTTGGGCTTCATCCGGGCACAACCCTTTTTACATAGAATGAAAGAGCAAAAAGGCATATCTGTCTTGCTCTTCGCTAAAAACGTTGCATGGTATTGATCTTAGGCAATTATCTTCTTTTTGAAATCTGCCTATCTAATTAATGTGATATCCCAGGGGTCATAGAGACTCAGGTGAGCGATCTAGGACCATCTTGGTCCTCTTGTTTTTTTTTCTATTTCTTATCATTTTTTTTTTCGTTATCATTAAATACAAAAATAAAGATATAAGACCCCACCCCCTTCCCCACAAACGTGACTAGATCTGCCACTGCTCAAAAGAAAGCAAAAATAAATATTTAGATAATCTTATGATAGTCTTGGATATAGAAAAGGCAACTGACTGCTCGATCTAACTCCCAACAAGCTCCTAATCGTCAGGCCCATTAGTGGATCGAGATGGGGGGGGGGGGGTAATTAGGGGCTCCAGTGAATCAACTTCTGTAGCCATACTATTCCATTTTCATAAAGAAGCGGTGATTTAAAGATTAATCAATTCGTGGTATACCGCACGAAAACCTGCTGCATAACAAGCATAACTGCCATTATCCATTCGGGTGTAGAATGAGCTACGTGCGCGACTTATGATAACCGAAATGTGTTGGAAAACCTACCCAAAACACGGTCATCTTTTTCGAGCGTCTGACGTTCTATAGACGTAGTAGAAGATTCTTTATGCAATCAGTCCAAGGTTTAAATGGAATGTCAGTCATTTCACTATTGAGACGTTTCCTACTAGGGACGTTTCACTATTTAGACATTTCGCTTTTGGACATTTCACTACTGTTTTAAAATTGTTTGGACATTTCACTACCCATTTCTATATAGGGGTATTTTATGCCATTATTTTGTTTATTTTTCTAATTTCAATCATCAAAACAAATTATTTGTGCATTTAATTATTAAGCTGATGAAATATTATTTCAATTCCTGTGCTTTAGGGTGTATTTCCCATCATCCATTCTAATGAAAATGCTAAATAAACTTATTGTTCAATTTTAAATCCTCTGGTAAAAAAGGATATTATTTTGTCTGGATCATTTCTTTCTGATTTTTTTTAAGTAAAATAAATAAAATTAACATTATAATTATGTACGCAATTATCAAATTTAATATTGGAAATCAAGGGAGGGGGGGACAAATGAAAAAAAGAAATTAACAATTCTGTTCTAAATGAAAAGAATTGAGATTGAAAATTAGGAAAATGTGAATAGATATACGAGCAAAAAGCAAAATTGCTCACATATTCACCAGTATTTCAACCCATAACCATTCTTTTTTTCAATGGTATTAAATTCTCTCGCATGGTCCATACCATAATGTGCCTAGAGCATGGAGGGACTTAAAACCTACAATCGCAGACACTTGACAATTGAAAAAAGTATGATACTAGCTGACAATATGATGAAAAAGATAAACTAAAACTAACTTGAAAGCATTTTTCCCACAAGGTTTTCTTGAATAATAAGATACCTTAATATTGTTATTAAAGTTCAGTTATTTTTGTGGAAAGAGAAATCATTCACAATAAGAAAATAGAATATATATTTGAAATATGGCATTTCAATATGTTTTCATTTTTATGATTATATTAATGAGCATTTTGATAATATATACAGATGTATTTGATATTAGATTATTAGGGAAGGAATCCACAAATAAAAAATTGTGTGTTCAATGGGAGGATGAACACACAATTTTAGAAAAACCCAACACACCTCAAATTCTTATACTTTCAATTTAATCAATGAACTACAAATTTCAGATTGACTTTATAGAAGGTTTGGCTGTAATCGGGCGTGACTCCTTGAGTAAATAAATGGCAATAAATTCAAAGCGGGGGCTCAAACTGAGTAAGCTGTCGACCAAATTGGCTTTTAGGACAAGCTCCAAAAAATTAAGCCCCAAATTCAAACAAATTCAAATTATAATAGCTAGCCCACAATATAAATTCACTTAAATTCACACCCAAGATAACCAGTCTACTATACAACCCCCGGGATTAATCGATGGCTTGTAATAGTAGTGTCATCTACTTTCTTAAGGCTAGCTGAACTTCAAAATGTCTACGTATAAATTATGAAATGATGTGGTTAGCTGGCTGCTACAAAACAACTATATCACTTTTGATATGGAGTCACACCAATGTCCTGAATTGTCTTTGATTTCAATTGTCCAATATATAAGCCTTTCAATGTAGGTGTCCTCTAGATTGTATCCTTTCCCTATCAGAAGACTAGGCATCCTCACTATCCAATCAACCATTTTCCTGAAATTAGATTTAACTGGCGCAAACAACTGTAATTATGAAAACATAAGGGGTGGGTGAGGAGGGTTTTTTTTTCTTTCTTCCTTGATGACAACTTTACAGCGAGGAGGTGATGTGATATTCACACAGCATGAAAAATACACTATAATCGATTCCCCCCAAATAACCGGTGATTATTACATTGCACTCATAATCACTATTATTAGGGAAGGAATCCACAAATAAAAAATTATGTGTTCAATGGGAGGATGAACACACAATTTTAGAAAAACCCAACACACCTCAAATTCTTATACTTTCAATTTAATCAATGAACTACAAATTTCAGATTGACTTTATAGAAGGTTTGGCTGTAATCGGGCGTGACTCCTTGAGTAAATAAATGGCAATAAATTCAAAGCGGGGGCTCAAACTGAGTAAGCTGTCGACCAAATTGGCTTTTAGGACAAGCTCCAAAAAATTAAGCCCCAAATTCAAACAAATTCAAATTATAACACCAATTGCTAGCCCACAATATAAATTCACTTAAATTCACACCCAAGATAACCAGTCTACTATACAACCCCCGGGATTAATCGATGGCTTGTAATAGTAGTGTCATCTACTTTCTTAAGGCTAGCTGAACTTCAAAATGTCTACGTATAAATTATGAAATGATGTGGTTAGCTGGCTGCCACAAAGGGCAATGCTTTGAGATTCCATCAGAAGCCCAAAGCACTGACCTTCGCCACTAAGGGGACTTTTGAAAATTAAAGAAAAAGCCCCGCAAAGCTAACCACATTTAAGGGAGTCACGCCTCGGTTACTGAAAAAATCGTTCTCCGTTATTTATAAATCCATAAATACCCTTTGCTAATTGATGCACAAATATTGAGTTACCCGTTTCTGATAAATGAACTCCATCATTCAAGAAATAAGTACTATCCGCTTGGTTTAATAAGGGGTGTGTGATATAAGCCCCCCCTTTTTCAATAGCTAGCTTACCTGCAAAACTATTAAGTCTTTTTCTGCAACGTTCCATAGCCTGCACATTATCTGAATACCTCCAGACTGTGCGAGACAAGACCTCTGACCAAATGATATTTACAAGCGGAAATTTTTCAGTTATCAAATTAAAAATCAATTTTACCACGTTCCGTAAAGATCTTAAGGGAGTTGATCCCAAATCATTGCCACCACAATGAATAAGGATAACTGATGGGTTATCACCCACAAGAAACAAGGTACGTAACTTTGCTCTAAGACCAAACAAGGACAAACCACCATACCCTTGCCACCATAATGTTATGCCTTGCAATCCAAGGTTACTTCCTGTTTGTTGACTTCGAGCAAATTGGAAGCCTCTCTTGATCAGTGATGAGCCGACACACCAAACTATTGGCAAACCTAAAAGATCTTAGAAATGCATCAGCAAAACGGAAATAGTATTTATTATTATTATTATTATAATCATTGATATTACCATGTCAGTTATCCTTACCTAGGCATCAGCCTTATGTCATAATATATATGAAATTGACCTAAGTAATGTTATTTGCTTAATTTATTTATCACCCAAATGGAGCTTAGGAACTACATGCATGTTAAATTGACTTCTGATGTAAGATCGATAAGCATTTGAACGCCATCTACCTGCCAACTTAATGTCTTCCACTGAGTGACCAAGAGCAGCGGCAGTTGATGCTGCACCTATTCTGAAAGAATGTGACTTAAACTTACTGCAATCTATATCCAGGTACTGCAAGGTCTTCTTCAGTACTGTTGAAAATTGGTACCTTGTGAGAGGAGCACTGTCAAAATGACAGAATAGTGGCCCCTTCAAATTCGGTCGAACACCCAAATAATCAGCCATATGCCTTAAAGGACAAAGTTGTGTGTCTGTCCCAAATACCTTAATAACTACCCCATTCCCAATTTGATCGGTTTTAGAGAAACGAAGATGTAACAATAAAGCATGGTTTTCTTTATCAAATGATAAATCATCTTTTGCTAAGACATGCTGATCATTTTTACTTGAAGATGTTATTTCACCCACTCGGAAGAATCCGAAGAATGCCAATAGATATGCTGCTTTAAAAAGCATGATTTCATACTGACTGCTACAAATAATGTGAAGGTTTGAAATAATCTTCTGCAGCAATGAGACAGTGATTGGCAACCTGATTAATTTCCTGCTATGCTCTCTCTTTAATCCCTCTAACACCTTAGAGACCAAGTAATTTTTTGTTACATCTTCTTTCAGTTCGGTTTTACATTTATAACCTATTGCTCTTGTATATAAGTTGGCAGTATTGTATGAAAAACCTTGTGCTGACAGTGAGGCAATAAATAATATCATCTGTTCTACTGTTGGAGGCCAGGTCTGAGTAAAGTTATACTTTTGTCTAAATTGCATGAATTTGTCAATTCCCACACTATAGGATTTCAATGTATTATTAGCAAAGGATGCATTCAAAAGTCTTGTAGCTTCACTTTGGAGATGACTGACTGGAAAGAATCGGGAATCTCTTCTGGAATTGGTTCCGCCTCTGGGTCCAGCGAAAAGAACCTGTGCCACTGTTTACGAGAAATAGCATCTGCTAAAGCATTTGCCTTTGAAGAGACATGAAAAGCTTTGAATACAATTTCATATTTCATAGCTAATAAAACAAACTTTCGCAGAAGTAACATGACAGGTTTTGAGCGAGAGGTTTGTTTGTTTATAATAGACACCAGTGCTTCATTATCAATCATAAGCTTTATATTCCTTTGACATAAAACCTCACCCCACAAACAAATTGCTAATAATACTGGAACCATTTCTAAGAAAGTTATATCTGCCAAAATCTTTGAATTCCAGTCTCTAGGCCATTGAAAAAATGCCCATTTTCCATTCAAGTAAGCGCCACATCCCATATCAGCAGATCCCGCACTGTCTGTATACAGTTTCAATGAGTCATTACTTGACCAAACCGAGTCTGGGATATAACATGTGCCATTAAAGTCTTCCAAAAATAGTATCCACATATCTATATCTTCCCTTATTTCCCTAGATACTCTCAACCTATGATGGGGCTTTTTAAGAGGTGCCATCGCATCGAAAAATCTCCTTAGAAATGGCCTACTTGACCTTATTGCACGTGAAAAGAAACTTAATTTGCCTGTCAAACTTTGAAGCTCTCTTAAGGTTACCCTTTTTTTAACCCGTAACAGCCTTAATAGATTCAACAATTCCTGTATCTTATTCAGAGGAACTCGAACAACCATTTTAACAGTATCTATTTCTAATCCAAGAAAAATTAATACGGTGGTAGGCCCTACTGATTTATCTTCCGCAATCGGGACTCCAAGCTCATTGCAAACCAAAGTGAAAGATTCGATAAGTTTTTGACAATCGACCGTACCATGCTTTCCACCTAATATAAAGTCGTCCAGGTAATGGTCTAAAGTGTCTTTTTTTGCTACCCATGACACTGCCCAATGCAAAAATGTAGAGAACTTTTCAAATAAAGCACAACTGGATCTGGCCCCAAATGGTAAAAATTTATCCAGAAATATTTTCCCATTAACTTTGATACCTAGTAATTGAAAGTCATCTGGGTGGATTGGCAGTAACCTAAATGCTGATTTAATATCTCTTTTTGCAAGCAACGCATTATTACCAAGTTGAAAGACCATGTCACAAACTTTATCGAAAGATGTATATTTTACTGAAGCCAATTCATCTGGTATTCCGCTGTTCACACTCTTTCCTTCTGGGTAGGAAAGATGTGTAATCAAACGCCAGCTATTATCTGATTTTGGGATAATCCCTATTGGAGAAATCTTTAAATTATCTAATGGAGCTTTTTCAAAAGGACCTACAACTCTACCCAAGCCCACTTCCTTTTCAATTATTTCTTGTGTTTCTACTGGATGTACTAAGGCAGATTTTAAATTCTTACATTCCATTCCTTGTCTTGGACCATCAAAACCTAACTTAAAACCATGATTAAAACCATTTTGTAAAAAACGTGCCTCCTGTTTTTCAGGATAATAATCCAGATAATACTGAAGCCTATTCAAATTTATAGGCGAAATTCCAAGACCCAAGTTACTTTGCTGTGTTTGATCTGAAATTTGTTCTTGGTTGGAATCCACTTGGCCTAAACGTGGCAAAATTTCTTGCTCCTGAATGCCCTGGGGGTGCTCTCTTGCCCAGTTGACAACACCTGGAAGGATGGTCACCATTGCAATTTAAACAAGCATGACGATAATAACAAGATGATTTAAAACATTGCCTAAAATTAAAGTCATAGCATTTCTTAACCACCAACTTGCTTGCGACGTCCTGCTGAACAGATTTATTTGGAGCTGCCATATACAATAGCCAAAGTTCATAATCAATCTTACCAAAGGACCAATTAGTTTGATCTGAGGCATATCGCATTCTGAATTGTTGATCATAAGACCTCCAGCCAAAACCACCATATTGCTTAGCTCCCAATCTGATATTACTAATATATTTCAATATATTTTGAGTTTGTTGTGGGTGTGCTTCCAAAAACACACTTGAGTATATAAGAAATGCATCTGTCCATAAAGAAATATTAGGGATTTGTTTTGAAATATTGCCCTTGACTATCAAATTCCCATTAACATTCATACCCAATGGTTTTTCGTCCAGCTCTTCCTTGAATACCAAGGTGCCCAAATCAATGTATAAACCCCTAATGATTTTTTCTTTGATACTATGCGATACTTGACAGTTAATTTGAGAATGCGCACTAATAGTACCTTGAGACAAATTTGTTTGACTTAAATTGAAATTCAGTCCAACTATACTTGTACCTTCATTGTCCTTGCCTTGGGCCATCACGGGAGAATCTCCCTGAAGCTGTAAATCACACACACCCGAAACAACATGTTCAGCATTGCTGGCAGTGGTACTTTGTGATCGACCCTCACTGGTACTTTGTGATCGACCCTCACTGACATCCTGCACATTTTGAGCTTGCTCCACCTGGCCTCGACGTCGTTTGGTTGTGCCAGTAGCCTGAGCAGCCCCCTGTCTTTGACTTCTTCGTTTAGGCATTGTGCTCATGTAATGAGAATATGACAAAAATTTGGGTTAATTTTTAATTAGCAGACAAAATCAAACTGTTTTACAATTGGAGCCACTTTGACTGATAGAACCCATTAAATTTTAAAGTATTACCTTTAAATTTTGTTAAATTTCATTATATTTCTTCGTATTACCACTCTTTACAGAACCCTACATTTATCACTTGGAATTGAAATAGTTGGAATAACAGTGCCTTAAGTACTTTGATTTTGTGGACGTATGATCTAAATATTGACCTCTCTAGATTTTATTTATTTATTTTTTATTTATTCTGAAACTCTTTTTAATATATATTTAAATTAAATTCTTATATGTTAAACTCTATAACAAAGACTACATAAAGAAGTTTGCAATAAAAACGGTACTTTAAGTACTTTGAAACTTCGACGGCCAGTGTTCTGAATAATGACCTCCTTGTTTTTTAATTATATCTAATATCACTGAACATTTTTACGCCAAAAAGGAAACATAGTAGAATATGCCATTGTAATTCTTATTCTAGTATTCAGGGTGATAATTTTAACAGAAACTAAGCATGTTTAATGTAGCAACCTTGATTGACCAGGTTGGCCAACAAAGACCCCAACCTCAATCCAAACTTAATCCTCTTAAAATTCCAGGCATCTATTATAACAACCCATCTAAATCTAATATTTGATAATTAGACTACTGTAAGATAACATTACCTTTCAACTTTGAATATTGCAAATGGGTTTTCTTCTGGCTTTATTTTTTTTTTCTTTCTTCCTTGATGACAACTTTACAGCGAGGAGGTGATGTGATATTCACACAGCATGAAAAATACACTATAATCGATTCCCCCCAAATAACCGGTGATTATTACATTGCACTCATAATCACTATTAATTTGAATAGTATGAAATGAAATACTGTGTAAAATAGAAACTGTTTTTTTATTTATCCTTTTGTTTTCAAGACAACCTATTAATTCAAAGACATACTGTAAAGCATCTCCAAAGAGCATTTGTTTCAGATTTATTAAATTATATTTAAGCAATTGAAGGATTTAATATTAGATTGATATACTTGTAAGTAGCAGAGGATTGTTACATGTATGTACAGCTAAGAGTTAATAAGTTGGCTCTTATTTTCCAATATACATGTCACCTTTTTAATGTGTGCCACACGTATCAGAGCATTACCAGTAGCCATTATATAACACCTTTCTGATCTCTTAAACAGGCCACAAAATAACCAATTAACTTGCATGTCTCCAAATACGTTTTAAAATTGTAGTAAATTAAAACATGAATGAATAAGAAAAAAATATCACTAAAAAAATAATTGAAAAACGATTTTCTAAAACCATTTTTTTTCATGTCTTCTATTATTGCATTTTTAGAATCATTTCCCCTTGTGTAAATCTATTATAAGATAAGTGTAGGAAAAAGATTATTTTAGAAAGAGATTTTTTACCTTGTATTTATGAATATGAATTATTTACAAAGAAATTCTCATTTTTAAATACATTTTTTTTCAAGGAATGAAAAATTATGCACAGGATGGATGAGAAATAACTTCTTAAGGTAGAGCATTCATAAAAAAGAATGTTGTTAGTAGTAGAGAAAATGTTTCTGGTATTAACAAATCCTACATTTAATAAAGTCTCGTAGAGCGAAGAGGAATTGTTTTAGAGCCAAAGGCAAACAAAAAATGCTTTTAACAAGAAAGTTCTTCTTTCTCGACAAAATTTCAAAATAAATCTGGTAAATCTTTTATTTTAGATAAAAAAAACCTTCATTAATGTAATCTGCAACCCATTATTACTGAAATTTGATTGTTTTCCCCATGAAAATGAAAGATCAGGCTACAAATTGGTTTCATATACAATGCTCCTCATAAACCCACACTATTGATCTGCCATTGAAAAGAAATAAAGCTTTGGATATAAATTAAATTCATCACAAATGTAATTTTATAACACATCATTTAAATCATAATGATACTAATAATTAATAAAGACAACTTATCAAGATGGAAATTAGCTTATTCAATCGCGCTACTTGCATACAACAAATTAAATTTAAATAAAGAGTTAAAATATAGTTGAAGTCTTGTTACTTTCAAATAAATTCATTGAAAACTATTAAATTTATCAAAGGTTGATAATTTATAGTAATATATGTACAAAAAACAAAATAATATTGTTTAGACGTTTCACTACCAAATAGTAGTGAAACGTCTTGGTAGGAAATGTCCAATAGTGAAACGTCTAAATAGTGAAACGACTGCCACCCGTTTAAATGAAGATGAAACCATTTTTATCCCAGACATAGGTTTAACCGCCTTGATTCGACGGGAAAATGTCTCGAAGCGACTGATGTACCGCCATATTGTTTATAGTGGTAACAGAAAATGCCGCTTACGCTCAGTATAAAAATAAATTAATTATGAGAATAGACTGGTTCATTCGCGTAAAAATTTTACTTTGTTGAGACCGTGATTTAAGACGTTTATAATCTTCGTTTTGTGTCTATTCTCCCAGGAGCGGATTCTCAGCGATTAGAGAATAAGAATCATTCTCTATTAGAGACGTTCTCAAAATGTTTATAACCTCGGGCCCAGATATTTAATCATCTGAGAGGCAGGATAGAACTACAAATATCTGAACAAAACAAAAACAAGATGTGTTTGTGATTTATTGTTCTTCTCTTTATCCAAATTTGAGGTCAGACTTTGAATTTGTGCATGAATGATTCATTTAAGTAATGGGTAAACATAAAAAAAGACCAAAGAATTGGAACATGTACTCTGTGAAAAGTGATCTCTTTAAAAAAAGATTACTTGCCATGAATTCATCAGGCAAAGGTCAAAATTTGAGGGGAAGATGAAAACATAAATCTGTTAGTTCTTTTCTAAATGACGTTGTAGGCACTCAGTGGTATTGAGCTGCACCACAGCATAGGATTCTTTGATATTTGTTAAATATGTGTGTTTTGGAATTGAAATCACTCTCTTAAGCTGGACCTCATTTAAATTTTTTTATATGTTACCCTTTATGCGAAAAGGTACCATCTGGGAACTCTGTAAGATAAATATTTGAAAGGGGGACTGGTTCCTCAAGAGATCGACAGGGGTTCACAATTCAATGTTCTTTGAAGAGAAATGAATGATCATTTGAGATTCAGAAAATCTTTGAAGTGCTTAAAATTTGATGTGAGTCAGACTGAACAATATAGGCAGTCTGACAAGGGTCAACACTTTATCCACTACCCAGATGGCCCCTTAAAGCATGACCGACCATCTATATTTGAAGGAAAAAATGATGAAAAGTTATTTATGTTGTTGATTTTTCAGACATTCTGTGATATAAAAGATATTTCCTATGGCAAAGAGAACGTCCCTATATCGTGTGTAAATGGCATTGATAGGCAGTATCCAGATTATGTGGAGTATTCAAATCAACGAATTCCAGCTTTAGACGTCAAATTGAATTTAGAACCAAATTTTCTTGTGTGTTGTGATTGTACGGATAACTGTAGGGTGAGTAATATTTCACTGATGTTGGATCGACATGTTTTTATAGCAGAGATAGAGGGGGTATTTCGGATTTAAAGTTTAAATATTTCTCACACTTGCACAAACCCCACGGGCCTGTTTTACTAAATATTTTACGAAAAAATTAATCGTAAGTCAAAATTACAAATTGCACCTAGTGTTTTCATTTATTGTTAGATTCTGCCTTGCAATATCTCATTGGAATCGTCTTAAAAAGACTATTCCAATGAGATGATGCATGGCAGAATTCCATAATTAGTTACTACTCAAGAAGTGACTTTATTTTTTGACTTACGCAAAAATGATCATAAGATGTTTAGTAAAACAGGCCCCAGTGTACTTATTGGACTTTCCTTATCCAGATGCTTCAAATAAGTACATTTTAAAGTTTTAAAGAGAATTTTTAAAATTATAGACGGAAATTATAGATGTTAATCTGATAAGATGGTGTCCCAGGGTAATGTGACAATAGGGAAAGTTAATTCCGATGTAGTTAGGCAAAATGATAATTTCACATGCTTTTTAGCTCCACTGGCTGAAGGCCACTGGGGCTATTGTCATGGTGTTGTGTTGTGTGTCCGTCCGTCCATGTGTCCAGTTGCAAACTTTTTCTTTAAAAATCTTCTCCTCAGAAACTACTGGATGAATTTCAACCAAACTTTACAGGAATGATCCTTGGGTGACCCTCTTTCAAAGTTGTTCAAGAAATTTTGATCCAATGAAATACATGGATTAAATGGGCGTGGCAAATTTCCAAATACAGTAAAAAGTGAGATTTCTCAGATTCTAATGGATGGATACCAATTAAATTTTACGTGAATGATCCTTGGGGGACCCTTTATCAGTTTACAAAAAATAATTGTGATTGAATGAAAAATATGTATTTTATGGGTGGAGGTCATTTCTTTAAATGTTATGTAGTGGAAAGATTGAAAATCATTTTCTAAGGATGTAACAGATCTATATCAACCAAAATTTCACTGGAATGATCCTTGAGTGACCCGATATTAGTCTCTTGAAAATTATTATGATCAGATGAAAAGTATGTATTTTATGGGCAGAGGTCTTTTCTCTATATGTCATGTAGTGGAAAATTTGAAAACCGATTTCTCAGAATCTAACCAATGGATATCAACCAAATTTCACTAGATTGTTCCTTGAGTGACCCTGTATCAGTCTATTAAAAATAATAATGATGGGATAAAAAATATGCATTTTATGGGTGAAGGTCATTTCTCTATATGTTATTTAGTGGAAACTTTAAAAATCATTTTTTCAGAAAGTGACAGATTGATATCTACCTAATTTCACTGGAATGATCCTTGGGTGAACCATTATCATGCAGCCTAAAATTATTGTGATTGGATGAAAAATATGTCTTTTATGGTCGGAGGTCATATCTCTTTATGTTATTATGTAGTGGAAACTGGAATTCATTTTCAACATCAGTAGAACCCAAAGTATCTAAAAATCTTATCAAAACTTTGATTTGCTATTACAAAAATTTCAAAGCTGTCGGGCGACTCAAGCCATTTGTGGCTTTCTAGTTTGGTTTTGTTACCCTCCTTTCATCAAATTTAAGATCTATTACGGGCATATAGTTTTGTCAAAAGATATATATTAGAATAGTTTTGCCCTGAACCCTCAATTAGCTTTGTTTGATAAAAGAAATGGTGTGTCAAACACTGGCCAATTTATTCTGTTTTGTGTTAAATTCAGGATAAGTCCAAGTGTGCGTGTCAACAGTTATCAGTAGAAGCTTCAGCTATCACTAATGGTGGTAAACCTCAATCAGATGCTGGATATAAACATAGGAGATTATTAGATCCACTTGTATCAGGGTAAGCATACCTTAAAGTAGTTATCCAGGGGTGTGGAATTCACATCCCTGACTTGTCTAACTCCATTTTTTTGCCAGAAGAAAAGAAGATTTTCAGAGGACAAGTGAAAAAATTTGTAAATCCACACCCCTGTGTTTACATATTCCAAGCTTATTAATCCAGAAAATCCACAGTAATTTAGATTAGATGCATTGCACAATTTCTTTTATTCACCAAAGGACATAAAGATTAATCTTTAAGTCAGATCTTACACATCATGGTTCTAAGCTTGATCCACAGACAACATGCATGTCATGGATGTCATGAGATTGATGTGAGGGGCTCACATCCTTTCCGACATTTGACTCCCACTAATGGGTGGTAAACTTAAGTGGGATAGCACCTGAAAAGTAGGAAAGGATTTGACAGTAGCACTGGTGCAAGAAATACAAGGAATCCATTGTTAGGTGCTTTATCCATCAAAATATGACTGAAAAATTGATAGAAGCAGAAGGCCCCATTCAAACAAAGAAAGTCAATCCTTTCCTTATTTTGTGTCAATGTTTTGTGTCAATGTTTGGATAATCATGAACTTATGTTGGATGAGCAGCTGGAGGCTTAGAAAGGATGTCATGGTGGTACTGGTGAGAGAAATATCTTTTAGCAGGTCTGATAAACTCTAAAATAAGTGTAGAAACCTATTCAAATAAGATTCTTTCAGTGATTAATGTTTTTATTTCAGTGTATATGAGTGTAATTCACGGTGTGGGTGTGATAAACGCTGTGTAAATAGGGTGGTACAAAATGGCCTACAAAATAGACTGCAGGTCTTCAAAACTGAGAAAAGGTAAGACTCTTCTAACACATTACGATTCCTGAACATTTAAGGCACATCCAAATTGAAATAAGTTTCCAACAACAATATAAGTTGGTGGAATCCTAAATTTTTAGGCCCCCGCATCCAAAGATGGGGGGCATATTGTTTTACCCTTGTCTGTCTGCAATACTTAACCAAATAATAGGGGTTTTGTTTGGGTGATTGTACTTTCAAGACGTGTTGAAGAAAATCAAGGATAAATCTAAAATCAAGCAAGTTGTAGAGTATAAAGCTTAGTATTATTACCAAATAAGGTTTCTAAGAAAAAAAAAAAAGAAGCAAATTCTTCATTTTTGACAGGATTTTCCACGACTTGGGTTACAAGGATGACTAGTGAAAATAAAATATGGCTAATCACCCTTTATCTATAGATGTTAAAAGATTCAACATTGAACCAGAAGTGTAGGACTTTGGAGATGTATAACTTATGTCGTATACAAGGTGATAAGAGCTGAATTATTTTATTTGCCAATCCTTGGAGTTGGTTGAACATTGACTGTCAATCCTTTGGTTGTGAATTAATTCCCTGGTTTGGCTGATTTTTATCTGACATTTCTAAAGATTTATTCTGACACTGGCTGTTTTGGATAAAAATAGTCTGCTTTATTTGGAAAAGCAGCTGGTGGCTAGGTAGAGAGTTTGTAGGTTCATTGGCAAGAGAAACAAAAGGAAGCCATGGCTAGATGCACCAGTCCCTGAAAACTTATCTGAAATACTGTTAAAAGTGGCATTTTACCCCACACAAACAAACAAAAAACCTTTTCATTACAGAGGTTGGGGTTTACGTTGTTTAGATGACATTCCAAAAGGAGGGTTTATATGTATATATGCTGGGCAGCTACTTACAGACCAGGGGGCTAATGAGGATGGTCAACAATATGGGGATGAATACCTTGCAGAGTTAGATTATATGGAGGTATGGTATTATTGTTATATAAGCGAGGAAGGGAAAATTAAGGCATCAAGGCAAAAACATTATCAATATATATAGCCACCTAAAACAGTTTTGCTTTAACTCAAAGAAATATTGTTGTTTCATAAAAAGATACATGTAGTTAACTCCACATATAACAATATCACTTATAATGATAATTCACTTGTTGACAATTTGAACCTTGGTCCTAATGTATATTTTCTGTTTGATAATACATGTGTTGTAAAGATGTACATATAAAACAATAATGACAGTGTAATGTCTTTTGTCATAAGAGAATTATTATTTCTATTGTTAACTATAATTCTCCAACATTATGAACAAACAAGCTAACTAGACTCAAGTCTTTTACTTGGTCACTTCTTTGTCTGTCCCTCTGGAGTAGTGTCTCCACAACCCTTTGCCCACTCTAAGTCATACTTCATAATCGAATAATGTAATGTAATTTTCCTTGTTTTTAGATTTGAGGCCAAAGATAAAGGGGGACTTACTATCATATCTGAATTTTCTCCACAAGCCATGGGCAAAATTGGATTAAAATACATAGATAAACTGATGAAATTGTGACATAGAATTTTCCCATGATTTTTGATTTGAGACCTTGTCATTGAAAAAGGGGAATGGTGCTAAATTTGAACTTTTGTGACAAGGAATTGTACAGGGAGTGTAATTCATCTGTTAGGGCTCTTATTAAGGAATAAAGGCATATCAATTTGAAAAATGTTCACATTGAAAGTTTAATATTGAAAAACAAGGCTCCACTTACATAAGTAGAAGTAATAAGGGCGTTCATTCATTGATCTACACATGAATTGATTACCATATGACGGAAAAAACCTTACAGAAATATACTGTAAACAGCTTTATATTGGCAGTTTTTGTGTTTTGATTATTGGCAGGGATTTATTTTAGTACCTCTTAAATGTACATCCAAAATAAAAGGCCCTGTCTATTTTTCGTATTCCATAGTGCAAAACGACATTAGTATAAGGCAGACAGTTGTCTTAAGTAATGTCAGCTTTCTAAAAACTAATAGAAAGATGTTTTTAGTCCCCTACCGGTGTTCACACCGGAGGGGACTATAGGTTTGCCCTCCGTCTGTCCGTCTGTCTGTCCGTCCGTCCGTCCGTGTGTCCGTCAGTCTGTCCGTCTGTCCGCTCAAATCTGGATCCCGCGATAACTTAATAACTAAGCAAGCGTTTTTGATGAAAGTTGGTATATGACTATATGGCAATGTGTAGATTATGCACATCATTTTATTTTTGTTTTTCGACTTAAATTGAGGTTGCTATCGTTACAGAAATAGTGAAAATATGGCCAAAAATGGGATCCTGCGATAGGATAATAACTAAGCAAGCTAGTTTGATCAGACTTGGTATATGACTATATGGCAATGTGTAGATTATGCACATCATTTTATTTTTGTTTTTAGACTAAAATTGTTGTTGCTATGGTTACGGAAATAGTGAAAATATGGCAAAAAATATTGGATCCTGCGATAAGTTAATAAGTAAGCAAGCTAATTTGATGAGACTTGGTATATGACTAGATGGCAATGTGTAGATTATGCACATCATTTTATCTTTGTTCTTTGACAAAAAGTGTGGTTGCTATGGTAACGGAAATAGTGAAAATATGGCAAAAAATGGATCCTGCAATAACTTAATAACTAAGCAAGCTAACTTGATGAAACCTGTTTTAAAATGTAAAAAAAAAATTAAGCCATGTTAGTCAGGGTGGTGATGCAGCAGTATTAATCACCTCCAGTGAAAGTTCTCATTTCTTACCAATAAGCCTGAAGAAAAACATCTTGGATCAGACAAGGTAACTGTTATTGATACTATTTCTTGCATCTGTCTATTGCTTGCATGAATTGTATAGTGGGCACAGCAGAGACAACAACTCATGTAAGTCTTGTTTAAATGGTCATAACTTAAATGAGTTGTTGATGACATGGCTGATTTGTATATTCAGATGAAGTAATATAATGACTCTCTATTACGAGACCATTAAGCCATGTACAAAATTTCGAAATGTACCCTAAGGTATATGTAATCAATGTTCATTGTAAAATGTGTATTAAAACAAACCCTTTGTGTTTCGTAAATAGTTCAATTAAAATCCTTCTTGGACCCGGGCCAGATCTACTTAAATAATCTACATACCTTTGTAAGCCAAACATAACTATATTACTTTAACGCTCCCAAATAAATTTAGATCTGTTTGAAAACAGTATTTCTTTCAATGAAAAGAATCTGAAAGAGCCTGTAATTTTGACGGATTAAGTAAAATCTAAATCAGCCTAACTACTTATCTTGAAAAATATAAATTAAACAAACCTTTTAATCACATTTTTCTTGAATCATTAGTAAACATATTACGATTTTTAAGAAGTAAACGGAGTCAATATATTGAGTCAATGTGAAGCCAGTAGGGGACTTTATGTGTTGCAGATACTTGTTCACACCTGTTATTAGATTTTATTTCATGCGCAAGTTGTTCACACATTTTAGCCAAATTTTTATTGCAATATAATTACCAATGTGCTCATACATTAACTAGTACATCAGCTATATTGCCTGCATAAGGAAGGAATGCTTCATTTAGTTATGACATATATATTGGCGAGGAATTAATTTTTGTGCACTTAAGCTTAACCGCCAATATAGCCAAAATAAAACCACTGCAAAAATACCCTGTGTACAGTAAATGATTAATGTATATGTATTCTTTACAAAACTGACCTTAAAAACAAACTTTAGAGAAAGGAAAAACGGCGCCCCCGCCTGATTTATTGTTTACAAATCAAAGGGTCAGTGCAACACTATTGAAAGTGCCTATGAATATATAGGCGCTTACAATAGTGTTGCACTGACCACTCGAAATAGTTCATTTGCCAATCAGAAGTGCTGCTTGGGCGTTTTTCTTCAAATACTGAAAAGCCAGTGTACCTTGTGACTGTGTTTTGGTGATTACCTGTCAGCTATTTTGAAGCTCATGGTGGGACCAGTCTTGGAGAAAATTTGATATATATATTACAGGCTTTTAATGCTCCCGGAAGGGGGGAGAATATAGCCTCTGCTTTGTCTGACCGTTATTAGTCATTCTACCCTTTTGTCCAATTGTATTTCCTTTCGAAGGGATTTCTCCCTAACCCTTGGGCCAAATTTAATGGTACTTTATATGTGAACACCTTAAAATATTGTGCCGAGGTATTTTTTCCTTTTTTTTTCTTTCAAAATTTGATGCCTCTTCACAGAAAAAGGGGCCTTAATGTAAGATCAGATGTTGTTGTATTTCTCCATATCTTATCAGCAGAATACAATTTAAATTCATAATTGAATAGCAAATCAGATGCTCTTGACTATTAACTATTAGAAAAATATGTATAAAAAGACCTTGTCAATGAAAAAGGGGTCTTAATGTTAGCTTTACGTAGACTCTCTGTTTCTCAGAAAAAATATAAATTCGTCATATCTTTTGATTGGTATGAGATACAGTATTTATATTTCACATGTGGTTTGCTTATGACAATAAGCAATACTGGTACCAAGTTAAAGGTAATAAGTCAAGGTCATTTCTCATAGTCTGAATTTTTGAGAATTTTGACTTGAACATTGTCTTTAACTTTGAAATGATAATTTAAGGTGGCCATGGACAGCGGCCTCCCGACTCTAAAAACCGGAAGTGGGTTTTCCTTTATTTTACAGCTCTTTTTGCGCGTTGTTTAAAAAGGCCAGTTTTCATGAGATTCTGCTTACGGAAATAACATTGATTAATGATGGGTAAAATTTCAAAACTTAGCTCCTTTTCAACATTTGATATCAATTAAATGACTGGGTCATTGCATTTAACAATAAAAATACCATTTTAAGATCATTCAATTAGGAGGGGTCACTATAAAATAACAAAATTTCTTTTTTATTTGCATGGAAAAGTATGCTGAAATTTTTACCAAATATAGGAAAGGTATGGTTTTAAATATAAGGGAAAACAAGAAAAAATCATTGGGTAAGTTCTTCAAAAAATATGTTTTTGTGGCATTTTTCCCACTTAAAATTTAAAAAATTGGTGCATTGTTAGCTTTTGAAGGCACATTATGCAAATGCAATTAATCAAAGGGAAATTTCCATTGTGTACATGTATAAGGCCTGTCAACATGAATGTGTTTGCATGTATATGTGTGCTATCAGCTGGTACTGAGTTTATTCAAGACCTAAAACAAATATAAACATTTTATTCTGAAAAATAGCCAGTACCACTCAAGGGCAGATAACTCTAGCATGAAAACAAGCATGGAAAGGTACCTTCAAATTTTGACATAATGACGATACACTGTTAACTTACAACATATGTTAAGAAGAAAAAATTCATTGGGTGGAAAAAAATGACGCCATGTGTCCATTGCTACTGTCCATATTTTATTTATTAGATTTACTATGTATTATTCAATGTTATTATCTCTGAAATTGATGAAGTATAGGCCACTTTTGTTCAGTCTATTTATAAAGGGTCCTTATTTACAGTTCCTAATGTGTTTCAGGTAGTGGAGGGTCATAAAGAAGGTTACGAGAGTGATGTAGACGATATTGATGAGATGGACAACAACGATGATGATGTTGATGATGAGGAAGAAAGTAATGATGACACAATGGCATCAGACTCCGATGAGTAAGTAATAAGTAACACAGATGGTCCCTTTTTGTGTGAAGGGTCACAATTACATTTCTTAATCATACATAATTAGTTCTCTTCAAGTTTTATATTGTAAGAAAATATAAGTATCATCCTTATATAGATACTCTGATGAGTTCCAACAGTACAGGATTTAATTTAGGAATTTTTAGTGCAAAAACATTCAAATATTTTGTCATTAAATAATGTTTTCTTATTAAAAGCAAAAGTATTAACTTTATAAAGATTGCTGCTTTAGCATAGTCAACTCTATGATAGGCTGTTTATCAATTGCTAAGTATGAAACAGTAATGACTGCCTATAAGTATATAGGCAGTCATAACTGTTTCACAACGAGCTGTTGATATGTTTATCTAGTTTATATACATTTATATAATTTCAGTTCATTTTCAAAGCAGAACAAACATAAAGTAGATAATCTTGAGGAAAAATCGCATCAAACAAGGTAGGTTGAATCTTGTGCTAACAACAGTTTCTGTCTCAAGCATGGGCTAATTCATAGTCCTGTTCTTGTCTCTGTTCTCATTTTGTTGGTAATTTCATTGTCACTTTATAATTTTATCACAAATCTTTTGATATTGCCAAGAGACATAATGCTGTTTTAAGCTCCTCTGGTCAAAGGCAACTGGGGCTATTGTCATGGCTCTTTGTCTATAGTGCATTTTCTCAGAACCTAACTGATTGATAATCCTATTTCACAAGAATGATCCTTGGGTGACCCTTTATCAGTCTACAAAGAGTTATTGTTTATAAGATGAAAACTATGGCTTTTATGGACAGAGGTAATTTCTGTTATTATAGTGGTAAATTTTGAAAATCATTTTCTCAGAACCTTAAGGATAGATATTAACCAAATTTCACATGAACGAGTCCTGGGTGATTCTTTATCAGTCTACAAAGAACAATCATGATCAGATGAAAAATTAGTCTTTTATGGGTCATTTGAAACTTTGAAAATCATTTTCTCAGAACCTAATTGATGGATATCAACCAAATTTCACTGGAATGTTTCCTTGGTAACCCTATTTCAGGTCTGTGGATCAATTCAGCCTCTCAAGTGGCTCTAGTTGTTCATTTCACCACATTTGACATAATCTCAGTTAGCCTCATTATACTCATGATTTTATAATGTTGCAAGACACCCACATGTGAAATGACATGCTTTCAGTGAATTAATCCACATAGATGTCCATCATGTGTTGTCCATGGTGTGTCCGCAACATTTACCTTGTATGCACTCTCTAGGCCGCATTTATTTGCCCAATCAACCTGAAATTGGTCAGAATGATTGTCTTGATAAAATCTCGGATGAGTTTGAAATTGGGTCAAGTGGGGTCAAAAACTAGGTCACAGAGTCAACTCTTAGAAAAACCTTGTATGCAACCTGGAGGTCTCATTTTTTGCCTGATCAACCTGAAATTTGGCCAGAATAATTGTCTTGATAAAATCTCAGTCCAGTTTGAAATTTGGGCAAGTGGGGTCAAAAACAAGGTCACAGGGTCAAATCTAAAAAAACTGCGTATGCACCCTGGATTTCACATTTTTTGCCCAATCAACTTATAATTTGGTCAGAATAATTATCGTGATAAAATCGTGTACAAGATCAAAATTGGGTCAAGTGGGGTCAAAAACAAGGTTATGGGTCAAATCTTAGAAAAAACCTGGTATGCACTCTAGAGGTCACATTTTTTGCCCAATCAACTTTAAATTCAGTCAGAATGATTGTCTTGCTTAAACACCAGACTAGTTCAAAAGTGGGGTCAAAGACTAGGTCACTTGGTCAAATCTTAGAAAAACCTATGTAAACCCTCTGGATGTCAGATTTTTTTTCTGAAAATTAGCAAAAAAAACTTTTCAAAACCTGCTTGAAATGTGTTTTTGACAGTTCAGTCAGGTGAGCGATTAACAGCCACTATGGCCCTCTTGTTTAGCTCACCTGAGCACAACAAGTCTGTCAGCTGTTGTCAGAAGTCAACAATTTAAGTGTTTACACTCTAGGGGCCACAAATATGGCCCAAACTTCATGAAGCTTGCTCAGAATGTTTGTCAGGTCACAAGGCTGAACCCAATTGAAAAAATGGAGGATCCATGCCATGTCATGGGAAAAGTGGTCATAATGACAATTTTCTTGTTTACACTCTAGATGCCACAAATATGGCCCAATCTTTATGAAACTTGGTCAGGATGTTAAGTCACAAGGATGAACCTTACTGAAAATGGAAAGGATCCATGTCATATCCTGTGAAAATGGGCCTTAATGACAATTTTCTTGTTTACCCTATAGAGGTCACAAATATGGCCCAATGTAAATAACTTGCGATTTGCTGAAAATTGGTCTTTGATATTCACTGAGTCAAAGAGACGAAAATGAGCAATACAGCACTGTCATGGTCCTCTTGTCATGAAAATGTTATGTCTTGTCATCAAGACATTATCATAAATCCTTTTTTTCCACATTTCATATTCATATTTAAATGCATGGAAAAAGGGGCATAAGAAAATAAATAGAATTGGAGCCACCATTATATCAGTTGGTGGTATGTCTGACTCCCCGTCATGGGTCTTGTGCTTAATCCACAATGGCTGCATTGTCTCCTACCAATGACTCACTGGTAAAAGTTACAGAAAATGATATTATATAAATATGAAGTATATTAATATTTTTGGATCAACTTAAGGAAGGAATTGAAGACTGCTCTAAGTAGTCTTCAGTTCTTTTCTGAAGTTGAGCTCCAGAGAGTCTATGACTCACATCACAAAGTTTTTAGGTGCCAGGCTACTTATTTATACATCTTGGATGCTCAAAATCTGGGTCCGTTAAAACTCTGGATGTTGTGGTATTATTGGGAGGGGAATTCTAGGAGTCCATGGTTAGGTGCATCTTGATCTGACTGAAAATTTGTTGAAAGCTGCATAAAGCCTTATTCAGACAAAGCATTGGATTTTGTTGAATTGACAGGTAAATGTTTGAAACATTGATGATATTATTATATCAGTTTAATAAGTGTTTTGTTGAAGATATTTATGACCCCTATTTCTATGACATTCATTTCATTGCTTTTTTCACTCATTGCTATTTTGTTTTGGTACTTTGTGTTTGTTTCATTGCTTGCTTGCATGGTATTCTTTGTGTAGGAGATCATCAAGAAGAGTAAATAAAAAAGAAGAATCAAAGGGAGGTCATAGTCAGGCATCAGATAGCAAAACAAAGAATCGGTAAACCATTTACACACTGTCACATGTTGTAACCCATTAACACATAACCCAGCTGTTTGAAAAGCTGAAGGGAAAAAAGGAAATCTTCCGAACATCAATTTTTAGCTTGGCTATTATGTAACAAAACACCAAATTATTGTCATCATCTCTGAGTCGTTGGCTTTGGCTTAGAAGTTGGTGAGAAAAACTTAAACTTGTTCATATATCTGTTGTTATAATATTGATGTTACAAGGTATCTACTTGAAACTTGGCATGTGTGTTCACAAAGAGCTACCTAGAATATTAACCCATTGCTGTTTAATCCCTGCTTTTTACGTGCCTGTGATTTTTGTATGATTGAGAAAACATAGTGAAAAAAAGAAGAAATTGCTTCTGACAAGCAATTTCTTCTTTTTCCACACTATTTTCTACTCTACTGAATGGTTATTTTTAAATTAAGTCCACTTTTAATTTTCGTCTGCAAAACCTTTGAATTTGGACAGGTCCAAAATTTTATAAAACAGGAAAGGGTTAAGAGGCATAACTAGCAGCAGTTTTGTAAGTTATACCTCTTGTTCGAGGTTGTTGCAGTATCCAGCATTTGCAGCCGGTTGTTGGCACCAGTATGCTGTGATCTTGCTAGTTCTTCAAGCCTAAGTCCAGTGGAGATTTAGCAATGGTACAGTCTGTTTTTCTGCTTGCCCATCTTTTAAAAATTTCATGTTTTCACAATAAAGTTAACTAATATTTCCTTATGGGTCTTGAAACTTTCACCTGATGTTTGTTTTGTCAAAAGGATAGTTGCTCTAATACATGGAGACAGTTTGTTTAGAACATTGGAAAAAGCTGTTGAAAAGGAAAAATTAGTAATTTTCAATATCAAATGATGAAACATTTGACAATGGCATAACTTTTCAAATAAACTTTGTCTTTGATTTTATAGAGTGAGTTTAAAGAGTTTTAAGTTGATTGCCATTTTTATTCTTGTCATTCAAAATATTGATCGATTATATTCATATGTGGGTTGAGAAAGACAGCATTTTTTTTTGTCAATTATAAAGCTTAAAGTAGGTTAAAAAACTTTGAGTGAAAGAAGCTGTAATAAAGCTGTAGTTACTAATTTCTAGGTTCTCAGCACAAAACCTGTATAAGTTCCAATAAATATGTAGGTACTAAGAATAGTTCTACTCTGACAACTCAAGTGTCATTTGAAAAGGATATGGCTAGAGATTCAGATTAAAGAACCCTTGTCATGCTAAACAGATTTTTAGTAAACTTAAAAGTCTGATAGCTGTAGGGCTGTAGTTGTGAGTTAATTCTTATGCCCCCATATGGAGAGATCGGGAGCATATTGTTTAACTCATGTCCGTCTGTCTGTCCGTCCGTCTGTCCGAAAACATAACCTTGCCAATATCTTCAAGCCTATTCAAGATACAAAGCTAATATTTGGCATGATAATAGATCTCAATGATCCGCATCTGCTGTTACCAAAGTCAAGGTCATGTGACAAGGTCAAGGTCATCTGTCAAGGTCAAACTTTGAAAAAAATGCCGTTACGGGGGCATTCGTGTTTCACAAACACATCTTGTTTGTTTTATAAGTTTATAATAATACACAATTTTGGTGCTTGAATGTTTCTTCTACTTTCTATCAATAACTTTATTGTGGTGTTATTTTTCATCTAATCAAAATCATTCATCATCATCGTCATTATCATCATCATCATTGACTTTTTAATGAGTTGACTGAAAAGTTCTAATTTTTTACTGGCCCATATGGATTTATTAGATTCGTTTGAAGTCTATTCGATAACTATAGAAAAATCAACATAATGAGTGAACGTCATTTTTTGTCATCATTCATATTACATAATAATTGTATAGTCTGTGTAGGTTGTGCAGTCAAGTGTCATTAAAACATTTGATGGCTCAGTGCAAAACAGTTGTAACAGCCTAAAAGCATATATGAAGTTACAATTGTTTCCACTGATCTGACAAGTTACCGTATTTCTCCAAATAAATGCTCTGGGGAGCTATATATAACTTGGTCAGGGAGCTTTTATTTACTATGCATTTTCTGATTGATAAAAATCATTAAACTTGTGTCTTGTAAGCCCTTTTCCCTTTAATTTGAGGTAAACTTCCTCTAAACAATCATATAAATGATTGTTTTGAGGAAATTCACATAAAATAAGAGAAGAAGTCTCAACAAGTTCTTAAAATTTAGGCATTTGAAGTGGGTTTTCGAAGTAAAAATTGTAGGGGTGCTACTTTAAGGGAGGGCGCTATTATTATGAGAAATACGGTCAGTCTATAAGTGTTAGTTACAATTTCCATTCCTAGCCACAATAAAACCTGTAAAGTTGATGGTATCAATGAATAAAGTTAAAAGTAATGAAATGGAAAAGAACCAGCTGCATTGAAACTAATCTGTTGCCAGATGACATAATTTAAGAGTGGTCTAGGCTGAATTGTTTTATGTATGTGAATATATATATTACACATTTCCACAGAACCTCAGAAACAAAACGTCCAAAACAAACAGCTCAAAAAAGTACAACCATGTTACCCAGAAATGGACTACAAGATAACTTCGGGGAAAAGGATGTCTCAATACAATCTAGTCCAAACACAAGCTGTAAGTACATTTATATTTGGTGCCTTGTCTGTTTTTGGTAAAAAATCCAGGCCATATATGAAATAAACTTTCTCATACTCAACTGAGAGTTTTCTCAAACTTTAAAATAAATAAGAGTACAAAATATACTTGTTCACTACAGAAAGTATTGTGTTCAGGTTAGCTGGAAGTGTTATCAATTTCTCAATTTGTCCCCAATGTTTTCTTTATCCCCACAGGTACAAAATTATTAAAATTTCATCCAGTAAAAATTGTCGTCTGCAATTATTTAGATTATTAGCTCACCTGAGCACGAAGTGCTCAAGGTGAGCTATTGTGATCATACAATGTCCGTCGTCAGTCGTGCGTCATCCGTCGTCCACAATTTCTTTAAACATCTTCTCCTCCTGGACCTGTGGACCAATCTTGATGAAACTTGGCAGGGATGTTGATGTTCCTTGGGTCAAGCTCTACCAAAATTGTTAAAATAAATGCAATCCACACTTTACTTTCCCTTTACCACTTAAAAAAAAGGGTGAAAATATGAAAATTTTCAAAAATCTTCTTCTCTGAAACCAGAAGTCAGACAGCCTTCATATTTGGTATGAAGCATGATCTAGTGGACCGCTACCAAGTTTGTTCATATCAAGACCCTTGGGTCATATTTGGGCTTTGCCCGGGCGCAACCCTTTTTACAAAGAATCAAAGAGCAAAATTCTTTAAAAATCTTCTTCTCTGAAACCAGAAGGCAGACAGCTTTCATATATGGTATGTAGCATCATCTAGTGGGCCTCTACCAAGTTTGTTCATATCAAGACCCTGGGGTTACATTTGGGCTTTGCCCAGGCGCATCCCTTTTAGCTCTTCTGGGCACGAAGGGTAAAAAAGGAAAATCTTCTTCTCTCAAACCAGAACGCAGACAGCTTTCATATTTGGTATGTAGCATTATCTAGTGGGCCCCTACAAAGTCTGTTCATATCAATACCCTGGGGTCATATTTGGGCTACATCCCTTTTAGCTCATCTGAGCATGATGGGTGCATCCTTTTTAACATAGAATCAAAGAGTGAAAAGGCACATCCTTCTTGCTCTTGGCTGAAGATATTCCATGGTATTGATCCCATGTAGAAATGATCTCCTTTTTGACATCTGTCTATTGATTTAATGTGATGTCCCAGGGGTCAAAGAGACTAAGGTGAGAGATCTAGGACCATCATGGTCCTCTTGTTTTAAATTTCTATGCTCCTTCCATGGACTTGTGACAGACATACAGTGTAACCTCTGTCTGTGTGTTGAAACATCAGGGCTTGTGCTAGTATTGGAAATTTGAGTCATTAAAAACCAAGTTTTGACCCTTAGGTATTTTTAACAAGGAGTCAATTTTGAAGAAACTTTAAAGGTCAAAATGGGATATTTTCAGATTTTTGAGGGTCAAAACCCTAGTTAAAGGGTCAAACACAAGCCTTGAGCATACTTAGTTATGTGTGTGGGTCTGTGTGCAGGGGT
Source organism: Fragum whitleyi (assembly GCA_948146395.1). NCBI lineage: Eukaryota > Metazoa > Mollusca > Bivalvia > Cardiida > Cardiidae > Fragum > Fragum whitleyi. The sequence continues at coordinate 26,867,661 of OX411551.1, read as the reverse complement.
GTGTGTTGATATGTATCCAGCTCATGTGACATTATGTAACTTATACATTTATGGATGAATTTTAACATGGCACAGTTTTCCCCCTGAGTGAGTACTAGTGTCCTGCAAAGAGATTGTCCAGATATGCCTTATGTCAAGGTTCTGGTTGAAGGTTAAATGGGTCAAATGTTTGACACATGTCTAGTAATCAGTATAGACTTATGTCATCTGGTCATGGGTTACGTTCCCTTTCTAAGTTGTCTATGAAATCATTGCAAAAGACACTGATTTGTTATTGTAGCTGAGATGACAGATGGAGAACCGAAGAAGAAGAGGACAGGTAGATCCACAGCAGCCAGGTATGGCAGTATGGTACCCACTAAAAAAGATAAAGGTAACATTGACACTTATTCTGCTACACTTCAATTTTGTTTTAAGAAATTCTCAATTTTTAGCTCGGCTCTTTTCTTAGAATACTGAGGGAATTATGATCACATTGGGCTAATTTGCATTGTGTTGGTGTTGGCATGACAAACTTTAACCTTGGTCATGAAGCTATCTTCATGAAACTTTGCATGTGTGTTCAAAACCACAAGAGCTACCCATTGGAGTGCCCATGTTGAGAACATTTTCCCATGAAAGAACCAAGTATAAAGCAGGCAGCAAAGACCAAGATCAGAATGCACTTCTGTGCACAATGAACTTTGTAAAAACTGTCTTCCAAAGCCTTATGTTAAGCAGGAATTAGTTGTCAACATCATTATAAGGGTTAACACATAAGTTAACATATTTAGCTTTGCTTTGGGGAGGGGGGAGGGATTTGCATAAGTCTTTGTGGTTTAAGTTTTATCCTCAAAAAACATTTGAACAATCAGATAAGTATTTCAGTAATTAATTATTAAACAAAAAATCCCAGTTTACTTCTTGTCACACTATCTATATATCAAATTTTTAGCTGTGCTTTTAGCTCACCTGAGCACAAAGTGCTATTGTGATTGTAGAATGTGCGTCATGCGACATGCGTCGTGCGTCATCCACAATTTCTTTAAACATCTTCTCCTCCTAAACCAGTGGGCCAATCTTGATGAAACTTGGCAGGGATGTTCCCTGGGTCAAGCTCTACCAAAGTTGTTCAAATAAATAAAATCCACCCTTAACTTTCCCTTTACCCTTAACAAAAAGGTCGAAAATATGAAAATCTTTAAAAATCTTCTTCTCTGAAACTAGAAGGCAGACAGCTTCATATTTGGTATGTAGCATCATCTAGTGGACCTCTACCAAGTTTATTCATATCAAGACCCTGGGGTAATAATTGGGCTTTGCCCAGGCCCAACCCTTTTTACATGGAATCAAAGAGCAAAATCTTCTAAAATCTTCTTCTCTGAAACCAGATGGCAGACAGCTTTCATATTTGGTATGTAGCATCACCTAGTGGGCCTTTACCAAGTTTGTCCATATCAAGACCCTTTGGTCATATTTGGGCTTTGCCCGGGCACCTCCCTTTCAGCTCTTATGAGCACGAAGGGTACAAAAATGAAAATCTTCAAAAATCTGTTCTATGAAACCAGAAGGCAGACAGCTTTCATATTTGGTATGTAGCATCATCTAGTAGACCTCTAACAAGTTTCTTCATAGACCCTAGGATCATATTTGGGCTCAACCCAGGTGCAACCCTTTTTACATAGAATCAAAGAGCAAAAATCTTTTAAAATCTTTTTAATCGAAACCAGAGGGCACACTGCTTTCATTTTTGGTATGTAGTATCATCTAGTGGGCCCCTACCAAGTTTGTTCATATCAAGACCCTTGGGTCATATTTGGGCTCCACACAGGCGCATCCCTTTCAGCTCATCTGAGCAAGAAGGGTGAAATGGGAAAACCTTCAAAAATCTTCTTTTTTGAAACCAGTAGGCAGACAGCTTTCATATTTAGTATGTAGCATCATCTTATGGACCTCTTCCAAGTTTGTTCATATCAAGACCCTGGGATCACATTTTGGGTCCACCCGGATGCATCCCTTTTTACATAGAATCAAAGAGCAAAAAGGCATATCTTTCTTGCTCTTTGCTGAAAACGTTCTATGGTATTGATCTTAGGAAATTATCTTCTTTTTGACATCTGCCTATCTAATTAATGTGATGTCCCAGGGGTCAAAGAGACTCAGGTGAGCAATCTAGGACCATCTTGGTCCTCTTGTTTTTGATAAAGTACAAGGTATTTGCTATAGCCTGTCACGAGTTTATTGTGGAGCAAATAATTGACATTTTGTGATTAAGGTACCGGTATTCTTTTGAAACTTTATACTCTTGTTCAATATGGCGAGAGTAATCTGTACAAATCAGTAATATCAATGTGGACAACTATATGCCATTCGGAACATCACTCGGTCATTTCCGTAAACTGCAACAGATCTCGGATGTATGTAAGGCAGACAGGTATGTAACAAAATCATGCTTTTTGTTAGGTGGAAACAGTGTAAGAAAAATTAGCACTGTAGATTTATATCTTTTAAAGTAAAAAACGGCTGAAAAATCTTAATTTTTGAGAATGACGAGAATCTAAAAAATTTTTATTAGGATACGATGGTTTCACGTCAGTGACATAAATGAGTAGCGTTGGCGCCGTCGAATGTTTTCACTCACAGTTTCGAGGGCTAACGCCATTTTAACTGACGTCATTGAGTTTTTCTGAGGTTTTCCCGTAATTTTTAAAAATAGTCTGTCTATGTACATCTGAGGTTGATCGTGATATTGGCCGAGTGGTGTTCCGAATGAACTATATGCATTTGGGTAAATGATACCCCCTTTTCAACTAAGATTATTCATTCACTATCCTGCACATAACCACCAAGCTTAGGCATCTGTTGGCTCTTACTTTTTCAGTTCCCCCTCTCTGATAGTAATGACCGTTTTGGTATTTATTCTGTGATCTGTCAGGCCAACAGGAACACCTTGGTAGTGAACAAAGTGTCAACTCTAGTCTGCAAAAAACTTTTCCATAGCCTTGGTGTTATTGTTTGTGTCATCATTGTTGTAATGGTAGTCGTCTTTGACATTTTGTGATATGATTGGCTTTTCTAAAGGCATTCACTTGAAACTTGGCACACATGTTCACTATTAAGAGATCAACCTGTTCTGTGAATGGGATAACTGTAGATGCATTTTGTGCATATTTTGCCCCAACTTAGATTTTTCATCCATTATTAAGCAACCTACAGCCAAGCATATTCATCCATCAGCGGTGCTCTTGTTTGTTTGATATGTTGGATTAAATATATGTGACCCGTCACATGATAAGGGGCCATCAGGGTAGTGTGTAAATCGTCAACTCCAGTCAGTCGGATTGCACAGACTGACTAGGGTCGAATTTTTTTGCACTAATTTTATGAATCTAGAATGATCATTCTACCTTCCTGTGAAAGAATTTTTGAATTGCGATCTCTGGTTGACCTATGCTGGACCCCATTTCTTTTTTCAAATATTTATTTTATAGAGTTCCCAGATGGTCCCTTTTTGCCTTATGGGTAAGATGTGTTAGATTTATTTTTCAGATGATAAGGATACAGAGGAAACCAAATTTATGCCAACGCGGTACTATTTTAAAGATGACCAATCCTGTTATATCATGGATGCCAAATCTATGGGAAATATAGGCAGATATTTAAATGTAAGTTACTTGCATTCATTATAGCCCCCACCTACGAAGTAGAGGGGGGTGTATTGGTTTCACCATGTCTGTCTGTCCGTCCATCCTTCCGTCCATCCATCCGTCTGTCTGTAGACCTTATCGTTCCCGGACTCTTACTCAAGAACCAAGTGACCTACAATCATGAAACTTTATACAAATGTTGCTTATGACCCAAGGAAGTGCCCTATTGTTTTTTGGTCACATAGGTCAAAGGTCAAGGTCACAGTCAGCCTTTGTTCAATTTTACGTTTCCGGACTCTAACTTGAGAACTAAGTGACCTACAATCATGAAACTTTATACAAATGTTGCTTATGATCCATGGAAGTGCCTTATTGTTTTTTGGTCACATGGGTCAAAGGTCAAGGTCACAGTCAGCCTTTGTTCAATTTTACGTTTCCGGACTCTAACTTGAGAACCAAGCGACCTACCATCATGAAACTTCATGCAAATGTTGCTTATGATCCAAGGAAGTGCCCTATCATTTTTGGGTCACATAGGTCAAAGGTCACAGTCAGCCTTTGTTCAATTTTTCGTTTCGGACTCTAACTTGAGAACCAAGTGACCTAGAATCATGAAACTTCATGCAAATATTGCTTATGATCCAAGGAAGTGCCCTATCGTTTTTGGGTCATATAGGTCAAAGGTCAATGTCACAGTCAGCCTTTATTCAATTTGCTTTTCCGGACTCTAACTCAAGAACCAAGCGACCTACAATCATGAAACTTCGTGCAAATGCTGCATATGACCTCAATATTTGTTACTAACACATCCTGCACTTATAGCACTTACATTCTGACAAAGTGCTTGTGGGGGGTATAAGTCTGCTCTGCAACAGTTCTAGTTATTTTAGTCAAGTTAAAGGACTACCATTTTTGGTGATCTTTCCAAGACAAATGGAATCAAATATCTCTTGAAAGAAATGTATGTTTAGAATTTGGGATTAGCATCTTTCCGACATGTTTATCTTAACTTTGTGTAGAAAAGATACTTTGTAACTTGACTGCCTCAGTTGCCAAGTGGTAGGGACACTGGAGGTCAGTGGTACAAGTCCCACAGTTCCTGTGGTGTGTCTATGGGCTAGACACTAAGTCAGTCCCATCTCATAGCGCTGTGGAATTGGGTAGCAGTGAGATTAAACTACTGCCTTCTGTCAGGGGCGTGAAAACATCAGGGTTGGTTGTTCGAGAGAGCTTCTTTAAGCTTAAGCCTTTATTGCAATTGAGCTAGAATAAATTAGTAAAACCAAATAGGAACTTGTCTATTGTAGACAAGGTTAAGATCAGCTTGTCTCAAAGAGTATAAGATTCTTTTGCACACATTAGAAATGACACTCTTTTCCGTCCAGTTGGTTAGAGTTCATTAATTTGTGGAATCAAATAACTGCATTTACTTTCTTTTAGATTATGTAATGGTGACATTATTTAAAGAGTGACCTTATTCATCGGTAAGAAAAGGATATCTAATGGCTATCTGTTTTCCTAAAAAAGGTGGATATTTTAGAGATAGCATGTCTCCTCTTGAAAAGAATGTACAGTAGGCAGTTTCACTCTTTTTTATGCCCCCCTTTGAAGAACCATAACTAGACTCATCATATTCTTTAGTCATTGCCCTTTGTTGATTGACAAAGAATAGGCCATTAACCTGCTCTTATTGCTCTTAGGATCATTTCTAGTTTCACTATATGTTTATTGTATGTATGTTCTTGGTGGCAATCCTATAACTGGATTTTTAAACCAATAAAGGAATTTGAATTTGTACTTTTAAGATAGTTGACCCGAAATAATTCCACAGTGTTCAGAAGTTATAAACTTATAAAAGTCCTAATTATTTCATTAGGAAACCTCGATAAATAATGTGAAAGATCACATGTTCCAAAATGTTGTGGAACTATTACAGGTCAACTATCTTAATAAAACTTTATCAGAGAGTCAGTAGAGCTCTGGCCAAAGTAAGTAGCCTCTTGTTTTTCTTTACAGCATAGCTGTCAACCATGTGCCTCTTGTTTCTCTTTACAGCATAGTTGTCAACCATGTGCCTCTTGTTTTTTTTACAGCATAGTTGTCAACCATGTGCCTCTTGTTTCTCTTTACAGCATAGCTGTCAACCATGTGCCTCTTGTTTCTCTTTACAGCATAGTTGTCAACCATGTGCCTCTTGTTTTTTTTTACAGCATAGTTGTCAACCATGTGCCTCTTGTTTCTCTTTACAGCATAGTTGTCAACCATGTGCCTCTTGTTTTTTTTACAGCATAGTTGTCAACCATGTGCCTCTTGTTTCTCTTTACAGCATAGCTGTCAACCATGTGCCTCTTGTTTCTCTTTACAGCATAGTTGTCAACCATGTGCCTCTTGTTTTTTTTTACAGCATAGTTGTCAACCATGTGCCTCTTGTTTTTTTTTACAGCATAGTTGTCAACCATGTGCCTCTTGTTTCTCTTTACAGCATAGCTGTCAACCATGTGCCTCTTGTTTCTCTTTACAGCATAGTTGTCAGCCATGTGCCTCTTGTTTCTCTTTACAGCATAGTTGTCAACCATGTGCCTTTGTACAGAATGTGTTTGTAGATACCCATGATCTCAGATTTCCTTGGATTGCTTTCTTTGCTGGACAGTAAGTTAAAACACTTTCTTCAAGTCTGTAAAAATTGTTTTCTTCATTTCACGTATATAGTGTACTCCTACATTTTATTACAGTAACTGGAAAATCTGCTGGTGTCTCGTATGAAATATTCTGGTTGTACTTGTGAGAGAAACAACAGATAGACATTGGTCAGGGCATTAAAACAGCAATACTGTTGAAAAAATTATATTTCAAACAAACAATTAATTTAATTGCTCTGTTATTTTGAGTAAAAGTTCATTGATAAAAGTGTAGTGTAGATTTCATAGATGATATTTTTTTCTTCAGAAAATCAATAGTTTTTTTTAATTTTTTTTTTTTTTTTTTTTTTTGAGTGATAATATAGAGGGCTCAGCGCAATACTATTGTAAGTGCCTATAAATATATAGGCACTTACAATAGTGTTGTGCTGACCCTCGAAATTATTATAGAGTTTGTTGTATCTATCTTATACTGAGGGAAAGCAGTTATACTATTTCTTGAATGTGTAAAAGATACAAATAGTAAAAAACAAAGTCATTTTTGTCCTGAATCAGAGGGCACAAAATCCCCATAGACTTTATAAAGACCTCTGAGTAGCTAGGGGCAAGGCTGAAAATGTGGTAATGTATTAAGAAATAAATGATTATGTATCAATCAATGATCACATTAAAATACAATTGCCCATTTCGAAGCAAATTTGTCAGATTTTTTTCCTGAGGGGGTCCTCTTTCAAGTAACAACAAAACTATACAGTATAACTCCATTAACTGCATAAACTCCATTTGTTCAAAATACTGAGATCACTTATATGGGTCATTTTTTAATATTCAATTCTAGGGGAATAGACTAATAAAGAGCTGCACATCTATGCAGACTTGTCTATGTCTATACAACCTGTCAAAACAGGAAAATATTCTCAATTCAATGACAAGTGTTGTCTGTTTTAGGATAAGACAGCATATTAATTATTGGACTTTTTTCAAAGATCAAAGATTTGTATCGGTGCTAATATTTACATATATATTTGAAAGTAAAAGATCCAGTAGGCTTAGAGACATTGAAATCATGAATTTTGAATTATATATATTTACCTATTATGCTCACCAAACCATTTAAGAGTATCAGTTTCAAAGCAGACAGATAATCAGTAAATTGTTATTGCATATTTATGAAGTTGATATGCACTGCATAACACTTGTTTAAAATTTGATTTGTATTTCTATGAAAATAACAACTGAGGGTTAAATCCATATTTATGCTTTATGAAGATATGTTTGTAACCGGTGATTAAAAGAAGAAAATAATCCTGAGAAACTGTCATATTTTCCTATGGTTTCTTCTAAACAGATATAATATAACCAATTTCTGAAGACAATTTCTGACCACACAAAAAAAAGAAAAGTTCTTATACCCAATAATTACATAATTTACCTCTATTTTCCAAATTAGAAAGTCTTTGATTTGTGAAAATCAGTTATACATTTATGTATAGCTGTTTGTCAAAGCTGGAAGTATAAGTAGACAAAGCTAGAAAATTGAGCATGTACATGACATTTCCAACAATGTCAAAAGTGTGCAAAGCAAAGACTCTGGCCAGTCTGTGCATTCCCACAGTCTGTCCAGAATCTTCACTTTGCACTTTATAGGCAGACAATGTCTCAAAGTATCTTGACCCTTTGCTGTTTAATCCCGGCTTTTTAAGTGCCTGTGATTTTATGATTGAGAAAACATTGTGAAAAAAGAAGAAATTGCTTCTGACAAGCAATTTCTTCTTTTTCCACACTTTTTTCTACCCTACAGAATGGTTATTTTTCAAATTAAATCCACTTTAAATTTTCATCTGCAACACCTTTGAATATTGACTGGTCCAATATTTTGTAAAACAGTAAAGGGTTAAGATACACAGACAAATTTTTAAAATGCACTATGTAACTGTCTATGCTGCTTAATAAATCTAATTGTTGGAAATGTCATGCTCAGGCTCAATTAGGATTTTGTATTCTATAAACCATTGTGCAAATAATGGTATTGCTTGTAACATTGTTTCCCACAATTCATCCCAAATTCAATTACCAAAGTTGTGAAAATCTTGTTACCTTGTTTATTACAGGTATATCAGTGCAGGTACAGAACTCACCTGGGACTATAATTATGAAGTAGGCAGTGTTCCTGGAAAATGTCTCTACTGTTACTGTGGCTCTGCAGAATGTAGGGGCAGATTACTCTGAAATTATCTGCCTTATTTATACCTCATGGACTATCAACTGATTCTCCTCTCGAATATAGGACTGTAATTATGTTATGTGTCTGGAAATTGTGTCTTCAATTACGGTAGGTTTAGAGGATTTGGGGGGTAGTGGTATGCTAGGTTTAACATTTTTATACCACATAGATTCTCTGTATTTTCCCTCACAAAAGTACTCATTTAAGTATTGCCTTTTACTGCAATTATTAAGTGTGTACAAGAAATATGCTCTACTATTACTCTAGTTTATGATACTTAACGAAAGAGTCAGGGCACAATTTTTATTAGTTCCTTAATGCATTTTGATTGATTATCGAGCATAATGGTAGAATATCTTTTGATAAACTGACTGCCTATCCAGTTGAATTTTCTAAAATTTATACCCTGCTTTCATTCATTTCACCCTATCTGACGCTATCTAAGTGAAGCCGAAAAAGTGATGTTATTATGAATGTTGAATAACTATCACATGCAAAATAATGCATGTTCAGATTGTTTATTAAAAAATGTTAACGTTTTGTCTCTTTTTTGCATTAAAGAAATATATCAATTGTTACCTTTCTATGTATTACTCACGCTTATTTTAGCCAAAAATACAACCTATTTGTGTTGTATAACTTTTTCAAAGTCTACAGTAATCAAACCTGTAAAACAGTGAGTGCTGTACTTGATGACCTTTTTATAGTTGCATATGAAATATACTCAGATGGTGGTCACTATTGATAGTAGTATTTGCAAACACAAAATTTCACAAAGATTCTAAGGATTTAATTGACTTTATTTATCCTAATGAGTTAAAATAAGGTACATTTATTTTACTTTTAAAGTGGAAAATAAACTTTGACAATAATTTTGCAGTCACATATCGTGTGAAATCACATTTAAGGAAGATAACATGAAAAAAAAGTGTTTCTGCCAGACATTTGCAAAATTTAGGTTCCTGTCTCATTTGTGCAAACTTTAACATAAGATTTAATGTTGACAACCTATTTGTTCCAAGTGATGTTGACTGCCATTTCTCGACGTTGAGCTTGTGTGTGACGTCATAAATATGAGAACATTATATCAATTCTGATGTCACAACTACATACCTTTTAGAAATTATCGCTAATTCATATTGGAATCACTAACTAGCCTGGCTTAAAACTTTCTCTCAATTTGAAATACTCCATGCAAAGAGGTGATGTAGGCTAAGATCAGACTGCACATCTATGATGTTAGTAAATACTGTCTGCCAAAGATTTGTGTACATCAGGAATGTATGGTGACAGGCATGAGAAGAGATCTCTGATCTGTTTAAGAGAACAGGTAGATTAGATTACTCATAGTATCATTCTATGATTCATATGTTATCATATCATTCATCACAAAAATTCTCTATCAAAATCATGTATCCATTGTATAAAGTATCATTTACGACTTAAATTCAATATTTGAAGACCCTAGTATACTCTCAATTTGCAACATAACACTTCATAACTAACCAGAAGTTACTATTAAAGGTTTCTATATTTTAAGGCATTAAGGCAGATCAAGTTGATGATGTGATGAATTACAATGTAACTGCTTAATCCTTATCATGATGAATGAAAAATTGAAGCAAAATGGCATTAAAACTCAAGTGCACTAATTTATTTAGAAATTTTAGTTTTCAATCTTTTCTTGATTAATATTGCAAACTCAGGTCTAGAGACTAAGATCAGACTGCACTTATTCAGGGTTCAGCATTACAAGGGTTAATAAAAGTGATCACTTAATATGAGAAGGTCTCTTGAGTAAGGTTGACTTAAACCATATATGCTTACTTAAGCTTTACTCTAGCTTGACTCTAAATTGTTGTTATCATATTAATTGATATATTTCTGAAATTTAAATCTCTCATTAGATTCTTATCGAACTTTGTACAAATCATGTGTATTGGTATTGTCCAAGAATTTTTATCAAATGAAAATTAAAAGATGTCAATAAAAGTGAAATGTGTTGATATGTTTAGACCCTTTCCAACTTTTTAAAAATTAAAGACTGTTTCACCATCCTATGTTGTATTTGTAGAATATACGAGAAAAAAAAGAGAATTTGCTCCTTATAAGTAATTTATTCATTCACCTCTTTATTTCAATGCACACCAAAATGCGAGCATACAACTGCGGCCTTACCTGAATGGTCGGAGTGATTTATACATTTTTGAATTAATCTTCAAATATCAACTCTTTATGATATTGGGAATATGTTATTTGGATTTGATGGATTGTCAAATGAAAACATGGGTTCATACCAAATTTGAATTTTCACTATCTCACTTAGGGCACGGACCCTAAATGTTCAGGTCGACGGTTATCCACTTCATTCGGAACACCACTCGGCCAATCTCACGATCAACCTCGGATGTACATGACTATTTTTAGAAATTACGGGAAAACCTCAGAAAAACTCGATGACGTCAGTTAAAATGGCGTTAGCCCTCGAAACTGCGAGTGAAAACATTCGTCGTCGCCAACGCTACTCGTTTAAGTCACTGACGTGAAACCATTGTATCCTAATAAAAAATCTTTAGATTCTTAAATAACGACTGAAAAAAAAATTGAGAATGATTCGTCATTCTCAAAAATTAAGATTTTTCAGCCGTTATTTACTGTAAAAGATATAAATCTACAGTGCTAATTTTCTTACACTGTTTCCGCCTAACAAAATGCACGATTATGTTACATAACCATCCGCCTTACATACATCCGAGGTCTGTTGCAGTTTACGGAAATGGCCGAGTGATGTTCCGAATGTTATCCACTTATGGATGGAAGACAAATGTCGGAAATTATATACCTGTACCTTCGCCGAAACAACAATTTTAAACTTAAAAAATGTTAAGACTGAGGACATCATTAAAACAGTAAATAGGCCTCGATCTAATGAAATGAACCTTTAAGGGGTGATACAAACGAGAAGATGGCAACGAATTAGGGAATAAGTGTAACTTGTTATTATGCCCCATTTCGAAGAAGAGGGGGGTATATTGCACTCGTCGGTCGGTCCGTAGACTGTTTTTTGTCCGGAGCATATCTCATAAAGTATGCAAGCTAGGATCACGAAACTTCGCAGGTGGATAGATCTCACTGAGGAGGAGTGCAGTGCACAAGAACAATAGTAGCCTAAACGTTTTGTTTTCAAGTTAAAAATTGCATAGCCGACCTGTTCCTTAATTTTCTCAAATTACATGATAAAGGTTATCGTATAGGGGCTCTAATATCAAATGAATATTTCATGGGACTTTTGGAAACATTTTCCCTATCAATGCAAACTAACAAGCAAAACAAAGAAACAAATTTCGCTAGCGTCCACAGTCTCGTTTTATAATGCGTTCCATTTAGAATACTCGGAAGCATTCATAAACTTTTTTTTTAAAAAATTACATTCTGAAGATACAACTCAAAATGGGCCATTTCAATAGCACTGACAGCAGTGATATTGATTCAATGTACAGCCCATCTTGCTCGTTTTACTGTATAGTGCTGATACACGATTTCGCTAAGCAAAAAATAAATGAATATATACATAATAAAAAAAATCAATAAGTAGTAAAGTCAGCACCCATAGTGAGGAATTTCGGAGATCTGAATAATACTAAAAGCGACCAGACCCTCTACAACTTTCGTTTGTTGAATTGTAACGAGAAATAACAGAAAATCGGGATCTTACATTTCCAGGCCATCCCGGGATTTAATGGCCTAACTTACCCACTAGTCCAATACCGTCATAAGGGTTTCCGCGGTTTGATAATAATTATGGGTTGAGTACTTTATCGATGTGAGAAGTTTGACGTCCGCCATTCTTGACGGCGATAAGACGACTAAGAAAACAACTTACTGCTTTTTAGTAAAAATGTCGCCTTTTAAATAGCCTTCGTGTTGTAAAATTATGCGGCACTGAATGAAAGGAAAGATGTTACTTAGAATTCAAAGAAGGAAATATTCTTTTCAAAATAAGTTAACTTATCTAAAGTAAAAAAAGGCCTACGTATGAAGATATCCGATCCTTTTTGCTTTACAAAAGCTATATCATCTTCAACATTTAAGACGTATTTTGTCTTGCCGATGCCTTGCAACAAATTAAGGACAAAACCAAGTATCACCAATCTATCAATACCTTTGTAAAGTAACTTGTTATTGCTCTTTCAAAAGTCATTAGTAAGATAAAAATACGTCTTATATGTTTTGATGAAACTGGCCAATGATTTCCTTAATTATATTTCAGAGTCATTTTTGGCAAACTAAACGCTTCTGATCTCATATATAGAGCATATTTAATTTTTAGAAAACAGCGTCACTGATCTCCATCTTGTCGAACTAAGGGCTGCGAACGTTTTAAATACATGTTACTTATTGAGAAAAAGCGAAATCGATTTGATACCCCTTGTCTCGTGAAGATGCTGATCTCATGTATTATATTAGCCTGTGCGTGACATTTCCAAAAATTTGACGTGTGCAGAGGAACACACACTGAGCCTATCTGTGCCAGATAGCCACAAGGTGTTATTAGAAGATTGCTTGAATATCTCTAGATACTGAGACCTTATCCAAATACAAAATGCAGTATAGACGGTAAGAAAGTATAGACTCTTGTCAGACTGCAGGTGCATAGACTGGCCAGAGTCTTTGCTTTGCGCACATTTGAAATTGTTGGAAATGTCACGCACAAGCTCATATTCTAGTTTCAGCAAACTACACCCCTAAATATGGTTCACGTATTACCAGATTTGATATTGAAAAGGTCCATTAAAACAAATCTCATGCGTGATTTCTATTTTGTTCACCACAAGAATGTTAAAGCGCTTATCATAGGTCATTCATTTAGTCACGATTATTTAAGATTATCTTTTACAACGCCTTTAGAATACGGTAAATATCTGTGCTCTTTTCGCTCTGGGATACCTTGTTTTTTTGTGTTTTTATTTGTTTAGTAGATAGGCTAAATAATAAAAAGAATGTGTCGCAAATTATGATGGAGGAACAATATGCTGTAACTATAGTTTGAATAAGACTCTAGTTACGATATATTTAACACCCTAATTTCGAAAAAGGAGGAGGGGGTATACCGGGTTACCCTTTCCGCTCGTCCGCACGTAACAAAAACTTTCGTCGCAGTTAACAAAGCCTTGATAGTACGGGTCATAGTACAGGTTATTTTCTTCGCATTTTCGCACTATGAATCACAAAAACTTGAATCTTGGTAAAGTGTATACTTATTCATACCTGAAGAGTATGTATTTCATATTTGGGCCTGTGCGTGACATTTCCAACAATTACAAAAATGCGTTCAGTGAACACTCTGGCCAGTCTGTGTATCCGCAAAGACTGACCAGAGTCTTCACGATCCGCTTAATAACTAGATAATGTCTCAAACTATTTGTACACCATCAGGTTACTTTATATTTACAGTTAATGGCCTTCTGACCCTCTCAATGTTTACATTTCACGCACATTTCTAATTCTCGGAAATGTCACGCACAGGCTCATTTTGAATATTTTTTATCTTGTACAGAGGACTGACCAATAAGACCTTTACTTCTGGAAGAGGCCTGTCTGTTAAAAGCACTTCAATGGCTCAGCGTGAAACAGTTGTAAATCCCTATAAGTTTATAGGGAGTTACAACCGTTTCGCGCTGAGCCATCGACTTAGTTGGGGGTATATGTCAGTTTACGACAGCTCTTGTTTAGGCAACAGCGGTTTATCGTGAGTAGACGGCAAAATCTTCGCAACTACATCATGAGAAAAGCTGTAGTGACGATGGTTTCGTGTAACACCAATAAATGTAGTGCAAAAAATGTGCATCATTGTTGAGACTCCACCATTTCGTAAGAATAGCATCTAATATACAGTTGTTAAAAAATAACGATGCTCCGGCGAAAGGCTTTCTTTTTTCAAATTTGCAGTATGTACAGTTCTAAAGATAGACCGCAATGAACAAGTACCAGTTGCTTTTGATCGCTTGCTTTTTATGTCTTGGTTTGGTTCCTGTTTTACAGATGTTGCTAGCAAGCATGTTTGTCTATTTTCCTTGGACAGATTCCTAGATTTAAGCCTTCAGGTTTGAAAAGTCGCCTAAATTACGATAAGTATCATTTAAAAAATTCAAGAAATTAATCACTGAAAATTGAGTTGTTCGTTTACTCATTTCAAAGGTTTCAGAGGGTTTAGAAGACCTGTTCTCATCGGGAACACGGACAACCACAGACCAGGGCGTCGTTTAGACGAACCATCCGGTATAGGTGCTAGCCGAATACACCGAAACATACTGTATGCACATGATGACGAAAATGACGAGGCGGCGGTATATGCGATAGACGCTAGGAATGGAAGAGTAGTGGCTCGATTTGATATAAGGTAACTAGAGAGGTGGTAGTTGCGATATCGTACCCCCATCCCTTTTGATTGTCTGATGTGGGATGGGCTCGTTATCAAAATATCTGAGAGAGGGCCACATTATTGCAGCTAGAGAGGTGGCGGTAGATACATTAGACATCAGGAATGGAAGAATTGTGGTTCGATTTATTATACGGTAACTCGGTGGTAGTTTATGGAATAGACGCCAGGAAAGGAAGAGTTGAGGCTCGATTTGGTTTAAGATAACAAGTTTCAATAAATGCGATGGACTTCAAGAATGGAATGGAAGTATTGTGGCTCGTTTTGTGATGAGGTAATGAGGTGGCGGTTTATGTGAAAGATATCAGGAATGGGAGAGTTGTGGCTCGAGTTTATATATGTAAAGAAGTGACGGTATAAAAACTCTAAAGACTCTAGGAATAGAAGAGTTGTGGCTCGATTGAAGAAAAAAAAAACTTAGAAATCTTCGCTTGAGAAAGGGATGATTGTCTTTTTTATTGAGTGTCCTTAATACCCAGGATTATCGTAATGCGCGTTGCATATCCATGTATATTGAGAGTCCCTGGTTTATTGAAGTATAAACTTCAATTACCTTGGCTCATGGCAAATGCCTCAGCCAGTTGCAATTTATACTTCAACTAACGCAATAAAAAGACTATTGACCCTTATATTGGAAATCCTTCAGATCCAAGAAAAAAATGAAATTTTGGGCTTAACAACCAATCAAAACAACCAGGTTCAAGTCTACTTTCTGTGCGTATAGATCAATACAAAAAATCTTATTTTAGATCCGCGAAAATGTGTAATGGTATCTCGCTGTAGTCATTAACAGGTATAAACTTATACACATGGCACTGAAATGCACAACATTTCTGTCATTCTGAGAGGTTCTCATCCAAATTTTCTGCAAAAAATTTCGCAGATTTAAGTCGAAATCGGCTCAATCGGGATTAGTTAAGATGGTTTAATGGTGAGCTTCGTCGACTCGCTGTTTACGGCAGCTCATTTATCAAATAGTAATGTAGGTTATGAAAGGAAAACGAGGGATTTCGAGTTCCTACAACACTAGACTTGCATATCGAAGGTCGGTTTTTTATCTCCGAAAGACCTTTTGCGTCTCTTACAGAAAAAAAAATATTATGGACTAGAACTTTTTGTTTCTTGTAGCATCATAACACATTCGCTCTATAGATGCGAAAATGAAAATGAAAACCTACCTGATGGGACCTCTTTTGGTCTGATCTCTACACCCCATTATTGTCAACTCATTTAGGAAACAGCATTTAAAAAAAATAACCCGGCGGATTTTTAAAAAAGTAACACTGTTTGAAAACAAAGCCCCCGAATCCCATTTGAACTCGAATCGTAAATACCATATTTCACAAAGAGATAATGTACAAACCTTAACTTTCTTACAGGCAAGCGAAGAACCTAGACTGGGAAGATATGGCTGTAGGTCCATGCGGTCTTAACGATCCTAGAAGCTGTATGTATATTCTTGACGATGGAATAGACCAAAGCGAGGATATATACGGACAACCGACAATTTATAAAGTTGTAGAACCGAAGAGAATCCAGAACTATAGTCTACCTATCGCGGCTAAACTGGAATACAGGTATTATTTACACATTAAGACTGGTTCAGTTTAAATCTACTACCTATAGACAAACAATTTCAAGTGAGTGATCAAAGATCAGTTATAAATTGAAAATGATAGGAGATAACGGTTTCTCGAACCTCATTCTCTCTAGCGGATCTATACCCATTTTACGTCAACTGGGAAACAAGTTCTTACGAGTTAGATAAATCTCTCTCAATTCTGATTCATCAATATTGAATTAATACTAGTAGTTTTTCCTCCAAATGTATATATCTATGAAAGACCCAACACCTAGCTCGTGACCTCTTGTTCGAGAAACCAAACCCAAGTTATATATCTCGACATTAAGACCGATATGAAAGTAGAAATTAATTTACACCCAAAAGTAGGCGAAAAAGAAAGCAATTTTCGTATGTGCATTTCTACTTTTTTTCACACCAGTATATTATCAAAGCACTGAAAGTACTGATGGTGGACGTTTCTGTTGGCATACTAGAGTGATTCTTCCATCTTCCATTTGTTGAGAAAAGAGAATTTTTACATGAAAATTACGATAAAAGGAAAATGACCTGACCCAAGTTCACATCTTGCTTCAGATATACATTTCTCAACATATATCGTCGATCGTCAAACAAAGTCCTGTAATAACAAGGTTTCGATGACTTTCGGCATTATGCCGGGTGAAGTTCAAAGAGTGATTGTCTGATCCATTGGGTATTAAAGGAAAGAAATGACAATTAGATGGTCTAGGTTATTATTCTTATTTTGTAATGCTAATGGATTCTCCGTAATCTCATAATCAAAATTATGGTGTTGTCTGCCTAAAAATCTATAAAAGGATAATAATTAATTGTTCCACGATTTTCATTCTCAAATAAAGAAAGAAATAGTAAGTGTTTATAAACGCGTTTAACGATTGCAGACCCTAGTCTCGAGATTGCCTGTCGCGTGTTGAAAAGTAAAGTAAAACCCATTTGCATAAACCTTTATCGTACGACCTGAATGCTTTACTTTACCTGCTCGGGCTGTAGCGATATTCACGTGTATTCCATTATTTTCATTAATTGGCCATTGTTTTACATACATTAGTAGTGTCAGTGGAGGTTACCATTCCAGTAATTCCGTTCACGAAGGACCTCCCATAGACCATTGGGAAACAATGGGACAAATTACTCACTCTGCCTGAAAAGTAGTTCTACGCAAGCAAAACGTTCACCTGATCTCAGAATTGCATATGATTTCGCACTTAAAAGATGTCTTTGAAGTTTCAACAAGTTAGGTAGAATCCTTGTTTCACTCAATTTTTAAAATGCATAGTTGTCAGACGGATACAATTCAAAAAAGTAAATTGAATCTTAGTGAGCACTACTGTTTTGAAAACCTATTAACATCCGACAGGTATTAACACTGGTGAACGTAAACGTCAAACGTCCACCAAAAATGATGTATGTAATACTTATGTGCTGGAAAGCTGTATGCTCTTAGTATTTGTAGAAGAATGAATAGATCTAGAGTCGTTATTTATGTCCGAAAAAACAATGGGTTATTTGTGTACGTTTAACCGAAAATAGTCCATAGATATTGCCACGGGAAAATTCTTTTGGTCGACAATCTACGTTTATTTTGAGTCTTAGAAAATCATCCATGGGTGACGGTGATTGAATATACAAAACTCCGGGTTATTCATGATGGACATTACCCTTACTTTATTTTGCACATAAATAATTCTGTGAAATGCAAATTTATTTCCAAAACAGCCAATAGTGTACAATGATAACGCGGCGAGCTTATATTATACGATGAAAGTGAGGCTACAGTCTCGAATATCGATATTAACACTTTTCGCGGCATTTTCATTTTTTTCAATTATTTTCAATTTATATATCCCTCTTTTCGGAGATATAGAATTGAATTTGATTTTGGAAAATTATATATTGATAGCTTTCTTTACTAGGACATTCTGAAAATGATTTCTATTGGTTTTGTTTCTGCATATCACACCGGAGTGTTAATAAGCATCGGCTGATGTCCTTTGAATTAGAAATGTCTTAAGCACGTAATTTATATAATAAACATTTTTTATCATAATCTGTTCATAATTGGTTCCCTGCTATTCATGATATTTTTGCAGTATTTATCCGTACATCCTTGGGACGTCTTTCATTTTCGTTTCGTGTAAGGCATTTAATTAAAGATTTGCGTGATATAGATTAGCTCCTACAAGTCAATATGTCCACTTACGAGGGGTGTTCTAGAAGTTCGTGGACTTTCTTTTTATCTCGAAGACTGTTCTACGGAAAGACTATTGGAATTATTATGAATATTACAGATTTAGGAATTAATGCATAACATTTTTATCCAATTAATTTTCATAACACGCTCTACACGCTTTGAAATAGAGACAAACATAAGGTCAAGTGGCGCAGAGACTAATGTTCATATTTAACGCTTACACATGCTGTCACTTTGGTTACAATTATATTACCTAACGCTTAAACACATTTCTTAGGATTTTATGTGCTTTTTGAACACAGACACAGGGGTATTTCTGCATATTTTGATTAGTTGAAACGCATTATAACAAAAATAGATTTCATAGATCGACATAGGTAGAATACAGCCACATGGACGTCTGAAAGTCAACGGCGGATTGCGTTCTGTTACAAAAATTAATACTCAATGAGAGCATGTGATCGAAATGATTGTCATCGAAATTCTGTCCACAACAAAACTTTTCGAAATGCAAGTCTAAAAAAAAGAAGAATGTAAGAAAACTTTATATTGGCAACAAATGAAGGACAAGTATCAATTGGTTGTAAAAATTGACACTAAATTACAAGGCAGAATGTTAGGGCATTTAAACACTTAACGATAGTTTCTTAAAGCGCTATCTTCTAGACATTGATAATATAATGACGTATTTAGCATTTATCTGCAGTAAATCGAAATTTGAGATGATTTTATTCAATATATTTTAAGTACACTGAAAGCACGTGAATCCTTAAGGTTTTAGGATAAAGTTAAGGATGATTACCGACTACAATTTGAAAGAACCCAAACTATTGTAAAGTAAACTCGTCAAAATACGTCACGGTTAAGCCCCGCCCTGCCAGCACATTAATTACGCAGAATACACTTCGGGGAAATGGCAGCCCGGGAGTCGCGTAAGATGATGTAATAATCTAAAATTAACTGTAATATGCATGCGCAGAAGGGACATTCATGTGAACGGAGTTACCCACTGGTGGTAGTAAACAAACTTCAAATTTACCGCTACAATAGTTAATAACCATGACATATCGTTATCCCATTAAGAAATGTGATAAACTCGCGCAAAATACTATATAAAACAATAAAAAAGTATTTGGCGTTTAAAGTAAACGAGAAAATTTGTTTTTTGTAATCAAATTGCTGTGCACTATATTCGACGCCATTTTTGGAACCCAAGTAACACCGGCCTGACCCAGGATCAGAAGCGTCGAGGTTGAAAGGTTAAAATGACATCACTAGTGTCGAAACCGAGGTCGTTCTGATGGAAACCCGGTTCACTCGGGTCGAAACCGAGTCCGATATGAACTTACCTTTCAAGTGAAGATGGGTCGTCAATCTGCATAATGTAAACTACATACTGTGATCAAGTGGCTATGGCCACATACGATATGAACATTTAATTTGAAATCATATTTTTAGAACAATAGCTTGTTTCGATTTCATCTCCATATTCTTAGTAATTTGCATTTGGCTCACTTTATTCGAATTATCTCCACCTTTTCTTAATCTTTTCCTTTTTTTTACATCTTCACATGTGCAAAGGAACTGGCCAGTCTGTGCATCCACACAGTCTGGCGGTCTCTTCAATATCTCACCATAAAATGATAATGTCTTTATCTCTCTTTAGAAGATCAGCAGATATTCTTTTAGCACTGCATTGCTGTCTAGATTGCTCCATATCAGTGCATTGGGCACATGTAAAACTGTTGGTAATATCACGCAATTGCTCCTTTTGTAATCCCCCATAGGTGGCCTGGAACGACATCCAACACCTTAATGGTGGACCCGAACGGTGAGGTGTATATAATAGATTTGGGACGAGGAAATCGAGTTAAAATGACGAGACTCCCCATAAGTGGATGGAACAGTCGATCTCCTGTCAATGTAGACTCGAGTTATTTTTTTGGAGTGAAACCACCATCAAACCATCCTGGCCCAGACGGTACGAAATACCTGATAGTAAATTTGTCTCGTTTCCGTAGGCGGATCTAGGACTTTGAAATATATACGCACCTAGAAGGCGAGAACTAAAGAATATATAAGAAAAAGGCGATATATGAGGACTGTGCCAAAAGTTGAAGCCCTCAGTCTTCTCCCTTTTTATGATTTGAGCGTTTGTGAATAATCCAGACATCGTAACTACAGCTTGAATAAGCTATAGTTTCGATGTAATAGTCATTCATCAACGATATTTTTAAACAGAGAATTATTTCTTTTACGCACTTACTTAAATTGCGTAATGGGAGTTAGGCCCTTTGTTTCTCCTTTTGAAACAATTTTCTCATTTACTTGTGTGCAACAGTGCACAAAATAGTACGTATCAGATTTTTGCTGGATTTCCAATAACCTTATTTCTTTAAAGTTTCACTTCATTCTTTTAATTGGTTAACATCTGAAGACGAAAATAAAAAATATATATATATAATGATTACACCCCCGGAAAATGCTATTTGCCGGAAGACGACCTCTTATTTACTTCAACTAGATCCAATCTATATTTGGCCTCGTTTAGCAGGCCATAGGAAACAATCCTGTATTTTGGTAATTGCCCAGGAAAAAGATAATCGAGTCACATATTGTATGTAATCTGCAACCCTTTACAATTTGGACCTATTTTGGCACTTGTTGTCTTGTAATGGATTAATCTAAATTAGAAAAAATTAAAAGCCTTGTCTCATCCTTAAACCCTTGAACAGACGACAAAAGACGACAGGTTGCAGACAATAAATCAACATGAGAGTAATTTGATATATATCTAGGATAGAAATAAAAAAAATAATGGGTTATGAGTATAGGGTGGACCATATTGTGGGAAAGCGAGAAATTGACCATATCAATTTATTGTGTTCCCACAGTAAAATACAACTTCTTTATGGAATTCAATTCAGTGTAAAAGAAAGAGCCGACGAGCTTGTGCCCCTAGAAAAACAGCATTACTACGATTGTTAGACGGAATTATCGAGTGGATAAATCGACTGACTAGAAGCAAATCAATCAACTCAACTTAAACTATAAAAACGCGAGTTGCGCCTGTCTGCAAAGCGGTATCGGGCGTAGTCTATACCTTGGGAATTAGTTGGTTTTGGCGGACTAAGCGCTATACAGAGAGCATACCGTTTGACATTTTTCCTTTGATGTGAGTTCGGAATGTGGCTTACGATCCCTATAGCTAAATGGAACCCTTGATTTCCTTCGCCTAAAAAAGCCTTGCTAAAAAGATTAAAGAATTGGAGTGTATACCTTCTAATGTAGCCTTCGGTGCTTTTAGCGCTTTGATTCTCAAATCTATTTAGCCGAGTGCCAAGATGGCCACTGTTTAATCTGTCGGGTAACATTTTTTACCTTTAACATACAGGTGCAGACATAAGTCCGGACGGTAAAGAAGTTGTGGTTATAAATGACGGTGTTATCTACCATTTTGATGTTCCCAATGGCAACTATTTGGAAGCACTGTCCGGACACGGGACATCGATCAAGTGGTTAGCCAACTACGGCAGCAGTATGGGTGTTTGTTGGTCGGCAGATGGGCGGTCAATCTACGCAATAGACGAATCTACTGATGACTTGTTCAAACTAAATAGATTATAGTGGGATAAAGCTATAGGCAATTCTAAAATATCAACCACGTTCTCGTTATTAGAACAGGAAACTCGGATATATATGATACTTACATAGTGTTTTGTATGAAAAAAAAATATCTAACAAGGCTAGGGAATTGATAATTGTTGAAGTTCTGCCTAGTCTTTCATATGAAGTTTTTCATACTAAACAGTAAGTATGTATAATATTTATCTTATAACCTCTATTTGCCTTGTTTTCGTGGGTGTTTCTAATGTAAATGCAAGTTTCTAAAAATAATCGCGTTATGTCATTGTTCTTACAATATCATTATTATGTAATATCATATCGTATTTCTTTGATAAGTTCAAACGAGCATATTCTTAGCTCGGCTGGTTTCAGGGAAAAACTGAGATATTACTTAAGCCTTGACATCGTCGTTGTCGTCTTGTTGTTGTCTTCGTCGTGTGAAAACTTTGACATTTTGTGATATTCCTGGTTCTTCTTACAGCATTCACTTGAAACTTGGCACTTATGTTCACTGTCAAAAGATTAACTTATACTATCAAGGGGGTAACTATAGATGCATTTCGAGCGATTATGCCCCCTTTTCGACTTTGATTTGATATCTAAAATCCTGCACCAAATAGCCGAATAAAGGCACCCGTAGGCGGTTCTCTTGTAGTTAATGTGACGAAAAGAATATAAACAGAGTCTGAAAATATTAGAAAACTGATTGAAATGGCCAATGCTTGCTTACGAATGTTCCTATACATACTCAGTGGAATCAACTTGCCTTTAACAAGATTTTTTTGGTAACCTGAGCTCCTGCGTTCAGTTGTATCAAAGCCATAAATTGGGATATATTCGGCGTATTTTAGTCAAAAATGAAACACACCACATTGGTCCCTAATCGCTTACCACGCTATTTATACAGGTCTTCTTGAATTATTTTGTTATCATTCTCATCTGGTTTTTTTTTTCCATTTTTAAAACTTAATATATTTATTAACATAAAAGACAATATTAATAAGTTTTTATTTATAATAGAATATAATTTATAACAATACACTTATTATAGTATTCAATCTCAAATCTCAAATTGAAATTTGAGAAAGTACTCGGCTGAGCACGAAAAGAGTTTTATAATATCGGACCCTGATTTCAATTTTCAAAAACAAGGACAAAGAGATTCGTAAACACACAGGAATAGCCAAAATCTATTAACCTACGCGATTTTTTGTCGATAGTCTCCAACATGCTTCATAGTATTTAAGTGTCCAATACGTCACAAAATATCATATAACACAATATGATATTTAATAGAAATCAAATAACTTCGGCTTTAAAAAAAGACTTCTACTTCTACATAGGAAATCCTTTACAGGGTTTCTGTCGTAAATAAAAGTAGAAGCTTGACAAACAACAAGTAATATAACAAGAAAAAACAACATGTGAATGACAAGTTATGAATAAGCATTGGTCAAGTTTCCGTGTTTGATGAACATTATTTGGGTGACTTTGATAAAGTGGACCATTCCCGTAAAATTATTTTTAGTCGAGAAGGAGATTTTTTTAATAAAAATATTTAAAAAAAAGTTCTGAGCGATCGAGCAAATCGCCATAATTTATCAATGTTCAGTGGTCGAAAGGCTAGCTGAAAAAAATTAAAAAATAAACAAGTAAGAATAATAGAAACAGCCAGAATTAGAATCTGGGCTGCTGGGATGAGAGGCCTATATGCTACCACTACGTAAAGGTACGCACAAAGTAGTGCAATTAAAAGATTTTCAATAAATTACTTACACTGCTTAGTATAAAAATACGGTCGACATAACCATGGCAAATCTTAAACATTACAGAAATGTCGTTCTTATTGTTAAAGCGACATAGCCCTGCACATACTGAGTTGACAGGTACATTGTAAGGCAAATCTGTGACCGAAAACCAACCCTTCTACCACCATACATTTGATAAATACAAAGAGGGGCAAACACCCAGGTAGGGTGAAGAGAAAAATAAATTTTATTCTTGAACAATTAATGAAATGGTTCACTCAAAGAATATTAATGCCAAGATTCATTGAAATAAAGCAAATGGTTAAGGACAAAAATAATTTTAAATATTTCATAAAAAAATAAGTCCGGCCCTGCAATGGCCATACTTGGCATTCAATCAAAATTTCGTGAACAACTTTAGAAGAGGGTCACCAAAGGAACTTTTCTGTCATGTTTTGTCCAAATCCGCCCATCGGTTAAAGAGGAGAAGAAAAGTTTACGCACGGACGCACGACGGACACACAGCTATAACAATAGCTCGCTGACCCTCGGCAAGAGGAGCTAAAAACAGTACTAGAATTCTGCCAGAATTCCTTACACAAACTCGAGTAAGAATAGACCATCTAGTGAAATTAAACGTGCTAATCAAGAAGGGTACAGACTACAAAGCTGGTCCGTGTATTATGCTTTAACGTATGACAGGTTTTATCAGAATAGAGCTTAAGTCGACTTAAACCATTTAAGCTTCTTATCCATGTTTTGAGTTCCTATAAACCTTATATCATAAGGTTTGGATCCGGAAGGTGATGGAACTACTACTTAAAATATAGAAAGGTTTATCCTTTTATTATTGTACATGGCATATTTCTGCCATGTTTTATCATAATTTATAGACAAACATCAGCCTTAAAGTATGTGCAGTCTTATCTTCGCCTTAGCTATCAACCCTCTTACCTGCTTGTTGAAAAACTTGAATCAAACTGGATGAAATGTCACCAATATCGGCACTCTATGTGAAACAATTCAAATTTAGCATGAAAAGGGATAAGTGATAATTTACTCACATCGTTCGTACTCTAATATACTGTTCACAAAAAGTAGAGGATATTGTAAGTTTGATTTGTGGTATTCTGGTCAGCTTGGACATCCATACATCTTCAGGGCCCCGTTTTTGAATCATCAACAAAGAAGCCATTTGTTTGCTATCGTGACAATATCTGACTGTGAGACACAGGGTTTGACGGCAGCCTGGACCCACGTTCTTCTGGTTTCCAGCATACCATGGTGGGCTTTCATTAGACCTCAAATAACTCAACTAAAGTAAGAATTTCCATTGCAACAAACGCCATGTTAAAATAAGCTCTATACCCCTCTCTTCTTAAATGCTGAATTTGCAGGACATGTTTTACAGAAAAGGGAATTCCAATACTACCATATTACCATGAGACAACTGCTAGCTGGCCAAGAATAAGTTAGATTGCCCGAAATTGTTTGCAGCCACAATAACCTTATGGATTTACAGACTATTCCCTACTTTTTGTGAACAGTATATAATAAGTTGTCGAACTCAACAAGCTTTCAAGACTTTCACTTTAGACATCCTGTTTTTTCTGTCGAAATATCTGTTACAATTCAGTTCACCCAAACCTCAAATCTGTCGGCAACTCCTATCTTACCCTTTACGAACCGCGAGGCTGTACTATATTTACTATATAAGATAGCTGGTTGCTTTTTTAAAGCATAGCCACAAGGAAAATATGACTTAGTCACCACAAACCACCCATAGTTGTCCTCACAGTGTGTTTCGCTGTAAATTTTGTTGATGTAATGCCTCAAAACCACGGTCTCATTTGTTTGATCATATTGTGTTTTGCCAAACCATGAAATGTAGCGAATGTTTGAGTTATTGGTCAGATCACTCCATGAACTATACAATAGCCTATCTTTCGTAAACCAGCTGTATTTATCCGATCCTGTACCATTAAACACTACAAATGCCGTTTCAATACCATCTGATATTACCGACAGTTTGAGATCATAAATTTCTTGTTTGAGCCAGTTATCAATAAATGTGTCATTTCGATATACATATTTGGTGTAATCTGGGTTAATCGACTTTCTCCAATGTACTATTACCAGTGGTCTAAGATCAATATAACTTGTAAGAGAATATATTTTCCTCCACGGTCCGTCTACCATTTTGTCGCAAAACGCATCCTCTAGATCCTCCCAAACGTTCATTTCGGGAGTGCATTTCGGTATTTTAGATTGTCTGAGTTCATATCCATTGTGACATGAAATATTTGCTAGCTTTTGTCCACTTGAAGATTCGATTAATGATATATCACCGTGCAATATGTGAGGAGAAGAACACGCACAGGAAAACTGTAGCCGTGTCCAGGATCCATTTGTGAAACAGGTAGCTATTCGGAAATCAAGAACTGAAAACACAGAAACACATGTTTTAATTTTTTTTTATCTGATATTAAAATTAAAGAATTATAACAGATTGACATTCGACACTCGTATATATAAAAAATAAACATCTATAAAACTAAAACAACAACAATAAGAATTTACTTTTTATGACGAGAATGATCGACTACTCGAGAGTTCTATGCGGCCGTCTTCATTTCCTACTCTTTTCACACAGTTTCGCTTTCATATAAAAATTAAACCTCTTTTTCTCTCATTAGAGCGGAAATTGACTTTCACATCTTGTCTATTCCTTTAGGTCCAGGCATCAGGCAGAATTCAAGAAGGAATAAAGTGGCTGTAACCTAAATTTGAAATATTTAAAAAAAAAAGAATTTTTTGAGAGAAAATTAGAATTATCAAACGACGAAAAAACACAAATGAAATAATTTAAGCTGATTGATGTCAGTGATAAACATCCTGCGGACTTAATAAAGGAAACGCATTGACTCTCGACACTTCATTATCCTTACATTATCCTTACAAGGATTATCAAAAATACCCCATCCACCAATAATAACTTTGAAGTACAGACTTTCTTCTATTCGTTTTATATTCTATTCGTTGCTGTTAATTTCAGAAATTTTCCGTCTACATAGATTAATTAACGAAGCAGGCGACAAAAAAACAATTATGGGGGAAAATTACAGGTGTTCGATTGATGAATTATACGAAGGCATTTGAAAGATCATGTCCCAACTGACCATCGCTGTGAATTAGGTTTAAATCTGCGCAGTAGTTCAGGGTATATGTTTAAAGTAAACGTTAACGAACGGATACACGACGGACACTTGGCCATGACAATAGCTGGACTACGCCTAGCTCTAGTGGAGCTAAAAACTGTACAGATATTATCTTTTCTAGCCACATTACCCATAACAAAATTTAAAAAGAATATCAATAACGATAATAATAACAATAATGATTATAATTTTGTAGCTTTTTCAGTTACTAATTATGATTTGGAGATGGTTGTAAAACATTTTTGCCCCCCTCATAATAGAAAAGCAATGTACAAAGGACCATTACCAAAAAATATGACAAGAAGGGTTACGGTTCGTATGCACTACGCTTCTGCTCAAAGAGGTCTATCCACCAGAAAAGTTTCGAGATTGCACACAGCTTGTATTCTGTTTGCTCCGGACAAAAGCCAAGTTTTAAATTCATCAAATGGTAATAATTGAAAAAAAAATATGAGTAGAGTTATGGTTCTTGTGCACTACACTTCTCCTCAACGAGACCTATCCACAAGAGATGTTGCATATTTTCAGCTTGCATACTTTTTGAGATATGCCACAGACAAAAAATCAAGTCATAAATTTAACAAAGGACAGAAACTAAAATACTCTGAGTAGAGTTATGGTTCTTGTGCATTTGACTTCTCCTCCATGAGATCTATCCATCTGAGAAATTTCATTATTCTAACTTGGACACTACATGCTCCGGACAAAAAGGTATAAATTTAGCAAAGGGTAATAACGCAAAGAACATGGTGGGTAGAGTTATGGTTCTTGTGCTCCGCACTTCTCCTAAATGAGATCAAAAGCAGTGACGTTTCATGATTCTTGCCTGCATACCTTTTGATATTTACTCCGGACAAAAAAGAAGAATGCTAATAAGAAGTGGCTCCGTTGAAATGTAATCGATTTAAAATATTAAAAAGGGATTAAGAAAATTACCATTAACGTCTCCTTTGGAAATCTCATCATTCTTACATTCGTATTTGATTTTCGAGCCAAACGAGTTCACATTTCCTCGAATCGAGGTTCCTGTAAGGACAACTGGCTTCACACAAGAGTTTGGCAGGCAGACATCAATACCATCATCTTTCTCTAGGCACACGTCGTTTGAAGAACAATTTATACATCCAAATGGTGGGGTTACCAATATTTTCTCATGAATCCAGGTACCGCATTCTTTCGCCACTTTATGTGTTTCGTCGAACAACATACACAATAAAAACCTTCGATTGTATTTCGAGACTAGGCATCTCGGTCGTTCATTACAGGCTTCGATACAGTTTTTGTAGGTGAAACCAAATTCGCGAAATATAGTAAGCGTTCCTAACTGAAAGCAACAAACAGGAAAGACATGAGCTAAAAATAAAATAAAACTGTGGCCTATATAAGGCAACATGATGTCGAGTAGTGAAACGCGTACCGGTATGGCAATTTGAAATGTGTTCTTGTAAAGTTTTCAATTTAATAAGCACTATTAAAATGTAAATTACTCAAATTTATTTGCATTTCCTAAGATATATCAAAACATCTAAATACACTTGCATTTCCTTAGATATACGAAAAAGACCTTTTGTCAGTCGTTCTGATTATAATTCAACACTGTAAAATTAACCCTTTACTGTTTTCTAAATTTTAAACGGGTCTTAGTGCAAAAAAGGGACGTAGGCGAAGATGAAAATAAAAGAATCATCTTATGTGGTAGATAATGCTTTGGAACAGGAGAATTTGGATTTAACAAGGGACTGCACATAAGTAGTTAACAATACATGCAATTTCTCCTGTTCCAAAACAAATGCTCATTTTGTCACACTGTCTTAATGTTTAAATCACAAGTAAAATACTTGAAATTAGGTTCAGCAAAGTACCAGACCTCTGCTGCATTTCATCCATGAATTAAGGTAGGGACTATTTATTTCATGGAGCCTGATTGTTTAAGGCGGTTACCAAGTCGACACTGTCGCCTATCAAAGTCGCCGCTTTTATGATACTCGACAGTGGGCCCAGTCCAGTCAGCACACATTTTCAAACAAAGAGAATTTCGAGGGTGGTTATAGACAATGAAGGATTTTGATTTTAGCTTACCTGAGCATGAAGTGCTCATGGTGAGCTATTGTGATCGTCCAATGTCCGCTGTCCGTCGTCAGTCGTCCGCCGTCCACTTTTTCTTTTAACATCTCCTCCTCTTAAACCAGTGGTCCAATCTTCATGAAACTTGGCAGGGATATTCCTTGGGTCAAGCTCTACCAAAGTTGTTCAAATAAATGAAATTCGCGCTTAATCTTTGAAAAAAGGTGAAGGAAAATCTTTAAAAAAAATTTCTCCGAATCCAGCGGACAGACAGCTTTCTTATTTGGTATGTAGCATCATCTAGAAGACCTCTACCAAGTCATATATACTCATATCAAGAACCTTGGGTTAAATTTGGGTTCCACCTGGGCACAACCATATTTACATAGAATCAAAGAGCGAAAATCTTTAAAAAATCTTTTTCTCTGAAACCAGAAGCAAACAGCTTTTGTATTTTGATATGAAGCATCATCTAGTGGGCCTCTACTAAGTTTGTTCATATCAAGACCCTGAGGTCATATTTGGGCACAACCCGGGCGCATACCAAGCGCGCGCAAAAATTTGGTCTAGTATACGTCATCAACTTGTGTTCGTCACGAAGTGCTTTGTGTGTTCAACGAAGTGCTTGCATTTCACAACGCTGTGCTAAAATCAAAGTACCGACAGTACAAAACGCGAGGGAACTGAATAAACAAAACAAAACATGAGGTCAATTTTCTGGAATATAACCTTCATTATCCACCCTGTTATCATGTATACCAGATTTTTTCTTCCTTATCACTGCCAAAATCACTCCTGAGTTTAAGATGCATAGTTTTTATATCTGATCTTGACGGATGACCTTGGTAATAAGGAAAAGAAGTAAATGCTGCTAACTAACACTTTCTCCTTTCTCCCTAATATTTTCTACCCTTTTCGCTACAAATTACTAATTTGCCCACATATTGTATGTAATCTGCAACCCTATACAATGTTGACGTGTCTAAACATTTGTTGTCTTGTAATGGGTTAATCTAAATAAGAAAAAAAATAAAATCCATGTCCCATCCTGAAACCCTGAAACAGACGACAAAATTTTACACTGGGGCAACTAGGGGCAGGTTGCAGACAATAAATCAGCATGAGTGTAATTTGATTTATATCAAAATTAAAAATTAAAATTAATGGGGTATGAGTATAGGGTTGACCATATTTTGGGAAAGGGAGAAATGGACCCTATCAATTTCTTGTGTTCTCACTGTAAAATACAACTTCTTTGTGGAATTCAATTCAATGTAAAGAAAGAGCCGACGAGCTTTTGCCCCTAGAAAAACAGCATAACTCCGATTGTTAGACGGAATGATCAAATGGATAAATTGAATGACTAGTAGTTAACCAATCAAATCAACTAAAATTATTTAACAAAAAAAAAAAAAAAAAAACGCGAGTTGCGCCTGTCTGCAAAGTGGTATCGGGCGTAGTAATTTATACCTTGGGAATTATTTGTTTTTGGCGGACTCAGTGCTATATAGTTTGCATATCGTTCGACATTTTTCCTTTGAAGTGAGTTCGGAATGTGGATTACGATCCCTATAAGTAAATGGAACCCTTGGTTTCCCTAGCCTAAAAAGCCTTGAAAGATTCAAAAATTGTCCAGAGTGCATGCCTTTAAATGTCACTAAGCCTCTTTATTAACCAGGATTCATTTCTGTCGGCAGGTTTAAAGCTAATCAAGTGCGGTCGTTAGTTATGAACGATTATGTCAGGGCTTTTATTAAATTAATGAGAGTGAAACTTAGTCAACATTAAAGAAATCCACACAAACATTCAAGTCATAGTTTTTTTTTTATTTTTTTCTTAAAAAAGATACATGTTATGATTTTCATGACCGGACATCGGTCACCAACACCTCATCAAGTAGAAAAATTCACATAAAAAAGTCTCCTTTCTTTTCTTTTTTTTAATAATATTTCCAAAGTCGATTTTAATATCTAGGGACAATAAAGTATTGGTTTGTAAAATTATTAGTTCGCTAATCTATTTGTCTAAAATTTGTGTTCTCGAAATGGGTTAATCCTGTCCCAAAATGAATTTCTTTCTCAGCCATTTTGAACCTGAAATTTACTACCAGGAAGTAGATTTTTGACCGTCTCCCTCTCACTGTTCAAGTACCCTAGACAGTAGTCAGGTCCGATAACTATTTTCGGAAAGGCCTATACAAGCATCCATTTTTCACCATAACAGCGCCAGTATTATTCCTGAGGTCAATTCCGTAGAATTGTCGAGGATTCCCGACAGGTCCGAGGTACTTTCCAGTTTACGGAAAAGTCCGAACGATGTTCAGAGTGAGGTACCCATATATAGCTCTTCTTTTGATGTCCGAAACTTTACGAAAAAACTTCGTTTGAATTAATTCACCCAAACTTCAAATCTGTCTGCGACTCCAATCTCACCTTTCACGAACCTTGACGCATTTTTTGTCTTGCTATATAAAATAACCGGCATTGTTGGCAAGGGGTTATTACACGGAAAATAAACCCAGGTCACCACAAACCACCCATAGTTTGCCTCACAGTTTGTTTCGTTGTATACTTTGTTTATGTAATGTCTCAAAGTCACAGATTCATTAGTTTTATGGTATTTCATTATACCCCGCCATGACATGTAGCTAATCTCTGAACTGTTGCTAAGATCCTCCCATGTACTGTATAATAATCTCTCTTTCGTAAACCACCCAACTCTAGTCGAATCTGTTCCATTGAAAATTATAGTTGCCACCTCGATATCGTTTGCTAAAACTGACAGTTTGAGATTCTCAATTTCTTGTTTCGACCAGTTATCTACAAAATTGTCATTGCGATAAAAATGTTTTGTATAGCCAGTCATATTTGGTTCAGTCCAATGTTTAAATACACCGATGTTTTGATCAGCATTGTCGGGAAAAGAGTATATTTTTCTCCACGGCCCTTCTACCATCTTATCACAATATACGTCCTCTAAATCTTCCCAAATAGGAAATTTCGGGTCGCACGTTGGTGCCTTTCTTTGTCGCAGTTCATATCCTGTGAGACAAGATATATTTGCTTGATTGAGGCCACTCAGATGTTTGATGATTGATACAGTGCCATGTAAAACTTTGGGAGTCACGCAGGAACAAGAGAATTGGTGCCATGTCCAGGATCCATTCGTTAAACAAGTGACTACTCTGAAATAGAGAACTAGAAACCAAAAAAATCATTTTACCCCTTTTTAAACATTGTAACTTCTTTATCTACATTTCACAATAAATAAGCCACTTTTAAATATTGTATTTATAAATTTTATCGACGTGAAAAATTAAGTATTACCAATGATTTCACATACTCAAAGAACAAAATTGATCTTGATAAATATGAAGAAAAAAAACTAGAAAAATGAATAGAGATATTAACAACAATATTTGGAAAATTATCTGAATTTTTGGGCCTGTTTCATCAAAATAACTGATGTGAAATTCGTGTAAAATGTAGCGTGATAATCATTCCTCAATTTATTAAAGTCAGCATATTTATTTCTATCCACAAGAGTTCTACCTCCCAACCAGGGAAGTTTTGTTGCCTAATTTCATAGGGCAGAATGTCTTATTAAAATTTAAAACATGCTCTGAAAACGGTAGGTTTAACCTGTAATATTACATTACGTGCACTATGTGTAATATTTGTATGAATATCAATTAAAATGTATTTATCTGTTACAGCTTTTATTAGGGGCCTACATATGTTACAAATTAGACATTGTATCATTATCAACTATTATCTTTCAATTGTTAGATTATTGATAGACACTTCTTAGAATATAGCTATGTAATTAGAATTAAAATCAGTGTAATGATGCATCAAATAAGTGCTATATGCGTAAATGTTATATACGTTACCCATCCACTTCAACCCCAGAAATTCCCAAGTCTTTTCCCAGACATTTTTTTTATTTAATTCACTATTTAAGTTCAATTTAAGTGGAAATATATTGAAATAAAGGAATAAATTTTACACCTGATAGCAAAAAGACACTTATTTAATCCACTGCTGAGAGTCACTATATTCATTTGTGTATAACACGCACATTAGGTCACGTATAAACAATTTTGAGAGGAAACATAAGGCATTATTTTTTTAAAAAGAAAAATGGGGTATAACTGTAAAAGTAAAGTGTGTTACTATTAGAGCGCAATATTTACCTGGTATTGGCAAATATTTTTTGCACCGGAATAGCTTTAGTGGAAAATATACTCATTTTTATCATTTGACAATGTTTTCTTCAAAATATTATGTTGGTAAGATATCAATGTCATACATTTGAATTTGATAAGTGGTGTGTGTAACGTTATGTTACACGATAAAGGTACCACTCTCAGAGAGCTAACATGTCTTAAACACTCGCAAGACATAGGGCTATATGGAAAATATGGTCCACAAAACTCCCCCTGGGGGGAGCGAAACTATTGTCAGCCCATAGCCCATTAAGAGGATCCGGTCCTGTTTACATTATAAAAAATGAAATCCCAACAACATATACTTAAGGACATAGATTCTATTCGGTTTTATTTTGTTCAATAAAGCTTTTTAATTTAAAATATAATATTTTGAAATTATTGCTCAGCAATATCGGCCAAATCTTCTACATTTAGGGACTGTTTTCACAGGTATTGGATCCCAAGACACGTTATTGACGTTTAAACTTTTTTCATGCTGCATAGCATATTATTGCATAAAATGTATATTAATGCATACGTTAACGGACAAAACCCGGGCGTTAACGGGAGAAAACGTGGATTAATCAGTAAATTCACGTGCCGTTAACGCCCGGCTTTTTTTACTTAAATATCCGCGATTTTGGCTTTTACAATTTAATGATTCTAATATTTTTTGTCTGCAATATAAGTTTGTCCTAAGAGGTTGTTTTATGCATTCTTTCCAGAATACAAAAATAAGATATAGAAGACTGTACGCATTGATTAGTAAAATGCGTGAAAAGTTTGTAACTGGTTTTAAATCGTTTATAGGAAATTATTTCGCAATTTCTGTTTGAATTTATACTCTAATCTATCTTTTTATGCAATAATAGCGGCAATTCACATTTTTTCGGGCATTAACATTTGCAGAGACCCTCTAAATTCTTTAACGTCCACGCGCTTTCTCTGCAAATGTTAACACCCTCAAAAATGTGAATTAACCCTAAAGTAAAGTTTTGCATGAGAGCCTTTTTTGTATATAAATCCAATGGGAAAATTGAAAAAAAAAGTTGGTAGAAAATTGGTTACCCTTCAGAAACTTTATTTTCATTTTAGCATTCGTTTTACTTTTTGTAGGTTTGTTGTTGGGTCACGAAGTAAAGACGTTTTCTGCTATTTTGTGATAAACGAAACACACATTTTATCAATTATAATGTATAAAGCATGATATCTTTATCCTGAATTTCAGGGTTAAGCAGGACGCGTTTTAGCGACGTTATTCAGAACAGTTGAAACGGCGTTTGATGACTCTTTTTGTTTTTTTCTAAATCTTTGCACGATGTCATTTAGATGGATACTGTGTACATTTATGCATGATTTTTGTTCATTAAATTTTACCCTGGCTTGGATTAGACAGAGTATTACTTTTAAGATGTAACGTGCTTAGTATGACGTAGTTTTTATTCGACGACTGCAGATCTATGTTTTACAAAACCACCGTAGATTGGAAGGTTTAACCGTTTACTGTACAATGATGCTACCTTCATTCATGTTCTGTTTGCCATTAAAAAGATTTGCATTAATTTCAAATTCGCGAGACTTTTGTCCAGGAGTATATGCGTACCGACATTTATATCATTAGACATAAATGACGAGACAAATTCTATAAAGCGTCAGAATTTATCTTACTGTCCCAAAACCTTGTTTATGGCAAAGTAAACGGGTCCCCCCCCCAAACTTAATTATAAAATTTTTCACTTTGCCGCTTGTAAGAGATGAAAAAAGTTTATACGTTTTAAGCAACCGTTTGAAGGTAAATCTGAAGCACCTCCCTTGTTCAATTAACGTAAATATATTTCTATTTTATTGATATCTTCATATTTTGGGGGAAAACAATCTACATTGCCATAATTAGCTTGCATGTGATTAAATCACTTACATTTGGGGAATTTTTTATCGTACCTTTTGGGGTTTAAAATCGAGCATAGTTAATTTAAGACACATTTTGACGAAACGCGAATTTACGCCCTAGAAACTTTTTAGGATTTTTTTTTATGAAACTAACTTACGAATATGCGTACCAAGGGATAGGAAAAAACTGCAGCGAAGCTGAATATCAAAACAAAATTTATACAGTCATTAAATTTGACATCTGTAAAACAAACATGGAAATATTTAAATGCGTAGAATAAACTGCTTTTGCAGAAAGACAAATGTAAGTCAGAGACCCCGCACCTTAGTCCTAGACGGGGGGACAAGACGGTCAGGTGCGACGTTATTTTTACATATACCCTTCTTTTCAAAGCCTTCATTACTCTTGTCAGCCATTTTCACAAAAATTTGAAACAATTACGAATCAAAGAAACAAACAAATAAAATAAATGAATAAAGAAATAATAATAATAATAATAATAATAATAATAATAATAGAATTGGGGTTTGTACATGTCCTTAATTGTCGTCGTTATATCAAATTTTTGGACGTAAGGATTAAGCGATTAAAGATTTCTTCAAAATTGCATCTACCGTTCTCTAGAAATACACGCCTACTGTCATTTTAGTAGAATTTTTTATCATACGAAACAAACCAGATTGTTTAAAGACAGTTATTATTTATCATTATTTATTACCCAAAAACTAACAAGGAAATGGTACATAACAATTCAAATTGAAAAAAAAATCGAATGCCCGAACATAGAAGTATTCTCGCCGAGATCATAGAAAACTAGAGGCCCAAGAGGGCCTGTATCGCTCCACTGGCTTTAAAATCTTTGGACTTTCATTAAATAAAGCTTACTTTAAATGAATACATTAACACTCCAAAATCTCCTAAGACCTATTTAACAATGATTAACTGGTTCCGGTCCATATTGCACCAAAATGCTCAATCACAATGAACCTGCAACCCTTTACCCATCTAAATAAAACATAAGGTTCAGAAAGAGGTGTTGCCTGCCACGCCCATATTTATTGACCAATCAAAATTTCTTGAACAATTTAAGTAAATTATCACCAGAGAAGTATTCTGGTAAAGTTTCATTGAAATTGGCTGAGCGATTCCGGAGGAGATTTCATTCAAAGAATTTGGCCTCAAAATATGCCCTGCCCTGTCACATCCAAATTTATGGGCCAATCAAAATTTAGCAAATAATATTTTAAAAGAGACACTCAAGGAACATTCTGGTAAAGTTTCATTGAAATCAGCCAAGTGGTTCAGGAGAAAATGTCATTCGAAAATTTCGGGCTCAAAATAGGCCCCGCCCTGCCACGCCCGTTTTTATGAAACAAAATTTAGCAAAATATATTCTAAAAGAGACACTCAAGGAACATTCTGGTAAAGTTTAATTGAAATCAGCCAAGTGGTTCAGGAGAAAATGTCATTCGAAAATTTCGGGCTCAAAATAGGCCCTGCCCTGCCACGCCCGTTTTTATGGAACAATGGAAATTTCTTGAACAATTTAAGTAAAGGGTTAACCAAGGAATATTCTGTTAAAGTTTCATTGAAATCGGTCCAGTAGTCCAGGAGAGGATGTCGTTCAAAGATTTCGGGCTCAAAATAAGCCCCGCCTTGCCACGCCCATATTTATGGGCCAATCACAATTTCTTGAACATTTTATGTAAAGGGTCACCCAAGGAACATCAAGGCAAAGTTTCATTGAAATCGGCCCAATGGTTTGGGAGGAGAAGATTTTTAAAGATTCCAAATGGAAAAAATACCACGCCCTGCCACGCACATATTTGGGGGCCAATCAAAATTCTTTGAACAATTTAATCCGTTCCTGTTTGACAAAAATTCGGACCTGTCAAAATTCAAAGGTTTTGCAGACGAAAATTTAAAGTGGATTTAATTTGAAAAATAACCATTCAGTAGTGTAGAAAATTGTGTGGAAAAAGAAGAAATTGCTTGTCAGAAGCAATTTCTTCTTTTTTCACAATGATTTCTCAAAAATCACAGGCACGTAAAAAGCAGGGATTAAACAGCAAAGGGTTAAGAGGAGGGCCACCGAAGGATCATTTCTACCAAGTTTGGTTAAAATCCGCCCATTGGTTTGGGAGGAGAAGATGTTTAAAGAAAAAGTTTACGCACGGACGGACGCACGCACGAATGGACGCACGACGGACACTCCGCCATGATAGCTCACTGGCCTTCGGCCAGTGGAGCTAACTAGCAACGAGAGCGCGGTGCAATTGCCGTAGCATCTCTTTCAGCTAGTGGAACCGTATTTGAGCGGCAACATTTCGGAAAAAGTAATGAACTTAGACAATGTTAACCGAGGTTTCCTAACGATTTTCACAAGGAAACCTCGGTCAACATTGTGAAAGTTGATGAGTGTACAAATGTTGTGGAACTATTACGGTTCCACTACCTTTTGAAAATGCGTAGGAGGGCAGTGAATAGCAGCAGGGACGCAATCATCACCGAAAAAGCGCAGCCGAATGTCCGCAAGAGTCCGGTAGGAGCGCCTGACATTGCCATGATCGCCACAGCATCGTAAAGTGCATTTTTCAACCTATTTTTCGATGATCCCACTGCGATCTGAAAAAAATCTTAATCGCCGTGCAAGAGCGGTGCAGTCGCCGTCTAGTGTGACGGGCCCTTCGATTCGTTAAGTGACTAAAGTCAGGGGGCGGGGTATGTATCCAAACATTTGAACGCGAACTGCTTCTAGAGAATAGAAGGGGATTAACTCATCAAAAGTAAACAGGTTCATACCAGACATGCGTTCAAGATAAAAACATACATCGAATTTTAAGTCAAAGAAATGCCATTCCCACCTATGCAGGTGCATTTGCAGACAAGATTTTCATTCCGATCATAGGGCAGATGTTTGTAATATTTTCAAAACAAACAAAAACATATTACCTTTGTTGATATTGTTCGAAATCAAACCATGTTCGCATTCGTATTTCAGCCTGGAGCCAAAAGAGTTCATATTTCCCATGATTGTCGTTCCTGCCATTTCGTCTGGTTTCATACACGAGCTGGGTAAGCATTTATAGACCGAATCCTCTTTTTCTTGACAAACTTCGTTTGACAAACACCCTATACATGCCCAGTGATTAATGTTCCATAGATAAATGGTTGACCAGTCTTTCTCTCGAAACCATGCTCCTCGTTGTGTAGTTATTACATCAGTTTCGACGAATAGTTCACACAATAAAAATCTCCGAAGGTATTTTGAAACCAAGCATTTCGGTCGCTCGTCACAGGCTTTAATACAATCTTTGTTACTTAAACTAAAATCACGAAATATAGGAAATGTCTCTGTTTGCACGCAAATAACAGAAAATGGCAGTAGAATAATTACAAAACTAAGGAAAATGCAATACAACATGGTACTCAGAGTCTTTTAAATAAAAGTGCAATTTTATATGTCTTACGGCTATACTGCCAACCTTTTCAAGTATTTTCACCTTGAAAACATATTCAAAAGTGTATGCATCTTACTAGAAAAACAGGACCTTTGTTCAACGTATTGATTTCAATTTACAGTTTGCTTTAAGGTAGCAATGGACACATGGTGTCATTTTTTCCGCCAAATGAATTTTTTCTTGTTCACATATGATTTAGTTTAACATTGTGTAGTCATTATATCAAAATTTTAAGGTACCTTTCCATGCTCGTTTTCATGCTATAGTTATCTGCCCTTTGGTGGTATTGGCTATTTTTCAGTAAAACGGTTATATTCGTTTTATGTCTAGTATAAACTCAGAGCCAGCTTATAGCTATAAAACACATACATTTTGATAGACCTTATACATGTATACAATGGACGTTGCCAATAAACTCTCTCTTTGGTCAATTGTATTTGCACATTTTGCTTTCAAATGTTAAAAATGCACTAATTTTTGAAATTTTACGGGGTAAAAATGCAACAAAACCTATTTTTTTAAAGAAATTACCCAATGAATTTTTCTTATTTTCCGATATGTTTAAAACCAATATTTTTCCTTTATTTCTTAAAAAAAAATCAGCATACCTTTCCATGCAAATAAGAAAGTTTTCGCTATCTAACAGTGACCCCTCCGGATTAAATGACGCTTTTAACGCATTTTTATTGATAAATTTAATTATCCAGTCATTTAATTGATATCAAATGCTGAAAAGAAGCTAAGTCATGAAATTTTACCATCATTATTCTACGTTATTTTCATAAACAAAATCTTACGAAAACCGGTCTTTTTAAACAACGCGCAAAAAGAGCCGTAAAATAAACGTAAAACCCACTTCCGGTTTATAGAGTCGGGAGGCCGCTGTCCATTGCCACCTTAAAACGCATTCCAGTACCTGTGTCACTTACCATTTAAAAGAATCAATTCATAGCAATAACTAATTTTGATCAAACTATCTACAAACATCAACCACACACGGCCGGATATCTTGAGAATCTTTTATTTTCGGCTGTCATCTTGCATTCAGAATCATAAAATTAGTTTCCCTATGCTACCTTTGAGAAAAGCAAATAAGATTTTTTCTTAAGGAAAGCACAAAACGAGGAAAAACAACACAAACAACAACAACAACAACAACAACAACAAAATAACATCACTTTACTCGACATGTTCAATTGCCTGGGGATGCGATTCTTCTCCAGTTTGGCTGCTATTTGAAACACATACGAGTCAATTTTCTACAATATGCATTTAGATTGTCAGGTTAGGCCTATTTATGTTTCATTTTAGTGTCTTATTGCTGCAGTTTTTCGCAAACAGTACTTTTTTCCTGAAATGTCGTTTAGCTATAGTGTGAATATCTGGATGAACGAACCATAACGCGAGGAAATCGTTTTGGATTTAGCATATTCAAATACTTACAAACTTATAAATGCGGATGAATGTTTAATCTCATGAGTCTACATGTATTTCGAGAATGCATCATTGAATTTCGGATTTCGTCTTGAATTCGTGCGAATAATACGAGTTGCACACTCTCTCATTAGTTTACAATGCTAGAACTATTCCAGAATACCATAATTACTTGTATATTAAAATGTTTTAAAAATTGCAATCGACGTAATGTTCGTGAAATCAATTTGGGTTTTCCTGAGCAGTTTGACTCATAAGTACTCGATATTCTTTAAATGACATGTTTTTATAAATTCGAGATCTTTTTGAAAATTTGAGAGAGAAGAAGTATGTTCCAGCCTGGCAACATTGCCCTTTGGATTCAGCAACCTATTATATACCAGAGATCAAGCAAAATGTCTGTTAATTTAAATTTTTCCATATTCCCTGACTTAAGTAGACAAAATGGATCTGCCAATGCAACTTCAAAGACCGACTGTTGCTTAAATAGATATACATATATACCTACTTAAAGTTTCTAAATGCAACTATACTTTGTTTTCAAATACACGTCGTTTTTGAAACTGGTGCCTGAATTATTCTCTTAGTTCATTCTTTCAAGCGAAACTTAATTGGGCAGTGCCTGTACGAGTTGAAATTGAACTGTTTAGCTAATAGGAAAAATACCGTCAAAGATTTCCATAAGCAATTACCGCGATAAGAACCTAGGGACTAATAATCTGAACTATCACACCGCGATAAGAACCTAAGAACTGTAATGATTCGAACTATCACACCGCGAAAAGAACCTAGGGACTATAATGATCCGAACTATCACACCGCAAAAAGAACCTAGGGACTGTAATAATTCGAACTACACACCGCGATAAGAACCTAGGGACTATAATAATCCGAACTATCACACCGGGATAAGAACCTAGGGATTATAATAATCCGAACTATCACACCGCGAAAAGAACCAAAGGACTGTAATATCCGAACTATCACACCGCAATAAGAACCAAGGGACCGTTATAATCCGAATTATCACACATTGACCAATCAAAGCACCCATTTAAATTCAGATCGCTATTAACGTTCATCATTTTCCGACATTTTGTAATAAATGTTTTTTGGCTGAACGATTTATTCGTCGTCACTACAGTCAATGTCGTTGCGGAGGTCAAAGGGCGAGGACAAGCGATTCGATAATTAAATCAGGTTCACATCCACGGATTGCAGCATATCGTATGCTAATGGTGTCCGTAATCTAGAGGTTGAGCGTCGGCCTCTTGACCCAAAGGTCCCGATTTCGATTCCCGGGGGCGGCCATCGATCTTGGTTCTTTCATTGCCCACACATTCGGCGCGAGTACTGGTGATTTTTCCACAAAGCAGAAACGAGAGGGATTAATCTAAGTGGTAAGAACTTGTCTCCCAATCGATGTAAAACAAGTGCATGTCGTATTGCGATGCAATACAGGAGTCCCCCACCGGATAACAAAAAATCCTCTCTTATAATATACCTCCTACTAAATAGATCTATAACTGTAAAAGTTTAAAGTTGCAAGCACTTATAGTTTAGGAGATATGATCGGGACAAGAATGTAAGACTAAAAAACAACAAAGGGCAATAACTCTAAAAAGTGACATGGCAGAGAAACAGTTCTTCTACATGACACTTGTCCTTGATAAGATCTATCAGTGTACTAAGTTTGAAGTTGCTAGCACTTATGGTTTAGAAGATATGATCCGGACAAAAATGTAAGGGTAAAGACAACAAAGGGCAATAACTCAAAAAAAGGGTGTGGCTGAGTTACAGATCTTGAACATGACACTTTGCCTCAATGACATCTATAAGCGTACAAAGTTTGAAGTTGCTAGCACTTATAGTTTAGGAGATATGATCCTGACAAGAATGTAAGGGTAAAAACAACAAAGGGCAATAACTCAAAAAGTGGGCGTGGCAGAGTAACAGTTCTTTAACATGACACTTTTCCTCAATGAGATCTATAAGTGTACAAAGTTTGAAGTTGCTAGCACTTATAGTTTAGGAGATATGTTCTGGACAAGAATGTAAGGGTAAAAACAACAAAGGGCAATAACTCAAAAAGTGGGCGTGGCAGAGTAACGGTTCTTAAACATGACACTTCTCCTCAATGAGATCTATAAGTGTACAAAGTTTGAAGTTGCTAGCACTTATAGTTTAGGAGATATGTTCCGGACAAGAATGTAAGGGTAAAAACAACAAAGGGCAATAACTCAAAAAGTGGGCGTGGCAGAGTTATGGATCTTGAACATGACACTTCTCCTCAATGAGATCTATAAGTGTACAAAGTTTGAAGTTGCTAGCACTTATACTTTAGGAGATATGATCCGGACAAGAATGTAAGGGTAAAAACAACAAAGGGCAATAACTCAAAAAGTGGGCGTGGCAGAGTAACGGTTCTTGAACATGACACTTCTCCTCAATGAGATCTATAAGTGTACAAAGTTTGAAGTTGCTAGCACTTATACTTTAGGAGATATGATCCGGACAAGAATGTAAGGGTAAAAACAACAAAGGGCAATAACTCAAAAAGTGGGTGTGGCAGAGTAACGGTTCTTGAACATGACACTGCTCCTCAATGAGATCTATAAGTGTACCAAGTTTGAAGTTGCTAGCACATATGGTTTAGAAGATATAGCCCGGACAAAAGCGTGACGGACAGACGGACAGACGGACGGACGGACGGACGGACGGACGGACGGACGGACGGACAGACAGACGGAATCGAGCAAACCTATAGTCCCCCAACCGGTAACCGGTGGGGGACTAATAAATAGGTTCAAACCAGCAAATCGTCTAATTCGCATACATCCGTATGTAACCGTAAATAACACATTCGCGTCCGTTAATTAAAGCTACAGTCTGCGTTTAGAGTAAAAAAATCGCCATTTCGTGAATATTCTTTAAATATTTTATCTTGACATGGTCTTATGAAAGATGAGTTACATACGGCGGCTTTTTCGTGAAACGCATGATCTGCCGTATAAAGTAAATATGTAAATGAAATTTTGGTCACATGAATTACGCCCACGTGCAGGAGCGGTATTCAAATTGGTGTCCGAATTGTTGCGGGTCATAAATATTAATCAAGTTGGGCCTATATTTAGATCATCGCATCATAATCATTTGAATTACCTAATATTGGAATGACAATTCAAGCTTATTTATGAGAATAAAAGTCTAGTTTTTGTGTGCTGTCGGTTAAGATCATTGTTATGCGTTTCGGAAATTTACACGAACACTGACGGGGGCTTTAAACTAACTCGTAAGATGTCTATGAAGGTAGGCAAAATCGCTCTCTTCTTATGCTTTCCTTGAATAACCTGTAAGATTAAATAGGTATCGCAAACAACCGGACTTAAGCGTTTTTAAAACTCTTTGTAGTAGTCCGTGAAAGACTCATTAAATCGTTTCTTTTATGACTTATTGTTCCTACATAACGATTTATTGCGCTTCTTTATGATTTGTTAGAGATTGCTTTAGAACTATACTGCCGATTGAATGCCGACATATTAAGATTGCTTAAAATTCGAATTACCAAGACTTCTTGTAATATATTCGAATATTGCACTTAATGGGCCTGTGCTACTAGACAGCGACTTCACTGTTCGAACGCCTACGCAAAAATAGCTCTTCCACGAAATTCGTTCCGGGCGAACTACTTAAGCTGGTGAACAATTAATTGATTGCTGGCCCAGCCCCACGAGCTCTGTCATGACAATGACCTCTAATATTCAAGAGTGATTTATCTACAAAATATATGGTAATTGACAGTAAACAATTAAACAAAGAGCAAATCATCGGAGGGCAACTCACGTAGTAACTACAACCTTTTCAAGTTGAAGTCAACAGGGCTTTCATCATAAATGACAACAGTCATCTATTAATTGTGCCAAGTTTCTTTAACATCCATCCACAAACGTAGGAGTCATTGTGCGGACAATATTTGACAGATAGACGAGCATAACTGTTAGTGCCATAACTATGTCATGTCCACGGCAATATAGTTAGACAACAAAGAGAATATATACTCAATTCTACATTTATTAGCATGTTACATACATTTATTGTATTGCACAAAAAATATGAAAACAAGAATAGTAACAATTTAATTCAATCGCAATATAAGTAAGTAAGTACATGCTTCTCAAGTCCATGTAAGTGGTGGTAAATGGGAAACAAGACATAGGGTACCAGTATCGCTCCTCTGGCACTAAATGCCTAGCAAATTCAAGAAAGTATTATTTGACTAACAGATTACATGAAAAGTATTAAGATAGGACATAGTATATTTGTTTAAGCTGATAACCATCAAAGGCAAAGGTAGATTAATAAAACAAGAGGGTCATGGTGGCCCTACATAGCCCTACTGAGTTTACTGTGTA
Organism: Fragum whitleyi; assembly: GCA_948146395.1. Classification (NCBI taxonomy): domain Eukaryota; kingdom Metazoa; phylum Mollusca; class Bivalvia; order Cardiida; family Cardiidae; genus Fragum; species Fragum whitleyi. The sequence goes on along the minus strand of OX411551.1, from coordinate 26,822,874 downwards.
GATGTAATCAAAACAATGTATTTTGTCCAAGATCTAGTCAATACAATATGGCTTCTAGAGTGTCATCAAGCTTTGTTGCGACCTCATTATTGACCCCAAATGACCCAATTTTGAACCTAACCACAACTTCACCAATAAAATCACTCTGACAAATTTTCAGGTTGATCAAGTGAAAAATATGGTCTAAAGAGTGTCTACAAGGTTTTCTAAGATTTGACCTCCTGACCTACTTTTTGACCCTACTTGACCAAATTTCAATCTTGACGTACATTCATCAAGACAATCAATCCGACTGATGTTCTGGTTGATTGAGCGAAAAATATGACTTTTAGAGTGTCTACAAGGTTTCAAGACCTAGTGTTTGACCCAATTTCGAACTTGACTAAGATTTAAGGGCATCAATATTTAGCTTACTCCAAAGCACTCATGCTTTCGCCAATCAGGAAGAAATCTCAGAGAGCATATGTTAAGGTTTAGTCCTGAGACATTTAGTTCAATTATCCCCAGTAGTCTCAGAGAAGAATTCTTTATATTTCAACAAATTAGGCCAGTCATTTTTGTGACTTGACCGCCTGTTGAGCCCATGTTATTAGACAAAATCATGCAGAGGAATCTGAAAAAAGCATGTCCTAGTTATCATTCGAGTAACATACGGTTAGATTCTTACGAGTAGTTTCAGAGATTTTCCAATATTTCATTGTATGAGGTCATTCTTTGGTCACTCGAACACCCATAGCGCCCGTGTTATCAGCACATATCAGAATTATACAAAAGAATCTGAAAGAATATCTCCTGATCATCACTACTGTAAAGTTCGGTTGAATCATACACGAAGTTTCAGTGGATTTTTTATGTTTCTCAATATGGAGCCGTTTTGGGGATAACGACAATCCATGAACCTAAGATATCAGCCCGACCATTTAAAAAAAAAAAAGATTATTACCAACGCACCATTCCTATGCAGTTCGGTTGAATTCTGACAAATGGTTTCAGAGAAAAGAATGAATTATTCATTATTGGGCCTTTTTTGTGTATCGCCAGTTCATTGTACCCAAGATATTAACCCGATAATGATTAAATGATGGAAAAAATGCCCCAAGTATAAATCCTGTGAAGTTTAATTCAGTTCTGCTTAGTAGTTTCAAAGAATACCTTTTATATTTTACCATATACAGCCATTTTTAATGACGCAACAGTCGGTAGTATCCAAATTATCAGTCAATCAGGATTAAATGAAGGAATCTGAAAGAAAATGTTGTAAGCAATGTTCCTGTTAAGTTTGGTTGAATTTTGTCATATAGTTTCAGAGATTAAAGAAGATATTCTTATAATCACTTTATGGTGCCACTTTTGTACGACACGACAACGCGTGTTACCAAGGTTATCAGGATAAAATGAAGGAATCTGAAAGAGCGCGACACAAGCATTATTCCTATGAAGTTTGGCTGAATTCTACCCAGAAATTTTAGATAGGAAGATGAATTATTATAGAGTAAACGTTTTCACACATGCAATGACAAACGGACAGACAATTGACAAAATGCCACGACAATAGCCCGGAAGACTTCACCCAGTGAAGCTTAAATGGACTGATCCATCGCAGAAATAAATTCAATGCTAGATGCACATGCAGAATTTGGTTAACACTTTAAGAGACAATGGAAAATGGTTTTTAAAAACAACCTCCCCTGCTTGCCTCGATTTTCAAGTAATTTCAAAATTGTGGCTATCAGCTTTATATACACAAAGCCAGATGACGCGTTTCAGACTTATCCAAAATACAAGGAAATTGCAGACAACAATTAAACATGCATGAATTCAATTATTCAGTAATTTTTCTGGGGTGACAACCCTCTTAATATAGTAGGGCGGAAGGCGAACACTAATTTTACCAATCGCAATAGCTCTAAGATCTATGTTTTCTATTTCTTTGAATGTTCCTTTTTTTTAAAGTAAAAATGTATTCATATACATCTAAAATAATTTGTATAGTGTATTGAAGAATAGTCCGACAAAATAAATGTAAGAAAATCAAATGAGGGTAGATCTTGATTATCATGGAGATCCGCCAAGAGGAATTCACTAAGTAAACACATTTATATTGGATTTCATAAATATTGTTAGGGACTGTTTAATAACCTAAAAATACATCACAGATATTTAGACACTTTTCGACTGAAACTTACGTTCCTACAACTCAAACAATGTGACGTGTACGACTTGTCAGCCCTACCACGATTGTTCGCGCTATAGGTCTGTTAAGTGTACGACTGGATCATTATTTACTATACCAGTAAGAACAGTCCCAGTCGAAAAAGGCCTTAACAATTAGAACACACATGTACAATTCAGTCCAAGGCAAATAATTACAAACATGATCTATTCGACCAAGAAATCTGGTTTTCAGAAATCTTGAAAATAGTAAATCTATTTTTTTTAAATCAAACAAGTGTGAGGATGACTTTTGTCAATATGGAGGAATCTAAACTGTCTAACATTACATTTGTGGTGGAAAGTCGTCTTTCCGACACACCAGCCTTTTATTAATGACGCACACCACCTTCATATCACGAGAAGGTTTACGTGAGCTATCTATTTACTAAAGAAGATTACTCAAGAGATTATGTGGCTGCATGGCCAAATACCGACAAACAACTAGTCGGAAATATCTGAGGAAAAAATCCTTTGAAAAATAAAGCATTGATTGCATGCAAAAGAGTATGCCTTATAAAATGAGTCTTTTGTGGAGCATCTTGGGAACTAATTCAGATTTCAAATCCTGTCTGATTCGTGATATTAAGTACAGGTTTTCTTACACAAGATTTGAAAAACCAAAAACAATAACTGATTGTATGTCAAAGCATCTAATTTTCAAATGGCTGACTTTTTTCAGTAAACTTACAAAGCCAGATAAAAGCTTTGAAATTCGAACTTGTTTGACATATTGAATGAAGACCACATTGTTATAAACCGGTCACATCATTTGAAGAAAATCAGGTTGGGGGAAAAAGAAATGATTGTACGTCGAAGCATCAGATTTTTCAAATGGCTATCATTTTTGACACCCATCTTGAAGATAAAGCGATAAGAAAAGTTTCAATTTCGGATTCTTCTAAGAGATAATATCGACACACAAAATTTTGAGAAAAAAATATGAGAAATCTAAATCAATAAGTATTTGGTGTCAAAACACACCACATACGTTCGGAAAGACAGAGTGAATTCTTTAGGGCTTCCGTCAATTCTTGGTCGGGCCTTTTTTAAGTTCCACATCTTGAATTATGCCGTTTGACGTTTAACCCTTGAGACTGGTTATCCAGATAGCATAATAACCGGTTTATAGTTTTCTTAATTCACAATACTGAGTAATCGTCAACCAATTGCAAGCTATAAACCAGTAGGAAACTAGACAATACAATGTTCATTCATAATCTTTGAATTGAAACAAGATGTGTTTGTAAAACACGAATGCCCCTGTAACAGCATTTTTTTTCAAAGTTTGACCTTGACAGATGACCTTGACCTTGTCACATGACCTTGACTTTGGTACCAGCGGATGCGGATCATTGAGATCTATCATCATGCCAAATATTAGCTTTGTATCTTGAATAGGCTTGAAGATATTGGCAAGGTTAAGTTTTCGGGTTAAGTTTTCGGACAGACGGACGGACAGACAGACAGACGGACGGAGGGACAGACGGACGGACAGACGGACACGAGTAAAACAATATGCTCCCGATCTATCGATGCGGGGGCATAAAAATACATTTTGAAGGTCAATCATAGAAATTGCACTTTCAAACAATCTAAAGAAAACACAATTTTTACAGTTTTTTTTTTAATAATTTGTTAATAATTTTTGTTTGTGTATGGAAAAGTAACGCTATAAAAGCACTACGCAGTAAATGTTCACTTAGACATCTAAATCTAATACACAAAATTCTTTCTAACTACTTAACATCTATCTTTTGTGTAAAAAATGCTATCTTACAAGCTTAACAATAAAGAATTAACAACTGCAAACTGTTCTTTCGTAGGTGAATATCACGCTGTCTATCTTCATCATGATGATCTTTCGTCTGTGTAGAGCCAGAATGGAGTTCTTCTATACATTTCGATCTTTTAATCAATTCATATTAATCTTGCATTTAGGAAGAGAAAATCTATTAAATCACATCTGAATAGAGTTATACATGTAATGCAAAGCTCATTAGATTTACCTAGCAGATGGCAAAAACTTACGGATATCCAATGAAAAGGTAAGCAATATTTGCGTGTTTCTTTCTGTTGGATTTACCCGCGTCATGCTAAATCCAGCCTTGCGTTCAAGATTGCAGAAAGGAGCCAACCGTTTGCAGCAATTTATGTCCCACCTTACACGTATGTGCATTTGCAAAGTGGGGTAAAAATTGCACATAGTTTTAAACTTTTGTCATCCTGAAGGCATGAAAGGTTATTCCTGTTGTTATACTCGGCATAGGCAATGAACAGCCTAAACATAGGTGTGATTTTTGACAATGTATAATGAATTTTGAATTTTGTGGCAAGTTAACTTTTTTTAAAAGAGATCAACTGATAAGCCAAAACATTCTTTTAATAATATATAATCAAATAACACTGATATATCTCAAAAGCATAAGCACAACACTGGCGTATGTTCCTGCATTAAAACAGGTCATTACAGCAATGTTAAACTTAGCCAATTATATACTTTAAACTAGCTTATCTATAAGCGAACAATTGTAAAAATATATCCTATTATACATAGATATATCCATAAAATATAAAAGATTTAGAAATAAATTCTCTGACTGAAAGACAAGCTATGGCATTAAAGCTTAATATAATATATATTTTCAATTATTTATCTATATATATATATTATCTTATGTATATTAAATGAAAACCAAAAATGTAAACAAAATTTACAATTACATATCAACAAGTATAAATATGGAATAATCAGATCTGTTCTCCCACAAATAGAGATTGTAAGCGTTTTCAGACCTGAAATCTCTAAATTTCCATATGAAAGAAACAATTTAACAATGGAACTAAATAAATTCAAATCTTCTTTATCGTATATAATCCATTTTATTTATTCAACAAAAATTTGTAGATGATGGACTATCAAAATTTAAAGAACAGAAACAGGAAAACTCACAATTAATTACAAAGCACCATTAATCTTACAGATAATACTTTAAATAACCCATTCTCCTTTTGCTACCATTGACTCTTATTCTCCCTTAATAAATCATTACTCTTCGAGATGTTAGAATTCTTTCTAGGGTTTCTTCAACAAACTCAAAATGTAACCAAGATGTTTGTTTGAACGAACTTTAGTGCCGATGTAACAGCTATAACTTTTAAGTCATAACTGGGACACATTTTAATGGATTCCTGGTTGTTCTCTTACCAGTACTACCACCGAACTTCCAGGTGCTCATTCCACATAGGTATACAGTTATCCACAAATTTATGGTAGGTAAGTACAATTTAAAAATATGGAATTCAGAGGAAGTACCGTAATCATCATTTTCGAAACTTAGTTAGATTTGTAAATAAATTATTTTGACCCACTCCAATATGTTTGTTTTTACGAGTATAGATGTCTAATCCAGCTTTCGTAGTTTGATGAGTTTTATTCATAAGGTGTTTCTGAAAACTTGCAACACACAGTTTGTAATCCATATCAACAATGGTAGCAAAGGAGATTCATAGAATGACCCTCGGCAAATTGACCAAATAAGGGCACTCCTGAGATATAATTTTATAACAGATAGGAAGAACTCCATTCTGGTCAAGTCTGTTTCCGATGATGTTCTTTCATTTCCTGGCCAGCGGCAACGTAAGAAAACACACATAAGACAGCGTAACATATCTGATCAGCCTGAAGCAAAAACACATAGAGGGTAAGAAATAACAGGTCGTACAAAACCGAAACTAGAAAGCCATGAATGGCTTGAGTCGCTCCACAGGCTTGAAATTGTTGTAAAAGCAAATAAATGTTTTGACTAGATTTTTAGATATTTGGGGTTCTACTAATGTTGGAAATGATTCCATCAGTTACATTCTGAGAAAATGATTTTCATATGTTCCACTATTTAACATATTGAGGAATGACCTCCGCCCATAAAATACACATTTTTCATCCAATCAAAATAATTTTTGGTACACTGATAAAGGGTCACTCAAGGATCATTCCAGTGAAATTTGGTTGATATCCAAAAATCAGATTCTGAGAAAATATTTGCAAATTTTCCACTATATAATATATAGAGAAATGTCCTCCGCCAATAAAAGGCATATTTTTCATCCGATCACAATGATCTTTTGTAGACTGATAAAGGGTCACTCAAGGATCATTCCAGTAAAATTTGGTTGATATCCATCAGTAACCTTCTGAGAAAATGATTTTCAAAGTTTCCACTATATAACATATAGAGAAATGACCTCCGACCATAAAATGCATATTTTCCATCCGATCACAATGATTTTTTGTACACTGATAAAGGGTCACTCAAGGATCATTCCAGTGAAATTTGGTAGATATCCATCAATTACATTCTGAGAAAATGATTTCCAAAGTTTCCACTACATAACATATAGAGAATTGACCTCCGCCCATTAAATGCATATTTTCCATCCGATCACAATGATTTTTTGTAGACTGATAAAGGGTCACCCAAGGATCATTCATGTAAAATTAAATTGGTATCCATTGATTAGAATCTGAGAAAAGTCACTTTTTACCATATTTGGAAATTAGCCACGCCCATTAAATCCATGTTTTTCATTGGATCAAAATTTCTTGAACAACTTTGAAAGAGGGTCACCCAAGGATCATTCCTGTGAAGTTTGGTTGAAATCCATTCAGTAGTTTCTGAGGAGAAGATTTTTAAAGAAAAGTTTACGACCGGACGCACGCACGGACGGACGGACGGACGGACGGACGGATGCACGACGGACACAACGCCATGACAATAGCCCCAGTGGCTTTCAGCCAGTGGAGCTAAAAAAAAAATAAAACAACAACATCCCCCCCCCCAAAAAAAACAAAGGGCTTCATAATCCAACAATACATTAAAAACATCGATTTCATTCCCGCAAAGTAGATCATAACACAATAAACATTTTCATATGGAATTGAGAACTTGAACGAGATTTCATTATGATGCTTTCCTTTGACGATTAAGATGTTCCTAAGTTGGCAATTTCAATCGGAAAACCTTCTTTTTAATTCTGCGATCATGATATAATGTACCCATGCATTTAGATAAAATTCACTTTTAAATATCATAAAAATCTTTATTATATATTTTTTTGCCTTCTAAGATAAATACAATTGCCATAACCCATTGAACTGAAAAAAGTCTTATAATTGAAGTTTAAAAGAAGAGGATAAAGAGGGCCTATATCACTCCACTGGCTTTCAAATAAATCAACAAGAAACTCAGTCAGATTCGTGTTATTGGCTTTCAAAAGAAATTAAAACCGATTATCTTTTCAAATAAATAAGACCTAAATTGTCCTGTCCTACATGTTTTTTTCTGAAAACGCGCCGTTATACGGAAATGAATGCAACGTGAAAATAAGTCCCGCCCTATACTTGCTCACCATTCAAAACTTCTTAATCAGTTTAAGAAGGTCACCACAGGAACATTTAACCAAGTGCGGTTAAAATCTGCCCATTGGTTGAGGTGGAGAATAGGTTAAAAGAAAAAGTATACACACGGAAGCAGGCACATACCCACGGACGGACGCACCACCAAGACAATAGCTCGCTGGTCTTTGGTCAGTGGAGACAAAACCAACAAAACAAACAAACAAATAAACAAACAAAACATAAATGCAGTAAACTTTCACTTTTTCTTAAACATTAATTATTATCATTAATTAAACCTTAGAAATTTATTACAATTTCAGAAATGAGAATTTCAAGTTATTGACCATCAAATATTATGTTAGTATACTATGAGCTAAGAACTAACCGTATATTTCTGTGACACAACCTTTTGAATAACGAGGAAAATAAATTTTAGAAAACCTGGAACTAGGTATTTAGAAGCTCAAGGTTCTTAGTCAAACCCCAAAGGGGGAGTGGGATAAGGTCCACACTGGCATACATAAACCAGAAAGGCCTTAATCATTGTTTTGAAATGATAAGTAACCTGTAAGTTATAAATTTACAAAAAAAAAAAAAAAAAAAAAAAAAATACCCAAGAGCAATGAAAACGCACCACCCAAAATTCTTGGACAAACTGTTCTCAATCGACTCCTATTTATCGTCTTTCAACCTATAAAGGAACATGTAGATATTGCATATCTTAACATCAACCATAAGAAGTCGCTGTTTGTTTGGTGATCATTAAAAAACCTCTTTTGGATTGCTCATTGAATTGTATTTTTGAAACAAGTATGAATTGCATAATTAATAGAATTGTTTCTTAGAGAATGAAATTACAGCATTTGTTTTCCCATTTGTTCTAAGCAAAAAGGAGTAAAGTGATCACAACTTACGAATGGTAGAGGATGAATTAAGAACAGTATGTAATTTTTCATGAAAATCAAAGAATCTCGTATTTTCGAGTGATTTGAACTCCAAAAGACATGTATAAGTCCACCAGGGACGCCGATGGTACGGTGTAGACATGGAAATTAAGAGCGTTAGCCTAGGTACGAATGAACTGTGTAGACTATAGCAACCGTTTCACACAAAGTGATAGCCAGCATTTTGTACTGAGGTTATGATACCAAAATCAAACGACAGAAAGGATTTGCAAACCTGCTTTGCACATATAAGATTAATGATTTTAAACTTTTTTCTTAAGTCATAGGTTCCAAAAACTGAGACCGTTTCTTAGCTTACTCTCACATTATTGTGTAGTAAATGGTCCGTTACAAATTAATTTAGATTGGTAATATTCAAGTCTGAAGTTTTGGTACATTAAGTCCCGGTCACACAGCCTTTCGAGAGTTGATCACGAGTGTATCGCGAGGAAAAGCTTTCAAACGCGAAGTAAACGCGGTCAAAAGTGAATGACACGTGAATGCAACGTGGAGGACTCGCGAATAACAAGTGCGCACACGCGCGAAAAATTTTAGACGCGCTCAGAGCCCGATTTTATTTTTGAGCAGCACAAAAATAAGGCGCGACGGCTACCGCGTGTCGCACAAGTGGTGTAAACGCGGTACAAACGCGGACCAAACGCGATAAGACGCGGAACACTCGCTGAACACAAGTGGGCGACAAGTGGTCACTCGCGGGCATACGCAAAATTTCTTCGTGTGATTGCGAGTATAGCACTTGTCATCCACTTGTGATCCGCTTGTCTACAGCGGTCCTAGCACCTTTGATAGCGTGTGCTCCGCGAGTGAAAGGCTTTCTCGGATTTTGTGTCACGAGTCATCCGCGGGCCATTCGCGTTTTCGCGTTGAATCGCGATTGAACCACGACTGATTCCCGTGTTGTCCACGTCCTAATAACGTTTGTACTATAAGTAATTTCTGTTATAAAAAGGTCGCGTGATGCCAATGTTCATCAGTTGTAATCAAGACGTTGAAGAGACGACGTGGATCCGGCGCATCGTAATGCTATGGTTCTGCTGTTGCAGCAGCAACAGAACCAGCTACTTCAGGTTCAGCTAGCCCTGGATGTCAGAGGAAGAGTTAGGAGAAGACGAAGAAGAGTCAGAGCCATTTGGTGCACCATTGGATCAACCGCAGGCCACAGCTGGGGCTGTATGACAGGCTGATGGTGGAGGTGAGAAACTAGGACCCCCGTGCCTTCACGAACTTTATGAAAATGCCTAAGGTGATGTATGATGAACTCGTGGAAAAGGCTGACACCAACACTGATGAAGGAGACAACAAAAATGGCGAGCTCCCTTGGACCCAGGCTTAAAGTTGGCCATCACCTTGAGGCACCTTACATAAGGCTCGAAATCCAGGGAGATGCAGTACGGCTGGCGTGTCCCACACAGCACAATAAGCCTCATTGATCGTGCAGGTTGTGAGGTAATTGTGCGTGTATATCGTGGGGAGATGCTGGCACCTCAAGAAACCCACAAACAGTGGCAACACATAACAGCCGATTGGCTAAACAGGTGGAACTTTCATCACGATGTTGGAGCTATAGACGACATACACATCGCATGCAAGGCCCCTCCCAACTCTGGCTCTGAATTCTACAACTACAATGGGTTTTTCAGCATTATTCTCTTGGCTATGGTCATAGGCGTATCTAAGACTTTTAAATCTATTCGCACTCAGAAGGCGACAACCAAGGAATATATAGGATATAGGCGATTAGTGGACTTTGACAAAAAATGAATGTCCCCCGTCTCGTGCCTTTTTATGATTTCATCGTTGGTGAATAATCAAAACATCGTAACTACAGCTTAAACAAGCTGTAGTTTCGATGTTTTGATCATTCATAAATGGCATTTTTCGAAAGAGGATTAATTTTCTATTACGCAGTTGCGAAATGTGCGTAATGGGAGCTACGCCCTTGGTGGACACCAATACAAATTAAACAAGCTGTAGTTTCGATCATTCATAAATGGCATTTTTCGAAAGAGGATTAATTTTCTATTACGCAGTTGCGGAATGTGCGTAATGGGAGCTACGCCCTTGGTGGACACCAATACAAATTCTTTAGAACACCGAGCGAGGCGGGTTTATACACGCGGGCGGCAAGCGGAGCACAAGTGATCGGCACGTGACTCACACGCGATACACACGTGGAGCACACGCACCACACAAGTGATACACAAGCGCTGCTTGTGATCACTTGTGACCCCATTTTCCGACCACAAGCGCTCACACACTGAGCACTCGTGGTGGACATGCGATGGGCACGCGGAGCACTACCGCGCGTTTGGTCCACTTGGCATTCGCGTGTCTAGCACGTATGAGACAAATATGCTGATTTTTCACCGCGTGAAGAAAAAATATGAAAAATTTGGCAAAAGTTACAAGTGATCGACTCGTGGAAGGCTGTGTGACCGGGCCTTTAAATAAATACATGTATACAAGAAAAAAATCAGGTGGTGTGTTTTCATTGCTCATGAGTATATTTTGAATAGATGAAAGTCACTCTGAATAGATTTTGGAAGTATCATTATAATTTACAAATTTCTTTAAATATTTAAGACCAGTTTTGGTCTTAATGATTTCTTCTCTGATAATTTTGAAATGGTTGTCTTTCCATTATGCATATCGATGGTGCTAATCTATATGTATAAATTTTGTCAATTACAAAATGACTCTAAAAGAAAGAATTTAAAAGTTTGATCGCAAATGTTGATTCATTTGTTTTGGTCCAAAAACATTTCATTTAAATCACATGTAGTTATACGATATGCTTGTCTTGGGATTTGAATATGATCTGCAAGGCATGGGGATATAGTTCTAGCAGTGAAAGCAAATGTTAACTGTAAAGGAGTTTTCCTATTTGTAAATGATGTTATTGACATAGCATTTGTAAATGTGGTTATTGATAGAGTAGGTTAGTATATAAGAGGTACACCAGTATTAATATGAAACTACAAACGGCATTTACAACACCATAAAACCATCAGTTAACAAGATGTTATTTTGAAACAAGAATGTCCCCAAAAAACTTTTAACCTTGACAGGTGACCTTTACTAATGACCTTAACCTTTATACCGACAGATATGTATCCTTGAAACTTATATTCATCTCAAATGTGAGCATTGGTTCTTGAAAAGGCTGTAAGTAATTGCCACTGATTAGTTTTTTTGTTAGATTTTGCAAAAAGACAAACAGACGGGCAGACAGACGGAAAACGGTAAACCAATATGTCTCAGACCTTAAATGATTTGGGGCATAAAAAGCAATTAAAGTTTGTTAAAAGTTAACTGTTAGTAACTGATGTGATCATACTTTCTGAAACCATGCTGTAGTCCGGACTCATCCTTAGAAGTTGCTGAATTTTGGCAACATTCACTGTTATGACTCTATGGACCGACACTCCAATATTATTTGCCTGCGTGAGCACACATGTAAATATGTTGGATATTTTTATATAACATGGGTGGAATGACCTTGCAAATAGCTTCATAACGTAAAGCATGTTGTATTTTTATTTTCAAATCTGACGTCATAATCATTAAATAGTAAATAATAATAGTAAGAGTGATTGATACCTTTTTAATTATGATTTATTTTTCTTTCCGATTAATCGATCAATAAAATTGTTTATCGATAATCGGACGTTCTATCGAGTACTCTATTAATCGTTCCCAGTGCTACTGGGAACCAAATAGTCGGAAAGAATGATGGCCGCCGTCGGGGTCCCTTCAAAGTACTTTCTTTCCGACTATTTGTCTCTCACCAATGGGTTGATGATCGTAGACCTATGTGAGATAGTAGCTGGAGGCTAGGAAAGAATGTGATGGTTGTACTGGTGAGAGAAATACCAGGGATCCATTGTTAGGTGCTCCAGCCGCCGCGATATAACTGGAATAATGTTGAAAGCGGCGTTAAACTCCATTCAATCAAACCCTTCAAAGTACTATTCGAAAGAAACAGTACATCTTGTCCGTCGGGGCATACTTCATTGGTATTGGGACATATTTTGTCAGAGTTCGGTTATTTAACTATTTATGAAAATACCTCTTCACAACTTTCAAAATGGCAACAATTCAACGTCCCTCCTAAACGATTTAAGTTGTCATGGAATCCGTGATTCAAATCGTTAGGTAGGTAGGTAGTCTCGACATATCAAGTCCTTTATTTTCATGCAATATTTAAATACCTCATTAGTTGAAGTGTTTGGGTCTTCCTTAAACTTTAAGGGTAGGTATTTCATCAATTTAAAAAGACAATAAATTCTTTGCTACAAGCTTAACACATACACTTACATACTGCGATTTTCATTTGCAATATATTGCTAATCTTTATTAATCGAAAAATAGGAAGAAATGTCAAAATTTGGGGACATTTGTACTTATAACATGTCATTTTTAGACAATGTCAAAAATGGTAAAATGAATGAAAGCAGGGTATAACAGTAGTTACTTTACCAGTTTTGAGGTGAGATATCGAGTGTTAATCTATCTCAATATACCACCGAAAACTATTATAGAAATTAGCTACTCACCATGCTTGACTGGAATCTATGCTGTATTACTTGTTTACTTTTGGCATCTGTAAATGAAATACAACCACTCTTATCTTACAAATCTTTTATCAAAAATTACAGAGAAAATTGTATTTACTTTAGTGCAATATTTACCAGCATTTCAGCTCTACTGTAATGAGTGGAGTACCTAACCGTGAATGGCTGTAAAATATCTCCCTACTCCCACAACATCCTATACCTATTCAGCTCACTAGGCTGTCTAATCAATGACTATTGTGTGTCAAAGGGGTTATGTCAAAATTGGATAAGACTATCAACATAGCTAAGTTAGTAACGCCTCAGAAAAAATGGGACCAAATTTTGATATTAAGTCGAGGAAAACATCTCATCAGAACATGTCTCCATTATTAGCATTCGTAGAATCGGAAAGGACATACTTGTAGAACTGGTGTGAGAAATACCTAGAACTCCATGATAAAATACTGTTACTTTGGCGTTAAACCCCATTCAAACAATAAACGGAATATAAAAGGAACTATGTCATTTCCACTGGAAAAAAATGCGTTTCCACTAACCACAGTTTTTCACTCTGCCAAAGCACTGAAGGATAATCTTTACAACTTGCTTAAAGGGAGACCACTATGTGCGACAAGAAAAAAAATCAAATTTTCACCATTTTTTCTATATTTGTAAGAATTGATAGCAAAATAATCTATGATCATTTTTCCAAATGAAGATTTTAAATTTCATGTCACAACTGAAAGAAGAGTTTGTGACACATAATTACTAATAAGTGTGAAACAAGAGGATCATGATTGTCCTAGATCGCTCACCTGAGTCTCTTTTACCCCTTGGACATCATATTAATTAAATAAGCAGATGTCAACAAGGAGATAATTTCTACATAAAATAAATATAGGTGTTTTTTCAATACTGAGCTCTGACATAGGCGCCGGGTCCATTACCATAGGTATAAAGAGTATATCTCCAAAGCATATGATAGAAATTTAACCTAATCCCTTGACTTCAATTTTGAAAGTACATGTATGAGTAAATCACGATTTAAGACAATCAAAAACCTTTATTTGAGAGGAGAATTGTACATTTTTTCAAAATGTTGTTTAAACCTTTTCATCTGAATTGAAAACAAGAGGACCATGATGGTCCTAGATCGCTCACCTGAGTATCTTTAACCCCTGGGACATCACATTAATTGAATAGGCAGATGTCAAAAATGAGATATTTTCTACATACACTGCCCTCCAAAAGTTTCTTCACACACACTTCTTTTAAAGATCTTTAGCTTAAGTAATTTAAAACAAAGTTTCATATTATTTTTATTAATAAAATGTATACTTTATATCTTTATTGCAATTAAGAAGCAATACCTGAAATGGCAAAATCATGTAAAATCGACAAAATCAGAATAGTTCACCATTTTGCCAAATTTTCTATCAAGGGGATCAACTTCTGTCAATATTTAGTGTAGCCTCCATTAGCAGGTAAGACAGCTTGAACATGCATCTAGGCATGCTATTTACAAGTCTCTCACAACGTTCCACTGATAATCAGCATTTTCTCCTTTTGTCTCAATATTTTCTGTTATACATTGTTCTAAAATAGTATCTTTATCAACAGTCATTTTGTCATCTAAAGTAGCGTTCAAATGGGAATAATCAGATTTTAAGTAATAAAAACTAATCTATAACTTTGTTTAAAAAGATTAAAGCTGAAAATCTTATAAATGAAATGTGTGTGAAGGATCTTTTGGAGGGCAGTGTAAGATCATTACCATGGAATGTTCTAAGCCAAGAGCAAGACGGATTTGCCTTTTCGCTCTTTGATTCTATGTAAAAAGGGATGCGCCCGGTTGGAGCCCAAATGTGACCCCAGGGTCTTGATATGAACAAACTTGGTAGAGGTCCATTAGATTATGCTACATACTAAATATGAAAGCCGTCTGCCTTCTGGGTTCAAAGAAGAAGATTTTTGAAGATTTTCCTTTTTTCAGCCATTGTGCTCAGATAATCAAAAAGGAGTGCGCCCGGTTGGATCCCATATATGACCCCAGGGTCTTGATATATACAAACTTTGTAGGGACCCACTAAATGATGCTACATACAAAAGAAGATTCTTTAAGATTTTCGCTCTTTGATTCAATGTAAAAAAGGTTGTTTCCCTGGGGTGAAGCCCAAATATGATCCTAGGGTCTTGATATGAACAAACTTGTCCACAAGAAACCCGCAAAGTCGGTAGGAAAAAAAACAAAGAAATTCGCTTAAGATAAAAAAGGGGAGAGAATCGCAATGAAATTTGATTGAAATTTCATTGAAATCTATCCAGTACTTTATGAGAAGATTTTTAAAATAAAAGTTTACGGACGGACGGACGCCGGACACCCCGCCATGACAATAGCCCACTGGCCTTTTGGCCTGTGGAGCTAAGAATGAAACTCAAGTTCATAGTAAATTACCCCATCCACTTTTAACACAAGGCACAGCTAAAACCAATGAGTTTGAGATGCCAATATTTTGTCAGTACACGCAGACTATATCATAGTACGTATGGCAAAAGTTTAAAAGAAATCTATCCTAGCCACAAAAAGGCCTTTATGGAGACCCGTCCTTTAATTGAAATTGGCCTAAATGAGTGGGAAAAATTGTTCCAGACTTTAAAGTGAAAAAAGACGGACGGACAGATGGTCATGGCGAACCCAGTATACACCCCTCAACTTAGTAGGTGTAGGTATGATAAAAGATATCTTCAAAAAAATTAGAGGTTTTTCTCCCTAAACAGCCGAGCTACGTGGGGTATTCCAGTAAGCCGTAGAATAGGCTCATAACATTTGCATTTCAAGCGTATTCAGCGTATATATTTATTATTGTGAAGTTCAGTATCAACGAAGAGAAAAATGGTATTACTTTTGCAAAATCATATTTAGCAGCCTCAAAGCTAGTAAACACAGAAACAAATGCCGGCATAGGCGGGGAAGCGTAAAAAATAATGAAAATTGGTTACACAGTTCAAAATAATTTTGGAGCGTTTCAAACATTTAGTTAAAAAATCTTGGCAGATTAAATAAAACACCATAAGGAAATCACATTTTATACATTGTTGGTAGAGCTCTTACAGACGTCAGGTCAACACCAAACTATGCCTGTCGAGACTTTTCGAATTCTGCCAACATTTCAGATTATTTAGAAAAATGTAATCATGTCAAAAAGAATACTTTTTTCATAGGTTTCTTCGGATATTGAGACTCATGCTTTATAAGAGAATTTAAAATGGCAGAATAGAGTTTCAACGAGCACATACATCCCAATTGATTTTCGTTTTTTTTAAACTAAACAGTCCTGCAATAGGATCTCTACTTCAGAAGAAATACTTTTCATATAGAAATAAGACAACTAGAAAGCCACGAATGGCTTGAGTCGCTCCACAGGCTTGAACTTCTTGTAAAATCAAATCAAAGTTTTGACTAATTTTTAGACATTTTGGCTTCTTCCGATGTTGAAATGATTTTCAAAGTTTCCACTATTATAACATTTAGAGAAATGACCTCCGCCCATTAAAGACATATTTTTCTTCAAATCACAATAATTTTGGCTGAATGATAAAGGATCATCCAAGGATCATACTAACGAAGTTTGATTGATATCCATCAGTTACATTCTGAGAAAATGATTTTCAAAGTTTCCACTATATAACATATAGAGAAATGACCTCCGCCCATAAAAAAAATATTTTTCATCTTATCACAATAAATTTTGGTAGACTGATAAAGGGTCACCCAAGGATCAATCATGTAAAATTTGGTTAATATCTTTCAGTTACATTTTGAGAAAATGATTTTCAAAGTTTCTACTGTATAACATATAGAGAAATGACCTCCGCCCATAAAATGCATATTTTTCATCTGATCACAATAATTTTTAGTAGACTGATAAAGGGTAACCCAAGTATCATTCATGTAAAATTTGGTTGATATCTATCGGTTAGATTCTGAGAAAACGATTTGCAAAGTTTCCACTATATAACATATCGAGAAATGACCTCCGCCCATAAAATACATATTTTTCATCTATCACAATAAATTTTGGTAGACTGATAAAGGGTCACCCAAGGATCATTCATGTAAAATTTAATTGGTATCCATCCATTAGAACCTGAGAAAAATCACTTTTTACCATATTTGGAAATTAGCCACGCCCGTTAAATCCATGTTTTTCATTGAATCAAAATTTCTTAACAACTTTGAAAGAGAGTCACCCAAGGATCATTCCTGTGAAGTTTGGTTGAAATCCATCCAGTAGTTTCTGAGGAGAAAATTTTTAAAGAAAAAGTTTACGACCAGACGCACGGAAGGACGCACGACGGACACAACGCCATGACAATAGCCCCAGTGGCTTTCAGCCAGTGGAGCTAAAAATGAAAGCAGTGTACCCTCTGGTTTTGATTAGAGAGGATTTTAAAAGATTTTCGCTCTTTGATTTTATGTAAAAAGGGTTGCGCCGGGGTAGAGCCCAAATATGATCCTAGGGTCTTGATATGAACAAACTTGGTAGAAGTCCACTAGATGATGCTACATACCAAATATGGAAGCTTTCTGCCTTCTGGTTTCATAGAAGAAGATTTTTGAAGATTTTCATCTTTTTTACCCTTTGTGCTCATAAGAGATATAGGGATTCACCCGTGCAAAGCCCAAATATGACCCAAGGGTCTTGATATGAACAAACTTTGTAGAGGCCCACTAGGTGATCCTACATACCAAATATGAAAGCTGTCTGCCATCTGGTTTCAGAGAAGAAGATTTTTAAAGATTTTTGCTCTTTGATTCTGTGTAAAAAGGGTTTGGCCTAGGGAAAGCCCAAATATGACCGCAGGGTCTTGATATGAACTAACTTGGTAGAGGTTCACTAGATGATGCTACATACCAAATATGAAAGCTGTCTGCCTTCTGGTTTCAGAGAAGAATATTTTTAAAGATTTTCAAGGAACATCCCTGCCAAGCTTCATCAAGATTGACCCGCTGGTTTAGGAGGAGAAGATGTTTAAAGAAAATGTGGACGACGGACGCCGCACAACTGACGACGGACATTCTACGATCACAATAGCTCACCTTGAGCACCTCGTGCTCAGGTGAACTAAACTAGAAAGCCATGAATGGCTTGTGTCGCTCCACAGGCTTGAATTTCTTGTAATAGCAAATCTAAGTTTTGACTAGATTTTTAGATATCTTGGGATCTACTGATGTTGAAATGATGTTCAAAGTTTCCACTATTATAACATATAGAGAAATGACCTCTGCTAATAAAAGACATATTATTCATCCAATGACAATAATTTTTGGCTGCATGATAATGGGTCACCTAAGGATCATACTTATGAAGTTTGATTGATACCCATAAGTTACATTCTGAGAAAATGATTTTCAAAGTTTCCACTATATAACATATAGAGAAATGACCTCCGCCCATAAAATACATATATTTCATCCGATAACAATAATTTTAGGTAGACAGATAAAAGGGTCACCCAAGGATCATTCATGTAAAATTTGGTTGATATCTATTGGTTAGATTCTGAGAAAATGATTTTCAAAGTTTCCACTAAATAACATATAGAGAAATGACCTCCGCCCATAAAATACACATTTTTCATCCGAACACAATTAATTTGGGTAGACTGATAAAGGGTCACTTAAGGATTGTTCCAGTAAAATTTGGTTGATATCCATTGCTTAGATTCTGAGAAAATGATTTCCAAAGTTTCCACTATATAACATATAGAGAAATGACCTCCGCCCATAAAATGCATATTTTTCATCCGGTCACTATAATTTTTGGTAGACTGATAAAGGGTCACTCAAGGGTCATTCCAGTGAAATTTGGATGATATCCATCTCTTACATTCTGAGAAAATGATTTTGAAAGTTTCAACTATATAACATATAGAGAAATGACCTCCGCCCATAAAATGCATATTTTTCATCCGATCTCAATAATCTTTTGTAGACTGATGAAGGGTCACACAAGGATCATTCATGTAAAATTTAATTGGTATCCATCAATTAGAATCTGAGAAAACTCACTTTTTACCATATTTGGAAATTAGCCTTGCCCATTAAATCCATGTTTTTCATTGGATCAAAATTTCTTGAACAACTTTGAAAGAGGGTCACCCAAGGATCATTCCTGTGAAGTTTGGTTGAAATTCATCCAGTAGTTTCTGAGGAGAAGATTTTTAAAGAAAAAGTTTACGACCGGACGCACGGACGCACAGACGCACGACGGACACAACGCCATGACAATAGCCCCAGTGGCTTTCAGCCAGTGGAGCTAAAAAGCAAATAGTTTAGGATGAAAATTGATTTAAAGATTTCCAAAAAAAAAAAAAAAAAAACGGCCCTTCCACGCCAATGATTTGTGGTCAATCAAAATGTCTGAACAATTTGAGAAAAGTGTCATTCAAGGAACATCCATGCAAACCGTTTGGGAGATGAAGATTTTTAAAGATTTTATAGTGAAAAGAAGCCCTGCCCTGCCACGCCAATATTGGGATAGGGTTCGGTGTGGGGTCAGGGGGGATTGTTCAATCAATATTTCTTGAACAATTAAAGAAGAGGTGCATTTAAGAAACATCGGTATGTGTCATTGAAATCAGGCCAATGGTTTGGGAGGAGAAGAGTTTTAAGATTAAATAGCGATAATAAGCCATGTCCATATTTGGGGGCTCAATCAAAATTTCTTGAGCAATTTTGAAGTTGATCTTTCACAGTTTTTCAAAGAAAAATGCAAACCTGTTCCTAGATTTGGGAATGTGTGTATTTAAAACGATTAAGAATGACCCAAGGTCATTAGCAATAAAAAAAAATTTAATAAATTTAATTTTAAAACCTATTTTTTCGAAGCGTCAAGATCAGTAAGGGATCTAGTCTATTTATTTCGAGTCAATTAATTACGAAATCATTACTTTCTGTGAATAATCTTTCATTTTCGCTTGTATCGATATGAAGTTTCCAGCTGTCAAATATTTTTACCTTAATCGTTGATTGAATAAGACAAACATGGGGAACGCACATGCGTAAACAGTTGGTTCGTAATTGAAGAATAATTTTTTAGGCGTAAGAAGTAGCTTTATTTTTTTTCAGAATTAATTTCGCTAAATTCAGGAATATCAGTCTTTCTTCCCAAGCATTACCAGATTGAATCTTTTCATTTTAAAGGCTTCAACGTTATGGTGTCATTACTTCCAATTGATCTTACGAAGAATTTTAAAAATCACATTTTCTTGATCTGCAAAAGAGTAGTTTTAAAAGGGTAACCTAAGGATCATTCATGCCAAAAAGTTTGCAATGAGCAAAATTTGCAACGAAAATATTGCTTTCTAAGCCAGTCGTTCAACACAAAGTAGATAATGTTCAGATTTAAATGCAGTTAGCAAATATATGACTACTATTTATGGTACCATGCTAATTTTTAAGCTGCCGTGATTTGTATTTAGTGAGAAAAAAAATAGAAAGTTTTCGTTTAAGACGGAAGGACGGTTTGGTTTGAATGGGTTTAACGCCGCTTTCAACAATCTTGCAGTTATATCGCGGCGGCCGGAGCACCTAACAATGGATTCCTGGTATTTCTTTCACCTGTACTACCATTACACCCTTTCCTAGCCTCCGACTGCTATTTCACATAGGTTTACGATTATCTACCCATTGGTGAAAGACAAACGTCGGAAAGGGTTTTGCCGCCACCGGGGATCGAACCCACGGAAGGACGGACATGGCTTTATCAGTATACCCCCTCTTTTTCAAAGAGGGAGTATAAAATAAACATGAATAAAGCGCAATGACAATGTGCCCAATAGCCTTCCACAAGACCGGATTATTTTCAAAAATATTTTAGCAATAGTTGAGGCATCAAAAGCAAAAACGCTTTTGTCTTATTTTCCGAAGCAAATTCCTCTTTTCGACATGATCCAGAAATCATTAACGCAAAAATTCATATGATTTTTTTTAGCGTGATCAAAGGATCAATAACAAAATAAGACCAATTTATGTATACCAATTTAAAATACTTGAACTTTCAAATTTGGTTGAATTCTCCTTTGGAGATCATTTTATAGAAATCAATTACAGACGGACATTGATTGATCACATGAGCTCAAGTGAGCACAATTTTTTTTTTTATTGAAAACAGTATAATATTCATATACTAGGAATGTGAAGTGTATACCAAAGAAAAGTACACAAATATACTTTATATTCTTTTAAGTACTGCAATAGGCTTAAATTCTAGATAATTTTAAATGGATTCAACTCGAGTTTCGAAAAATGAAAGATATTTCAGTCAAATGAATGACAGTGATACCTAAATAAGTACATATCGTACAAATGACAACAATTAAGATTTTATTAGTGTGTTTATACAACAAGGAGTCAGTGCAAAACTATTGTATATATTTATTCATAGGAACTTACAATATTTGGCACTGAACCCTCACAATGAATTAAAGAGATTTTTCCCTATCTCTAAATCATGATTCTAAAATTTGCATGTTTAAATTTAAACATATTAACCCTGAAATTTACATATGAAGCTAGATACAGCACAACATAAAACAACCACAGAATAAAATACACCCTTGTGCGCATGTTCAGACATATTATGTCTAAAAGTTCTCTTTTGAAATGGCATATTTACTAGTTCTTTAGATTTTGTTTCTCGCAAGAATGAGACCAAATTTAAGCTATTGAAAATTAAAGTTTAAATGAAAATTCATTTATATTATCGTTTTCTCTCTCCTATTTTCCTACTAATAAGCGTCACAAAGGAGTAGGTTTCCTGTCTTCAGTGCAATACAAACCATGTCAGACAACCAGGACAACCATGAGAAATACTAAATTTCTCTTTAATTGTCACCAATTGAGGTTAATTTGTTTCATTTGAATGCCATAAAGATATTATTTGAAACTCAACTTAGTTAAATAATATCTGGATTAACGGCATGCTTATTTACTTTTCAGAGGATTGACCATGCCTAAAATGTACTGAAGGCCTTTTAATTGGTGAGAGTCAAATCACTGAAGACAAAGAAGATCGCTGTGCAGTGCATATAGACAACACTCATAGCCAAACAAAATGGTGAATATCTTTTTTTTATAATAAATCATGTGCATAAGATGATGGAAATCATTAAATGTGATGCTCAATATTTTATCAAATTAAAAAAAATGTTATCTTTGAAGATATTCACCAGGGTATTTATTCACCAACATCAATTTGATTACTAGCTAGATTTAACAGAAAATTCATTCATTTCCTTTTGATTAACAGTATTTAATCTTCTCATGCTGTTCATGATATACTATTGCTGTTTACAAAACTGTTTTGCAGACAGTGAAGACAAGGATCAGCTTATTAAGTCTACACTGCCTGCTTTTTCATAAATTAGAGAAATCCTGAGCTAGAATGGTTAAAATATCCCCTAAAAAATGGCAATTTGTTTGAAACAAATTTTAATCCAGCAGGATAAGGGTTGCTTTGATTGTTTGGTAAATAAATTCCCGGGCCAACTGAAGTGAGGACTATAGTAAAGGGAACCAAAAATTGGTACCCAATAAATACCCAGATCATTTAGCATATTTCAACCCTTTATTTTTCACCTTTGACATCTAAAATAGAAAGAAAAGAAAAAAATGAGAAAGATAAAAAGTAACATTTCTGTAGCCTTACCGAATTCTTCAAGAATAAATAGACCGCCTTTCATGGTAAAGCACTTCTTGATACGATTTAGCTCTATAAATGACTGAAATGAATCAAAAGCAAAATAACCAGGAAGTCAAGTGACCTATCATAATACCACCTACTTTATTTATCATCAGTAAAACAAGGAAATAGTCTCTTATTCAAAGTCAACTTTGCTTGTCACAACAAATAAAATTACAGTACTTTTTGTGTATAATCTTATACTGAAAACAAGAGTAGAAAACTCCTCAGTGACAATTGAGCATTGGTATATCTTTGGATTATGTTTCAAAAAAACATTTTTATTAACCCTCTACTTTTCAGAAATGAGCTGTTGCTTGTAAAGTACATCAGTGTTCTCCAAGAACTTACATGAAAGGTTCATTGTTGAACGAGTAATAAACTTGATACTTTCATCACTATTGTCAATGTGGTCAACCTCGTTAAGGCCTCTTATTGAGAGGTGAATACCTTTCTACCTCTAAATAGGCGGTTAGTATCTTTGATGCTCTTCAAATATCAACTCAAAACAGTTCTTGTATTATCTGGACTGCAATTAATTTGTCTCCTACACAAAGATAGATTTTTCAATCTAAAAGGTGTTATTTGTATACCATTGCCCCTTCTCTTTGACTGAGCCATTTTTGATGACGTTGGTAAAGAATAAATGGAAATTCAATTTGGTGTATTGAAATAGATTTTAAAACTTTTTGCTTTCTGCATATGTTCCTAACACACATATGCATTTACTTTAATTTCAATAAAATTCAAATAAAGGCAAAACTATTCTTTTCTGTTTTACTGATGATAATCCATTGCTTTGGTTTGCAAAACACATAATAATCATATAGATCAATACAATTTGATTAAGATTTCAATTTTTTATGACTAATAAAAATTGGAAAGAATGTAAGAAAGAAAAGTATTTCAAAGATCTTTTTTGGTTAATTACAAAAACATGAATATGTATCGAATGGACCTGCACATTTCTCTAAACTATTATGTGTAGCTGAATTTCTCCAAAGCAAAAGATACCAATATCTTACCCAGAGTCCTTTTCAATAGTAAAGTTGGTTCAGTAATGTTTTAAAAATTGAACATTTATGTACAATTGTCAATGTGACACATATTCTGTTCTCGTAATCTTTCTTTAGTTAATACAAAAATTGAAAAGGATTTGTCAAATTTGTATAAATCGTAAAAAAACATGGAACTTCATTGCATCACACAACTTTTCCAAGTATAGAAATGATTAAAAGGATCATAGAAAATACAAGCAAAACATACAGTTGCACAGAAACAAATAAATCCTTTTGCATTAAAAAGAACTTGATACAATTACCTGAGCCAATAACGCAGCTAAAAAGAGCCTTTTAAATAAATAATTTAATTGTTTTGGTCCCATTGACTAATTGAAGGATTAATGAACCAACCTTATATCATAGTGGTATTATGAAATATTATCTACTCAAATACGAAGAAAGATCAATATAAAGAGTCATAGCTGTAACCAAAGATGAAGCAAACTGAAAGAACAAAAGAATTTAGGAGAAGCATACTAAAAAGAAAATGAAGAAACAATAACGACGCTTACTAAGGTTGACAAGATGTACCACCTGACGCTGGCATGTCACATGATTATAACATGATCTATGCCAAATGTCATCATGACAATCCTTCTATACACAAAAAAGTAGCATTACCTCAAAATCCTGAACCACAGGGATGGCAATAGGGAAAAGAAAGAAGAGAAGTTTAAATGCAATGAACAGACATACTATCTATAGAATACATTGCATACTTTTAGATTTACATTATGCTGTTATCAGTTCCCTTTTTCATAAACCATTCAAAATTATTGTTTCTATGTTTATCAATCAACAAAAGGGATATAAATTTAAAGGCCATGCAAAGATTTCTGTTAATCTTGTTTTTAAAGAAACCCATCCTAAGAATGGTAGATGAACAGTGCCCTGTTTTACCTTTGAGAATTAGGTTCACCTGATCATGTAAACTTTTAATCAATATGCAGAAAGATACACTTACAGTTATTTAAGGTATAGGGTAAATGGCACAAGTACAAAATCATTTTATCAATGTACTTGAAATACATTGGCCCCTCTTTGTTTCTTGTTCACTTAAAGAAAAATGTTCAGACATTTATCAAAGAAAAAAATGCATGAACAATTCGTCTAGTTTTTATAAGAAATATATTTCTTGCCTGCTTAATATGCAATGTATGTACAACAATTCCTTTCAGTAAATGTATTAGGGTAGTCAACATGATAATAGTATCTTGTCTCGTTACTTGTATTTGATTGATTATTCTAAATAAAATTAAATGTCATTATTTAGACTTTATTAAATCAGAAAAACTATGTTTCAAATTGATTTGGAACTAGAATTTAAAATGCCTTCTTCTATCAACTTTTTTCTCTTGTGTGAATAGTAAATCTAAAAAAAAAGATTGAAAAGTTCAATCAACAGTTTCAATGTTACATGATTACAAACATTGTGCTTCTTTGTATCTACACAGACTGATTATATGTCACTATAATTATGCTACAGACTAGGTCAAAGTGGTACAAAATTGTGTGAGAGAGCAAGCTGTGAGATTAGAAGCAACTACCCTAATATCTTTACCTCTACATTTATACTACTCCACTCAAGTTTCACAAAATACGGATTTCACATGAAAATATTGACAACAACTCTAAACTTTTTTTAAAATGAAATGTTAGTAAATGTCTAAATTTTTATGTTTTTCAACATTTTTAATGTTTCTTTTTATTTGAACATATCACTCAAACTCTATAACAAAAAATTATATTTTGAAAAAGGTGAAGCGGTTTATGCTGTCTTTCTAGTTCATTCAACACATGAATTTATATTTTGAAATCTTTTTTGAAAATAAAAAAATAATAATAACTAGAAAGCCATGAATGGCTTGTGTCGCTCCACAGGCTTGAATTTCTTGTAATAGCAAATCTAAGTTTTGACTAGATTTTTAAAAAATTTTGGCTTCTACTGATGTTGGAATGAGTTTCAAAGTTTCCACTATTATAACATTATAGAGAAATGACCTCCACCCATAAAAGACATACTTTTCTTCAAATCACAATAATTTTTGGCTGAATGATACAGGATCACCGAAGGATCATACTAATGAAGTTTAATTGATATCTATCAGTTACATTCTGAGAAAATGATTTTCAAAGTATCCACTATATAACATATAGAGAAATGACCTCCACGCATAAAATACATATTTTTCATCTGATCACAATATTTTCAAGTAGACTGATAAAGGGTCACCCAAGGATCATTCTGTAAAGTTTGGTTGATATCTATCAGTTAGATTCTGAGAAAATGATTTTCAAAGTTTCCACTAAATAACATATAGAGAAATGACCTCCGCCCATAAAATACATATTTTTCATCCAATCACAATTATTTTTGGTAGACAGTAAAAGGGTCACCCAAGGATCATTCATGTAAAGTTTGGTTGATATCTATTGATTACATTCTGAGAAAATGATTTTCAAAGTTTCTACTATATAACATATAGAGAAATGACCTCCACCCATAAAATACATATTTTTCATCCAATCACAATATTTTCAAGTAGACTGATAAAGGGTCACCCAAGGATCATTCATGTAAAGTTTGGTTGATATCTATCAGTTAGATTCTGAGAAAACAATTTGCAAAGTTTCCACTATATAACATAGAGAGAAATGACCTCCGCCCATAAAATACATATTTTTCATCCAATCACAATTATTTTTGGTAGACTGATAAAGGGTCACCCAAGGATCATTCATGTAAAATTTAATCAGTATCCATCAATTAGAACCTGAGAAAAATCACTTTTTACCATATTTGGAAATTAGCCACGCCCATTAAATCCATGTTTTTCATTGGATCAAAATTTCTTGAAAAACTTTGAAAGAGGGTCACCCAAGGATCATTCCTGTGAAGTTTGGTTGAAATCCATCCAGTAGTTTCTGAGGAGAAGATTTTTAAAGAAAAAGTTTACGACCGCACGCACGGACGCACGGACGGACGCACAACGGACACACGGACGGACGCACAACGGACACAACGCCATGACAATAGCCCCAGTGGCTTTCAGCCAGTGGAGCTAAAAACAGCTTTGAATATAATCATGATTTCAAATTTTCAGACAAAAGACACAAGATATAGAAGAAATCAGATTTACGGAATTGTGAAACTAATTGTGGCTACTATACATGCTTATTATAAGTGTACATATACAGTTGTATATTTAAATACATGTAGTAAGAAGAAACATTTAAAGTAAACATCATTTCTATTTAAATTAATATTGATATTTAAGTGTTTGTTACTTGATACCTTCAGTTTTTATTTGATTATAAAATGTAATGATCAATAAATTTTTGTAGTCATACTCAATTCTTTGGTTTTTCAAGTACAAAGGAAATATACTTGATTCAATTGAACAAATATATCCATCAATTATTCTAGTTTAAGTATGCTTCTTACATATTAATCAAAAATAACCAGCAAAAGTAAACATGGTTTCACCAATACTGAAACTTAATTTTCCTCTTGATTTCAAATAGGCTTTTCCAAATGAGCCTTTGCATGAAAAAAGTCTAATATGTGCAAAGTAAAGACTCTGACCAGCCTGTGCATCTTCAAAGTCTGACCACTCTGACCAGCCTGTGCATCTTCAAAGTCTGACCAGAGTCTTCACTATGCGCTTAGTAGCTAGATAAGGTCTCAAAAGTATTTTTACATCATCAGGTAGCTTTATATTTTTACAGTTTGTGGATGCCCGGGCCTCTCAATGTTTGTACCCCAAACGTATTTCTAATTGTTGGAAATATCACCCACAGGCTCAAATGTCAAAAGTAATTTAGGATCAAAGTGTCACAAGAGTGCACTATATTTAATATTACATTTAATTTACATTTAGAAAAAAACTTTCTCTGTATTTTTCAATGTGCCAATACAGGGGAAATTCATTCTGAAAGGAACTGTCTTTAAATATACAGCCACAATATTTTTGCCAACCCCTAAATATATTTTAGTAGAGTTCAAGTCGGTTTCATTTGTTCTTTTCTCTTATATGACATGGAATTGTGATCCAAGCCTATACCTATCATAAGAAAGTGAGTTGTTTGTTTGTTTGAGTGGGGTTTAATGCTGCTTTCAGTCATATCGAAGCGGTTGGAGCACCTTGCAATGCAACTCCTTGTTATTTCTAACATCAATACTACAATTACATCCTTTTCTACACTCCAGCTGCTATCCCAAATAGGTCTATGATTATACCAACCTATTTGTGCAAGTCAAACACTCTAAAAAGATTATTAGAAAGTGACTTTTCATTAATAATTTTAACTAGAAAAAGGAAATTCATAACATAATGAACCCAGTAAATGGCTATCAAGAAAGTTATGAAATACTTAAATAAGCAATTGACACAAGAAGCAGATTCTGAAATGTTGGATTTCATTGTAAATTGAAAATTGCAAGAAATTTGTTTATGGATATTGTCAGTAAAAAGGTAATCAAATATCACCTTAAATATACAGACAAATATTTAGCCTGCAAGTTCTACTTAAAATTAGATGTTTTCTTTGTAGAAGCAAGAAATAACTGTCTGTAATTGGTAATCTGTCAAAATATCTAAAAAATATGTACCCAAATGTCTGAGATTGGCCATACTGCCCGGTCATTAAAAACCAAATAAATTATGTGTCCAAAATTAGAATTTATTTAGATTGCATTCTATATTTAGAACACTCTTACAAAATGGTACTTATCTATCTTTCAGTGAAGTATATCTCTTGAAACAAACAAGAATAAGAGGTCCAAGTGCTCATGTATTGCCCCACTTGCATAATGATTTCAAGATGTTAGAAAAGGGGGAAAAATGGGAGTCAATCAAAATTTCTGGAAAAATTTAAATAAAAGGATTATCCAAGTAACATTCTTCAAAGTTTCATTGAAATTTGCCCATTAATTTCAGAGAAAACTAGAACTGTCGCAGAGCAGACTTATAGCCCCCACAAACACTTATCAAAATGTAAGTGCTATTAGTGCAGGATGTGTTTGTAACAAATATTGAGGTCATATGCAGCATTTGCATAAAGTTTCATGATTCAAGGTCCCTTGGTTTTTTAGTTAAGAGTCCAGAAATGAACATTGAAAAAAAAAAAGATTCACTGTGACCTTGAACTTTAACCTATGTGACCCAAAAACAATAGGGCACTTCCTTGGGTCATAATCAACATTTGCATAAAGTATCATGATTCTAGGTCGCTTGGTTCTTGAGTTAGAGTCCAGAAACAAAAAGGTCTACAGACGGACAGACAGATGGACAGACAGACAGACATGTTGAAACCAAAATACCCCCCTCTACTTCGTAGGTGGGGGGTATAAAAATACAGTATTGAATACTCTTGATTATGTACTGTTCACATGATTACATACAGACTTATAGAAAGGTATAAGATAGGTATTGCTAGAAATTGTCATTGTATATGCAATTAATACCCTGGCAAGTGTTTTCAGAGTAAAGAGATATTTGCTGAACATAGAGATTTTAAGGGAGACATTATGATTCTTCAAAAAGATTAAGTTCTTTGAATGGAAATGTAAATTTTTATTTGTAAATTTTCAATGCGAGATCAGTTTATAGATATATCTAATCAAATTCAATGTTACAAATGCTAAAGTATACAACGTGTAAAATACCACACAAAACATGAGTAATGAAAAAAAAGCAGAATTAATTCTTCAATTGTTTGAGAATTATGTCTTGAAAAAATTAAACACTTGTGAATACTTTTAGCAAAACTGCAGGAGTTGGCGACAAAATCAATAGTAAATGTGACAAGCAGAAAATAATGTCCAAGAGGAGAATTAAATTTCATGAAAGGGGGACTTCAAAATAAACTCTTAAAACCATTATTATGTCATTCATATTTCTAAAAAGTTTCTTAACTAAATTAAAGGAAATTTTTTAGGAAATTGCCAACCAAAATAACTACAAGTGTGTGCACAAAGTGTAAACAATGTCTTATTTCAAAGAAACTAATTCTAGAGCAAATGGGGGTAATTAAATCTTCAAAAGGTGGTCTAACCTTAACTCATGATCAATATTTATATAAAATTTCATCAGTTTTGATGGACAGCTTGAGGAAGAGTTTGCACTACATTGGTCTTCAACAGACAAGTTGATTCAGGTTTACCACAGAAAACATCAGTTTGCTGGGGTAAAAAAATCTAATGTTTTATTTTTTTCACGAGTATGATTTGAAATACACATATTTCAATCTATTTTTTCCATGAGTATAATCTGAAATACACATAATTCAATCTAAACTTTTATATTGCTTTAGTGGTAATCATTTGGGTACATACTTTTTGTCTAAAGGTCAACAACAGCAAAGGAAAAGTGAACTACAAAGAGCAACATTTGCCATGCAACAGAGGATACATTTATAGCTTTACAGCTACCTGAATTTGACAATGTATTTAAAAGAGATCAAAGAAATGTGAAAATATCTTTGATAATTAAATGCTATCTGAAATAAATGCTTGTTTATGAAAATTTTAGTATATCAAAACATCAGCATAGCAAGGCTGAGAGAAAGGATGATAATTCTTCTCAAAAGCATATGATAATTATTCCTAAAAGTATGTTATTGGATCACATCAAAATCATCTTGATTAGATGATAAAAAGTACCAACAACATATGAGCTCTAGTCAAGAGTAATGTATAATTTATTCATTTCCTCAAAATTTCTTCAAAAATCATATTTGGCAAAAAAAAAAAAAACAATTTCTTTTATATTATACAATCCCTTATCCAAAATATGAAAAGAATACATTGCCACATTCAGGAGCTTTAGAGCTTTAAAGCATGCCGTCCTACCTTACTGTTGGCCAGAAGGAGCCCAATGCCCTCCATACATACTTGGAGTAGCCCACCCTGACCTGAACGGACGTCTTGAACAGGAAATTCTCCACCTAATTCAGGTCCTGAAAGTATGATTTTCATTTCATGCTAACAAAAGGAGATGTCATAATCTATTCAATATATGTGTTCTCTAGCAGCCTGCTTTGTATAGTTTCAATCATCAAAGCTGATCATTTCAATTGTCTTCATTGCATTCCTCTTCAAGTTTTATTTTACAGTGGATAACAGTTTAAAGCCTTATTTCAACGTCAGCATTGATAGGCACCAAAAACATGCTTCAAAAGAATATTTTTCAAGTTAAAATTCAATAAAAATACATTATTTAACTTTGAAAATAAATTCTACAAATAACTTTTATATCATTGATCTAAGAAACAGTACAATGATAACAGTAATAAATAAATAAATATTTACAATGGCCTCATTGGCATAGACTGTTTATGAAAAAGCATAGTGTTATACAAAAGCACCACCTTGGGGTGCATACGCTCGTCTGTCGAGTGCTGGATGCTGGAAAAGAATCAAAGTGGAAAAAGCGGAATAATATGCACAATATGCATTTATAGTTATCACCCTTGATATTATAGGTCACTCTAATCATGGTGAACATGCATGCCAAGTTTCATGTGAATGCCATCAGTAGAACTAGAGATATCACAAAATGTCAACGTTTTTGCATGAAGACAGCAACAACAACCCTATAACAATACTTTGGGTTTTCTCTGAAAACAGCCCAACTTAAAATAATGTTCATACAAACAATTTTCAATGATTTGAAGCTTAAAACATTCTAAACAATATGTGTACCACTAGTAGATACCAGACTCAACTGTAAGTCCTTAACGGAGAAATATATCAAGTATGAATACAATAATTAGTTGCAATTCATTGGAATTTATTGCCCATAAAAATATTTTTGCTCTTGTGAAGGAGAATAAACTTACCAAGTTTCAACCAAATACCTTAACAAGAGGGCCATAGTGGCCCTTAATCGCTCACCTGAATGAACTGTCTAATTTTTTTCAATATTCTTCTGCCTCTGTACAACTTGATAATACCTTTTTTACAATGTTCAGGTTGACGTACAATTGACTTACAAGGATTTTCCATTATTTGACTCCATGACCTAGTTTTTGACCCAAGTTGACCCAATCTCATACTCATCAAAAATTGCATCAATTCAATCATTCTGATCAAATTTCAGGTTGATCCAGCAAAAATTGTGGCCTCTAGAGTGCATACAAGGTTTTTCTTAGATTTGACTATGTGACCTAGTTTTTGACCCTAGTTGACCCAATTTCGGAATCGTCCGAGATTTCATCAAGACATTCATTCTGACCAAATTTCAGGTTGATTGGGCAAAAAATGTTGCCTCTAGAGTGCATACAAGGTTTTTATAAGATTTGACCCCGTGACCTAGTTTTTGACCCCAGTTGACCCGATTTTGAACACTTCAGAGATTTCATCCAGACAATCATTCTGATCGAATTTCAGGTTGATCCAGCAAAAAATGTGGCCTCAAGAGTGCATACAAGGTTTTTCTAAGATTTGACCATGTGACCTAGTTTTTGACCCCTGTTGACCCAATTAAATACTCATCAACAATTGCATCAAGATCACCATTCAGACCAAAATAAAGGTGGATTGTGCCAAAAGTGTCGCCTCTGGAGTGCATACAAGGTTTGTCTATGATATGACCATGTGACCTAGTTTTTGACCCCAGTTGACCCAATTTCAAAAATGTCCCAGATTACATCAAGACAATCATTCTGACCAAAATTTGGGTTGATTGTGCCAAAAATGTGGCCTCTAGAGTGCATACAAGGTTTTCTATGATATGACCCTGTGACCTAGTTTTTGACCCCAGGTGACCCAATTTCAAACTTGTCTGAGATTTCATCAAGACAATCATTCCGAGCAAAATTCAGGTTTTTTGGGCAAAATATGTGGCCTCTAGAGAACATACAAGGTTTTTCCATTATTTGACCCTGTGACAAAGTTTTTGACCCCAGTTGACCCAATTTCGAACTCATTCATGATTTTACCAAGACCATCATTCTGAACAAAATTCAGGTTGATTGGGCAAAAAATGTGGCCTCTAGAGTGCATACAAGATTTTTCTATGATTTGACCCCGTGACCTAGTTTTTGACCCCAGTTGACCCAATTTTGAACTCGTCAAAGATTTCATCAAGACATTCATTCTGACCAAATTTCAGGTTGATTGGGCAAAAAAAGTGGCCTCTAGAGTGCATACACGTTTTTTTAAGATTTGACCCTGTGACCTAGTTTTTGACCCCAGTTGACCTTATTTCGAACTCGTCCGAGATTTCATCAAGACAATCATTCTGACCAAAATTCAGGTTGATTGGGCAAAAAAAGTGGCTTCTAGAGTGCATACAAGGTTTGTCTATGATTTGACCCTGTGACCTAGTTTTTGACCCAAGTTGACCAAATTTCGAACTTGTCCGAGATTTTATCAAGGAAATCATTCTGACCAAAAGTCAGGTTGATTGGGCAAAAAATGTTGCCTCTAGAGTGCATACAAGGTTTTTCAATGATTTGACCCCGTGACCTAGTTTTTGACCCCAGTTGACCCAATTTCGAACTCGTCCGAGATTTCATCAAGACAATCATTCTGACCGAATTTTAAGTCGATGGGGCAAAAAATGTGGCCTCTAGAGTGCATACAAGGCAAATGTTGACGACGGACGACGCACGACGGACATCCACCTAACCACAAAAGCTCACCTTGAACACTTCGTGCTCAGATGAGCTAAAAAGTAAGTGAAATACAGCCAAGATTAATATTTGCCATGCCACTGACAAAAGCAGGGTGATGAAAATAACTAAACTTTTTTCTGTAAATGTTGGGGTTATAAGCGACAAGAGGACGATGACGGTCCTGTATCGCTCACCTTTGTCTCCTTGACTCCTTGCCTATTTAAACTAGAACTGTCGCAGAGTGGACTTATGTCCCCAAATGCAAAATGCAAGTGCCATTAGTGCAGGACGTGTTTGTAACAGATATTGAGGTCACATGCAGCATTTGCATGAAGTTTCATGATTCTATGTCACTTGGTTTTTGAGTTAGAGTCCGGAAACGAAAATTGAACAAAAATTGACTGTGACCTTGACCTTTGACCTATGTGACCCCAAATCAATAGGGCACTTCCTTGGGTCGTCAGCAACATTTGCATTAAGTTTCATGATTGTAGGTCACTTGGTTCTCGAGTTAGAGTCTGGGAACGAAAATTGAACAAAGTCTAACTGTAACCTTGACCTTTGACCTATGTGACCCAAAAACAATAGGGCACTTCCTTGGGTCATAAGCAACATTTGTGTAAAGTTTCATGATTCTAGGTCACTTGGTTCTTGAGTTAGAGTCCGGAAACGAAAAGGTCTACGGACAGACGGACGGATGGACATGGTGAAACCAATATATCCCCTCTACTTCGTAGGTGTGGGGGGGGGGGAGGGGGGGAGGGGTGTAATGAATTTCCTTAAAAATAATTAGTGACAAACTTCTTGCCCAATTAACTTGAGTGTCAGATTGAGTGTCATGAACAAGTCTTAAACAAATTTCATAATGGGTCAAGTGGGGTCGAAAACTAGGTCTTCTGGTCAAATAAATAAAAATCTTGTTAAAAAACTTCTTGAATGGTAAGAAGGACATTATCCACAAGGCTCCTTTTTCTGTGACATACCAAAGGATGCAATCAATATCAGTAAGGTTCTTCCTTAAGACCAGACAAACATCTTGAGCATGTTTGAGAAAGATTGAGCCCAAAGTTGTTAACTCTAGAATGGCATGAAAGAAATATTCTAAAGGCTCTTTTTCCATGACATATTTCAGAATGCATCTAAAATAAAAATGGTCCCTCCTTATGACCAGAAAAACAACAAGTCCAAGAAAGATTGAGCCGTAATCACAACCTCTTAAATGGTTATTTGGACAATATCTATTAGACTTCTTCTTCTGTGACATACCTAAAAATGCAATAAATATCAATAAGGTTCATCCGTAGGATAAGACGAACATCCTGAGCAAAAATGAGAAAAATTGAGGCAAAATTGTGACTTCTAGAGTGGTAACAAGAAAAGTGTCTATAAGGTTCTTTTTCCCTTGACATAAGTGGGATTGCAACCAAAATCAATAGCCTTCTTCCTTAAGCCAAGACAAACATCCAGAGCAAGTTCGAGAAAGATTGAGCCAAACCTGTGACAGGAAATGAAAATTGTAAAGAAAATTGTCAATAAAGCTCCTTTTTCCTTGACATGATTAGGAATGCAACCAAATTCAAGCAGTTTCAGAGGAGAAGACTTTTCCAGAACTGTTAATGGATGGACAGATGGCCAGACAGTCAGGTAGATGGTCAGACAGACAGACAGACATTCATGGGTCACAATAGCTCTCCCCAAGCACTTTTGGCTCAGGTGACCTAAAAATACAAAAGGGTAAAAAATTAAAGTTTTTTTATAAACTTCAAATGTTCCATTTAAATAGGTCTGGTATCTGATTACTAAAAGTCCATTATATTTGTGACCAATAATATATTATATTCAATCATATTATTGTTTCTTTATCATTACAAAGAGACTAGTCATACAAGAGCATCATCTCCTCTTCAACTTGTCATATAAGCTTTATTGTCTACAAGAAACATTATGCCTGGTTATGTTAAGACACCTTTTCTGTTATAATTACCATGAAAAATTCTTTGGCTGAGCACCCATCAAAATAAATGATGAAGTTGGCCATCAGTTACAAGCCATGTTTTAAGTGAATGCCTTTAGTAGAACTAGTGATATCACAAAATGTCAAAGTTTTCGCATGATGACGGCAACAACAACAACGCAGCTACCACAGCTATAGCATTGCATGAGGTTTTCTCTGAAAACAGCCAAGCTCAATATTGTTATCCTAAGATCAATACTGGAACACAAATCATCCCCTCTCATATTATTTTATAACACTTATGTCTACTAAAATAGTTTTCTATTAAAGTTCAAATCTAGATACACAAAAAAGTTGGGCAGGTTTTTTTTTATCTT
The DNA here is from genome assembly GCA_948146395.1 of Fragum whitleyi. Lineage (NCBI taxonomy): Eukaryota > Metazoa > Mollusca > Bivalvia > Cardiida > Cardiidae > Fragum > Fragum whitleyi. Next base: position 26,786,985 of record OX411551.1, on the reverse strand, counting down.
CTTCTAGGTTAGGTTTGTAGAATTACTGTGGTTTATGCAATAAAGGGTATGGCCCAGTGACTATTAAGAAAAGGGTAGTGTGTTATCATCAGTACACATGTTGGGGAATTTACACGGTATATAAACTTTGTTTAAATGGTCCAACTATAGGATAATAACAGGTGTAATATGTAATGAGAGTCAGCCATCTTGTAAGATTTTTTTATAGACTTTTATTATTACTTGTGAATTTTGTTATGTTTATAACATCCTATGTCTTTTTTAAGCAAATTTCCACTTAATAAACATTTGTTTTTCACAAGAAAAAAATAAAAAATTTGCTGAGCATCCAATATATACCCATACACATGTATACTTTCACCATATCTAGAATTGTTAACTAGGGATAACTCATGTAGAGCCCACAAATATTTTCACCTTGAAGTGTGATACTGACTTTTGGCCTACACTACTGAAGTGTGATTTATACATATTTGACCATGAAAAATGACCTTGTTTGATGACATTTTAGCTGGTACCAACAAAAGGGCACAAGTTATATACATGTGAGAGCCTCTACCACTTACCAATCATAAGTTACAGCTAATGTTAAACTTATTGGAAGTTAAACAGGCAGAGCAAAAACATTTTTCTCACAATCCATCGATGTGGGGACATAACAAGAGCACTGCCTATAGTTGTCTTTGCTTGGCTGTAAGGTGCTTGATAGTTAAAAGAGTTATAATTTGCACAAAAAGTTTCTACAGAAGTCTACCTTGACTATAAAGGTTGTTCTAAGGACAATCAATATGTGTGCCAAGTTTCAAGTGAATGCCATCAGTAATACCAGAAATACGGTTTCTCACAACACACTGTATCAAAGTTTTCCCTCTACAAACCATGATGACAATTATAATGACCAATCACAACATTGCCAAGGCTATATCAATACCTCGTTTTTTTTTTCAAAAATAACCGAGGATGAATTCCAAATATTTTCTATTTGTGACACATGTTTTAACTATAGGAGCATGAAATTTAAACAAACCTTATTTTCTAATTCAGTAAAAGCAACAACATGCAGGAAGATTAAAAATAAACGGCCTGGAAAGTTTTATTAAGCTGCAAGAAAAATAAAACATAAAGGGGACACCAGTCCTACTTTCAGGAAGATAGTGCCTTTGAAACATTTGGGAAATGTTGCCTCACTTTACATGTGTAAAGTACTTTGTGAAGTTCTATATAAAGTACACATGCAAAGTTGGATACAATTTCTGAATTTTCACAAACATTCCCATATTCTGAGGGCAGGGCTGGATAGTATGGGTATAGTCTGTTTGACTTCTATATATGATTTTAAGTGAGTTGTTTACGTATAAAATCGAGTATTTTTATAAAATCTTTTTGTCCAAGATTTTTACTTCCTTATGATATCAAATCTGAGTGTATTCTCTCTTTGTTTAAAAACCGTTTGACCAGATAATTGATAATTTTTTTTATCTATCCTGAGATGAACCCCATATTCACATATTTAGACCAATCAAAAAGCATTATTTAACCAAGTTGTTGGGATTTTTTCAAGGAAAACTAGATAATGAGGCGAGTAATAATGGTACAAATCAAGTGAAATTTAAGTTTAAGATTAAATGACCATCAATATGCTTGTTAGCATGTCCAAACAAGGAATAATTGACATTTATTCTGTCAAATGTTAAGTATAAAACCATGTGTTTTTACTATGTTTACATTTTCTCACTACTAAACAGCCTCAAACAACCCTTGTGTTTATGAGCAGAAAATGGGAAATTTTAACATTAACTAGATAGATAAAATCATTATTTGAAATCCTTTTATTTAAAAAAAAAAAAAAAAAAAAAAAAAATAATAATAATAATAATTTGGAATGATATTAAGCTCCAATTAAGATTTTACACATACAATTTCTTCATTCAAACGCAATTTTATGTAATTCATGAAAAGGTTGGTCCATATAGAAGTCAAACGACCCATATCTCCAACCCTCCTCATCCTTCAGTCTGGCACAAGTCAAAACATTCAGAGATTCAATTTTTTCTAAATATCCAATTTCACAATATTTGACCTGCCGATGTGCTTTATCAACAATGTTCAGTTAGAAAACCAAATTCTCTAAGAAGACCATTCTATTGAAGGTCTATGGCATAGGATTTTATTATGAATTATTCATACAAGATATTAAAATATAATGTTAAATTAACCACTACATCCTTTACAAAGGTGTTCCCCTTATGAAGTAAAAATTAACAAATATAAAGCTGAGCCATAGCAATTCATTTTTTATTCAGTTTATAACTAAACGCTACTTTAGAAAGTTGGATAGACATATGTGTTTGTGAAACACTAATGCCCCCCGCCATACAGAGTGTTTAATACAATATGATAATCTACATCAAACCTTAGTTAAAATCTGTACTCTGTGGCAATACTTTATTCAAAGTTCCACATATTTGTCCTTCAAAAAAATGACATTGGCCTTGACTGATGACCTTGAACTTGGTACCAATAGAAAGGCCTGGCCCAAAGCAATCATAATGGGAAATATGAAGGCTTTCACTTTCCAATAAAAGTGATGGCCAATGCTAAAGTTTTTAGATACAAACAGACAAACACTCAGGGCAAAAATAATTCTAAAATAAAAGGTTTGAAGAAAAAAGAAGACAAATAATCATATTTTTTGATCACAGAAAAGAATTGATGTCCAGTAAGCTACTAATCATCCCAACAGAGAATTACTTTTTCTTTTATTAGAGGATCCATATTTCTGTCTTTTAGTTGACAGCAAAAGCTATATTTTTCCCCAAAATAATTTTGTTAAAAAGTTTGACCTTGATAATTGACCTTGAGACAGATGGACATTAGTAAAATGTTTACAAAATATCAGTTTCTGTCTAGCACTCTGCTATTGTATTATTAAGGCTGTCTGAACCCATCTTGGTGATGAAGAATTGTAACTTAAACAGTAAAGATTGCCTTTAAAAGAATTTCTAATTCTATTTCACTTCATTATAAACTGGACATACAATTGGCTTGTCAGCAAAAGACTGATCTTGTTCAACAACTTTCATCCAACTTTCTCCTATTTACACTGGCTAAATAACATTTGATATGCAGAAAAATGATAGCTATAGTGCAGAACTATATAAATATGGTGTGTATGCTTTCCTTATAATATTAGTAGCAATACAGACTTTTTTTAGGAAGCTGTGACCTCGAATTTTGACCTACCTGACGAACAATTTCAAATGGCATAATATACTCATGATTGCAAACAATCTTTCAAAATTATTTTCAAATGAATTGATAAATGTAGGAGCCATATGTTCTGGATGAGTCTAATTTTTCATGGTCATCTGTGCCCTTGCCCTTGGAGTTATCTTAAAATATCTTTCAAATGGAAAATCTATTCATGACGGAGAATAATTATTTTGAATCCATCCATGATGAGCTAAGGTCAGGACCAATTCAGATAGACTGATTGACTTAGAGACAAACAATTTAGCACACATACACCGACTTCTCTAAGTGATAAAACTACCTCTTCTCACAGCTATCAGACTGGACCAAAATCTGTGGCATAAGGTATTTGAGGAGGGTAAGTTTAAAATTGGTTGTATCTAAAGTACTAAATATTTCATACAATGACAATTGCTAATGAAAATATACACAAACAGACTTGTAGAAACATTGGAAAGAATAATGAGCTCTCTAATTAACACAGCCAAGAGACGATCACTGTACGCACCGATAAGAAGCTTACCTTTTTTGGGTTTCCCCCAATCAGCTAATGCATCAAGTTGGAAAAACAACTTAATTTAAAAATCTCATCTAGGTATTTACTAGCAAATGCAGCGTACAAAACAAGCTTACAAAGCAGTCTATGCCAATTTTTGACCAAAACAATAAATCACCTTAAAAGCTTGTAACGTTATAATAATCAATTAATAAAATGAGTATCATAGTCTTCTTTTACCAAATACATTTTCAGGAACAACATAGAAAGTTAATTCTGCTTCTAGAAGCACTTGTCAAAGTGTATTACTAAGCAATGGTTTCATAAGAGTATCCAAAGTTAATTCTGGTTTAATAACAGTATAATTATTTGCAAATCCACTTGGATTGCTTAGAGTGAAGCCCATAAATTGAGTATTTGGTAAAAGCTGCCCAATCTCCTACCTTCACCTATACGTCAGTAGTATATACAGAAAGCTTTAGTTTCAAGAGTATGAAAAAATGTCTACTTGTAAACTAGCTAGTCAAGAGCTTATGCATGAATATTGAAGAACAAAAATACTGTGATGTGTCATACAGAGCTTAAAGACAGACTAAGTTCTTTCATCAAAATATTTGTCACTTATCTTATTATTTTAGTTTAAAGAGTAAATAATTTTCTTCAATGCTTTTCATTATATCTCTTTAATTCTAAGTTCTACTCTTTTTATCTTAAGAGAAACTAATTTCATCTGAAAATCAGTGAGTTAGATCAAAATACCAATGTTTTTGTTCAAGAAGCATGCCATTGCCATAATATACTGCCACAGAAAATTGTACATGAAGGCCTTTTTTTCTTGATCACATTGCTTACAATGAAAATTTGAATTGAAGGCCCCCTTTTTCTGTGACCTAGCAAAATATCACCGAACCCTGACAACAAGTGCAAGGTTAGGTGGCTTTGAACATATCCATGGCTCAGTGCCAAACAGTTGTAACTACCTATAAATATATTGGCAGTTACAACTGTTTCACGCTGAGCCAACATATTGTGAAAATTCCATCAATAATTCATCCTGTGATGTAAGAGTTGTTTTTACGAGATGTGAATGTACTGACATACAGATGGACTGACATTAGGATGGACATACAGAAAAGATCATACAAATACAGGTCCATCTTTGGTGGCATACAAAAACTGAATGTGACATGTTGATATTTGGTAGTTTGGCCAATAATTTTGAAGGCTCAATTATGACACATCACTAATTTTATCAATCAAATGTACCTCTCCGATCAGCTGTTAATAAAGGGGAAAAAGAATAGGAAATTTTTAGGTGGGAACTATAGTACCAAACCACATGAAGATATACTCTAATAATCAACTCAGGAATTTTTTTAAGTTTCACTTTCAGTTTATACATTAATTTTTTAGTCTTGTTACTTAAACGAACAAAATAACAAGTCACGTTGAGGTGAAAAAAATATTCAAAAGCTCTGAATAGTTTCAGTAAGACATAATGTGATCTTCATATAATTGCCCTTTACAAAAACCATATCAGTTTTCAAGTCTAATGAAGTAATTTGTAAGAAGGGCTCTGATTGGATGAAACAGAGATCAGCGTACAATCTGAGCTCTTGCTACAAAATACACAGAGTATTGTGATTCTGGTAAATTTTGAATTACTGAATTTTCGTATTTTTGGTCTAACAGACATATATTGATTAAAAATGTGGCATCCAATTACAAAAACGTGGTAAGTACCTGTACATGCATTTGTGACCTTTTAGCACTTGGATTTTCATCACTTCTTTTATTTTTTTTTCATCATAAAAAAAGTTAATTGATATTTTTTGATTTCCCATTTTAATCAATCACCCTTATTGGCAACTAGGTGCTGCATAGTAGATAAAAAGAATAAGTCCAAAAAGGGGCATAATTTGCACAAAATACATCTAGATTTAGCCCTCTTGATAGTTTAGGTTACTTTTTTGATAGTGAAAAAATGTTCAAAATTCAGGTACATGACTATCATAAGAAGAACCAGAGGTATCACAAAATGTCAAAAGTTTTTGCATAATGTCACAATGTCGATGAAAACGATGAAGACATATAGCAATACCTCGTGTTTTCTACAAAAACAGCCGAGCTAAAATTAAACTTGCCAATAAAACCTGATTTACAGTACAAATAAAATCTCTTTAAGACATGTTGGCAATTACAAGGGTTGTCCCAGGAATTCGTGAACTTTTGCGATAACTTTTATACCAAACATCCAATGAAACTGAAAATTACAAGTAATGCAAATTGATCATTTTACTTTTATCTGGTGGAAGAACAGATGACTAAATTTAATACTTGCGAAGATATGAATTAAAACGTAACACTAGTAAATGGGTATCAGCGCACGCTGTTAACGTCGTTTTAGTTTATATGAAACGTAGTTTCAAAACCGAATCACATTTTATTAAAGTAGCGTCCTTCTCGGCCCTATGGACTTGTTACGAAAAATGAACCTTTTGTCAAGTCTTATCTCAAAGCATTGTAGATATAGACCTTTGTTAAGCATTCCATAGAATATTTGATTTTCTCAATCTTTTGCGTGGACACATAATATCACATAATTCTTTTAGCCTGAGAAGGGTTGGGTAAAGAAAATGTGTCTTGTTTTGTTTTTTTCGTAATCTATCGTTATAATTTTAGACATTTTATACAAGGAACTTCATCTGTATAATACAGGAAATTATTATTTGGGTTTGTTTAGAATAGCTTTGTATTATACAGTACCTGAATTAATCGAGATAGACCATCCAAAGAAATCTGGGATCTTGTGGGTACCGCTTTCAAATCTCTCTTGATGCCGAAATTGCGTGCATATTTCTTTGAAGTCTTTATATATATCGTTAACTGGCGCAACTCATTATCAACTCATACCAAAATACACACTGCTGATTTACTAATTTTTATTTTCTTTTTATCCCATTATGTGTTCTGATTGACGTCGGTCGAAAACGTATTATTTCTATATCGAAGGTGCTCGCATTGGTTCTTCCTATCTCGACCTGTTTTCCTACTGTCCTTAAGTCAATTTTAATTTTATACCCCTTTTTCCCGTTAAAAACGAGTGATTTCCACACACATGTATGATCATTCACCATTTTTAATCACCTTATGGTTTGTATAGGTCTTATTTCGCGATCCAAACCTTATTATGAACGCTTTTGTGCGCCAAGCTTTCCATTGACGTCGCCATTTTCATGCCGTTTGATTTGCACTCGGGCATATTAAAACTTACTGCGTAATGCCATTTGCATGACATGAACCACGAAATTGACTGCTTTTAACAATGTTAATTTTATTTCAAACTTTTTGTGAATATTGAAATAAATACGGTTCAAACATCTTCCATATAATGTTCATAAGTAACAAATTTGGAGTGCGCCGACTACCGCTACCGAGCGTCTTTTCAATAGTGTGTATAATTATACATGAACATATCAAAACCGTAAAACCTTTATCAATCTATTGCGAATTGACATATTTTATCAAATGAACAGTTTCACTTTTATCAGACACTCGATTTTTGAATAATCTAAAAAGTTCACAAATTTCTGGGACAACCCTCAAAACATCTTTTCTCTTGCTATGGTCTTATAGTTTATGCAATGAACCTATTTATACTATCTGATTAATCAAAAAGGTAAAGCAAGCAATTCTTTCAATTCTAGTCATATAAGTAACAGTGAATTGTCACACAAAAAGTGACCATTTGGAAACTCTGTTAAATAAACATCTAAAAATAGAGATTGATTCTAATAGAGGTTAAAAGGAGGTCTCATTACAAACAGGAAGGTAGAATGGTTCATCTAGTCTTGGAAAATCAGCCAAGAGCAAACAGTTACATTCCTAGTCTGCCTGTGCAATCCATTCAGTCAGAAGAGGATATAGAGGATAATCATTTGTTTCAGTGTAAGATCGATTCATATTCATTGAGCGAACATCAAAAGCTATATTTTCAGGAGACGTGGACCTATGAGTCAAAATAAAGCTTTTGTTGTTCACGAAATGAAATATCAATCGATCTTACTCGAAAAACAAACGCTTATTCTGTTTCTTTATTGCAAAAATGAGACAAAATGTGAAATTTCTAGGACATATTTTCGTAAAGCGTGTCATTTTGCGCGTGATTGCTATGCAACTTTCATTGTGAAGTCACTTATTTAGCCCCGCATAGATGAGGCCAGATAGGATGAAATGCACAAAAACTGGGTATAAGTTTTTGATAATTTCACTGCTTTTGCAATGAGATTATCAAATGATAATCTATCATTATTTCTCGATATAAACTTAACCACCGAAAAGCATTAAAGAATGACAACTTACACACTAATCAATGGTCCTTTTTTGCCTTATGGGTCAAAATTCTTTTGAAATATTGAGAATTCATATTGTTGTTTAATGACTTGATGACTACATAGACCTTCTGACAGATAAATAAGAACAAAAGCACCAAACAAAAATGTTACAAGTTGATAAACAATCACAAGACTGGGGCATACATCAAACACCAAATTGTGTATTTTGTGTAAAAAGATCAAATAATTTCATAATCAAGCTTTTTAAGATAATTTTAAATCGAGCACATATTTGGCATTAATATATGAAGATGCCTGTCTTAACTCTTGAAATCCTGAATTGAATCAAATCCTAGTACTTTAAATACTGGTATTACCAATTGAGGGAAAGTTTTTTTTCCAAATATAGTCTTTTAAATCTTCCTTGTTTAAAAATGTAAGGTAAGTTGTAAAGAGTAAGATCAGACAACACATATATGAGGTCTGATCATTGTCTATACCACCTTCAACAGCAGGAATTTTCCAATTCAGTAAAACAAGAGTTAATCATTTATGGGATTATGAAGAATGAATGTTTCAAAGCTTTAAAAATAGCATCACCTACGGGTGCCTACCCTGGGCTGTGGACTATGCTGGATAACAATAAAATCTAAGACGAAAAAGAGGCATACACCCCCTTGATAGTATAGGTTTCTCTTTTACTATTGATCATGTGTGCCAAGTTTCAATGTCTTGAGTAGAACCAGAGATATTACAAAATGTCCATGGTAATCATAAAAGGGTTGGTTTACCTTACTGTTTTGTAGCTGTTTGTTTTTTTATCCAACAAGACCCAAGAAATTTTCTAGTAAATCCCCCCCAAGTTTGACGTCAGGAAATTTGACTGTACTTTATTCAAAGATATTAAGAGTAAATTATAGCTTGGCAACTAAAATATTAAATCTACCGGTTCACCAAATACAACAATGTATAAATGTAAGAAAAGTAAGGTCTATATAATTAGCTTTTTGATGGAACTTTAAGGGATCTAATCTAGAGAAAATTGTCAAAAGAAAAAAATAATCATATTTCTGCATTTTGAACATAGGTCTGCTTCTTGCGCTTTTGTACATTCATAGTATGGATGCAATCAGACCAATTTCTATTGGTTTTCTTTTTTTTCTTTATCTTCCTTTTCTTTAAATTTCATACCTTAAAATCAAAATAAGTTATGGTTACTTATATGCTAGGTTATTGTGAAAAAGGTTCTGAAGTTAAAACATGGTCAAATTTTCCTTACCAGGTATTTTGCTATTATTTCTAGCAGCTGCTTTTTCCATTGCTTCTTTCACACAGAAATACAGTTCACGACACTGAAAAATAATAGCCTTTATTTCTTCTCTTATGTCAACTGAAAGCTTCTGGTATAATTTATTTTCATTACTACATTATATACTTCACAATAACCAAATAGAAAAGTTTGCCCTTTCAGTAATTTATTTCTTTTTTTGGTATATACTTAAGTACAAATTCAAATCAACAAATTATGTTTGTGATACATTTATGCCTCCACCACTGCCAGTTTTCACATACAGTAGTCTGATACAATAGGGTTATCAACAGCCATCCTTAATTCAATTCTGAAATTGATGACAATACGTAATGCAATGATAAGTCTGAAATTTCAACATATATGACTTTGAAAAAATATAACCTGACCTTGACTGCTGACCTAGAACTTGGTACCTACAAAAAAGTCTAGTCCCAAACAGTAATCATGTGATATATGAAGGTTCTATCACTAACCACTCAAAAAGTTATGGCCAATGTTTTTTTTTCCTGCAAATGGACAAACAGAGTACCTGACAGAGCAAAAGAAATATACCCCTGATCTATCAATGCGGATGCATAGAAATAAAGTTGAGTTCTAGGAAAAGGTACCATCTACCCAAATATGATTTGTTTGTTTGAATGAGGTTTTATGCCGCTTTCAACATTATTTCAGTCATATTGCGGCAGCTGGAGCACCCAACAATAGATTCCTAGTATTTCACACACCAGCACACCATCACATCCTTTCCTAGCCTCCAGCTGCTATCCCAAATAGGTCTATGATTATCACCCATTGGTGAGGGACCAAGTCGTAAAGAATGAGTGCCGCTGTTGGGGATCAAACCCGGGACCTCTAGATTGACAGTCTGACATGCCCTTTGACGGCAGCTTCCCAAATATGAACAGTTTGATTTTGAGTGCTTGTAAACTATATTCTTTGATGGCTCAGTGCAAAACAGTTGTAACTCCCTATGTTTATAGGGAGTTACGACTTTTTTGCACTGAGCCAATGTCTTGTTTACAGAAGGATGAAATAATAAACTCTTGAGAGTAATACCACTTTACCTTTTTTGTGTAGAATTGGTTAAGTTGAACTTTGTCCCCTATCTTTCTCCACAAGCACAACACTTTAGTTTTGGGACAGTAAGTCATATTTACAAGTTTTTCATACCACCATCGATCACAGATGGCACCCGTAACACTTCGTAGTATTATACAGTCATCACACACCTGCACAGAAATAATAATCAAATATGTGACCAGTCATGCCAAAAGGGACCCCTGGGGAGTGTGTAAAGTGTCGAACCTAGTCTGATTGCATGGTCTGTGTAGATTGCCCAGAGTCGAAACTTTAAGCAGATACTGCTTTTCCTTACCCAAAATGATTTTTCAACTTTCCTATGTAATGTTTTCCAAAGTCTGCCTTTTGGTTACCCAATACTGGATTCCTTCCTTTTCCATGTATCTATTTTAAAAGAGTTTCAAGATGGTCTCTTTTTGCGTAACAAGTCACACACATGTCATAAGCAAGAAGCTTCTATCAATTAAGATATTAACTTCATTTAAAATAGTGTGAGGGAAAGAGAAATTGTTTCTAAGCTATAGGACTTATATACTTATTCATTTCTCTTGTAAATCTTTTGAACTTATAATTAAATTTATAGCATTTACAAGATAACATAATCCTTCCTGTTTTTATATATGCGAGACTGACCCATATTGAAAGAGGTCAAAGATGACTACGAAAAGTGGTTACAATATGAACAGAAACCATTATTACAATATTAGAAATATTGTGGGTAACAAGATGTTACTTGTTACTAAGACTTTCATTTTCCAAATAAAATTCAAAATTCTATTTAAAATACACATTCATAATCAAGTACTTTCAATTCAATCAAGTCTATAACTGTGATATTTAGACTTTTGCTGTAAATTTTCATAATACTAGTCCTTTATCATGACAAGTCTTAACTCTTGCCATGCTGCTTTGGCAGGAGGTATAAACAAAGATCAGACTTCACACATTAGTCCATACCACCTGATTTTCCTTTGTAAACCAGATGAGTTTAAATGTAATATTTTCAAAACAAATACTAACTCACAATTAGTGCATCTAGTGCTCTTGGCACTTTGATTTTAGTATAATTTTGCAAAGGTTTTTATTCAGCATGACAAGGGCTAAAAGCATACCTCCATAAAAAGCATATCCCCTTTATTGTCACTACCCCAGTGAACTGTGAAAGACTGTTTTTGCATAAAGCGACTACCCATTGGTCGGAGATCTATATCATTACCATGCTGAAAGAAACAAAATTTTGAAACACTAGCTTGCCTCATTTATTTATTTGCTAAGATAGTTTAAAATATTTCAGTCATAGAATGGCAGCTGGAGCAACAAACTATAGGCTTATGGTATTTCTCAAACAAGCACTACCAAAAATTCCTTTCAAAGCTTCTAGGTGTTTATCCAAATTAGATTTAGGATTATGTAGAGACTATGATAATGTTTCAAAAAGATAATCCAAAACCAGGGATTGACCCCTAAACCTCATGGTTGACAGTCCAAAACCACAGCATCCAGGCTATTACAGTGGTCTGCACTCTAAGGATAAGAAAATACATACATGTTTAAATATTAAACAAATATATAAATGTTTCTTATAACTACTCTACCTGTTTTATAAATTTTAACATCATCTATTCTGTTGATTATTATATAGCTCTTAGTCACATAAATAGTCATTGACCAAGTTAATTGATTTTCAAACTTTCAATTCAAACCTAACGTCTTCTGTCTAAAGTTGTCGTTTTCCAAAAACTGATTATAGCATATTTAAGACTATTTTTTTCTGTTTCAGCAGTTAACCAACCATATGTATACTTACCAGAGTTTCAATTTTATCCAGAAGATTGTTTATCTCCTGACTGTGGACCAAGCCAATATGTGACTTGCCAAGAAGTCGACGTATTTTCTTCTTCACCTCCACCTTCATCACCCGCGTCATCACCATAAACCCAATCAAATTAAACAACATCACAGATAATATTCGATCTTCATCGTGCTCCAGTCTCTTGCGATCCGGCGGACCTAATGAGTTATATCTCTCCATCATTTCAGCTGGTCCCTGGTCCATGCCTATGATATCTCTCTCCTGGGCCACAGCATCCAGGTAAACATCCTCCCAGAACTGCATTTGATCCCAGAGCCTACTTCTATCCTTACCTGAAAAAATGTAAGTTCATGGCCAATAAATACATATGCAGTTACAACTGTTTCATACAGAGTGTCAAAGTGTCATATTGAAAAAGAAATAACACCTTGTACAAATTTGATAAACATTTTACAAGGATTGTTCAAGATTATTAACATTGATAAATAGCACATTTCTGAAATACATGATTTATATTGTATCATAGTTATCATGCTCCAACTCACAGATTTCTGTTGTTTCTTACCAAAGTACAACATCATTTCCATCTAGGCCACCAGCTGCATCCCCCACTGAGGAGTACGGTATTTCTCAAAGTAAACCCTCCTGGAAGCTATACAAAAACATGGTCAGGGAGCTTTTATTCAGTATGCATTTTCTGATAATAAAAAGTCTATAAACTTTGTCTTTAAGGCCCTTTTCCCTTTAAGGTATATTTCCTCTAAACAATCATGTAAATGATTGTTTAGATGAAATTCACATCAAATTAGAAAAGTATCAACAAGTTAATAAAATTTAGTCATTTGAAGTGGGTTTTCCTAGTAAAAAATGTAGGGGTGCTACTATTAGGGAGGGCACTTTTATTAGGGGAAATATGGTATCATTTTGCACCCATTGGTAGTAAATAATTGTTGCATGTCACAATCATCCTTTGGTAAGGAACATAGTCAAGCTAGAACCTTTGGCTTGCGAAGAAGGGTATATGCTAGCCAAGCCAGGGATAAAAAAACAATCAGAGGATTGATGTACCATTATGTTAATGAGTATATAAGGCTTGAGTTTATCAAAACATACAAAACATAGAAGATATGGTTGAATTGTGTTTTTTTTTTTCAAGAGAGTCCTTCAAATATTTCAACAGCACTTACTGATGAGGCCCTCAAACAGGTACATTTTGGTTGTTTCTGGGCTGCCTGGTATTGGTGATGTTGAGATTATTTGTCCATCTCTGTACCGTGACCCAGTGCTCAAACTGCTTTTGTTGCTATAAACACTTGATGAACGCCCCTTCTTTAAACTGCCTCGTCCCTATTTCAAACATTAAACAAGAATCAACATCAAGATTTCATCACTTAAAAAAAATTCTGAGTTCAGATCATGATTTCTACAGAAATGCAAAAATCAAACTAGAACTGTCGCAGAGCGGACTAATACCCCCCACAAGCGCTTTGTCAGAATGCAAGTGCTATTAGTGCATGATGTGTTTGTAACTAATATTGAGGTCATATGTAGCATTTGCATGAAAATTCATGATTCTAGGTCGCTTGGTTTTTGAGTTAAGGGTCCAGAAATGAAAATTGAACAAAAATTGACTGTGACCTTGACCTTTAACCTATATGATCCAAAAACAATAGGGCACTTCCTTGGATGATAAGCAACATTTGCATAAAGTTTCATGCTTGTAGGTCACTTGGTTCTTGAGTTAATGTCCGGAAAGGAAAATTGAACAAAAATTGACTGTGACCTTGACCTTTAACCTATATGATCCAAAAACAATAGGGCACTTCCTTGGATGATAAGCAACATTTGCATAAAGTTTCATGCTTGTAGGTCACTTGGTTCTTGAGTTAGAGTCCGGAAATGAAAATTGAACAAAAATTGACTGTGACCTTGACCTTTGACCTATGTAACCCAAAAACAATAGGGCACATCCTTGGGTCATAAGGAACATTTGTATCAAGTTTCATGATTGTAGGCCACTTGGTTCTTGAGTTAGAGTCCGGAAACAAAAATTGAACAAAGGCTGACTGTGACCTTGAACTTTGACCTACATGACCCGAAAACGATTGGGCACTTCCTTGGGTCATAAGGAACATTTGTATAAAATTTCATGATTGTAGGTCATTTGGTTCTTGAGGTAGAGTCCAGAAACAAAAAGGTCTACGGACGGATCGACGGATGGACGGACAGACGGACGGAGGGATGGACAGACAGACAGACATGGTGAAACCAATATACCCCCCTCTACTTCGTAGGTGGGGGGTATAACTACTTCGTAAGTGGGGGGTATAATGAACGTTTTAAAATATTACCACATTGAGTAATATTTAATGGAATCTTGATAAAGCTATTCCAGGTAGCATCTCTAACCATCATATCATAGATATAATCATTGTCAAATTACATTGAGACACATACATTTGTGCAGTAGCTATGGTCCAATTAAGCTCAATATCTACATTTGAGCTTTGATCTTGAACTTAGAGCTATGATGAGCCTATCCTAGAAACAAGTTCAAATGACACATCCACTCATGAACCATCAATTGTAGTAAATGATTACCAAATCTATCCATAGACATAGGAGATATGATCCTCATAAATAAATTTTAACATTTGACCATTGCTCTGTGATGTTGGAGTTTCCTGAAACAACAAACTTTCTTTCAAATCTTTTTGTTTTCAAACCAATAGTGCCAAGTTTTTTTCAAGGTCTATCCATAAATCAAGGAGCCTTGCAATTTCAACCTTTGACCTAGAGCTGTGACATTGAGGCTATCTAAAACATTTTTTTACAAATTGCACATCTACTCCTGATGGTAGGTAATATTGCCTTTTGTTTTAAATTCATCAATTAATAAAGGAGTTATGGTCTGATAAAAACTTGACCTTAACAAGAGAAACAAAAAAAAAAAGTTTCGAATGGCACATTGACTCATGGTGGTGAAACATTGTACCAAATTATTTTGATATTCATTCATAGAAGTTACAACGTTAAGGAGCTTTGCATTTTTTCTTTTTTATAATTTTTATTTACCAGAAAATTGTTCCCAAATGAGTTAGGCTTTAATCTGTTTTGTCTGTTGTTTTTTTGTTTTTGTTTTTTTTCATAAGCTACCTAGTCTGATATTGAATTAATTATCAAACAGAAGAATGTAAAGAAATGGAAAGCAATTTACCTTTGCTTAATCTAATTCCTATCTTATTCTAACCATTAAATTTCGCACATATTTTGTTTTGATAATACACATAATTCATGAGATGCAACATAAACACATATGAGCACAAAACGTTTTTTGCAAAACATAAACATATCACCAAACAATGTAGACCAAGAGAGCCATGCAAAAGACCATTTTCAGCGATGCTTCCTTAAAATAAAAATTAACAAGAGCTGTCACTGTAAGATGACAATGCCCCCGACACCGCTTTGATTTTAAATTATGGCCAATCTATGTTGAAGGTCAAGGTCATCCAGGGGTCAAGGTCACCAAAGTATGTGCCTACAGAAAGGTAATGTACCAAGGAATGTTGTGGTAAAGTATGATGCGAATATGTTAAGTAATAAGGAAGTTATGGCCAATGTTAAAGTTTTTGGACGGAATGACGGACGGACGGACGGACGGACGGACGGACGGACGGACAAGTCAAATTTATGATGCCTCCCTATCGGGGGCATAAAAAGACCAAAAATTGACATTATGGTGGCATTTTTATTACTGAGTTTTAAGGAAACTTTAAGCAAATATAAAATCAAAGGACTGAAGGTCCTGAAAGTCGTCATCATTCAAAACTGTATCTTTGTGTTTTTTTTTTTTAAAAAAAATAGCTATCACTGTTAAGTTTTAGATACACATTTAACTAAAATATTAATTAACATTGACAATGACTCTAAAATATATTTTTAACTTGGCTCAAAATTGCATAATTAACAAGGAAAGGGTTACATTGGGTAGAAAAATTCTCAGAAAATAAGAAACCCCTTTTTAAGACACTTTTCTACAACATCTTTTTCATAGAATATTGTCAACACATAAAAATGATAAGGCCAATGAGGGTTCTGTGTTGAAAAATGTTAACAGCAATTTTAGGAAAGTAATCAAGTTAAAATTCTTCTAGATCCTATAAAAAGTTATCAAATTCTTCTGATCATTTTACTTCAAAAGGTATCTATTTCGAAAACCATACTTCAAATTATTTGCTTTTACTTGTTCCAAAAAGTATTTTGGTGATAGTCCACTAAATTTTTTTACAAAATTTTGAAGAGTTTCAGAAGTATTTTGTGGTGATAATTTACTTGGTCTTGAGGCAAACATTCCGGAGAATACAATTTCATTCAATATGTTAAAATCCTTAATCTACATAAACACACTGACTTTTAAGAGCTTAGACTGCCTTAGTAGTAGGAATTTGAATTTACAATCCTTTAAATGAATGCAAAATTTATCAGTTGAATTGAATATTAAAATAAGGTATAAATCCAAGTTACACCTATGTACAGAATCATTTAGAAACACTAAACATAAACAAAATTACAAAATCAACATGAATATGCAGTTATTGTTATATTTACTTTTGACAATAAATTATCTTTCCATTAATCATCTTGCTGCTCCTCATTGTGAGCATATGATATACATCTATATTACAAGCCTGACATTCAAGATGCAAAAATATTTGTGAACTTAGAGATATTGTAACCTTCCTTGTATCCAGATACACATGCAAACGGGAATAACACAGGGGTGTGAAATTCCCGTGTCCCACTTGTCCTACAAGGGCTTTTCCACTTGCGGGCAAGTACTTTTTTCTAGGCTACTTGTACATGGACAAGTAAATACCGGGGCATATCTTGTAATGGTATAAAATAGATAGTCATCCTATTGCTTGTATCAAAGGGTAGAAAACATTTTTTTCTCAATATTTATCTACCCATAATTTTGCAGACAAGTTAATTTTGATCCTGTACAAGTATGAAATCGACTTTTACTTGTCTGTGGACAAGTGGGGAAAATCCATGTTTCCATACCCTGGATAACATTTCTAAAATGTTTTGCAAATGTTTGCATCTTGAACCTGGCAGGTTTTTTATTTTCTAAATAAAAAAAAAGCTGTATCTCTACTGACAAATGTAATAAATTTTGCACAAAGACATGGAAATAATTGATGCAACCAATCCTTCAACCCATTGAGAAATCCCTATCACCATACAAAACATAGGGACCAAATAACCAGAGGATCAGCCAGTGGTACATATTCATGTGAAGTGTGAAGTAAAAAGAGACCTCTTGTGAACATGAAAATGCATCTACCCTGATAATACTTTAATAATTGTGAAGTTGTGTAAATTTTTGATTCCTACATGGTACTTGTACTTATTCATATTTTTCTAAAAAAGTAGGTCTAATATGAAAAAATAAATCTTATGAGGTCCTTTTTGCTTCACAATACATGTATACATAATAATAGCAGCCCAAAACAAGGATCAAGCAGATTTATAGGGTCATCAGAAAGGGTAACACACCCCAACAGACTCCATTTCAGAATCGGAGACAAATCCTCGTATTGAGTGATGGGTGATCCTTGACCGTTTCTTGTTTGCTCCTGGGCCCACATATTTCTCAGACGATGTACTAACCAGTGTACTTGCCTCAGACATTTCAGAGTCGATACTACTAACTCGCTGATCCAGTTTAGCAGTTTTCATTAAACCTTTATTCTTTACGAATTCTAACATGGCATCCTGGTCCCGAGTAGGGGACATAAGTGGATGATGGATAGTTCCCTTTTCATCTACAGATCCTGTTACGATGATGTCACATTTTTGTGTATTTGTAAAGTTCCTATTCATATCCCCTCCATTCTGGTCTGTGCCTTGAGTATTGTTATTGGTTGTTCGATAAGTATGATCCCCTCTCACAGAACTGTTGTGTACAATCTCGATGTTTTCAAACTCATCACCATTCACGATAACAGGTGAACCTGAAAGACAGTAAAACTGGTATTAAACAACAAAGGGCCAAAATTTTACAAATGATGTGGTCATACAATACACCTCACAAGGTTATGTTACTCATCTGTTAAGATTATGTCAGTTTGAAATCCTATAAGTCTTCTTATACAATACATACAATACTTTATAGATTGTATGATAAGGTACTGTACCTTATTGTTAATAATAATTTATAATAAATGTACTGTTCTGATAGGCCTCTAGTCGAATTTATGAAAATGTTCATTATTGTACCGAAGCTGAAGGATGTAAAATAACTTATAACTGAGAAATAACTTATAATAACCTACATCAAATAACTCTAATGTTTTCAATCTGAAAAGCACTTATTTTTGAAACTAACACGCAACAAGAAGGTTTCTACACAATCTTAAAATATTCATCAATTAAAGTACATGTATTATATACTGATTTAAACTGAATTCGGATTCAAATGCAAAAGATGCATCATTGGTGGATCGCTGAAGAGTCAAATCATCAGCTTTGACTAGTAATTATGACATTTTAATCACTCAATGTTGAATGGAATTCTCTGCACAAATATTATCTCATATAAAACCTGTTTGGAATATGTGCTTTTACTCAGTTTGCAATCACAAAAATTACAAATTTTCTTCGAATCAATGATAAAGTAATGGTGACTATATGAAATCCATACATCTAAAGGTTAAGCAGGGTGAAGGCAGTTGAAGCAACACATGGAAAGAAGCAAAGATGCAAAAAGTAAACCCTTATCCCCAATAATTTAATGATTAAGCATAGATAATTTAAGGTGTAACTAACTAAATATACTTTAAAAACCTATGAGAAAAAGAAAAAAAAGTTTAATTACTAATTACAGCCAGTAAGGGATAAAAAAAACTAATTCAAGAATTGTGATCATGTTATAATGGATATAATTTCATTTTCCCATTGAAGTGTGGGTGAATAAAGTCTGATGGGAGGAGGAGTTATATGCAAAACAAAATCCTCAGGCTTGGCCCTCGAATTTCACATTTTGCATATAACTCCTCCTCAATCAGACTTTCTTCACTGATTCATCAACGTGTAAAGTTTTGCCTTTGTTTGTTTGAATGGGGTTTAATGAGACTTTTAACTTTTTTCACTCATATGACAGTTGCTAACAAAGGAATCCTTTCATTTCTCATATGAGTACTACCATTTCATCCTTTACTAGCCTACAGCTGCTATCCGACTTAGGTTTGTTCGGAGGCATTTTTTAGCTTTTACCTAAGGAGTATTGTTCTCACAAGGGCAATGTTTTTCTTTTGTTATGTTATTGCAATGACAAATTGTCCCTTGATTTCAGTATTATTTGAAAATCAACAGCTCTATGGGAAATAAAGTAATTCAAAGACACAATGTTACAAAGGCTGTTTGACAAGACACTCAGTGGGGAAGGAAAGAAATACATGTATCTCTATTTTTGACAACTCGCTTCTAATTTAAAACTCATTTCAAGATTAAAGTGTTGCTGTTCACTTCTTTTTATTTAGACCAGTCAAATGTGATAATGCGATGTGATAATTGGTTAAGATGCACATTACCTGGTTCAGACATGGAGGTTGAAAAGTTCTGATATTTCTGACTGTTTGAGGACCACCCTTTATTGGAAGGAGCAGCATTAGGGGCTATTTTCTGTTGGTGACCTGTAGTGAGGGAGTAAGTGGGTCAGAAAAAAACACTTGGTTATTGAAGCTTAAATATCAATGCATAAACTTTAAGGTTGTAAGCAAGAATGTTATTTGATAATTGTATAATAATTACTACAAGCCTTTTGCAAAGCCATAACACAGTTAAAGTACTGAAGAGGATTTTTCTACATTGCACTTATCATGTAAATTATAATCATATATTTTTTTGTGATAAGAAACTATGCTACTTTGATTTAAAATTTTGTTTCAATCTGGTTTAAAATCTGGCAAAATACAAGACTGAACAATAACTAGAAAGCCATGAATGGCTTGAGTCGCTCTACAGGCTTAAAATTCTTGAAATAGCAAATCTAAGGTTTGACTAGATTTTAAGATATTTTGGGTTCTACTGATGTTGAAATGGTTTTCAAAAATGCCACTATATTATATATAGAACAAGAGCTGTCACTGTAAGATGACAATGCCCCCGACACCGCTTTGATAGTAATAAGGAAGTTATGGCCAATGTTAAAGTTTTTGGACGGAATGACGGACGGACGGACAGACGGACGGACAGACGGACAGACGGACGGACGGACAAGTCAAATTTATTATGCCTCCCTATCGGGGGCATAAAAATGACCTCCGCCCATAAAATACTTATTTTTCATCCTATCACAATAATATTTTGCAGACTGATAAAGCTTCACTCAAGTATCATTCCAGTGAAATTTGGTTGATATCCATCAATTACATTCTGAGAAAATGATTTTCATAATTTCTACTATGTAACATATAGAGAAATGACCTCCGCCCATAAAATGCATATTTATCATCCGATCACAATAATTTTTGGTAGACTGATAAAGGGTCACCCAAGGATTATTCATGTAAAATTTAATTGGCATCCATCTATTAGAATCTGAGAAAAGTCACTTTTTACCATATTTGGAAATTAGCCACGCCCATTAAATCCATGTTTTTCATTGGATCAAAATTTCTTGAACAACTTTGAAAGAGGGTCACCCAAGGATCATTTCTGTGAAGTTTGGTTGAAATTCATCCAGTAGTTTCTGAGGAGAACATTTTTAAAGAAAAAGTTTACGACCGCACGCACCGACGGACGGACGCACGGACGGATGCACGACGGACACAACGCCATGACAATTGCCCCAGTGGCTTTCAGCCAGTGGAGCTAAAAATTTCAAATATTAATCTCTCAAACATACCTTTAGTTTAACATCTGTAGTGAATTCAGAGATCATTTGAAAAATCAACAAAGATCAACAATGAATATTTGCTAAAAAATTATGATCCCACAAGAGCAGGTCGGTGGCATGTTCTTTGTCAATTAACAAAGGGCAATAACTCAAAAAAAAAATGACCGGAAGAGTTATGGTTCTTATGCACTATACTTCTTCTCAATGAAATACTGTGAAGTTTCATGATTCTAGCTTGCATACATTTTGAGAAATGCTCCGGACAAAAAAGGTCGCATGAAGGACCAATGGACAGACCGACTGACAAACTGAAAGGGGGCATAATTATTGCTAAGGACAATGTAGTCAAATCCTCTTCATATACAAAATTAACACTAAAGTATCATAAAAAAGAAAGATAGCAACCCTTTTCCTATATCATGCACCTAATGTTTTAAGAAGCAGCATAAGCTTATAACACACAATTAGAAAGTTTGGTTAAACACTGAAAACTACAAACATCTACCTTTGGTTTAGGTTAAAATAGTGCTTACAAGCAGTTGAATCTTGTAACAAACATAAGATGCATTTCAACGAGTAATGTGGGTTACCATTTCTATGAGCAGAATAATGGATACTTCAAAACCTAATAACAAAGCTTTGACAGTGTAAACAAAGATAAGCCCTTACAGATATGCAATCTGATCTATGCCTACTCTGTCTGCTTCTAAATTATTGTGTGAAAAACATGAGTTTGACCTGTTGAAATGTTCTTACAGCAGCACCTTTTAAGCTCAGCTGTTGAGTGCTGGATTGTGGATAAAAATCTAAGTCTAAAATGAACATAATTTACACACAATGCATCAAGATTTATACCCCTTGATAGTATAGGTTGCTTTTTACATGATTAATATTTGTTCCAAGTTTCACATGACTGCCTTCAGAAGAACCAGAGATAATACACACTATCGAGATCTATCATTATGCCAAATACGAGCATATGAAGTAATAGCTTTGAAGTAATTGGCAAGATTAAGTTTTTGGGTAAAAATGTGCAGACAGACAGACAGATGGATGGATGATCATCGGTAAAACAATATGCCCCTGCTCTTTCGGTGTGGGGGCAAGAATATCATGATTAATTGAGAATATTACTGTAGCCTGAAGGCAAAACAATATTTCTTGGTTATTGCATGTTAAATATTAAAGCTCAGATCCCTTTATATTAGCTTTAATACCAGTCTAATCTTACTTTTGTAGGCAAGTTTACTGTGCAGGGCTGAGATATAAGTGAATTCATGAATTTAAAAATAAATGACAATCAACACGTTTGTTTGTATAAGGTTTATCACTGGTTTTAACAATCTTTCGGTCATATTATGTAGCTTGAGCAGCTAGTAATGGATTCCTAGTATTTCTCCTGTCAGTACTTCCATTACATCCTTTCCCAGCCTCCAGTTGTTATCTCACATAGGTCTACACTTATCAATACATTGGTTGGAGCCAAGTTTTCAGAATGGATGAGTGCATGTGTAGGGTTGTTAATCAAATAAGCAAATCCTCCCCTATTACAAATTTTGTGTCTCAGTGAATATCAGAGCACCATATGTGTATACCTACACACAGCTACAAACAATGAATAATAAAGTCGAATTTGCAAGTTGAAAGTTAGTCATAATGCTTCTCATAAATTTCTAGTTATCCCCCTTGATAGTGTGATTGGCCTATTGGCAAAGGTTAGGGTAAATATCTGGAATTATGGCAGACATAGTTACAATTTGTCAGGCCAATATCAATGTTTCACAAACCATTCACATACCTCAGAGATAACAATCAGCTTGATTTTTGTTTTAAAACAGCCAAACAAAAGAACTTAATTTATGAACAAGCATGCAATATTACACCCATCTCATTACTTACAAAGGTGAGAATATATATAAAACTAACTATGAAACATAACTGCAAAATTTTACTCAAGATAAACATACAGTTGGGGAGAGGTATGCTTTTGTTTCCAAAGCAACCAACCCTTTTTTTCATAGTTCAATTATTTCAATGTCTTTGGAAGGAACCTTACCAATGATTCCTAGCAGAGACAACTTGGAGATGTTAGCAAAATATTTGACTCTGTAGCTGAAGACATGGGCTTACTTGAGTACTTTATATCCTGGTGGTGAACTTAAAGGTATAAAATGAGCCTGTGCATGACATTTCAAATAATTTGAAACATATGTGAGGCGCAAACTATCAGCAGCCTAGCCAGTTTTACAGTGTAATTAGAAAATTCCCTGTCTGTCTCAAAGACACTTCAAGATCTTATCAATCTAAAAAGCACAAAGTGAAGACTCTGGACAGACTGTGCAGATGCACAGGCTGGCCAGAGTCTTTGCTTGGTGCACACTTGAAATTGTTGAAAATGTCACACACTGACTCAAATGTCCATACCACCATAATGAAATCAAGAGCCCCTTTTCTAGGATGCCGCAGAATATGAATGAAAGGTGAAAAATGCTCCTGGACACAAAATGAAGATTATCCTTTGAAAATATCAATCAAATCCATCCTTCAATTTATAAAGGTTTCCTTTTCATCCATAAATGTAGAAGTAGTGTTATAAGAAATTGTACACTACATTTTTCTATGAAATTGCATAATTTCACCAAACTGAGAAAATATGTATGTGGCCAAAATAGGGACATGGCAATATGATAATGAACATTCTTTTATGCAAATCCATCCATAAATAATGGAAGAATCGGGTTAACAAGAAATATTACATAAAGGCCTTTTTTTCCAGTGACATCACATAGTAACACCCAAACTCTACAATATGCCTATTGTCACATGATTACGAATATTCTGTGGAAGTTTTATGAAACTCTGTCTATAAAAGAAGGTGGAGATGTCTGATAAGGTGTAGGGACATAAAGATGGACAAATGAAGAGACAAACTGATGGACAGACAGATGGAGAAGATGATACCAATATACGACCACCATCGTGGGCAGCATATAAATTGGGATAGTTTCAAACAAGCAAACGAACAAATTTTCACAAAAATCTCCAGTGCAAGACCAATAACAAAGGATTAAAAAAAAGTAAAACTTGGTAGTTCAAAAATTTATCACATTCACCACAACAAAATTACATAGCTAACATGCATTTAATGATATGTCATATATGGATTTTGTGATTAAGTTCAAATAGGCTTGCAATAAAGTTAATGTATAACCACTGTAGATCCAGAAGCCAGAGTGATTCAGGGGAATATGTTAGGCCCCTCTATTTCATTATAAAAAATATCATTGATAACTCAAACTTATACATCTATAGAGGTCACTTTCAAACAATGAGTTTAAATCAATTTATCAAAACACCACCATATAAATCTTTTTTGTTTGTTTGAATGGGGTTTCAGCAATATATTTTTGGTCAGTCATATCTTGGCAGCTGACACACATAACAAACTACTGGTATTTCCAACACCAGTACTACCATTACAACCTTTTCTAGACTCATTGCTATCCTAATTAGGTTTACGATTATCCACCCATTGGTGGAAGATAAAAGTTGGAAAGGATATCTGCCACCTGTGGAGATCAAACTGAAGACGCAATGAATGAAGATCGGGAGTCTGATACATTACCAACTACATTAACCCTTTGCTGTTAAATCCCTGCTTTTTACATGCCTGTGATTTTATGATTGAGAAAACATTGTGAAAAAAGAAGAAATTGCTTCTGACAAGCAATTTCTTCTTTTTCCACACTATTTTCTACCCTACTGAATGGTTATTTTTCAAATTAAATCCACCTTCAATTTTCGTCTGCAAAACCTTTGAATTTGGACAAGTCCAAAATTTTGTAAAACAGGAAAGGGTTAAGATAACGGCTGTTTGAACATAAATTTGTTTGTATGAGGCATATTTATATATTGTAATTAGGGACATTTTTTGTTGAGGTTGAATAGCCAATTTCCTTAGTATTTCAAATACTTTGTGGAAGCTGAATCACTTAAACCAAGGCTTCCTATTGGTTCTCACAAAGCTTTCAAATATTTGACCAATAAACTCACTAGGATTGAGCACCTATCACCTCACACACTGATCTTTACACCATATCTTAATCACTTTGTAAGAATCACCAAAAAGGGTTCTTCCATTTATGAGAAAAACAGTGGACAGAAGTAAACAGCATGACAAACACAGGAACAAGCCTGCTCCCTCCTAAACCAAAAGATCGACCTCAATAGAGAAAATTATTGGGAACTTCTACTACAACATCAAATCAGTTCAAAATTCAACACCATATATTTCATTTTCCTCTAATTATTTTCTCATCTAAAATCTAAGATAAGAAGCAAACTGTTTATGTCAGTGTTCCGTACTAAATTTATTGTAGTATATATTTTGAAGGTATAGAAAGCCGTTATTCAAAATCATGCATACCTAGGGCTGCAACCATGGTCTCTTCATTCAAGCTCTGAGATTCTGGGTTCTTGGGTGAGTCAGCTTTTAATGACAAGCTTTCCTGACTCCCATAGGGAGAGTTCAGCTACAAAAATACAGTTAGTTCTGTGGTTAATAACACATCACTCACAAAAAACACAATCAAAAATGCTTAAGATATAAATTTTTGTTAATATTTGTTATATATATCATTTTATAGACACTTCTGATTCTCATTCAGAAAACCTCTAAAGATAAAACATTGGAATCAATTATGAATCAATCATTTGGACCTTTGTCAAGTATAGTTAGTTGTTAAATAACATATGCCTTTAAGATAGAGTAAGTAGTCAATCTCAGTTCATTAATAAATCAAAGTGCATTTCACATCATTCTTGTGTATTTCTAACTTACTCTTTCTCCTGGAATTTTCTCTACAATTGTAATATTGTTAACTTTAATAAATGTACTTAAGGACACTATGGACATTGATCTTCAAACAAGAGGGCCGTTGGCCCTGGGTTGCTCACCTGAGAAAAAAGCTTCATTACCTAGCTATGTCCATGCAACCACAGAAAAAGAGATTTTCACTTATTCAATCAGATAACATTTGAAATAATCATCCCCCCCCTCTGCTCCTCCCCTGGACATTATTAATTTAAGCTTTTCCATAAAAGGTCTGTGATCAGCTAATCTATGCCAGATATACAGGCTGAGTCTGAGACTTTTAAAGTTTTCTTTAATGAGTTGATCAATCCATGTCAAATATAAAGGCTGTAGGGATTCGAAATTCTCAACAAAGCACTCCCCCCTCCCCCAAGATGCTCTGCACCTGGTGAATCTACAGTCATGATTTTAGCTTATTCAATATATGTCCATATGCTGATCATCCATACCAATTTTCAAGTCTGTAGGACTCCTGGCTCATTAGAAGAAGTTTAAAGATTTCAAAAATGATCCAAAGTACTACCCCCTCCCCAAGACAATCAGCACCTGGTGACCCTACAGTCATGATTTTAGCTATTATTAATGTCAATATATTGATCACCCATGACAATTTTCAAGTCTGTAGGGTTCCTGATCCAGGAGAAGAATAAGGTTAAAGATTTCAAAATTGATCCAAAGTACTACCCCCTGCCCCCTAATGCTCTGCATCTGGTGGCCCTACATTCATGATTTTAGCTATTTTATTTTAGATCCATATGCTTATCATCCATGCCAATATTGAAGTCTGTAGGGCTCCTGGTTCATTAGAAGATGAAGATTACAGTTACAAAATTTTCACAAAAGTACTCCCCCCTCCCCCCTGATGCTCCGCACCTGGCGGCTTTACAGTAATGATTTTAGCTATTTATATTTAGGTCTAAGAGCTGATCCTCCATGCCAATTTTCAAGTCTGTAGGGCTTGTGGTTCAGAAGAAGAAGAAGGTTAAAGATTACAAAATTTTCACAAAAGTAGTACCCTCTCCCCCCTGGTGCTACGCACCTGGTGAATCTAGTCATTATTCTAGGGTTTTTTTTTTATAAAGGTCCATATGCTGATCATCCATGCCAATATTCAAATCTGTAGGTCTCCTGGTTTAGAAGAAGAATAAGGTTAAAGATTACAAAATTTTCATCAAAGTACTACCCCCTCCCCCCTGGTGCTCCGCACCTGGTGGCCCTACAGATATAATTTTAGCTATTTTTATTAAGGTCTATGAGGTGATGATACATGCAAAATTTTAAGGCTATAGGCCTTCATGATCAGAAGAAGAAGAAGGTTAAAGATTACAAAATTTACCCAAAGTACTACCCCCTCCCCCCTGATGCTCCGCACCTGGTGGCCCAACAGATATGATTTTAGCTATTTTTATTAAGGTCTATGAGCTGATCATCCATACCAAATTTCAAGGCTGTAGGGCTGCTGGTTCAGAAGAAGAAGAATTTGAAAGATTTTCTTAAATTTTTAACTTTGGTTGCCATAGCAACCAGAGTTTTTCACCGATTTCAATTCTTTTAGCAATTCTGAAAGGGGACCACCTAAGGAAAATTTCTGCCAAGTTTGGTTAAAATTGGCCCAGTAGTTTAGGAGGAGATGTCGTTTAAAGAAATTGTTGACGGACGACGCACGACGGACGACGCACGGACGCCGGACAAAAGGTGATCACAATAGCTCACTTGAGCACGTTGTGCTCAGGTGAGCTAAAAAGAACTAGATGTTTGTTTATTTTACAGTTTTTTAGCGTATTTAGCATCTAAATTCTGCTGAAGGAAATCACATGTAATAATGACACTATAATTTCATAACCTAGATACTTTAAATATTAAATAACAATAAATTGACTGGACCAATCTCAATATCCTTAGGACCCCAGTTTATTGATGTCAGACTCAAAACATTATATATTTCTGAATAATGTGTTCTTTTATATCACAAGTTATTAATTTAATTACTTGATATATAGATCACAGCTGTCAAAAAAAAATCATTTATTTGCTAATCTATAATCGAATGCTAGTTGATCTTGTTCATTTTCTGCTATCTTTCACCAAATATTGTCCTGGATGGGTGATTAAAGTTGTTTAGTTTGCCCTCCATAGATTTGTCTTTTGTTTCATGTCTATTATGATGGTTTTTTAGAGACAATTATAAAATGATGGTGTAAAACGTATGTATGAAATAAGAATAAATTCCATATAACTTTATTCTCATTAACTTCATGTGTCATGTGTTTTAACTGTGTACACAGAAAACTCCATCAATTTTTACTCAACGTCATCTTTAGTATGAACATTGATTCTTTTGATGCCATATAACTCATGGGCTAAATTATACACTTCACTTTCTATGAAAATCTCCCAGTGTCAGTATCATTTCTTTTTCATTAATTTTACATCCAGAAAAAAATGTTTTATTTCTATTTTATAAAGAAGAGGGTAAAAAAACTAAGTTCAGAATAGTGATCATGTTATAATCGATATAATTTCATTTAGCATTGATATGTTCATGAATAAAGTCTGATAGGGAGGAGTTATATGCAAAGCAAAAATTCTAGGGCTCCGCCATCAGATTTTACCTTTTGCATATAACTCCTCCATCAGACTTTATTCGTAGACACATCAATGCGAAAATGAAATCATTTCATAAATAAAGTTTAAATCAATGAGATAATATGTCAAGATGGAGGTCAGGGGGAGGGTCAGTATGGTCAAATAAATTAACCCTTGTCATGCTAAATAAATTTTGGCGAAAAATTTTCATAAAAATCAAAGGGCAAAAAGCACGGAAAGTATCAACTGTAGGTCAATTTTTATTTGAAAAATCTTAATCTATCGACAATTCTGGATTGAAAGTGAGAAACAGGTGGTGTAGACTAACATCAGACTGCACATATGTGCAGGATGATGTTGGTCTATAACTCCTGCCAAAGCAGTAATATTCCCAGTTCAGCATGATAAGAGTTTATGTTAGGGTTTACCTCTGGTGTGAGACTAGTATCACTCTTGTTACTGCCTGTGGACTCTCTAGCCCAGTAATGAGTGTGAGCTATCTCCAGTACCATAAAGGCACTAGCCATCCCTCCTATACCGTAGTTCTGGAATGTCGTCTCTAAACCATGGACAAACGCCTTCAGTAGGGATAACATGCCTTTATATACTGCCTTGTTAATTGGCTAAAATAGAAATTTATCAGCTAACTAAGCCAACTAGCAATATTAAACCCAAGAACTTTATCTGATGATTTTTACAGAATTGTATTAATCACAATTACTATAACATAGAAAAGAAAATTACTCCTGCTAAAACTCGCAAATTCATACTGTGCAGATAGGCAACCTAAAAGCAAAATTAAAATCTTCATACTTTTAAATTCATCTAGATTGAACCATTCCTTTTTATTATCTTTTTATTGATTTTACAAGTGATAAGCAAACAGATCTTACAATTTGAAAATCATGCTAAAAATTAGACATTATGCTTGTAATAGAAAATGATTTTTTTAAGCTCGTCCTGTCTACAACAATTTTCTTATCTCATAAATACATAATTTGTAGAAAAATATCATAGGTCCATGGATAAGAAACTGAAAGTGTTCAACAATTACCACATCTTCTATATGGGTATCTTCATCTGTAAGTTTCTTATCGAGATTCTTATTTAAGCGGCTGACAACAAAGTTACGGTAGTTTTCATCTTCTAGGAGCTTTTTTACCCGACCCATTTTCAGCCAGCTGATTCCCTGCCCTTCCAACACACTAGCCACACATTCTTTCAAGAACTGCTGGTTCTCACTTGAAATAGGAAAGTGAAAAGTAAGTTATATATTCATCTCAAAAGGGTCAGCTTTATCTCATGTGCTTTAAAAATATTGGAACACAATCTTTAATAGCCGAAAAATGGTCACAACAAAAAATAGCATTTTTTTTGCACAATGTTTCATCCATTTTTTCAAGAATTCAAAATTAACGAATACATGTATGTAGAATAAGGCTACTTATATTAATTTTCAGAAAGTCTTTCACTGAATTTCATTTTCTAATCAGCTCACTTATAACAATGTTTGCTTAATGATGTTTGACAACAAATACAATATCACATAAAAGTGAATACCCGTATATAAGAGTGTGATATAAGTACTTATAGCAAGTATAATCATCTGGTACAACAACAAATATGCTCTCTTATTCATCTTGTATTTTTTTTACATATATCTCTGAAAGAACTACAAATATTGGAGTTGTCTCACCTATTAGAAGAGCCTTTAGTTTCTGCAGCTTTTTGTTTTTCCTTTTGTTTTCTATTGGTGGCGTGTTTAACCAGCCCAGATTTCTCCACCAGTGCCTTTCTGTTACCTAACGGGGCAAAAGGTTTTGGTGGAGGTTTTTGACTCTGACTACTGGGTGCTGTAATAGCTGTCTTTGCACCTGTATAGTAGATGTACATGTAGATTTAAAAGAGATCAATTTTGGTGAATAACTCCACTATAATTATATTGTCCACAAATAGCAGTCTAACAAAAGTACAAACATTTCAATATTTTTTCAAATATATTGATATTCGATAAAACAATTTTGTGTCTTTTAGTAATTGTTGTTTATGTATGAAAGATGAGTAAAAGGAATTATGAAAGTATAACATATTACTTTAAGACTCTTAGAGAGTGAAATAGCAATTTATGTTCAACTACAAATGTCTTGATTTGTAAGCTTTATCCTTCTCTTTCAGACTGGTAGTGTAAAGAGAAAATGAAATTTGGAACAGAGAGAGAGTATATACCCCGAGACCATAAGAAATGGACAGAGATAGATTCTAAATTAGAAGATGAACAAGATGTATTTGTGAAATTGCATCTGAAAGGATAAATCTTTACAAAGATTGTTCTTGATGAATGACTAAGACCTTTACAAATGACCTTGGTCATTGTATCAGCAGAAAAATAATCAATGCTAAATAATATATTTAAAAAGTTGAAATTGTCATGGGTGTGCCTTATACGCTGGTGCAGCATATCCACTCATTTTTATTTCCTATATGTTGAAACAAGAGGACCAAGATGGTCCTAGATTGCTCACCTGAGTCTCTTTGCCCCCTTGGACATCACATTAATTACATAGGAAGATGTCAAAAATATGATATTTGCCTAAGAAGAAGATTTTTGAAGAATTTCATTTTTTTACCCTTCGTTCTCATTAGAGATAAAGGGATGCACCCATGCAATGCCCAGATATGACCAAAGGGTCTTTATATGAACAAACTTTGTAGAGGCCCACTAGGTGATACTACATACCAAACATGAAAGCAGTGTGCCCACTGGTATCGATCTTAAGAAAATTTTAAAAGATTTTCACTCTTTGATTCTATGTAAAAAGGGTTGCGCCCGGGTAGAGCCCAAATATGATCCTAGGGTCTTGATATGAACAAACTTGGTAGAGGTCCACTAGATGATGCTACATACCAAATATGGAATCTGTCTGCCTTCTGGTTTCATAGAAGAAGATTTTTGAAGAATTTCATTTCTTTACCCTTAGTGCTCATAAGAGATAAAGGGATGCACCCGTGCAAAGCCCAAATATGACCCAAAGGTCTTGATATGAACAAACTTTGTAGAGGCCCACTAGGTGATGCTACATACCAAATATGAAAGCTGTCTGCCATCTGGTTTCAGAGAAGAAGATTTTTAAAGATTTCGCTCTTTGATAATAATGTAAAAAGGGTTTGGCCTGGGCAAAGCCCAAATATGACCCCAGGGTCTTGATATGAACAAACTTGGTAGAGGTCCACTAGATGATGCTACATACCAAATATGAAAGCTGTCTGCCATCTGATTTCAGAGAAGAAGATTTTTAAAGATTATCATATTTTCACCCTTTTTGTTAAGGGTAAAGGGAAAGTTAAGGGTAGATTTCATTTATTTGAACAACTTTGGTAGAGCTTGACCCAAGGAACATCCCTGCCAGGTTTCATCAAGAAAATGTGGACGACGGACGACGGACGTCGCACGACTGACGACGGACATTCTACGATCACAATAGCTCACCTTGAGCACTTCGTGCTCAGGTGAGCTAAAAAGCTAGCTGAGGCCTTTAGGCCAGTGTGGCTTATTGTTTATAAAAAGGTTTATATGAGGTAAGAGGTCTATATGAGCCTGTGCAGTACATTTCCAACACTTCCACATGTGAGCAAAACCAAGACTCTGTCAGTCTGTGCATCTGCACAGTCTGACCTGAGTCTTTCCTATGCGCTCTTTAGACAGATAAGGTCTTATCCCTCTTCTTGAGGAAGGCAAATATTTTAATTGCTTGGTTTTGGTTTCTATGCAGCATCATGTATGTCCATCATGCACACATCAAATTGTTGAAAATATCAAATAAAGGCTCAAATTATATGTTGAAAAAGCTTGCAGAATTTAGAAAATCTTCTTGGTGACAGACAGGATAGATGAAACGACTGACAACAATAAAACAATAACACTCCCCCCTCTTATTTTGCACCCAATTGAAATATCAGGTGCAAAACAAGACTATCATCCAACTTAAATCTATATTATTTACCAGTTTGACATTTTAGACTTGTCCAAATGGGAAGAATATGCAGACCGCACATTCAAAAGTGATTATTAATAGAGAAACAACAGTTATGTAGGGTAGAAAACAGTTTGTGAATCTATCATTTAAGTAAGGGAAGCAGGCCAACTTTCACCAGCATTGCTACATAAACATTCAGTTTTATACCTATATGGTATTTCGATATTGATGGCCAAACATCTCAATAATGTACTGTTTTGGGTCTAGAGATCATTTAAATAGCCTTTCAAATGAGTATTCTTTATCTAATGCTACAGAAGGTATATTCTGGATTCAACATTAGAAGGGTGAAAATCATATCAGACAATGTACGAGTGGTGAAAATTGGCCTAACATCTGATTAGTTAGTTAGTCTACTCCTGTACTACAGAGACACACCCTAGTCTACTGTTATTACCTCTTTTATTTCCTAGCCCTATAATATTGGGGAATTCTTAGCATGTACATTCAACATGTAAAAGTAGACAGAAGATTTTGTGCAAATTTTGTTTATTAAGGTAGTGGACACATAATAATTCCGCAATGTCTTGGAAGTAATGAACTTTAACAGTGTTATCATTAGGAAACCTCGGTCAACATTGTGAAGATCATAAAATCCTAAATGCTGTAGAACTATTACCACTACGATATAGAAGTAAAGAAAAGCAGAAATCTATTAAACAAGTTTTTTATATACTGAAATGAAACACTCATGCCCTGATAACTGCAATTCATTTTACAAATTGACCTTTTCAGATGACCTTGGCCACTTCATATGACCTTGCCCTTGGTATCAATAGATGCATATCAATGAGATCTATCATCATGCAGCATTGTATCTCAAATAGTCCTTGAGTGATTGGCAATATCATTGAAACATGTGCACCCAATCTCAATGATGTGAGAACATAAAAAACTTGGTTTTCTAAAGTTTTGATTTGTACAAGGGTTGATCAAGAAATTCGTAAAATAGAGTAATAAAACCTTTGAAACCTTGACTATCAAAATAAAAATTATACATTTATTCAATGTTAAACTTGTGTAATAAATGTGGAAATTTTCAAATGTGTAACTTCAATAGCAATTATAGAGTGACTAGTCAAAGACATAGACACCACATGTAAGCGGTGGTCAAATTTGGAATCAATTTTGAGTAAAATTTTTAAATCAATGGCTCAGTACCAAACAGTTGTTACTGCCTATACACATATAGGCAGTTACAAATGTTTCAAGCTGAGCCATCCATATGAATAGTATTTCTAGAAAAGTGGAGATCCATACGCTGGACCTTTATTTTGGTAAATGATAATAATCAATTTTGGCGATTTGTCTGTTGAAATTTCACTATACCTTTCTAAACCCTCTTAAAAAGCCCTCTTTGAATATCAGAGATAATTTAGGGAAAAGTTCTCTTTTGCTTATTATTATATTTTCTCTAAATCATTTGGAATGTTTTGGTTGGTGAATAACTTGGATTATGACATAATACAAATAATAAACAAATTTCATATTTTGGTGTTTAAGTCAGGTCACTATTCCCTAGAATATCTAGTCTTATTTAAATACTCTGTGTTTGTAGAACCTCCTCAAATAATGTTTTAAGTATGACAATTGAATTCCTATTTGCATCTTTATTACTTCTGCCAAGAACTTTCAACTAAAATTAATGAAAACTCTCAGAAAGATTGATTTATGTAACAGATATACCTTTTTTTAAGGTCCCTGCCTAAACATAAATGTTACCATGGAAACAAAATTTAAGCTGAATATAAGTTTGCTTATTGTAGATATATAACTGCACACTCAACAAATTGTACTCTGAACAAGCCAGAAATGTGAATGTCATAGGCTCATTTTACCAATTTCTTGATCGTCCCTGGTAAAAGTTAACAAGTTAAATACATTTGGTATTGAATAAACTATTCATTATGAATCAATGAAAATAATTGAATTGGGTTTTTTTCCATTTAACATATATTGCTGTTTGTAAGAAGACCTAACTACAGTTTAAAAGGCAATTATTAAGCTTCTCTAGGCTACAGCACATCTTTTATTATACAAGCGTTATGTGATCCATGAATGCAAGAACAGACATTATACTAAATGTAATTCTGTTCAAGTACATAAGGCTTACAATAAATGTTACTTTTCAAGTTATACCATGAAATAACATAAGAATACTATTACTTACCAAAGAATTCGGAGAGAGTACTGCTTGCATTATGAGCGAGGTCTGTCAGATCATTACTGAGTGTGGATATCAGAGAAGAAGGGCTGGATCCTCTGTCTGATACATTAGAGCCTCTATCTGAATTGTTATCTGATGAAATAGTCTGTTGAAAAGAGAAGATAACACATTGTAATCATTACCAAAAAGTATACAAATGCTGCAGTCTGACATCTGTCTATTCCACCTGTTTGTTCCTTACAAGCCAGATCTGTTTACAACCGGAATTCATAAGAAATGTTGAATTTTCTTCTTTTCACACACTGTTTTTCTTCTAATATTTTACTCATTTTTAAGGGCTTAGAGCAGTATGACTTATTTATTCCACATGAATAAACTTGATTTCTTGTAGGACCTTTTATTACCAAGAAGGGCTTTCAGCAATAAGAACAAATAGGACCTACAAATTCTCAACTGAAACAAGTTAGTGTCAAATGTTTATTTTATCAGCCATAGCATATGGTTATAAGGATATCATTTGTGTATTGTCCAAGGCCTAGATGATAATGGATAAAGAACATCTTAGATATTTTTCTCTCAAAGAAACAAAATATTTCAAATGAGTACCCAAAACCTTGGTTCTGTGTCAGATGTATCAAAATATCCTTCACTGAATTCGAAGATAAGCTTCTATCTGTAGCTTTATAAATGAGCCTGCGCGTGAGATTTCCAACAATTTATAAAATGTGTAAACCAAAGATTCTGACCAGCCTGTGCAACAGTCAGACCAGAGTCTTCACTATGCTTAAAGTACATAGATAAGGTCTCAAAGTAGCTGTAGACCATCAGGTAACTTCATACTTACAATAAGTGGCTGTCTACGCTACTCAATGTGCACCCCTCACGAACATTTAAAATGGTTGGAAATGTCACGCACAGGCTCAAATTTTGTTATATTGACAAAGTTTGTACTCACTCTAGCTATAGGCCCGGGTTTATTAGGATGTAAAGTATTTCCAGGTTTGGGTACAGAGTTATTCCCCTTTCCACTGTCCTGACTACTCTGAGATCCAAATCTTTCTCGTGCCAAATTTGGACTTGGTGGTGGAACCCTTGGCAAGCGAGGACTGGGAGGGTTCAAATCTCTAGGACTCTGTGGGGGTCTGGGACTTGACGGGCCCCTTTCCCGAGGGCTTGGAGGGGCTCTCTCTTTGGGACTGGGAGGGACCTTATCTCTGGGACTGGGAGGTTTCTGGTATGAGTCAAATGCCGAGTTGACACTTTTTAAAGCAGGAGGTGGTGGCCTGGGAGGCTTATTTACTGGTGGACTTCTGGAACCATCAGAACTACGACTGTCTAGTCTCCTGAAATATACATATGGGTAGGGAAATTAACATTTTCTCCACTTATCCGCATACAAATGACAGATGATTTCCTACCTGTCCAAGATCAAAATTCATTTGTCAGAAAAAAAAGAATATTTAAATTTTGAGAAAAAATGTTTTTCAGAGAAGAAGATAAGAAGATGCTGGGATCCTACATTTTCTTACTTAAAAACATTTTTTCTACCTTTAAAAATAACTAGATCTGTCAAAAGCAAATTCATACCCGCATCATGGATATTTGATGGAAGTTACTGTCCATGCTAAGCATATTGTACACAGAATCTAGCTTGATACATAAATGTAATTTCTAAAAGTGAAGGCCACATGTACCACACAAGGCGGAGTGGAGTGTCGGTTTTAAGACCAAGAGGTCATGAGTTCTATTACAGGGAGATGTTATCAATCTTGCTTCTTTAATAGATCCAAACAATCAGCCCAAATACTAAAGAAAGCAGAACCAAGAAGGATAAATATAAGTTTTAAGACTTTGTTTCCCAATTATGGTGAATTAGGATTAAACCAAATATTTATTGACTTACTTGATCACCATTTTCCCAGTTGGAGTTATGTTTCCTGAATCATATCTGAACACCTCTTTTTTCTGGTCCTTGAAAGATAATTGTTTTATATTTCTCAGTTAATGTCAATCAAATCACTCTCTAACAAATTACCTAACCTTATTTTTTTTATCAATTTGAACATTTGTATGAATCAATTTTCCATCCAAAAGAACTCCAGTTCTATTACAAAAGGTGGCTCACCTAACTATGATTTTCTACCTTTCTAGTAGGGGTATATTCAAAATATTTGAATTAAAACTTTAAAGCCAATATATTTTTATTTCACTTCAGATCACCTATCTCACACAGGAAGACAAAATTTAAATACATGTAATGTGCACTAAATTGACTATTTCCCATAGTTCAGAAATGTTGATCAAATCTGATTGAACTCAATACCTTAGGACTGAAAGCTGTTATGTTAATGTTCAATTTGAATTCAGTTGCAATTGAAAAATCAAATGTGCTCAAATTCAGTATTGAGTACCAAATAGGGTAAAGGGAATATTGTGGAAAAAGAAATCTGTCCTTTTTTTTTTTCAAAATATTTAAGAGAGCATTGTCTCATCGCCAACAAAAATCTCAATTTAAGAAGTACAGATGTTTTATCTCTTTTTATGTTCAGTACTGGGATTTAATGTCCATAAGTTTCATAACTATGAAAAGTAGCAAAATAAGTAGAAATTCTCTTTTTCCAACAATGTGACCATATCCTCTACTAGAAAGTTTTGTCCTTTTTTAAATTGAAATCAATTTCAATTTTAATCTCCACATTTTTTTTACCATTACGTTTGCAAAAAAGTTATTGATGAATTATTCTAATCAACAGGTTGATGGCCAGCATGAAGCAGTTATAACTGCCTTTAAACATATAAACAGTCATCAACTTGTTTCTCTCACCATTTGATGCATATTAGGGTTATTCACAGACACTGACTCAGGACCCGGAGCAAATGTTGGACTATCTGGTGGTGACGAATCCGAGGAATCCACAGCCCTATCATCGTCATCATCATCATCATCACTGTCACGCTGATGAGCTGTCTCATTGAGTGACACCATGGCGTCGGGTAACTGCAGTCGATCGGGTGGGTGATATATCTGGGACTCATCTACTGCCAAAACTTGGTTTTCTGGGATAAAACCTAGTAAAGTAACATATATACCTCTTACCTCTTGGTTGGCTTACAGACAACTATAAAATATGACTTGTGGGTGAACAAAATTTTGTAAATGCAGCTATTTCAGAATTAATGAGATTTCAATATTTTGGTTTGATAGCAACAAAATAATTCAGCATTAAGCATATTAAGATAAGACATATGTGTGAAACATAATGAACCCACTTTCAGTAAGTTTTTTTTTTTTTAGTTTTATACAGTAAACTTTTTATATAACTTACATGTTTTGTATTTACAGGAAGGTATTAAGTTAACCCTTTCCTGTTTTACAAAATTTTGGACCTGTCCAAATTCAAAGGTTTTGCAGACGAAAATTCAAAGTGGATTTAATTTAAAAAACAACCATTCAGTAGGGTAGAAAATAGTGTGGAAAAAGAAGAAATTGCTTGTCAGAAGCAATTTCTCCTTTTTTCACAATGTTTTCTCAATCATAAAATCACAGGCACGTAAAAACCAGGGATTAAACAGTAAAGGGTTAAGGTTAGGACAGACTGACACTGGAAAAAAAAATAGAAATACAATCTCATGACTAGGGGAGAGGTGAATGACGGAGTTGACTATACATTCACAATAATTACATTTAAATCTTTTGTGTCTTTTGTGAGATTATCAGTTTTACAGAGTATAAGAAAGTTATAACTTACTGGGTGTATCCCCATCAATCTCACTATTCACCATATCTGTCACAAAGTCACTCAGAGACGAATATGATGACGATGTTGACTCGGCTCCATCACTGTCACTGCCACTCTCATCTGGGGGAAAAACAGAAGAGATGAAGATGTTAATATTTACTATCATGGGGGTATGAAAACAAAAATCCTTATTGCAATGTTTAAATTCAAAAATATCATCATAAAGAAAAAATGTACGGAAATAACGGCCTTTATAAGAGGGAGAGATGACAACTTTAATCTGTATTCTTTCTCCAGCTCTTTTGTTGTGGGTACAAATTGGAATTGTCTAGACAGGCACTAACCATCTCTAACAGAACATCAAATTCTAATTGATTTATTGTTAATAAATGTCTGTATTGTTTGCTCTCATTTTAAAGATCCCAATGAGCAATCATAATACAGAATATTTCTCACTAGGTTTTGACTATTTATACCTGTTAATCAATTTGGCTTCTTTCCTAGATATTCTCTCTATTAGATTTTAATAAATGTAAGACACATTTTTTTCAATTCTTTCTGTTTTTTGTTCTTAAGAAAAAGTCTGATGTTACATTTTTATTCAAGTCAATTCTTTTAATGATTCTCATACTGTTCACAGCACAACTATTCCTGATGAACAAACGGCTTAGGCAGACAGTACAGAGTAAGATTAGCCAGATGTGCAGTGTGATCTCAGCCTGATTTTTACTTAATCCTTGTGGGAAACAAGAGCTTCGCAGAGCGGCGCAAATACACCCGAAGGGGCTTGTCAGTAACCTTGGCTTGTCAGTAACATGAGCTTGAATTATAGCTAAAAATATTGCAAACAGACAGACAGACAACTGGTGCCATAACATTTAAATATGAAAATTTATTTAGTCCTAAGCACAAAAAAGACAAGAGGACCATGATGGTCCTAGATCGCTCACCTGACTCTCTTTGATCACTTGGACATTACATCAAGTAAAAAGGCTGATGTCATAAAGAAGATAATTTCTACATAAAACCAAGTTTCACTAAATTTTGGCCATATTTGAGGCCATTAGAGTTATTTCAAGTTAATTATCATTAAGACTCCTTTTCCAGTGATATGGCATGAATCC
Organism: Fragum whitleyi; assembly: GCA_948146395.1. NCBI lineage: Eukaryota > Metazoa > Mollusca > Bivalvia > Cardiida > Cardiidae > Fragum > Fragum whitleyi. Next base: position 26,747,269 of record OX411551.1, on the reverse strand, counting down.
TTCCCATTTTCAACAGAGTTCATTCTTGTGAGCTGGCAAACATTTTGACCACGTTTCATGAAGATTTGACCATATTTCTGGCGTCTGGAGCTCTTATAAGAAAATTGTAATTAAGGCACCTTTTCCCCTGATATGGCATGGATCCTTCCCATTTTCAAAAGAGTTTATCCTCATGACCTAACAAACATTCTGACCAAGTTTCATGATGATTGGACCATATTTGTGGCTTCTAGAGTGTAAACAAAAAAAATGTCATTAAGGCCCCTTTTCCCTTGATATGGCGTGGATCCTTCCCATTTTCAATAGGATTCATCTTTGAGACCTAACAAACATTCAGACTTAGTTTCATGAAGATTGGGCCATATTTGTGGCCTCTAGAGTGTAAACAAGAAAATTGTCATTAAGGCCCCTTTTCCCGTGATATGGCATGGATCCTTCCCATTTTCGATAGGGTTCATCCTTGTGACCTGACCAACATTGTGACAAAGTTTCATGATAATTGGATCATATTTGTGGCCTCGAGAGTGTAAACACTTAAATTGTTGACGCATGACGAAAGACGACGCACGACAGACGACGGACATTCAATGATCACAAAAGCTCACCTTGAGCATGATGTGCTCAGGTGATCTAACAACCTACAGAGTCATTATGGCAAGTTTCCTTTCATCATTCCCATCCATAATGTAGGACAAAATGAGCTAACAAGAAATTTTGTTTTTTCATCAACTCAAGGGCAGATAATCCAAGATAACTCTAGAATAACTGGAGCATTTTGAATTGAAAAGTCTTATGCAAAACTAGACATCATAGAGAGTAATTGTGTCTAGTTTCAGCTCATTTCAATTTATAGTTAAGGAGAAGTTGCACACAAAATACAGTGATTTTCGTCTAATTCAAGGGCAGATAATTCAAGATTTCTCAGGATTGACTTGAGCGATTTTAATTTCAAAGGTCTTATGCACAACTAGACATCATAGGGAGTAAATGTGTCGAGTTTCAGCTCATTCCCATTGATAGTTTATGAGGAGTTGCCCACACAAAAAATAGTGATTTTCGTTAAATTCAAGGGCAGATAATTCAGGATTTCTCAGGAATGACGGGAGCAATTTGAATTTCAAAGGTCTTATGCACAACTAGACAACATTGAGAGTAATTGTGTGTAGTTTCAGCTTATTCCCATTGATAGTTTAGGAGGAGTTGCACACACAAAAAACAGTAATTTTGGTTATATTAAAGGGCAGATAATTCAGGATTTCTCAGGAATGACTGGAGCGATTTGAATTTCAGTGGTCTTATGCACAACTAGACATCATAGGGAGTAATTGTGTGTAGTTTCAGCTTATTCCCATTGATAGTTTAGGAGGAGTCGCGCACACAAAAAACAGTGATTTTTGTTATATTAAAGGGCAGATAATTCAAGATTTCTCAGGAATGACTGGAGCGATTTGAATTTCAAAGGTCTTATGCACAACAAGACATCATAGGGAGTCAGACAGACGGACGGACAGACGACCGAGGCCATAACATAATACGACCCTTCGGGCGTATAAAAATGAAACAAGATTACTTCATATGTCATATGCAATTTGTTAGAAACAGAAATTGAACTTAGCAGGATAAGTGCAAATTAACAAGCTAATGGCCCATAAAATTTGATTTCATGATTCTCAAGCAATGTCTCTATTTCCACCAAGTTTCAATGATGTTTCCCCACTATTTTTTTAGTGGGGACTATGAAAAAAGGCTAAATTGTTTGTACCTGTTGGATTTTCATCACTAAATGTTTCTGACGCAGAGCTGATGGCATTTCCAAGTGACGAGTTCTCATCATACACACGGAAATATATAGGCTGGAGTTGTTGGGCATACCATTTGGGTTTATCTCCGATCAGTAAAGGATCGAACACAGAGGTCTGAACACGAAGAAATGCAACATTCTGTGGACACAGCGACCATTCAGCAAAATATTCAACAGCCTGAAAATGATAAATATAGGTGACCTGTCATACGAAAAGGGACCATCCAGAACTTCTTTAAAATGAATTATTGAAAAAGAGATTTGATCTAGCATATGTCAACCAGAAGTCAATTTCAAAAATTCTTTCACTAGAAGGTAGATTAAACATTCTAGATTTAGAAAATAGGCACTGTGCAAAAAGTTTCAACACTCCAAGTCAGTCTGCACAGTCCATGCAGTCTGATTAGGGATTGCACTTTACTCACTACATATATGGTCCCTTATCACGTGACGGGTCACATATATGTGATCTGTCATGCAACAAAAACAAAAAACATCTGGGGGCTTTGAAAAATTAATATGTGATACATCGCTCAAAAAGGGGCAATCTGCAAACTCTGTAAAATGAATATGTGTATTTGATAGTCAAAGACAAGTACTTCCCCCGGAAATCCTAGATTTTACCCTTGATCTATTTGATCTTGGTAGTGACCTTGAACTTGAGAATTTCTAGATAAACTCTTTGCATGACACTTCTTCTCTTCCATGGGAATCACTTTGCCCAGTAATTTTGAAATTCCTCCATAAATGTAGAAAATATTTTCTGGTCAAGATACGGCCACAGACAGAGACTCTATATATATGCCTGTCGCCATTTTATTGGGGGCATAAAAAAGAGATATATTCTAGTACAGGTCAACTAGAGGTTGCATTTCAATAATTCTTTCACAGGAATATAGATTGATCATTCTAGATTCAGAAAATTAGCAGTGTTTGAAAAGCTTCAACCCTAGTCAGCCCATGCAATCCCCACCATTTTACTAGGGTTGACACTTTATGCACAGATGGCCCCTTTTTGCCCTATGTGTCACATACAAAGAAAAGATTGGTTACAGAGGTCAACACTGTTTATGAAGTATGGAAATTAAGCAAAGCCTTTTTTCCTATGTAGCTAGATGACTTTTTTAATGACTTTGGTATTTCAAAACAACTCATTTAATATCCTCTACAAACCAGATATCTTGTCTTGTCCAGATATCTAACTTGTTTAACACAGTAGCCTACCTGAGTCCTGGCAAGTCTACTGGTAAAGTGAGTCTTAACAGGTCTGGATTTGAGAAAGCTGTACATCTGGAATGCTACCACTGGTCTGGGATATAGTCTCAATGTTCTGGTGTGCTCCGAGAAGTTACCAAGTATGTTGGGAGAATTGAAGAACCGCACCTGAAAAATAGAAATATCGTTCTATTTGATCTATCAAATTCATTAATATGCCAGTGTATGAATGGGTTCATGTTGATGGCTCAGCATTAAGCAGTTGTAACTGCCTATAAACATACAGGCATTTACAACTGCTTCATGCTCAGCCATTGGAGTTATAAGCCAAAGTGCTGTGGTTGCACTTGCAACATCTGTTTACAGCTAATTTGTCACTTGATGACCTTGACCCGAATTTTATAAAGATGTTTAGCAAAAACCGAACAAGAAATAAATTTCTTTTGTAATCTATCTTAGCTAATACCTCCTGACAAGACAAGAATATTCTATGGAAGAATGAAGAGCAGAGTCTCCTTGAGACAATTCAAATGAGTACCCATAACACATTGCTTCATTTAGAAATAAAGATTTCAGACTGCCTACCCCCTCTTAACTATATTTTTGAAAAAAATGTAAGGTTACCACTTATTTTTACAAAAGACTATTCCATTTCAGTTTTTCATTTTCTCTTAATACCAAAACATATTTCTTACCATGGCAACTCTAGTAGCCACATCCACCGAGTCTACATCATTTCCATAGATGAGGGGATTAAAGCCTGTGTTGGACGTAAAACTTTCTCTACGCTTCCACATGTCAGGGTTTTGAGCAAGTGCATCAAGATTCTTGATTGGTTGTGGAGTCATACTCATACTTGTTAGGGCCTGAAAATATATGTTAACCAAACCAATCCCAAACAATCCATCTTTTCTACAACTCTGATATAAAATAGATTTCGAGAACTTTGTATACAATAAAGAAATTACTTGCTAGAATCTATAAGCAATTTCTTCATTTTCCACAATGTTTTATTCCACAAAAGGCAATGGTTAATAAAGTTTAATCAAATATCAAGATGTGTTCTTGTAAAATTAATACCCCTGAAAGTAGTGGGTTTTTTTTTTCAAAGTTAGACCTCCACGAAGAAAACATGACTAATGAATGATGACCTTGACAATAAGTTATGACATTTTTGAGATGTATTTTCAAGAACTGTAGGAAATGTACTTGTACGCTGGCAGAAAAGCTAAAGTCAGACTGGTTGGCCATGAGAAAACTTTGTAAAGAATTAGAAGTTAAAACCGATTCTGATAAGATCAATTCAATGATCAAAAGCCACCCACCTCTGACATAGCAGTCCATTTTGTCTGTATTAATATGTTTGTGAACAGAAAAGATAATAAAATTGTTGTCGGGCGACTTAATCATTGGAACTATAGCCTATCCATTTAGTCTGGTAGTGAATTCAATTTCTTTCTTAGATCTAAAGGATTGATCTAAGACGAAAATATAACCTTGGTAACATTTTTAGTTTAGATTAATGGCAGAAATTTACAGACAATATAAGCTGCGGATAAATCATTTATGTAGCCCATAACCAGCAATGTTTAGGATAAATGACAAACTTGAGCTGCTTGAGCAGCTGTTTTGCTCCACAGGCCTGATTTTTGTTTGATATCCATCTTTTAGGTTTTGAGAAATTGATTTTCAGAGTTTCCACTAAACAACAATCAGAGAAGTGACCGCAGTCCATGAAAGACATATTTTCCATCTAATCACAATTTTTTGTGGTCTAATAAAGGGACACTAACCTATCATTCCAGTGACATTTGGCTGATATCCATTGGTAATATTCTGAGAAAATGCATTTCAAAGTTCCACTATATAACATTTAGAGAAATGACCTCCACCCATAAATGTCATATTTTGCTTCTGATCACAATAATTTTTTTGTTTTTGTAGACTGACAAAGGATGACTAAAGGATCATTCCAGTAAAGTTTGGTTGATATCCATCAATTAGTTTCTGGCAAAATGATATTCAAAGTTTCCACTATATAATATACAGTGAAATAACCTCTGCCTATAAAAGTCATATTATTCATCTCAAACATCTGACACAATAATTTTTTGTTGCCTGATAAATGGTCACCCAAGATCATAGGATCTATCAAGTGAAATTTAATTGATATCTATGAATTAGGCACCGAGAAAAGGATTTTCAAATTTTCCACTATATGACATAAAGAGAAATGATTTTCATTTAAGCCATGTTTTTCATTGGATCAAAATTTCTTGAACAACATTGAAAGAGGGTCACCCAAGGATTATTCTTGTGAAGTTTGGTTGAAATTCATCCTTTAGTTTCTGAGGAGAAGATTTTTAGATAAAAAGTTTACGACCAGATGCACGGACACACATGACAAACACAGCGCCATGACAATAGCCCCAGTGGCCTTCAGCCAGTGGAGCTAAAAATGAAAGACATCAATATTTCTCTTTCTGTTTTTAAAAGTAAGGAATTTGATAGGTCAATTTATATTCTAATGGACAGCTTCAGTATATTTATATCAAAGGTGCACAAACTTAACGAGAACAAGAGATGTGCAGGTCAATGGCATATTCTTTGTCTATTAACAAAGGACAATAACTCAAACCATATACTGAGTACAGTTATGGTTCTTGTGCACTGCACTTCCTCTCAATGAGATCGATCCATATGTGAAGTTTCATGATTCTAGCTTGCATACTTTTGAGAAATGCTCTGGACAATAAAGGTCTACAGATGGACTGACCAACCAACCTGCCTATGGGCCAGTGCAAAGCAATATACACCCTCTTCAAGAGGGGGGGGGGGCATTACAAATGTTAAGTTTATATCATGCTACACTCTTACCTGTTTGAGATGATTTTTCAGAATTGTGCCCTCAGGCTCAGGCATGGGAGGCAACTCTGTGCCAACACTCTGCGAAGAAGGAGTTATCTGGAAATAGATGAAATAGTGACTCATGATTTATCAAGTATCGTTACAATCTCCCTCCATTAAAAAAAGGTATTGAAAATTTGCACTGACATAAAAAATCATATTTTGATTGAATTCATGGATTTGAGATTGGGTGATATATCACTTCATTATTTCAATTGTTTTTTGGTCACTTCAGACATTATGACATGATTGTTTAAATGGGGTTTAATATCACTCTTAATATTTTTTGATCCTTGAATAACCTCCAGCTGCTCATCCCACAAAGGTCTACATTTACCAACCATGGATTGTAGACAATTATCAGAAAGGATGTCCATGCCACTGTACAAAATTAATATGTAAATATCCTGACACCTGCCGGCAAAAAAGTACTAGAACTGCAGGGTTTAGGTATGCCATCAACAAAATGAAGTCCCAAGGACTCTATAGTTTGGCTAATGGGTCCATGCCAAACTTTTTGGAGTCCCTGTGTTTTAGCCATTCTCATGTTTAGTGTAAATTTTAAAGTATTCCCTGGAATAAGCTACACAATGTATTGAATTAGATGTGTACCTTTGAGGATTAACTTGATAAAAGAAATGAAGACTGTATAAAACTAAAACAGTATTCAATTCTTTCCTGAAGTTTGTCCCCAGTGGATCCTAGGAACAAACACCAGGTAGTTTTGAGAGTCCTAGCTACTCATATAGGGGTCTCAGACTCGCAAAACCTACATCCCTTATAAACCTGGAACTTGTTCATGAACATTCTAGAATGATAAATGACAGAACTCTTAAACTTCAATAACTGCCAATTGGAATATTTTAGAACCAATTCTTGAACTTTTTTGCAGGGGATGTTATTGTAAGTGCTGTGATGAATATTTTGTCCTATTGTGTGTTATTTCATACCCGCATAAAGGCTTGGTAGCTGTGATGTAGGTTCACTTTTCAATGTATATCATTTGATTATGTCTAAAATTAGTCAGCAATTATCGTGAATGCATGCATATAACTGTTTCATAAAACAAAAGGTTATAAAAAAACATGGGGATTTGTTTCTTAGACTACACTCTGCCATGCTAAAAATCATTGGTAATTCTATGTAAGGCCCTGGAATTGTCTGCAAACACATTCATTAATTTGGAATACCTCTAAATTGCAAAGTGATAAAGAGTTAAACAAAATCTGTACAAATACCCAGAAGCAATTTGTTTTCTAATAACAATACCATTAGTTCAGGCAGAAAATTATTGATGATCACGTTTTTGTCCCTGAATCCAAAGACCTGGTACTTTATCCAGCCACATCCCTACTTATATAGGGAAAATGGTGTTGCACTGCACATTTGCTTCATAATAATTATGAAGTAAATGTGCAATAGCATATAATATGTACTTAGTGTTTTGTAGGAAAAAAAAATCTGCCAAGATTATCAATTCTCTAAGTATGTATTTTATTCATACAGTACACTAAGTATGTAGTTAAGTCGATGTGACTAACAGAAATGCAAGTTTCTAAAATAAACTCATTATGTCATTATTCTAAAAATATTCATGTGATATCATAAAAAATATCATATGGTATGTTATAACACAGATATTTGTATAGTTATAAATAAAATTGTTTTATTTCATTTTTTTTGTCTTAGCCTTTCCCATGCTGTTTACAGCAAATTCCTGCTGTCAGCATTGCTTTTGCAGACAGTATAGACTAAGATTAGCCTGTACAGATGTGCAGTCTGATCGTGGACTACACTGCCCGATTTCTAAGTACTACAGGTGAGGAGAAAACTTAAGCCAGACTGGTTAAATATTGAATTAAATGTCTTGAAAATTGGCAATTTGTTTGAAACAAAATCTAAATTCCACAAAATACAGGTTAAAGTGTGTGAATTTGTACATGAATTACAATTGTCAACCCATTGGTGAGAGACAAGTAGTTGGAAAGGAGAAGTGCCGCCCTAGAGAACTGAACAAGGGACCTTTTGAGTGATAGATTGACACGCTTCAACTGGGCTATGATAAAGGCCCTTGTAAAGAATGAAGAAATAGCTGATGTTATTTCATCCAACCTAATATTTTGTCAACAATTTTTTACAGGCCATTTCAGAGCAAATATCATATTATCATCATTATCTTGTCATTTCTTCATCAATATAATGACATAATAATGCCTGAAATCTCACAACACTTTATCTCATTCAATACAAGAGGAATGCTGGTCCCTGGTAGTCAACAGGAGATAAAGCCCTGTAGCCTAGGCCCTAGTCTTATCAAAAAGACCTTAAAACAGGTTTTGCAAGTGACTTTCTGTAGATTTTAAGAGTTCTAAGCTTTTGCTTTTATTTATTCCAAGGATTTATTAGCTGGCAAGGATAAAATCAAAATATTTTTCAAGTGCTAGGAGGAACATGCAGTTAATTAAAATAACTTTGATCTTTAAGATTGTATAATAACCCATAAATATTCATATACCAAGATAATAAGAATAAATATAAGAACACTTATACAAGAAAATTGAATGGGAACTGTTATTGTACTTTCATTAACTTGTGCATTTCCAGTTTTATAGTTAAAATATCAATATATCTAAGAACAAATTTAAGAAAGTTAGAAATAAGATCACTGCATACAGGCGCAAATGCTCAGCTGCAGGGGCTGGTCAATGAGAGCATTCTTCGTCCAAAAAGGTGCATACTTCTTGCAAAATAATTCTGTAGTTATCACATGATAGTATAGATAACTCTTGTGATTGTGAACATACAATTGCCAATTTTAGGTAAATATCTTATAAAATAGCACTGCCTAGTGCCATTTTTGATCACTGCAATATTGGTACTCCTATTTGTTACCGAATTTCTAATTAATGTCCTCGTTAACTTTTTTCATATCGAGACTTCTTTTTCAAAACCAGGCTAACCAAAATAGAGCACTTTCTCAATAATTTTAACCCTTGCCATGCTCAACCTAGAATAAGCCTAGTTTGACAGATGGTTACACACTAGGATATGTGCCGTCTGATCTCCTGATTTAACTTATTTAAACTGAAAGTTTGTAAATTAATTTTTGAAAAAAAATACATACATATTCACAATATGTTCATCAAGTGCTTCAATTAAGCCCTTTTGATTATTATGCAGTTTGGAAAGGTTTATATTCAGCATGACAAAGGTTAATGTAGTAGAACAGTATTAGTTCCACAACATTTCAGCACTCATGAACCTTCACAATGTTGACTGCAGATCCCTAATTAAAGTCATTAGGAAACCTTGGTTAACCCTTGTCATGCTGAACCCTGCTTTGGCAGGAGCTAAAAACAAACATTGATGTTAGTCTTCACCACCAATTTTCACTTTCAAACCAGAATTGTCAATAGATTTAGTTTTTCATATAAAGGGCCAAATAACGAAGGAATACGTAAATAAGAAGTTCACTGATTTCTGTGACATTTTACTTCATTTGAATTTCATATCACAAGATGGAATCCACCTGAGGATTCCCTACTTATCACTGGAATTGATCTAGTTGAAATACTAGGCTGAAACACAACTCCCTTGATAAAATACTAGGTAATCATGTATTGTGGATGGCCTCCATGATTCAAGTACATCTAAGAATTTGTCAGGAAAATGTTAGGTACGCTCTGTACTAAATTGCAAAATAATTTCATCATTGGTAACAGGATTCAAATTGATTCAATAAACACGGATCAAATTTAGGTAGTAGGATATACCATGCATGTAGCTTTAAAAATAGGAATAGTTGGTCCAACAATTATTGAAAATGACTTCTATGCTGTTTAAAACTCACCAGAATCGTCTCAATGAGACGATTCTGTTGAGATTTAACAACATAGGATTATTGAGAATTTCGAAGTTTGTCAAAAAGTTTGTTTCATATTCGTAAACAAAATGTGTATTAAGCAGCCATTTTCTTTAACAACCGCTTTTTGGTGGTTCCATCAGTGGTTGCTTGAAACAAGTTTCACTGTAAATCAAAGATACCACTCTAAGTGTTGAATTTACAGATAAACAATGACAGTTTGATATACACATGAATCTCAACAGGTTTTGAGTGCAGAGTCATTTCAATAAGTTGATGAGCATTTTATATGAGTGATTTTTTTAAAAAAGACTTTCTACAGTGGCTAAAAGATCTGCAATAGGTTACGGAAATAGATTCATAAGTAAACTCAGCATAATTATGCACAATTATGGTAATATCACAGCAAGTTATACTCTCTTTTAATGTTTAGAAGGTATGGTAAATGATAACAGGCAATGTTAGAAAAGGGTCGTCTAAAACAAATAGAAAATCTTGATCCACAATATATGGGAAATAGGCACAAGCTAAATTATATAATAACAAGAGGGCCATAGTGGCCCTTAATCGCTCACCTGAATGAACAGTCTAATTTTTTTCAATATTTATCTGCCTCTGTACAACTTGATAATACCTTTTTTACCATGTTCAGGTTGACGTACAATTGACTTACAAGGATTTTCCATTATTTGACTCCGTGACCTAGTTTTTGACCCGAGTTGACCCAATCTCATACTCATCAAAAATTGCATCAATTCAATCATTCTGATCAAATTTCAGGTTGATCCAGAAAAAATTGTGGCCTTTAGAGTACATACAAGGTTTTTCTATGATTTGACTATGTGACCTAGTTTTTGACCCCATTTGACCCAATTTCGAACTGGTCCCAGATTTTATCAAGACAATCATTCTGACAAAAATTCAGGTTGATTGGGCAAAAAATGTGGCCTCTAGAGTGCATACAAGATTTTTCTATGATTTGACCCTGTGACCTAGTTTTTGACCCTAGTTGACCCAATTTCGAACTCATTCATGATTTTACCAAGATCATCATTCTGACCAAAATTCAGGTTGATTGGGCAAAAAAAATGGCCTCTAGAGTGCATACAAAGTTTTTCTATGATTTGACCCCGTGACATAGTTTTTGACCCCAGTCGACCCAATTTTGAACTCGTTAAAGATTTCATCAAGACATTCATTCTGACCAAATTTCAGGTTGATTGGGCAAAAAATGTGGCCTCTAGAGTGCATACACGGTTTTTCTAAGATTTGACCCTGTGACCTAGTTTTTGACCCCAGTTGACCCTATTTCGAACTTGTCCGAGATTTTATCAAGACAATCATTCTGATCAAAATTCAGGTTTTTAGGGCACAAAATGTGCCTCTAGAGTGCATACTTGGTTTTTCTAAGAATTGACCCCGTGACCTAGTTTTTGACCCGAGTTGACCCAATTTGAAACTTGTCTGAGATTTCATCAAGACAATCATTCAGACCAAAATTCAGGTTGATTGGGCAAAAAATGTGGCTTCTAGAGTGCATACAAGGTTTTTCTATGATTTGACCCTGTGACCTAGTTTTTGACCCCAGTTGACCCAATTTCAAACTCATTCATGATTTTACCAAGACCATCATTCTGACCAAAATTCAGCTTGATTTGGCAAAAAATATGGCCTCTAGAGTGCATACAAGGTTTTTCTATGATTTGACCCCGTGACCTTGTTTTTGACCCCAGTTGACCCAATTTTGAACTCGTCAAAGATTTCATCAAGACATTCATTCTGACCAAATTTCAGGTTGATTGGGCAAAAAATGTGGCCTCTAGAGTGCATACACGGTTTTTCTAAGATTTGACCCTGTGACCTAGTTTTTGACCCCAGTTGACCCAATTTTGAAACTTGTCCGAGATTTTATCAAGACAATCATACTGAGCAAAATCAGGTTTTTTGGGCACAAAATGTGGCCTCTAGAGTGCATACAAGGTTTTTCTATGATTATACCCTGTGACCTAGTTTTTGACCCCAGTTAACCCAATTTCGAACTCTTCCAAGATTTCATCAAGACATTCATTCTGACCAAATATCAGGTTTATTGGGCAAAAATTGTGGCCTCTAGAGTGCATACATGGTTTTTCTAAGATTTGACCCCGTGACCTAGTTTTTGACCCCAGTCGACCCAATTTCGAACTCGTCCGAGATTTCATCAAGACAATCATTCTGACCAAAATTCAGGTTGATTAGGCAAAAAATGTGGCTTCTAGAGTGCATACAAGGTTTTTCTATGATTTGACCCTGTGATCTAGTTTTTGACCCCAGTTGACCCAATTTCGAACTCGTCCGAGATTTTATCAAGACAATCATTCTGACCAAATTTTAAGTCAATTGGGCAAAAAATGTGGCCTCTAGAGTGCATACAATGTTTTTCTATGATTTGACCCTGTGACCTAGTTTTTGACCCCAGTTGACCCAATTTCGAACTTGTCCGAGATTTCATCAAGACAATCATTCTGACCAAATTTTAAGTCAATTGGGCAAAAAATGTGGCCTCTAGAGTGCATACAAGGCAAATGTTGACGACGCACGACGCACGTCGCACGACGGACGACGGACATCCACCTAATCACAAAAGCTCACCTTGAGCACTGAGCTAATAAAATTTGATGGCTCAGGGTGAAACAGTTGTAACTCCCTATAAACATATAGGAAGTTACAACTGTTTCACGCTGAGCCATCAAAATGCTTGTGTCTGTTGGCGTCAAAATGACGTCATGTTTCTATTGACAACGTCATTTCAGTTTGTTTTTCAAAAATGGTGGTCAGTGAGAGAAGATATGTGAAAGTTAAATGTTTTCATTTGATTTTCTTGATAAAGGCTTCATGCCGAAATATTGAACTAGAGTAAACTTTTTTATAATACTTATTGTATGCGACATTAAGCCGAGCTCCCATGAAACTGTTTAATTACAACAAACCATGGGGAATCTCAGCAGTAGTTTCGTCAAGTATCCTTGCACTATCCCCTGTAACAACTTACTGTCTACTGGGGGCATCGCTCATATGGGCAAAATGCTAAGGTAGCGACGATAAATGAATGGAAATAAACATACATTACACCAATATGTTAACAGATTTCCAAGAATCTTAAACACAGTTTACAAAGCTTTTATGGCCCACTAAATTGATCATAGTGCAAAACCATTTTCTTTCCAATTTTAATTATCAATACTATGAATTGAATGACATTTGTAGAAATATCATATGTTGTCAACTACTTAAATAATTTTCATTAACAGCTTTTAGGTTAACCTATGACATTTACAGAGAATAAATCATCGTCGTCTGAGAAATGGCAGAATTCCCTTTATAGTACTAAAAGGTGTGCCATCTTAGCCTTTTATGTTATAAAGAATACCCCATAGAGACTATGTCAACGATATAAAAGTCTATCACATGTAATGTCCATTTTTTTCATAATATTCTTATTTCTTTGCTTTTGATAGGCAGTTACCATAATTATGAGCCTGTGTGTGACATTTCCAACAATTTGGAATGTGCCTGAGCTGCAAACAATGAGCAGTGTAGACGGCTATATACCGTAAATGTAAAATTAACCAATTACAGTGGAATATCTAAATGTCGAACTTCGGGGGACTCACCAAAAAGATTCGACGTATAGAAAGTTCGACAAAGAGATAAAAAAACGATTTCGGGAGAAGACATATGCGGCCATTATCACTCTTAGGTACGACCGAAACTGGTGGCAAAATAACGGGCGTATTTGATTATCGTGATTAATTAATCGAATATAAAAGATGATACTTATTTTTATTTACATTTTTATTTGTTTATAAACATCATATAAAACATACATTTAAATCAGAAAGCAAAAACATTTTTAATTTCATGGACAAACAATTCTCGGAATGGTTACCCAATCGTTCCTTGGGTACGAAATGTTGGTCGATGTTGATGGCTATCCCCCCGTGTCTACCAGGTACCTCACCAATCAAGTCCCGCGTGGCATTGGCTTTACATACTTCCGTTGTCAATGAGAATTACAAATTTAACGTCGTAGGTCACATGCACTTTGCCGACCCGTTTCATTTCAAAACAATAAAGGACTTTACCTTTCACATTCTCTATCTGTTACAAACAATCAAACCCAATCAGGTAAACAATCGATATCCAATACAGAGATCGCGCATGCATGTTAATTACTGTGGTTGACAGGTCGAATGTGTGAAAAACAACCTCGATTGCAATTTTCATCAATCAAGGTTGGTGTTCGTCGTAAAGAGGTGTGAATGCACACAAATGATAGTGATGGAACCTTGAAATTGGTTCGACGTATGGAAAAATTTCGAACAATAGATAACGATGTATGGAGGTTGAAATACATAGAAATAAAGAGTAAATAGATCGGGACTTGACAAATACTTCGACGTGAGATAACTTCGTCTTATGGACATTCGACGTAAAGATATTTGACTGTATCTCAGTTACTTTGAGACCTTATCTATCTACAAAATGCACAGTGAAGACTCTGGTCAGACTGTGAAAGACCTCATAATACAGGTATCTACTGTCACTAAGAAAATGTATCTATGCACATTGATAAAATATACCTTCATCCAAATTATGAACATTGTTTTTCTAGATAACCCCGGTACATTTGAAGTAACAGGAAACTTTTAAGTTCAGATGTTTAGACTTCAAGCTCTTAGGATGAGAGTAAAAACTAACCTTATCCTTCAGCATAATTAATTTCTATTGACCTTGCTGATTGATCAGATGTAATATCATACAAAATAGTAACATAGAACTTAAAAATTCTTTGTCAGAGTCCTTATAGGAAAAAGTTTGCAGGTTTAGTGTTTGACTACGTTTTCTGATAAAACTAAACAAAAATATCTTGACCTCCATTTAATTACTCTTTCATAGCTGTTGTAGTTTATCATAAGTTAAAGCAACTAAATAAATTTACTAGCATTGCAACAAAAATACAGGGACATATTTAGTTCATATGTCAAGTTTTAAGCAGATCATAAAACCAACAGTTATATAAAACAATTTACACAGGGTATAACGTGCCACGCCGACACCAGAAGGGTCATGGACACCTGATAGATTTTTTCGATACGGAACTAACGGTGGAGCAACTTTTTGACTGATTTATAAACAGAAATAATCATTTTCATTTCAATTTTTAGTATCACTGTCGAGATAAATGGTTCTTCTTTTAGGAAATAAAAGTAGAGGGTAAAAACTAAGCCAAATGAGCGAGTTCTAGCCCTAGGAGTGAGTGACTTTGCTTATTTTTTAGGTTTGTCATTAATTTTTTGTCAAACAACCTGACTATTCTTAATTTCTTGTGATTGTCTAAGAGCATTTATGTGTCCTCTACACGCATACCAAATTTCTCGGCGAAAGATCCACATAAAGCGAAGATATTCGTACTTTTATTGGCCTGGGTAGCGGAAAATATGATATCTAGACACCCCCTATCACAAATTCTGGTGTCGATTTCCAATCGAAATAAATTCAGGGGGTGTCTAGTTATCATATTTTCCGCTACCCTGGCCAATAAAAGTTCGAATATCTTCGCTTTATGTGGATCTTTTGCCGAGAAATTTGGAATGTGTGTAGAGGACACATAAATGCTCTTAGACAAACACAAACAATAAAGAATAGTCAGGTTGTTTGACAAAAAAATTAATGACAAACCTAAAAAACGAGCAAAGTCACTCACTCCTAGGGCTAGAACTCGCTCATTTGGCTTAGTTGTTACCCTCTACTTTTATTTCCTAAAAGAAGAACCATTTATCTCGACAGTGATACTAAAAATTGAAATGAAAATGATTATTTTGGTTTACAAATCAGTCAATAACCTGCCCCACCGTTAGTTCCGTATCGTAAAAATCGATCAGGTGTCCATGAACCTTCTGGTGTCGGCGTGGTACGTTATACCCTGTGATTTACCCAAAATCTATTGACGAGGGGAGCATTATAAATGTTTTCCTATAATATATGGTTTATAAAATAGCCTATTGGAAAAAATCAAACAACAAATTATATTTTTTTTAACCAAGATGCCAAGAAAATCTGAGGAATTGAATAAAAAAAAAATAGAACAGAAGTGTTATTTTCAGAAGCTTTTATGATAATATGCCTTGTGATTAGTAAAAAACCCAGTTACAGCTTTATTTCCTGTTGGTTTTTATATCAATGCAATTATCAGCTTTCAAAATCAATAACAAAGAGATTATTCACTCATTTAATTAAAAGCACCTTTTTCAAGAAAACACTTCACAGATTTGTGACGTTTTCAGCAGAATTTAGATATTTGTTTGTTTGTTTGTTTTTTTGTGTGGTGTTAATGCAATCTTATCTTCAAAATGATTTCAGTAAGTTTGTAACAGCTAGAGCAACTTGTCCTTGTACTTCCCACATCATGTCTACCACAGGCCTCCAGCTGAACATACAACTACGGCAATCATTACCTAGCATTACAAACTAGTAATAAATATAATTATGCTAAATATCATAAAGATTGTTTGCAGAGTAGGGCATTGAATCTCTATCTAACCCATGACTTGCTGTCTAAATGCGCCATATATGTAACTGCATGACCGCCAAAACAATCCTGTCCAACATTAGTCCAAAATACAAGATGACAAAGGTATTTTTACATACATCAAAGTGAAAAAAGATACATTCTTCACTGACAATTCAAAAGTAAAATTGAGAAGAAAATTTAAAAAGAATTAAAACCATGAGAAATAGAGATATTACTTTAAACAATTAAGCAACTCCTAGTTTTTTGCAAATTATTTTCCCATTGGTTATTATTTTAGATTGCCATGAAAACTTCCTTAAACTACCTGGATTTATATTTCATTTATCTATTATTTTCCTTAGTTTTGTTAGCCTATACAACTCTTTCTCATCTTCCATTGTTTTCAGGAAGGTCAAAAATTTCAGACAGGGATGTCATTTTGGAGACTGATATATGACGAGACATCAAAAATCTAATGCCCTTCAGAAACTCTGTTAGCTGACGCAAGCTATAAATGGGCAATATCGACCATTCCAGCTCTCCCTCTGTTGATTTAAGGGAGAAAAAATCAATCACACTAAAGTTCCATCTTTATTCAACTTAGACAATTATTGTATTAGATATTGCTTTTGTCTCCTGGCACAAAAACATTCATACTGCCCCAGACATCCTAGTTATACAGCAAAAGGGTGCAATATTCTAACGATAAAGTAAGTTTGCAAAGGCTTTTCTATAATACTTCAGCAACTTAATAAATCTAAAGACATATTTTCACTTGTTGTGGATTCCAAGAAATTCAAAATGTGTTTGATCAACCCATAAAATTTCAGAAATTTGACTTTAATGGATGAACCTGACCTTTGTCACATGACCCTGACCTTTGTTTCTATTACAGCTGAGTTTGGATGATATCTATGTATATGCCAAATCTGCAATACCCTTTAAAGGTCAAATGAAAAGCGTTTACAACCGTTTCTCTATGTATTCATAAGTAAAAATTAAATACGATGCAATATCCAGAATAAAAAAATGATTTTTTATAACCGTGAATTTCCCGATTTTCGATAAACACACCTGTAGCCGGTCCTTGATAACTTCTCGGTCACGTGACTTAGGCATGTGACGTCACCGCGAGGGATAGATAATACTGGCATTGTAAACAATTTGTCAGCGGCTACGTATTTTAGATCGATTTATGATGAATTCCACTCGAAAAAATACTTGAATTTTGCATTATTGTGTTGCCCCTGGATGTCTCAACCTAAATACTTCGGGAATTATTCTCTTTTCGTTCCCGTTAGATCAGGGTAGGACTCTAAAGAAGCGAGAAAGCATGAACCGAGAGTAGTCCAAAAAGAATAGAAAAGAGACTCACCGAACACCATCTGCTATGGAAAAAACTTTATCAACATCATTTCACCAATTATTGTTTTGATGTAAACCCGTGACTAGCAAGTATTGAAGATGAATAGTAAACTACCAATTACAATCGCCAATCCGATCGCCGGAGTGTGTTAACTGACAATCAATTTAGGTGTTAAAGAGACAGTTTTAACTTTACTGATATCAATAGCATGACACACTTTTGATAACCATTGAAGCATCAAAATGACGTGACAGCTCAAATTTCCTAGAGCCAAATTGCACCATTTTGCTCTCCTGAGCATTAAAACCTGGGGTCAGGGGACGTTTTTTATGCATAGTTGAAGGGGCCAGGGTAAGCTCTATTTCATGTATGATTTGCATCAGTAGCAAGAAGTAATACTCAAAACTTAAAGAAATAAAATGACCTCAAAATATAAAATCATCAGAGAATGAATGAATGAAAAAAAAGAAAGAATGAATAAATAAATCTACAAACAGATGGAACGTTAATGAATGAACAAATTTATGGATGTCATTTCTCTTTCTTTAGACCAAATGGGAATTTTTCATCTTACCCAATATTTTTATAGTGTAGACAAAATTTGATTTGATTTGAATTGGGGTTTTACGTCGCTTTCAACAATCTCTCAGTTATATCGCGACGACTGGAGCACCTAACAATGGATTCCTGGTATTTCTTACACCAGTACTACCACCACATCCCTTTCCTAGCCTCCAGTTACTATTTCACATAGGTTTACGATTATCTACCCATTGGTGGAAGACAAATGTCGGAAAGGATAAGTGGGAATATAGACCCCTGGATTAGAAGACAAAATGGGATAAGACAAAGGGAATAAACCACAAAACTATGAACATATTTTGTTATCCTCATATAAAACAGATTTTTAGAATTTGATTGATTAAAATGACCATTTGTACCATTTCTTCTCTTGACACAGATTTGGCATTAGAAACGTTGTATTTTCAGCTTTCTCAAATCTATAGCTGCACTGTTTTGAAACATGTCAAAAAAGTGCTTTTTGTGTATGAGATGGTCAGATTGTGTCAACTGAAATTTCTCGCTACTTGCGTGATAGTTATAAAATAAATCAGTGACATGGGCAATTGATTGGTGCAGGGTCACGGATAGATTTAAGAAAATTTGTCATGTGGTCTGTTATATTGACCAAAATAAAGGCGACACGCACGTGTGATTAGGGGCTTAGTAATATATGACATGGACAATTGATTGGTGCATCGACACAGACAGATCAAAGAAACTTTGACACGTGGTATGGAACGTTGCGTAAGAAAAGGCAATCTTTATGACACTGTCATGTGATTTGTGGCTTATGAAGGGACTTTTGTTTATCTTTTTCCTTTATTCTTTAATTCTTGCAACGGGGTGTAAGAGTCTGAGGTGATATCTAACTTTTGATTTAAATCATAAAAATATGAGACTTAAAGAAATCGCAAACAGCTGTGACAAAAAATAAATGAACAATAAAAAGGTCTGTTAATGGAGGTTGAATTATGGTTAATTGTGATCGCATGGATAAATTACGTTTGGTGGAATAATGCAAAAAAAGCTCAAATCGGCATTGAAATTCGAAAACACCACAGAATAGGTAAGATATACATTATATTCTTTCCAAGCGACTAGAATGCCATGGATATAGTTTTAATACAGCTGCGTTTGCAACATTTTGGGGGCTAAAGAACGATTTGTATAGTTACATAGCCCTTTCTGGTGGTTATCTTTAGAAAAAAAAAATTCTTTGCACCGTTTTTGTAACATGATGACAACTGTATAATCATGTAAAGGGATAAAATAATTGTCATATTTGAAAATTAATTAAAAGTGTGTAATCAAACTGCTTGAAATTTGGTTTTTTAATCTTTGTGTGTTTAAAAATAGTTCCCAACGCCAACCACTTTTTTTCATATTTTCATTGACAAGAATGGTCAATCGGGATTACCAGTAAGCGTTGTAAACAACAAAACAAACAAACAACAAGAGGGCCGTTGGCCCTGGGTCGCTCACCTGAGAAAAAAGCTTCATTACCTAGGTATGTCCATGCAACCACAGAAAAAGAGATTTTCACTTATTCAATCAGATAACATTTGAAACAATCATTCCCCCCCCCCCCCTCTGCTCCTCCCCTGGACATTATTTATTTAAGCTTTTTCCATAAAAGGTCTGTGAAAAGCTAATCTATGCCAGATATAACGGCTGAGTCTGAGACTTTTAAAGTTTTCTGTAATGAGTTGATCAATCCATGTCAAATATAAAGGCTGTAGGGATTCAAAATTCTCAACAAAGCACTCCCCCCTCCCCCAAGATGCTCTGCACCTGGTGAATCTACAGTCATGATTTTAGCTAATTCAATATATGTCCATATGCTGATCATCCATACCAATTTTCAAGTCTGTAGGACTCCTGGCTCATTAGAAGAAGTTTAAAGATTTCAAAAATGATCCAAAGTACTACCCCCTCCCCAAGACACTCAGCACCTGGTGACCCTACAGTCATGATTTTAGCTAGTATTAACTAGAACTGTCGCAGAGCGGACTAATACCCCCCACAAGCGCTTTGTCAGAATGCAAGTGCTATTAGTGCAGGATGTGTTTGTAACTAATATTGAGGTCATTTGTAGTATTTGCATGAAGTTTCATGATTCTATGTCACTTGGTTTTTGAGTTAAGAGTCCAGATATGAAAATTGAACAAAAATTGACTGTGACCTTGACCTTTGACTTATATGACCCAAAAACAATAGGGCACTTCCTTGGATCATAAGCAACATTTGCATAAAGTTTCATGATTGTAGGTCACTTGGTTCTCGAGTTACAGTCCGGAAACGAAAATTGAACAATGGCTGACTGTGACCTTGACCTTTGACCTATGTAACCCAAAAACAATAGGGCACTTCCTTGGGTCATAAGGAACATTTGTATAAAGTTTCATTATTGCAGGCCACTTGGTTCTTGAGTTAGAGTCCGGAAATGAAAATTGAACAAAGGCTGACTGTGACCTTGACCTTTGACCTATATGACCCAAAAACAATAGGGCACTTCCTAGGGTCATAAGGATTATTTGTATAAAGTTTCATGATTGTAGGTCATTTGGTTCTTGAGTTAGAGTCCGGAAACGAAAAGGTCTACGGACGGACGGATGGATGGACGGACGACTGGACGGATGGACGGACAGACAGACAGACATGGTGAAACCAATATACCCCCCTCTACTTCGTAGGTGGGGGGTATAATGACAATATATTGATCACCCATGACAATTTTCAAGTCTGTAGGGTCCCTGATACAGGAGAAGAATAAGGTTTAAGATTTCAAAATTGATGCAAAGTACTACCCCCTGCCCCCTAATGCTCCGCATCTGGTGGCCCTACATTCATGATTTTGGCTATTTTATTTTACATATATATGCTTATCATCCATGCCAATATTGAAGTCTGTAGGGCTCCTGGTTCATTAGAAGATGAAGATTAAAGTTACAAAATTTTCACAAAAGTACTCCCCCTCCCCCCTGATGCTCCGCACCTGGTAGTTTTACAGTCATGATTTTAGCTATTTATATTAAGGTCTATGAGCTGATCCTCCATGCCAATTTTCAAGTCTGTAGGGCTTATGGTTCAGAAGAAGAAGAAGGTTAAAGATTACAAAATTTTCACAAAAGTACTACCCTCTCCCCCTTGGTGCTCCGCACCTGGTGAATCTACAGTTATGATTTTTGGTATTTTGATAAAGGTCCATATGCTGATCATCCATGCCAATATTCAAATCTGTAGGTCTCCTTGTTTAGAAGAAGAAAAAGGTTAAAGATTACAAATTTTCATCAAAGTACTACCCCCTCCCCCCTGGTGCTCCGCACCTGGTGGCCCTACAGATATGATTTTAGCCATTTTTATTAAGGTCTATGAGGTGATGATACATGCAAAATTTTAAGGCTGTAGGCCTTCGTGATCAGAAGAAGAAGAAGGTTAAAGATTACAAAATTTATCCAAAGTACTACCCCCTCCCCCCTGGTGCTCCGCACCTGGTGGCCCAACAGATATGATTTTAGCTATTTTTATTAAGGTCTATGAGCTGATCATCCATACCAAATTTCAAGGCTGTAGGGCTGCTGGTTCAGAAGAAGAAGAATTTTAAAGATTTTCTTAAATTTTTAACTTTGGTTGCCATAGCAACCAGAGTTTTTCACCGATTTCAATTCTTTTAGCAATTCTTAAAGGGGACCACCTAAGGAACATTTCTGCCAAGTTTGGAAAAAATTGGCCTAGTAGTTTAGGAGGAGATGTCGTTTAAAGAAATTGTTGACGGACGACGGACGACGCACGACGCACGGACGCCGGACAAAAGGTGATCACAATAGCTCACTTGAGCACGTTGTGCTCAGGTGAGCTAAAAAAAAAATGGCAACGAAATTTGAATTTTCCACAAAAACATGTGACACATCTCAGGTATATCATTAAAAACAATTTTATTGGTAGGTTGAAATTAAATGTTGCACAATAGATTAGACTCGGAGAGCTATTCCCGATTCGATCGTTGGGGCTGTCAGACTCGGGTACCGATCAGACTCGATTTCTTCACCCGACATCTCTGACTCAGTTTGAGACTGCGATGATACTACATCTCCAAAGCGAGTGGGCTCAAACGATCTCAGTTGAACATGTGGATAAGTGGGTAACGGGATAGATTTTTCTCCGTTTCATTTGAAAGTGGTCATATTAACGATGCTCTCTTTGTTTATCTAAAACGGGGAATCCCTCGCAGTGACGTCATAGCTATTGCGCATGTGCGTTTACATATTTCTGGCCAGGTAAAATTTCCCAATAAATCATGGTCGCATTTTTGTCAATATCGTTCTTTTAAATTTGTTTTTTGCGACGCAAACTTTTTGTGTCTCCTTATTTCATTGATAATTATCAGGAGATGTTTTAAACACACATTCCAAAATTAGCTTTTCATTTGATCTTTAAGAAAGTGTAAATGCAAAGATTTTTTGTTAGGCATTGCAAAGTTATGATCTCCATATATGTGCACAACCTTCTAAAATGACACTGACAACTTGACAAATCAAGCGATAGACAGATTAGACAACAGTAAAACAATATGCCTCCCATATTTCCATGTAGCTTATGTTGTTCATGAAACAAAAAGATTCAATGACCTAATACTGATATAAACTATTTTCTCCTAAGTATTTAAATAATTTCATATTTCCCAACAAGAGCAACGCTGGGCGTGGCATTATATGCCCGAAGCTCAGAAATAAATGGGTGATGTTTTGAACTTTTTATTGATCCTTAGGATGTATTTTCTAGCAAACACTATGTACATTGTATTAATTATGATGGTATTGTTTGTTTTGTTTATGGACTGAATACAAATTTGCAAACTGAATCAAACAAAGGGCAATGACTCAAAAATTATAATTGGTAGAGTTAGGATGATTGCGCTCTGCACATCCTAGCTACGAGATCTATACACCTGTGAAGTTTCAAGACCATAGGCCTTATAGTTTCAAAATTATGGGCCAGACACGAATTTGCTAACTGAATCAAACAAAGGGCAATAACTCAAAAATTACAGATGGTAGAGTTGTGGTTCTTGCCCTCTGCACACCCTAGCTATAAGATCTATACACCTGTGAAGTTTCAAGACTAAAGGCCTTATAGTTTCAAAGTTATGGAACCGACACCAATTTGCTAACTGAATCAAACAAAGGGCAATAAATAAATAATTACAAATGGTAGAGTTATGGTTGTTGCGCTCTGCACACCCTAGCTATGAGATCTATACACCTGTGAAGTTTCAAGACCATATGCCTTATAGTTTCAAAGTTTCAAAGCAGCCCATGCATGATAATATAAGCAAATAACATAAGTATTGACAATTGAATCAATCTTTAATGTTGTACATAGATGGCAATAATATTGGTCAAGTATAGGCAATATTGAAGTCTGATCAATTTACATAATTTTATGAGCCTGTGAGTGACATTTCCAACAATTTGAAATATTCATGAGGTGAATACATTGAGTAGTGTGGACAGCCATTTCTGTAAATATAAAGTTACCTGATGGTCTACAGATACTGTGAGACCTTATCTATCTACTAAACGCAAAGTGAAGACTCTTGTCAGACTGTGCGGTCGCACAGGTTGGTCAGAGTCTTTGCTTTGAACATACTTGAAATTGTTGGAAATCTCATGCACAAGCTCATATTCATTATCATTGCATAAAATGTATGTTTTTGGGTTGTTATAGGCATACATTAAGGGACAAAAGCTGGGCGTTAATGGGAGACAACATGAATAAGTATGTTAATTCATGTGGCCTTAATGACCAACTTTTTTACTTAAATATCCTCGATCTGAGCCTATATACTTTACAGTTTCTATGATCTTTTGTACAATATTTGTATGTCTGGAAAATATTAACAAGTGCATTTTGTTTAAAATAATATAAAGGTTTGATTTTGATGGGTATGTAAATAAATAATTGATTTGTTTAAAAAAATATTCATGTCTAATATTCATAAAGAGAACTAATAAAGACGATTTAAATCCCAAGTTAAATTTTGCGATGCTTTTAATTTACCATAAGTACAGTGCAATGCATGTCATAATTTTTGCAGCATATTTTTGGGGTTTGAGCTAGTACGTTTTAAAGTTTTCTATGAATCATTTTGCTATTTCTGTATGAAAGAGATCTGTTGCAAAGCTAACTTAGTACCCCCCCCCCCCAGGCATTTTGTCCCAGTTCTGTAAGCCCATTTCTGACAAAGATCAATTTGTCGTTGGGTGGTCAAAACCTCGTAACTTCAGCTTATTCAAGCTGTAGTTACGAGTTTTTGACTCCCAAAGCGAATTGTGACCTTTTTCCTTTTGGCCCAAAATCAATTAGGAACCTGATTGTGTCATGGGCAACAGTGGTGCAAAGTGATTAACAGACAGACAAACAGAGGGACCAAAAGAAAGACAGGCAGATGTAGGTGGGGTATAAAAAATGCACTTGTTTTTCTTTTTATGCAATAATAGTATCAATCCATGTGTATTGTAAAGACCATCACTATTATTGATATTTATGTAATAATACAGTAATATTGTCAATAAATATTGAAAAAAATGAATGAATTGATGTGATATCATTGTCGATTCTATTGATTATATGCATTAGCCCCTTTTAACTTAACTAGCTAAGTAGATTACAAAGTAATTTGCAACATTATATACATCAAAGAATGTAGTAACCCTTCTCATACAGTTCACAGCATATTTCTGGTGTATAGAAAGCTTTGACAAACAGTATAGACCAAGATCAGTCCATACAGACATGCAGTTTGATCTTAACCTACACTCTCTGCTTTCTACTAAATTATCGTGAGAAAACTAGAACCACACTTGTTAAAATATGCTGAAAAATAGAAATAGGAATTCAGCAAGGTAAGGGTCAAACCTGTAGCTACTGCATACTGGTATAATTACCAAGAATGTATTTTCAGTAAATTACAAACATAAATATGTTTTTCTGTAATATATATATGGTAACCACCCACCAAAGGACAGGCTATAATTTCCCAGAAAATATGTTAACCTTTTCATTTACAATACATGAATCTTTTTCATGTCTTTCAGAAAAGTGAAAAAAAATTCAAAACCAAACAGGCCTATTCAATACATGATATCCATTCACGAACTAAAATGCCAAAAACTATTGAAATGTTAATAAAGCAATTGTTTGAAGGTTGACCTTGAAAGATAATCTTCATCATGGAACATTAGTTTATTCTTATCATTTGAGCCTGTGCGTGACATTTCCAACAATTTGATGTGAGCATGAGGAACAAACATTGAGCAGCATTGATAGCCACATAGTGTAATTAGAAGATCGCTTTTAAAGGTTTCTAGATACTTTGAGACCTTATCTAACAAAAAAAGCAAAGTAAAGACTATGGTCAGACTGTGCAGATGCACAGATTGACCAGAGTATGTGCTTGCCGCACATTTGAAATTGTTAGAAATGTCTCGCACAGGCTCATTTATTATTAAGTACCATTAAGGTGAATCAATATGATCACAGTCATTATCTTTAACAATTTTCAGTAAAAGGAATATGACAAATTATTTTGATGTTGCTGTAACATATTTATGAGGATTTTCCACTGACTATGCTATCTGAAACTAATGCAACACCAAATTAGCTTGATTGTCAACAACCTGAAACTTTACACCCAAATTAAACATTTTCCAAGTTTTGTCTATAGCTAATCACTTTTAAATGATTCTTAAATAATATCATGTGATAACTTGAGTCTGTCATTAAAGCACATGTGTTCATATCTACAGAACTCAATAACATTAAGAAATGTGTTACTTCAATATATTATAAATTTAGAATCATGTTACAATGGTTAAGTTTGATCAAGGTAGTTTCAATGGTTGATAGAGGTTTATGTGCACCCCAGAGGCTGTCTTCTCGCTTTCCATCCCTTATTATGCTGTTCATGGCATAGTCATGCTACATACAAAGCTTTGGCAGATAGTATAGACCAAGATCAATCAGCACTGATGTGCAATCTGATCTTAGCCTACACTTTCTGCATCTTGCTTAAAAACTGTGAAAACTTGAGTAAAACTGGTTAAAATGTCCAGTGCATCTTTGTTGCATGGATGACGAAACTCAAAAAGTTCAAGTATCATTACCCATTTTGCAAGCAAGTGCAAACACTTAAAAGCCATGTTTGATTTGGATTTAAATTAAAACTTGAACTAAGACAAGATAAATTTGTAGAAACATAAACAAGAGTGCCATCATCACAAAATACGCCGCCACATTGCTGCTGTTTCACAGAAATAATTGTAGACACTACTTACTTTGACAGAACCAAATTGAAAATGACCAAGTTTCATTTAAATCAAGACAAAAAGTTAGGAGGAGTTGCCTTCACAAGGCTGCAATTTCAATAAGCCCCAGGCACTAAGTTTTAAGGGGGCATAATTCAGGGAAATAAATGAGCCATAAAATCCTTGATCCATGTACATCTTCAAATTATGGTAATGACATTGACAAAGTTTCATTTAGATAAAGACAAAAAGTAAGGAGGATTTGTGTTCAAAAGGCTGCAATTTCAATAAGCCCTAGATACTAAGTTTTTAAGGGGCATAACTCAGGCAAAAATCAATGAATCGTAAAATCCTTCCTTCATGCACATCTACCAATTGAGGTGATTACATTGACCAAGTTTCGAGAAGATCAAGCCAGAAACTTAGGAGGAGTTGCGTTGACAAGAAAAGTGGACCCAGAGACTAAGTTATCAAGGGGCATAACTCAGGCAAAAATTAACGAACCATAAAATCCTTCCTTCATGCACATCTACCAATTGAGGTGATAACATTGACCAAGTTTCAAAAAGATCCAGCCAGAAACTTAGGAGGAGTTGCGTTGACAAGAAAAGTGGACCCAGAGACTAAGTTATCAAGGGGCATAACTCAGGCAAAAATCAATGAACCGTAAAATCCTTCCTTCATGCACATCTACCAATTGAGGTGATTACATTGACCAAGTTTCAAGAAGATCCAGCCAGAAACTTAGGAGGAGTTGCGTTGACAAGAAAAGTGGACCCAGAGACTAAGTTATCAAGGGGCATAACTCAGGCAAAAATTAACGAACCATAAAATCCTTCCTTCATGCACATCTACGAATTGAGGTGATAACATTGACCAAGTTTCAAGAAGATCCAGCTAGTAGTTTAGGAGGAGTTGCGTTGACAAGAAAAGTGGACGGACGTACGGACAGACGGACGGATGGGCAGATGGACGGACGGACGGAGAAGATGACGCCAATATACGTCCGCCTCCGGCGGCGTATAAAAATGATTTGGACAGATGCATGCATTAAAGCACATACACTCACTTGTCATAGCAACCACTATGTTAAGCTCTTTGCAATCAGGCTAGACAAAAATGAAAAGGAGCTATCGATAGTTTTGCACTCAGGTCCTTTTGCAATAAGATTATGTCTTGTTTAAACCTTGTCATGCTGAATAAAAAACCTTGGCAAAATTAAATATAATTCAAAGTGCTGAAAGCTTTGTTTTTCCTAACTGTAAGCCAGCATTTGATTTTGAAAATATAATTTCTGGTTTAAAAAGGAAAATCAGGTTGTATGGATTTAGATCAGACTGCACATATGTGCAGGCTGATGTTTCTCCATACATTCTGCCAAAGCAGGAATATTCCGGGATCAGCATGACAAGGATTAATATCCATTTTGTATTTGATATTGAGGAGATAGCACAAATATTTTACTCATACCAGTTGATACATAAATAGTAATGTAGGTAAAAGGCTGACATAGATTTGGTTCATTAATCACAAATTATATTAAGGATATATACCATCAGGTGGGCTGAAGTTTATTAAGTGTTGACAACTTTACCCCAGTCAGGTACTTCATGGTGAAAAGATTATTTGATATGCACTTTCACTTAATAATTCATGCTTTACACATTTCAGAAATATAACCCTTTTGGAAACAAGATGTGTTAGTGATACACAAATAACTCTGTAACTTAAATTTTCTGAAGTTTCATCTAGAAAGATAGCCTCGACCTTGTCAGATGACCTTGACCCTGATATAAGGAAATTGTATACTATTGGAACCCATCATCATAACTGTTTTGGACTATCAGAGCCATTTAATAATAATTTGAGTATTCAGCTCAAGAATGTACTTAGTTTCTATACAATGTATAGATACCTAGTACAGTCTTGCACTGAACCCTCAAATTATGAGTATCGTAGCTTGAAAAGGCTTGAAGTGTATCCAAAATATTTAGCTATTTTGTTATGTTTTAACCTTTGAAGAGACGGACAATAGTCTTCAACTGATGGAAATATAACTTTATTGTTAACTCTATCCTCAATGTAAACTGTAAAGCAGTCATTAATCTCACATTATTTGAAGAGCTTTTTGATAGATAAAACAATCTTCTTTTTCAAAATGTAAACTTAATTACCCACTGATACAACCAAATGTTATGTAAATCTTTAGAAAGAGTGTCAGCAAACAAATTCAGATGTATACCCCAAGCAAAGGGCTTGGAAATGATAAAGTGAGTCTTTTATTCCAAGGCTTTAGGGAGCATTCCTACTCATGTCAATATAAAACATTTTCTTAAGGAAGTGGACCCATAATAGTACATCAACATTTCAGAACACATGAACTTTCACAATGTTAACCTAGGTTTCCTAATTAAAATCATTAGGAAACCTGGATTAACACTATTTAAGTTCATTACTTCTGAAACTTGTGAAACTATTACGGGTCCACTTCCTTAAATCAAGGGCCTCACAGCACTAAGAACTGTTTAATATTCATTTAGAATTTACTAAAATTAATTTCATCCACAACTCTGACCTTTTAGAGACAAGCAGCTAGGGTAGAGTAAAATACTGCACTTATATGCAGACTGATCTTTGTCTGTACCTCCTGCCAAAACAGGAATGACTGGTTTAAGCATGAAAAAAGTCAAGATTTGTACCACCAGTTTAGATTAATTTTGTATATCTAAATTCAATATAGTAAGACAGGTGTCCTAAGAGATAATTGAATTCTTAAAAGATTCCACTCTGCAGAAGGTAGCTCCAGTCAACAAATTGTGAGCCCAGAGTTTGAAAGTCAGAAGTGCTTATTTGCTATATAGCACTTACAGCCTTTTCAAATTCGTAGGATGATTTTAAGATTACTTACTTTATTGGAGTCGAGATCAACCAACCACACATCCTCAGGCAGAGCAAAGTCTTTGTTATACAGGAAGAAGCTAGCTGGTACCCCTATGATGTAAGGTGTGGGAGCCAGCAACAACTGAAACACAAACAAGGTCACATGATCATTTTTTGCTCATAAGAGAACACCTGAGTATTTATGATTTGATAACATGATCTGTCACACATAAAGGAATCATCTAGCAAGAGCTTAACATATCTAGGACTTTGAAATTTATACACACTCAGAAAGTACACATTTAATAAATATAAGATAAAGGTTATATAATTATTGTGACAAAAGATGAATACCATCCGTCCACTCCTTTTTAATGATTTGAGCGTTGGTGGATAATCAAAACATCGTAACTACAACTTGAATAAGCTGTAGTTTCGATGTTAGGATCATTCATCAAAGACATTGTTCAACAGAGGATTATTTCTTTTACGAACTTTCGTAAATTGTGTAATAGGAGTTACGCCCTTGCTAAAAGTATTTAACCTGACCAGACTGTGTGACTGTGCAGGCTGACTGCGTGGAAACTTTTTGCTTGTTTTAGATTTTCTCAATTTCTAATGACTATTCTACAGTCCAACAAATTCCTTTTCTACAGGCATCCTCAGATTGATCTTATTAGTTGGAGACCAAAATGTTGTATCTACGGTTTATTTATACTTCTGAAATATAGTACTCTGAACTGTTCCTTGTTCACACTTTATTTTCTACCATATTGTATAGTTTCTTTACAAATTCCATCAAATTGCCATGGGACCATTCTTAAATTTGGAAGAAAAACAAATTGTTTTACATAATGATAGGACTGTTATCAAGCTTAATTCTTTGCTAGAATTAAGGTAGCAGATCTGTAATAGTTCCGCATCATTTCAGACCTCATGAACGTTGTTAAATTTTATGACTTCCAAAACATTGCAGAACTAATACATATCAGCAACCTTAACTGAAAAAATTGACTGCTTTTTTGTTATTTATCTTAATTGAATACCTTCTCGAGCAATAACGGGGTCCTTTGTCTCCTTATAAATTTACAAGACGTAGCACAATTTTACCCTTGTCATGCTAAATAAATTTTGGCCAAAAATTCTAATCAAAATCAAAGGGCAAAAAGCACTAAAAGTACCAACTGTAGGTCAATTTTTATTTGAAAAACTAAATCCATTGACCATTCTGATTCTAAAATGAGAAACAGGTTGTGTAAACTAACATCAGACTGCACATATGTGCAGGCTGATGTTTGTCTATAGCTCCTGCAAAAGCAGGAATATTCCGGATTCAGCATGACAAGGGTTAAAACTTTGCAAGAAAAGATTTCTGTTGTCGTCAAAATTGGTGGTAAAGAAGCTCATGAAAACTTTTTAAGACTGAAACCTATTCTGTATTCCAATTTCAAACTGGTTCTATTTAAATGCTAATGTCATCACACTGGCAAATCTAAAGCCAAGAAAACCTTTATCTTCCTGACAATAGGCTTTAAAAATTATGCTTGTTCCCTTCTGAACAAAGTTCCTTCAAACACCGTGAGATTATTCTCAACAGAACTTTGATGACCAAAATTGAACTTTTATTGCATAATCTACTGTACATGAGCAAAAGATTGGGTCAAGAAAAGTTTGTGTTTTCATACATGTTGTCTAGTTTGAGACATTTAAAGTTTGCAGATCTAACCCTCCAACAAAAGACTCTAACATACAAAAACATTTCCTAGTTTACAATTTCAAGTTTTACAAACAGAGGGGTCAACGCAATGCTATTGTTAGTGCCTATATATCCATAGGCACTTTCAATAGTATTGCACTGACCCCTCAAAATTGGACACTAAGGTCTACATGAGTGGAAACTGCACCGCCGGTCTTGAATGGCATTTACACAAATGATTCGAGTCAGATTCAACAGTTATTCAGGAGGATATAGAACCTGTTAATATAGAATACATGACCCTTGTCTTGCCATAATTGATAGATCATGGCTGTCAATGGACAAACCATGGCAATAGATGTTGACCAGAAATAGTGACTAATACGTGTCTCTCCTTTTAACATAGTCACTTGGAAAGTAAAGATTTTAACTGGATAATCTATATATTCATATCCACTGTCAAATTAAGTCAATAATTTTAGACATAAATAAATACTTAAACAAATATTCCAGAACACACAAGAAGCATTTTTATACTTTGATGACATTATCTATAATTTACAATCTCAAGTCTCTTTCTTGCCAACATATCTTAACACTAAAAATATCAAGTAAATGTATTTTAACCCTTTTATTGAACACAACATTACAAAACTCAATTAGTTAAAAAAGTCCATTTACTAAACAATTGCCTCCAAAAGCAGCAGAAATTAATCCTTCATTGATTTGGAATTTTGATATATTCATAGCTGCATTAGTCCAAGGAATTTCAAACAAGAGGGCCGTTGGCCCTGGGTGCGCTCACCTGAGAAAAAAGCTTCATTACCTAGGTATGTCCATGCAACTACAGAAAAGGAGATTTTCACTTATTCAATCAGATAACATTTGAAATAATTCTTCCCCCCCCTCTGCTCCTCCCCTGGTCATTTTTATCTAAGCTTTTTCATAAAAGGTCTGTGATCAGCTAATCTATGCCAGATATACAGGCTGAGTCTAAGACTTTTAAAGTTTTCTTTACTGAGTTGATCAATCCATGTCAAATATAAAGGCTGTAGGGATTCAAAATTCTCAAACCAAGCACTCCCCCCTCCCCCAAGATGCTCTGCACCTGGTGAATCTACAGTCATGATTTAAGCTAATTCAATTAATGTCCATATGCTGATCATCCATACCAATTTTCAAGTCTGTAGGACTCCTGGTTCATTAGAAGAAGTTTAAAGATTTCAAAAATGATCCAAAGTACTACCCCCTCCCCAAGACACTCAGCACCTGGTGACAGTCATCATTTTAGCTATTTTTATGAAGGTCAATATATTGATCACCCATGACAATTTTCAAGTCTGTAGGGTTTCTGATCCAGGAGAAGAATAAGGTTAAAGATTACAAAATTGATCCAAAGTACTACCCCCTCCCCCCTTATGCTCCGCATCTGGTGACCCTACATTCATGATTTTAGCTATTTAATTTTAGATCCATATGCTTATTAACCATGCCAATATTGAAGTCTGTAGGGCTCCTGGTTCATTAGAAGATGAAGGTTAAAGTTACAAAATTTTCACAAAAGAACTTTCCCCCCTGGTGCTCCGCACCTGGTGGCATTACAGTCATGATTTTAGCTATTTTTATTAAGGTCTATGAGCTGATCCTCCATGCCAATTTTCAAGTTTGTAGGGCTTGTGGTTCAGAAGAAGAAGAAGGTTAAAGATTACAAAATCTTCACAAAAGTACTACCCTCTCCCCCCTGGTGCTACGCACCTGGTGAATCTACAGTCATGATTTTAGCTAATTCAATTAATGTCCATATGCTGATCATCCATGCCAATATTCAAATCTGTCAGGCTCCTGGTTTAGAAGAAGAAGAAGGTTAAAGATTACAAAATTTTCACAAAAGTACTACCCCCTCCCCCCTGGTGCTCCACACCTGGTGGCCCAACAGATATGATTTTAGCTATTTTTATTAAGGTCTATGAGCTGATCCTCCATGCCAAATTTGAAGGCTGTAGGACTTCTTATTCAGAAGAAGAAGGAGGTTAAAGATTACAAAATTTACCCAAAGTACTACCCCCTCCCCCCTGGTGCTCCGCACCTGGTGGCCCAACAGATATGATTTTAGCTATTTTAATTAAGGTCTATGAGCTGATCATCCATGCCAAATTTCAAGGCTGTAGGGCTGCTTGTTCAGAAGAAGAAGATTTTTAAAGATTTTCTTAAATTTTTAACTTTTGTTGCCATAGCAACCAGAGTTTTTCATCGATTTCAATTCTTTTAGCAATTCTTAAAGGGGATCACCTAAGGAACATTTCTGCCAAGTTTGGTTAAAATTGGCCAAGTAGTTTAGGAGGAGATGTCATTTAAAGAAATTGTTGATGGACGACGGACGACTGACGACGGACGACTGACGACGGACGGACGACGGACGGACGACGGACAAAAGGTGATCACAATAGCTCACTTAAGCACGTTGTGCTCAGGTGAGCTAAAAACTGTATAATTTTTACGCCAATGTCATACAGATAGTTAGTACCTGAGTGACTGCTTACACAGATTCAACTGCATTCTCTTAACTATAACATGGACAGAGATTGTCGCCACATTTATATAAATGTACAAATAGACAAATTATATTACCTGTTCTGCTGAGGACATGCATGTTGGCAGTAATGGTATCACAGGAAACATGTATTCTAGAGGGTATAACATGGACACAAAAGCCATCACACTCATAGTCAAGGCATTGTAGTCTCTAGATTGCATAACAACCTAGAAATAATAACAAACAAGTGAACTCAATGTGAATACCAATGCTCCACTGTTATTGATAAAGTATCTAAATTGAAAAAGCGTTATATTTGAGCCAATGCATGACATTTCTAACAATTTCACACCTGGACGAGGTACAAACATTGAGCAGCATTGTCAACAACATATTGCAATACTAATATAATACTATGAAGGGAAATTAAGACCTTATCTATCTAAAGTGCATGGTGAAGATTCTGGTCAGACTGTGCCAGTGCACGTGCTGGCCAGAATCTTCAGTTTGCACACCTTTGAAATTGTTGGAAATTTCAGGCAAAGACTCATTTTGTAACAAAATCATTTTCTGGCAGCTCAGTGCAAACTTATTGTAAGTGTCTATAAATATATTGCCCTTATCCCCAGATATACCAAGGAAAAAATTGTCATAAACACAATTAAAAATATTTCCATTGATATTAACCATTGCTTTTTTTTTATAGTGACACCAATAATGCTTAAAAGGTTATGATCAATATAATTTGCAACAACACTGACAATATTCAATATTGCACACACAAACCCAAAGATTGTCAATACAATTGACTGAGGATGGACAATAATGAAGGTTGATCAATATATTAATTGAATATTATTGTCAATAAAATGTTTTATGTAGTATATGACTCTCTGATAGGTTTTCTGAAAGCAGTTATGCTAAAGACATTTACAGGGATGAAAGCTTTGAAAAATGCAATCAAATAAATCATCAGGACATTGTAGTCTAGGGATCACATAATTACCTTGGAGTCGCGTTAATTTTGTTTGAGAAATGTAGCTAGTGTAACAATGTTTTTGTACCATAATTTTAAATAAATTAGCATCTTAACAAGCTGATGAATCATATTCTATTTATGCTTTTGCATAATCAATTCTATAGACTTACACATATTGAATAACAAGATGTGTTTGTGAGGTTTGTTGCCAAGTATGACCTTGATAAATGACCTTGGTATTGTCTGTTGACATTCCTTTTTCAACTTTACAAGATGCATGAGAAAGGCTCAATGTAATTCTAAAAAGAGATATTTGTAAAATATTAATGCCCTGGCCCATAAGTGCAGATTCTTTGTCAATAGACTGTAATATGACTGTAATATGACAGAGTAAGATTTAAGCACTGCAATTCTAAACAATGAGAACTATCCACCGGTAAAGTTTCATGATTTTAGCATCCATACTTTTCGAGATATGCTCCAGACAAAAAATAAGTTATACATTTAATTAAGGGCAATAACTCATAATTGAGTGAGTAGAATTATGGTTCTTGAGCTTTGCACTTCTCCTCAATGAGAAATAACAACATGTGAAGTTTTATAATTCTAGCCTCCACACTTTTTGAGATATGCTCAAGACAAAGATGGTTTACGGACAGACTGACCAACCAACAGATGGACCAAGGGATAAGTGCAAAGTAATGTAACCCTCTTCTTCGAAGGGGGGCATATATTTTTTTTTTTGCATAACAAGGGTTAAGTTGTACACACCTTGAACTCCAGCATAATGGCGGTAAGAACACTGAGACAAGTATCTACACCGAGTAACTCTAATGGTAAATGT
The DNA here is from genome assembly GCA_948146395.1 of Fragum whitleyi. NCBI lineage: Eukaryota > Metazoa > Mollusca > Bivalvia > Cardiida > Cardiidae > Fragum > Fragum whitleyi. Next base: position 26,711,763 of record OX411551.1, on the reverse strand, counting down.
AACGGAAAATCTACCAGAGAAAAACGTGTATGATCTGGCAGGGCAAACAGTAGAGGTGGTTGTAGCTCCTTGGGCATCACTTGTAACTGTAATAGAGAACAATATATAAATGTAACCCATCAGACAGGAGACCATATTGGCAACACTATGAATCTCAACTCATATAAGACTGTATCAATTTGGTAAGCTGACAAGGTTAAACACTTTTGGCTTGAACTGTAGATTTTGGACCTAAAATGTTGTTATCATTATTTGTTTGTTTGAATGGGGTTTTAAGTGGCTTTCTAGGTTTTGTTGTTTTTCATACTTTCTATCAAAATGCACTTTCTGACAGACTGACACCTTTGAATCCAAACTTTTATTTCTAATTATCTTCACTTTGCAAAGTTCCTAGATGGTCCTTGTTTACTTGTCATGTTACAAATTGTTGGTGTACGAACAAAACATAAATCTTGTATCTACAGCTAGAAGAAGTTACTAGGTTAGGAAAGTTTCCAGCTATACCACAAAGGGTTAGAGATAGATAGCTGGAGTAATTTGTTTTTTTGGCTTTGGCTTTTTTTCATTAACCTCAATTTACCTCAAACACATGAAATCTAACATGTTGAAGTCATATCATTAAAACCCTACTCAAAAAAGTCTATTTATTGGCAATTAAAAATTGTTTTATTGTAAATCAATTTTAATATATCAATTAATTATTCAGATTCTTTAGTTTACCATGTGAAATGAGCACTTAAGTAGGACAAAAATCATTTTTTTTTTTTCAAATTGAGAATGTTGAAATTTGTAAGGTCATAACTATAAATGTTTCTGTGATTCCCATGGCTGGAGAGAATTGATAGAATTTTGGTATATATCATAGATTCATACAATGTGCAATGTTCAAAACTATTGTAGTGTCTCTATATCTATTTTTGTATGTACAATAGTTTTTTACTAAATCCTAAAACAACAATCTATCCTAGACTTAAACAACTTGTAAAACATAAATGCCACTGAAACAGCAAATTCCTCGTCAGATGACCTTGACATTATTATATGGTCTTGACCATGGTACCAGTAGACGTGTTTCATTGAGATGTATTTGGCAATGTTAAGTTGCTTTGTTAAGTTTGAGACAGACAGACAGATGAACAGACAGATGGAAAATAGTGAAACAGTATGCCCCAAATCTTATTGATGTAGGGGCATAAAAATGCAAGAATATTGACTATGGAAACTTAAGAGATTATCATTCATTCAACCAAAATTGCATATTCTTGGAGAAAAACCTGAGCAAAGGGGTTTAAATGCAGTTTCTCGTCTTCACACAATATTTTTTCAATGATACAAACACCAAAGAATTACTCACCTCAACTCTGGTTTTACCAGGGACAGGTACAGGTGCACTAAGAAGCCGTAAGATCCAAGTCTCAATCTCTCTGATCTCATGAAATACCAGGCTCCCAACATTGTCACTTCCCTGACCCGTCAACACACCCCAAACTGAATCCCTGAAATACAGAAGTACCATAAACACTCTAATAAACATCTAGGTGAATACTGATTTCATGAAATTTGAACTCCCCTCATTGTCACTTCCCTGACCTGTCAACACACCTCATATCAGGGCCCTGAAATACAGAAATACCATTACATTCCAATAAATAGGTGATAACTGATCTTATGAAATACCAAACCTACCAAAAAATCCCTTCCTGGTCCATCAACACACCCATACAGAGTCCCTGACATACAGAAGTACCATAAATATTCTAACCAAATTTCAAAAAGATTAGGCCATATTTGTGGCCCCTAGAGTTTAAACAAAAAATGTAATTAAGGTCCCTTTTCATGTAGAATTATTTAGATTCATCCCATTTTCAATAAGATTTATAATTGTAATAAGACAAACATTGTGACCAAGTTTCATGCAGATTGGGCCATAGTTGTGAAAACAAGAAATTGTCATTCAGTTCATATCCTTTTCATGTCAATTGGCATTTATCCTTCCAATTTTCAAAATGTTTCATCATTGTAACCAGGCAAACATTCTGTGCAAGTTTTATTAAAATAAGGCCATGTAAATTGTGGCCTCTAGAGTATAAACAATAAGATTGTCATTAAGGCCCCTTTTCCCATGATATCCAACCCATTTTCAATATGGTTCATCCTATAGATCTGACAAATATTCTGACCAAGGTTAATGATCATTGAGCCATATTTGTGGCCTCTGCAGTGCAAACAAGAAAATTATTATTAAGGCTCCTATTTTCAATAGGGTACAGCCTTGTGATGTGACAAACATCCTGACCAAGTTTCATGAAGATAGGACCATAATTGTGCCCTCTTGAGTCTTAACAAGAAATGTCATTGAGGCCACTTTTCTCATGACATAGCATGGAGCATTCCCATTTAAATAGGGTTAATCCTTGGAAACTGAGAAACATGATGACCAAGTTTCATGAAGATAGGACCATAATTGTCTCTACAGAATAAACAATAAAATTGTCATTAAGGATCATGATGTGGCAAGGATCCATCCCATTTTCGAAAGATTTATCCTTGACACATGACAAAGATTCTGACCAAGTTCCATGAAGATTGTACCATGATTTTGTGGACTCTAGAGTGTAAATACTTTAAATTAGTTGTCTGATGACTGACACCAGATCAGCGCTCTAGATAAGCTCCATTTTTCCGTATTTTACGGATGTAAAATTACTCGTTACGCATGATATTTAGCGAAACTCCGTAAAAGATACGGAATGTTTTGGACGTGTACGGATATTTTTGGGTACGAACGCGTAAATCAAGGGAATTTACTCTATTATCATTTCGGATATTCCCGATATTGGCGAGATTCTACGTTACCCGCTCGGACTTTTCTGTAAACTGGAAATAGCATCGCCGAAGGCAATCGGGAACCCTCGGCGATTCTACGGAATAGACCTCGGGAATAATACGGGCGCTGCCATGAAAGCGCGTCATTTCGAACGTGGGTTTATATGACGTCACCAAACACAACTGAGGATGACGCTGCGAAAAGCAAATTCAACGTAAGGTAAAAAATGGGCATATTATGATTTGAAAACAAAACGCAATGTTTTACTGCGTTTTGCTTTCAAATCATAATATGCCAGAATGATCTCTATAGACGATCTGAAAGCATTAAAGGAATTTGCTTTTCTTTAAGCGTATTAACCAAAGTACCACCAGGAGCCGAATTACTTAAAATTGACCAAAAATTACTACACTTACGTCCGAGGTACTTTCCAGTTTACGGAAATGTCCGAGCGATGTTCCGAATGCGCCGAAGGTTCCCGACTAATATAAACGTTGTAAATGCGTACTCGTAAGTTACCGATCGTTTTCGACTATTCCCGTGACAATGGAATGCGGACCGTGGGAAAGTAATTTGTAAACAGTGCGGTACCCAGCATCGGTGCGCTTATTAAATTTGTGCCGTAAATGATGTGAGACCAGCTGATCTGCTGACCCAAATTTTCGATTCGTGTCACCGTAAAAATACCCTAATCAGCAGAAAAACATCACACGTCATGGGAATCTTTTTTCAATGGTTTACTCCAGAAGAACTCGCTGAATTCCTGATCAGTTATCAAATCGTTCATGGACGAAATAACATACTCCATCACTGATTTCTGGTGCTTACGCTGGTTTAAGTAGATAGGCCTACGCGTTAATAAAATATTTACATGATAATTTTGCTGCAAACTCATTGAAGTTTCAAAAAAAAAAAAAAGAATATATATATATATGAGAAAAAAATTGAAGATTTTTCAAGCAACAATTCAATACAATAAAACATCATACAACATTTAAATGATCCATTTGGGGGGGGGGGGGGGGGGGGGTTCTGTTCTTATTTGTCCCAAATTTTTAAATAAAACAAAAACAGGTATTTTTTTGAGAAGGTCCAATGATTAAAAGAAAAGAAAATTATATTTAATGAAAGGGTTGCTGTATTGTTGTTAAAGGAGTTCATGTACAAAAACTTGTTTCTAAAGTAGGTTACATTAAGAAAGAAATGAAAATTCGCTTTTCTTCCATTTGCTCTTTACCGAAAGTTGTACTGATATCTCATATCAGGTACTGATTAAAAATTATTTCAATCAGTACTGTACTGATGGCCTTTGAAATTATCTGGAGCACTGCAGATGACAGACATTCTATGATCACAAAAGGGCATTCGAGCATATTGTGCTAAGGTGAGCTATTTATTCTCTTCATCTCTTTATTATTTTATAGGAACAGCATTTTCACTGAAGAAGATCCATTTAGGTTAAAATATTGTTCGAGTTTAATAGAGTTCAATATTGCCAAGCAATTTAAGGATCCATACCACAAATATTGTATAATTACTTTTGTGAGAAAATACAAATGAGTTTCTCTTAATTATAGAATAGAGTTCTAGGGAAAGAAGATCTCTGACAACTTATTCATTTTTTTGTCATTAAACAATTCCCAAAAGAAGTCTTGTCACAACAAAACCTCATTTCTGGTTTTTCATGTACTTTGCCCTATAATCACACCCTTACATAGTAACTAACCAAGTACTCTATTAATGTTTCAAAAAGTCTCTGGCCAAAGGCTTTTAAAACCCTTAACCTACTAAATCCACATTTTGTTTCAAACAGATTGTCACATATTGAGATAATTCAACCATCTTGAATCCAGCAAGGAACAGTCCTGGGTCCAAAGAATTTCATACTTTTGACATTATTCCTTAAATATTAATACTTTAACATAAATTGTTTAGATCTTTATCCCTTCTCATGCTTTACACAGCTTGTTCTTATTAAAAGCAAACTTTTAGCAGACAATTTAGACTGAGATCAGTCAGCAAACATATGCCGTCTGATCTATGGCTCCACTGCCTGCTATTTTCCTTAATATTGAGGGCAACTAAACCTAGATTGGTTGAAAAGTCCTAAAAGTTTAAACAAAATCTAAATTCAGCAAGATAAGGGTTACAACTGATTTTTTGACTGATTAAATTGATGATGATTACAACTAACATCAGATATGTTTTTGAATATTATTACTTTCTTCTCATTTGATAGTTTGTAAATCTGGATGATTAATTTTATCGTTTCATGTAAAAATTGTATGTACATATTTGTAGAGGCACACAGGGAAGACTGGGTTAACCCAACTGTGCTGCCTCATTAAATAAAGACTTTATTATTATTATTACATGTATTATTATTATTATTATTCTATAATATAGAATAAGAGAGCAAAAGTATTCATGATTAAGCAGACAATTGAATTCTCCAGACAAACCCACAGTGGCTAAATATTTTACAGCTTAGATAGCCACTCTGAGTACTGTTTAAAATCTATTAAACCTCACAAATGCTGTTCACAGCATATATTTCCTTCTTGAGAACTCAGTGCAACACTATTTTAAGTGCCTATAAATATCCAGGCACTTACAATAGTCTTGCACTAACCTAATGATTTGCTCATATATACATATAAAGCCTAATAGCAGACAATATGGGATATGATAAGCCTACAAAGAGGCTTAGTTTGATCTATGCCTTCTTTTATCATGGCCATTTATTACTTAATCATTGTGGGGAAACAAAAATTAGTCAGAATATCTGAGAAGTTGGAAGATTGTTTAAATCAAAATTTAAACACAGCCCTATAAGGGCTAGAGAAGAATTGTAAGACATCAAAAGTTTTGTTACAACTGTTTGACAGCTCCTATAATTGCATCAGTATACCATTAGAATTGGATGTCGATTTTGCCTCTCCTAATAAAGCCTTCTTTGATTTTATACACCCACACGAGGATAGCCCACATATAATAGGAATATATCCTTCACATAGCTTGGGAACAAAATTGGGAAAAAGAAATATTTCTTTAGCTATCCAAACTTTTAATTAGTCTTCCATTTTCCCCCAAAATTAATACTGAGTGTAATGTCTACAGTAGGAATGTTGTGAACAGAATATGAGGTTGTAGACATCCTGCTACATTTATAGGTAGTTATAACACTTTTACATGGAATTTATTCTGTTCATGCTTTTTATTCACATGTTTTGTGTTCTGTAACTAAGAACAAAGCTTCTGAAGACAGAATAGACTAAGATCAGTCTGCAAACATGCAGACTGATCTCAGCCTTCACTGTCTGCTTTTTCTTGATCAATGTAGAATGAAATTGGGTCAAACTGGTTGAAATTTCCCGTAATTTGGCATTTCTAGCAACAATATCACTAACTTCTATGAGTAAAGAGCATTTTGGACTCCAAAGCTATGAAATCAAAGAGTCAGAGCTCAAATAAGAGGTCTGAATTTCATAATGGGGAGAACTTTGTGGAAAAGAAGAAATTGCTTGTACCTCCTTCCAAAGAGATGGCTTTCTTTTAAAATAGGGTACTGCTAGATGCAAGCAAATGTTATCTTCAACAATTTCAATATCTTCATTTGAATAAGATAGACAGTTTTGACAAGGATTGAAAAAGAACTTGTCCTGAGTATTGATTGATTTTTATGTTTTATTTATAATTTTATCAGTGAATTCATGGGACATTTTACTTAACAAAATAAAGGAGTCCCAGTAGATAAACAAGGAGTCTCCGACTCACGGGCTCCCCCTAGTGTCCCACCCTGAATGTTTAAATCTAAGCAGACTAAAGGATGAGTCTCCCTGTTTCATTGTGTCTCAGAAAGAAAGTCAGGTTGTCAGGGTGAATACGTTATTATGAACAGAATAACCGTACATTTTCCCTAATGATCTTGGACGTGTCAATTTTAACAGAGAATAATTCACGAATAACCTAATTAGTATCAATCAGAGACGATTGCAAATGTCAGTTCATTTCTGTATTCTTATTTTCTGTATGCATATGTTAAGTAAAAGAGTGCTTTCAATTCATAAACATTTAACAGAATTGTGTAAGTCAAATGTTAAGTTAGCTGAACAAGAGCACCGCACAAGAGTGCTACAGGTGCTGGATCATGCAAAAGATTTAAGTCAAAAAGTGGACATAACTATTACAAAAATGTTTTTGGAGTTATCTCCCTTGATAGTCTGGATAGCTCTTGTGATGGTGAGCGCACAGTCATACCAAGTTTGAGAAATAAAAAAGAGAAATTTAAGTTTGTCATACCAACACCTGTGCCAACAACTACACTAACAACACCAAGGTGATGGCAATATCATCAGTTCAATCTGAAAACAGCCTAGCTAAAAATCATGATTTTGAAACAAGAGGACTAGATAGGAAGGGATAGAGTCTTTCTAAAATTCTAAAATCTAAATGAAATCATATCTTCAGTTGTGGATACTCATTTGAATCTTCTCTCTCTGAGTAACCACAAAATTGGGTTTATCTTATTTTTCAAATATTTTTATAAAAAATCTACAATTGAAATAATATCAGCAGCTGTCTGTCAACTTAAAATATTTATTTCTGATATTCAGGCTCTGACAATTGCCTTTTTACCAAACAATTACCAAAATTCCTCAACATTTTCTTTGCAGGAAAACAAATATTCATGTGTTTTTTTCAAATCAAGGGGTCAATGTAAATTAGAACTGTCGCAGAGCGGACTTATACCCCCCCCCAAGCACTTTGTCAAAATGTAAGTGCTTTTAGTGCAGGATGTGTTTGTAAAAAATATTGAGGCCATATGCAGCATTTGCTTGAAGTTTCATGATTGTAGGTTGTTTGGTTCTTGAGTTAGAGTTCAGAAATGAAAATTGAACAAAAATTGACAATGACCTTGACCTTTGACCTATGTGATCCAAAAACAATAGGGTATTTCCTTGAGTCATAAGCAACATTTGCATTTAGTTTCATGATTGTAGTTCTCTTGGTTCTCGAGTTAGAGTCCGGAAATGATAAATGAACAAAGGCTGATAGTAACCTTGACCTTTGACCTATGTGACCCAAAAACATTAGGGCACTTCCTTGGATCATAAGGAACAATTGAATGCAGTTTCATGATTGTAGGTCGCTTGGTTCTTGAATTAGAGTCCGGAAACAAAAATTGACTGTGACCTTGACCTTTGACCTATGTGATCCCAAAACATTAGGGAACTTCCTTGGATCATAAGGAAAATTTGAATGAAGTTTCATGATTGTAGGTCGGTTGATTCTTGAGTAAGAGTCCAGAAACGAAAATTAAACAAAGGCTAAGTGTGACCTTGACCTTTGACCTATGTGACCCAAAAACAAAACAGCACTTGCTTGGGTCATAAGCAGCATTTGTATAAAGTTTCATGATTAAAGGTCTCTTGGTTCTTGAGTTAGAGTCTGAAAACAACAAGAGCTGTCACTGTAAGATGACAATGCCCCCGACACCGCTTTGATTTAGAAGTTATGGCCAATGTTAAAGTTTTTGGACGGAATGACGGACGGACGGACAGACGGACAGAAGGACGGACAGACAGACGGACGGACGGACAGACGGACGGACGGACAAGTCAAATTTATGATGCCTCCCTATCGGGGGCATAAAAAGGTCTATGGACGGACAGACAGACAGAAAGACATGGTGAAACCAATATACCCCCTCTACTTTGTAGGTTGGGGTAAAAAAACTTCTTTACAATTTGTGATTATTTTTCAATTGAGTTCTTTAGTTCAAAATTAAATATTTAAATTGGTGATTATTTGTAGTGATTTGAATAAATCATAAGTAGGTTACCAAAACATTACTTATACTGTGGCTTATTATTAGGATTTGGTCATCAACCAAAGAGATATCCCTGATTTGTCATCTTCCCCTTGAATATTTATGGATCATATGCCTTGGACAGATAAACAAATCATATTAGGTTGACCCAATGTATTAGTAATTAACACCAGAAACTCATGACTATCAGAATCAATACATTCACTCAGAACATGTTTGGAAGGAAGACCTAGATCTAATGCTCCAATACGTTATTGATTTTCTTACGGCTTTCCCACAATTCCAGGCTAAATTGTCGTACTTCAGCAACCATCAATAATGAAGAAAAATTACAGCACATTACAGACTAAACCAAGTCTGGCTGTTTATAGCCTTGAGGTAAAGGTATTCAATAGTCCTGTGATGGTATATGCCGAGTCTAATCTGAATCCAAGGAACAGCCCAATGCTATAAAATCATTTAACAATGTAACAAAAGCCTGCACAATAACAATATTTTACAGAAATAATGTCAAACTTTATATAGACATCTGCTATATGGATGCTGCTTTACATTGCCAGTAAGCTTCTTAATTTTGACACGTAATTTCATCTGAAAGCAGAAAAAATCGTAGCCGGGCAAAATTACATACATGGGATGCTATGGCTACAGATATTTCATGCTGGAAACTTCTGTCATCTCTGAAAGTTTAACAAAATGTTCATAATAAGCAAAATATATATGTTACCTGTCATGCGAAAAGGGACTATCTGGAAATTGTGTAAAATGAATTATTGAAAAAAGGATTTGATCCAGCAAAGGTCAATCAGAAGTTGTATTTCAACAAGAGGGCCATGGTGGCCCTAAATCGCTCACCTGAATGAACTGTCAAAAATTGTTTAAAGTAGGTTTAGAAAGGATGAAGAATTCTGACCAAATTTCAGGTCGATAGGGCAAGGAATGATGCCTCTACACTGCTTACAAGGTTTTTCTAAGATTTGATCTCATGACCTATTTTTTGACCGCACTTGACCCAATTTCAAACTTGTCCGAGATTTCATCAAGACAATCATTCTGACCAATTTTCAGGTTGATCAGGCAAAAAATATGGCTTCTAGAGTGTCTACAAGTTTTTTTTCTAATATTTGACCCCGTGACCTCATTTTTGACCACACTTGACCCAATTTCGAACTTGTCCAAGATTTCATAAAGATAATATTCTGGCCAAATTTCAGGTTGATTGGACAAAAAATATGGCTTCTATAGTGTCTACAAGGTTTTTCTAAGATTTGACCCTGTGACCTCATTTTTGACCCCACTTGACCCAATTTCAAACTTGTTAGAGATTTCATCAAGACAATCATTCTGACCAAATTTCAGGTTGATTGGGCAATAAATATGGCTTCTAGAGTGTCTACAAGGTTTTTCTAAGATTTGACCCTGTGACCTAATTTTTGACCCCAATTGACCTAATTCCAAACTTGTCCGAGATTTCATAAAGAAATCAATAGTGTCTACAAGGTTTTTCTAAGATTTGACCCCGTGACCTCATTTTTGACCCCACTTGACCCAATTTCAAACTTGTTTGAGATTTCATCAAGACAGTCATTCTGACCAAATTTCAGGTTGATTGGGCAATAAATATGGCTTCCAGAGTGTCTACAAGGTTTTTCTAAAATTTGACCCTGTGACCCCATTTTTGACCCAACTTGACCCAATTTTGAACTTGTCCAAAATTTCATCAAGACAATCATTCTGACCAAATTCCAGGTTGATTGGGCAATAAATATGGCTTCCAGAGTGTCTACAAGTTTATTCTAAGATTTGACCCTGTGACCTCATTTTTGACCCCACTTGACCCAATTCCAATATTTCATCAAGACAATCATTCTGACCAAAAACATGGTTGATTGGGCAATAAATATGGCTTCTAGAGTGTCTACAAGGTTTTTCTAAGATTTGACCCCATGACCTCATTCTTGACCACACTTGACCCAATTTCGAACTTGTCCAAGATTTCATCAAGATGATCATTCTGACCAAATTTTAGATTGATTAGGCCAAAAATATGGCTTCTAGAGTGTCTAAGAGGTTTTTCTAAGATTTGACCCTTTGACCTCATTTTTGACCCCACTTGACCCAATTTCAAACTTGTCTGATATTTCATCAAGAAAATCATTCTGGCCAAATTTCAGGTGGATTGGACGAAAAAATATGGCTTCTATAGTGTCTACAAGGTTTTTCTAAAATTTGACCCCGTGACCCCATTTTTGACCTATCTTAACCCAATTTCGAACTTGTCCTTAATTTCATCAAGACAATCATTCTGACCAAAAACCAGGTTGATTGGGCAATAAATGTGGCCTCTAGAGTGTCTACAAAGTTTTTCTAAGATTTGACCCTGTAACCTCTTTCTTGACCCCAATTGACCTTATTCCAAACTTGTTCGAGATTTCATCAAGACAATCATTCTGACCAAATTTAAGGTTGATTGGGCAATAAATATGGCTTCAAGAGTGTCTACAGGGTTTTTCTAAAATTTGACCCTGTGACCCCATTTTTGACCCCACTTGACCCAATTTTGAACTTGTCCGAAATTTCATCAAGACAATCATTCTGACCAAATTCCAGGTTGATTGGGCAATAAAAATGGCTTCCAGAGTGTCTATAAGTTTTTTCTAAGATTTGACTCCGTGACCTTATTTTTGACCCCACTTGACCCAATTCCAATTCCAAGATTTCATCAAGACAATCATTCTGACCAAAAACATGGTTGATTGGGCAATAAATATGGCTTCTAGAGTGTCTACAAGGTTTTTCTAAGATTTGACCCCGTGACCCCATTTTTGACCCCACTTGACCCAGTTTTGAACTTGTCCAAGATTTCATCAAGATGATTATTCTGACCAAATTTTAGATTTATTAGGCCAAAAATATGGCTTCTAGAGTGTCTAAGAGGTTTTCTAAGATTTGACCCTGTGACCTCATTTTTGACCCCACTTGACCCAATTTCAAACTTGTCCGAAATTTCATCAAGACAATCATTCTGGCCAAATTTCAGGTTGATTGGACGAAAAATATGGCTTCTATAGTGTCTACAAGGTTTTTCTAAAATTTGACCCCGTGACCCCATCTTTGACCCCACTTGACCCAATTTGGAACTTGTCCAAACTTTCATCAAGACAATCATTCTGACCTAAAACCAGGTTGATTGTGCAATAAATTTGGCTTCAAGAGTGTCTACAAGGTTTTTCTAAAATTTGACCCTGTGACCCTGTGACCCCATTTTTGACCCCACTTGACCCAATTTCGAACTCAGCTGAGATTTCATCAAGACAATCATTCTAACCTAATTTCAGGTTGATCGGGCAAAAAATGTAGCCTCTAGAGTGTCTACAAGGTTTTTATAAGATTTGACCCTGTGACCCCATTTTTGACCCCACTTGACCCAATTTCGAACTTGTCCGAGATTTCATCAAGACAATCATTCTGACCAAATTTCTGGTTGATCGGGCAAAAAATGTGGCCTCTAGAGTGTCTACAAGGTAAATGTTGACGACACACGACGGACCACGGACATCACTCAACCACAAAAGCTCACCTTGAGCACTCCGTGCTCAGGTGAGCTAAAAACTCTTTCACTGGGAGGTAGATTAAAAATTCTAGATTCAGAAAATAGGCATGGTGCAAAGTTTCGACCCTAGTCAGTCTGCGCAGTCCGCACAGTCTGTCAAGGGTCGAAACTTTACGCACTACCTGGGTGGTCCCTTTTAGAGTGACGGGTCACATATACACTGCCCTCCAAAAGTTTCTTCACACACACTTCTTTTAAAGATCTTTAGCTTAAGTAATTTAAAACAAAGTTTTATATTATTTTTTTTAATAAAATGTATACTTTATATCTTTATTGCAATGTATCAATTAAGAAGCAATACCAGAAATGGCAAAATCATGTAAAATCGACAAAATCAGAATAGTTCACCATTTTGCCAAATTTTCTATCAAGGGGATCAACTTCTGTCAATATTTAGTGTAGCCTCCTTTAGCAGGTAAGACAGCCTGAACATGCATCTTGGCATGCTATTTACAAGTCTCTCACAACGTTCCACTGATAATCAGCATTTTCTCCTTTTGTCTCAATATTTTCTGTTATACATTGTTCTAAAATAGTATCTTTATCAACAGTCATTTTATCGTCTAAAGTAGCGTTCAAATGGGAATAATCAGATTTTAAGTAATAAAAACTAATCTATAACTTTGTTTAAAAAGATTAAAGCGGAAAATCTTATAAATGAAATGTGTGTGAAGGATCTTTTGGAGGGCAGTGTATATTAAATACTATTTTGCCAAATACAAAACAAAAAATATCTAAACACAAATATTCTACAGCAGATTTCCATGACCTTATCAATCAGCCCTCTAGTAATCAAAACTCTGCCAAGAAACTCAGCATTTGACATAAGATCTGGTCGTAGTGTCATGAATATCCATCAGCAAACAAGATTTCATAACTTCAGCTTTTAGTCAAGTTGTAATTACACCATTAATCCATTGAAATTACTATCTAGTGATAAATTCACTGTTTTGAACATTTGTCTCTGTCTTTTCAATTAGTAATTTTAGACTTCATTCATGCTGTCCCAATTTTATCTTTTTTCCTCTGATATTATAACATGGCCATTAAAACACGTGTGACATGCCAATGAGGTGTTTACATTTATTTTTTATATTTTCTAATAATTATAAAATTGAATTTTCTATTATTTCTTGAACCATTCATCCATTACTTGTTATTACGTTTAGAATAATTTTCGGACACAGAGTGGTTAATCATAAAGCTTGAGTCATGTCAAAGCGGTCTCAGCTTGTTACAGTTGTGGTTTCTTTGGCAGGGATCAAACTTGAAGTAACTTTGTCTGCTTGTGCAGAGAACCTCTTGTCCAACACATAAGAGTTTTTCTGCGTTGACGGATGACATTTCACTAATGTTGCTTATGTTCGGCAAACTTTCATAAAATTTGGTGCATGAGCATATAAGAAAACATAATAAGATGACATATTTTATATTTGCATACTAATGGGTAGTCTCAAGATATGGCTTCAGTCCACGAACTTCTGGAACACCCCTGTATTTCAACAACATACATGTAGTTTTGATTCAAATTATCACCTATGGAATGGTCCATGTCTTATCTAATAGACCAATAAAATCTAAAATTTGACAGACATTTTATTATACAGGCACTAGTAATATGATGCACCAAAATTAATTCCTGCATAAAATCAAAACTGCAAAATGTGCACACCACCAATTAAAGCCCTTTGAAGCATTCTGTCTAAGTTTTGTAAGAAGTCAAAATAGCACATTCTACCCTAAAGCTTTGTGACAGCTTAAATCAGTATATTCTACCTAAAGCTTTATATGAGGCCAAAATACTCTAGATAAGCTTTGTAAGAATTCAGAATGAAGCAACTATTCATTTAGTAACTTTGTACAATTTGGTAGAAGGGTGTTCATTTGTAAATGAATTTGTTGCTCTTCAAAAGTGAACCCTTATCCTCTTGTAAAAAACCGTTGCCAGTCAATATAATTGAATAATAATGATTAAATAACTGTTTGAAAAACACAATTAATTCATTATTGTATACTCTTACAAGTAAAACATGAACTCAAACTGGCATAAATGGATATGGAAAATAATTTTTGCTAGTTTGAATTGAGTTCAAAGCTACTTTCAATGTTATGATGGCAGTTATATCTCAGCCACTTGTGCATCTACCCATGATTTCCATTTGTTTCACAAACCAGTACTGCCACAAAACTTCCTCTTAGGAGCCAGCTACTCATTGCACTTATTAAACATCCCTATGTGGGGAGACAAGCAACTCGTGTCAAAATGACTTTAGTCAAAGGGATAGTGATGGGCAGATTAATTGATTGTTAACCATAATCAGTTGGTTTGGGCTTCCCATTTTGATAATCGACTAAGAAATTTCATAATTGATTAATCAGTTCCTACACTTAAATGAAAGCTATTATAAATTGTTTTTTGAAAACAACATCAGTTGGATGGCTCAGGGTGAAACAATTGTAACTGCCTATATGTTTATAGGTAGTTACAATTGTTTCACGCTGAGCCATTGATTACTGTTTGGTAGAAAAATCTTCAGAAAGAGTCTTTAGGTCATGAGTTTTAACTAAACTTTCACATTCTATTTTTCAAAGGATGCTACTGGGAGGAAACAATAATATATTAATAATAGTAATACATTATATAATAATAATATAAGGAAACAATTGTACAATCGATCATTAGTTGATTTACTCTTCCGACTTAAAAACGATTATCGATTTTGATTTGAAATCCATTGCCTTACACAACAAATGGATGTTGTCTGAGCCAGAACTTGAACTCATGATCCCAGGATTAACAGCAGATCATTGACTAAGCTAAACATGCTGGGTAGGAAAATTAACATAAATGTCACAGATATGTACCTGAATTTAAGAACATGTCACAGGAGACAGCATAGAAAGATCAGAGATGAAAAAGTAAGAAGACCCAATATGAAAAGGTCTGTACTAAGAAAACAGTCCATGAAAAGACTTGGTAATTGGTCATTAAAAGGCGATATTGATTTTGTGTTATAGATCCAAACTAGTGGCCATATATGGGCTCTTTCTACAGAAGTGAGAAATATCCACTGTATGCCGTGACACCTATAAATATATCCTCATTATAGAGATACCAGATTTTAACCCATTACCACATCAAACAATAACTTCTGTTTATACAATCTACAATTTACAAGTCAAATTCAAGAAACAGTATTCCTCGCAAAAAGTAAGTAATTAGCACTAAATCATTTAAGGTAAAGAACCAGCAATGTGCAAAAAGTGTTATCATATATATTACTAATCTTGATTATTTTGGTATTACTATAACTTCTTATTAGCTACAAAATTTGACATCACATGGCCTTGACACCCTGCTGAGCTTAAGTATTACCGTACTTTAGGATATTTTCGTGTCATCTAATTTTTGCCACTTTTAACCAAAATGTAGTGGTTTATAACAGTTTGGTGTGCCTTACTTTTGCCACTGAGCATAGGTAGTGAAAATAAGATTACCAGAATAAAAATTCATTTAAAAGTAGGTCATTTTTATAAAATTCATAAATAAACTAATCTTTGATAGTCAAGGAGGAATTCAAGCGAGTCACTGCATCAACTTTTTCTAGGCCAACAAGTGTTCTCATAAACACAAATTAACATGTGCTTTGTTTATCCAATGTCAAACAAACATTAATGTGTCAAATTTCTCACATTTAATTACAAAACAGATTGTATCTTTAACAATAATTGTACTTGAAATCTTAAATAGACAGACCTGTATATGTGTGAATATGTAAAATTTTGATAGGTAATATGCATGGACGTCAAAATTTCAAAATATTAGGGATATTTTTACCATTATTGCAATAGCTGCCTATCGTTTCTCACACAAATACAACCAAAACATTTCATCTGAACCACCAGCTGCTCATCCTTACTTAGGTGTACTATTCATCATACACCTTTCGGTGGGAGAAGAATGACTTAAGGTAACTGCGGACACATAGAGGGCCATTTTAGGTCCAAATTTTAAATTGTCTGCAAATCATGCCTAATGCGATAAAACTATACTTTGAAGTACCCGCTTTCAAATTTCGGTCATAGAAAGGAATTTCATAACGTAGAGTTGACGTCATGACGTCATCAAGGGACCGACCCCTTTTTTAGGGGCCAAAATCAGTAATTGTCCATTTTTTCGGAAATAATAAACCGATTTTCATCCCGAACACGTCATTTGCTTCGTTTAAAGACGCCGGATCTTATGCTCTATTGATATGCGGATATAAGTGTAAGAAATACAATTAAGTGTAACGTATTAAATGTTAATGCCTTCTGCGTTGCTATTTTCGAGTACAGTCACTGGAAGTATTGCCTTTTTTCTCGAAAATTTGTCCGGTGACCTATGTTGAAATTTAGATATGTTGCTGCCAAACCATTCCACTGAAGAAATTTGAAATAAAAAACATGTGTCTTCGGGTTAGATTTTTTGTAAAATTCGATTCCGCGAAGATAACGCAAATCAGAGGATATTTCAACGTCGCGTCAAATGTTCACAAAAGCTGTCTTTTTAATAGATAAAACTTAAGTGTTTTATTTTCATTTCTTAAAATCACATTCAGATTTAATACTTTTGAACCCTATATTTTACGATAAACCTAAATTTCAAATATTTTAGAGTAAGTTAATGCACGGAGATTGCCGCCAAATAAGCATAGTGCAGATGGTTTAAGTGCGACGTCGAATCCGACGAAAACTGTTCCAACAACTTCACAAAATCGAATTTAATAAAAAATCTAACCCGAAGACATATCATTTTTATATGATAAATGCAAAGCATATTCTTTTCGCTACAAAATAACAAAAAATCAGCATAGGTCACCGGACGAAATTTTGAGAAATTTCAACTTATTTACAAAAAATGAAATGAAAAAAAAAGAACGTCAAATCTTAAAATTCGCGAAATAGTTAGCGTTTCGGGCTTATTTTTCTATTTGAATGTGCACAGAAATTAAACGAATAGCTCGGGCGTTCTTGGACTTTCAAAATGAAACTTTTTTCGTGAAAATCGGCCGATTAATTCCGAAAATATTTGCAAATATTGATTTTGGCGGGTCGAAAAGGGGTTGGCCCCTTAATGACGTCACGACGTCAAATGAACGGACTTCAGACCCTTTTCATTGCGTGTTCGCTAATTCTCGCACTTCAAATACAAATCTCAGAAAATATTGTGAGATTTTAAGAAAGTCGAAAATTCGACTATGTTATCTGTCCGCAGTTACCTTAAGTCACAGTGACAAAGCATGGCCAAGCCGGGGTTCAACTCACCACACGATGATTGAGAGTCCTAAAAGTTATCACCGAGCTAGTCAGTTTAGTAAATTGGGCTCAGCAGTAAACTTATTAAACTTACTATCACATTTAAATAATGTCCTACAGGGTAAAAAGTAACACACAATAGATTTCTCTAACGAAATATAAAGGGTGGTCATCTGGTCAAGATAATATCTGTATTTATTGATTTTAGTTATTTATAATAATGACATCAGATTTGTCCATACACTACATATCTATCCATTCATGTGTAACATATGTTACGTGGAAATCTGTCTGTTCACAAACATATTGTTGTGATTTGTGCCACAGGCAATATTGTACATTAGCTTTCAATTTCTTTTCCTACTTGTACAAAATACTTTAAATTGAAAACTTCTCTGATCTATAGGAAAGGTGCAACAGGGTTTCAGTCTGACTTCACCAAAACAGGATCCAAAGAAATTTGGATCTTAGGGGTCTTCTCTTAAAGCTTGGGAGACCCTGCATAAGATATAGACCATAACCTTTAAGTACTAAACTTATGAATTTAGTGCTATTACCTGGTTAAAGGTAAAAGAAGCATTACATGTAATACAGACTATATGTGATTTGGGGACTCAACTTCAGGAAAGAATTGAAGACTTTTAAAAAATCTTCAACCCTTTTCTGAAGCTGATTCCCAGAGGGTCTTTGGGACTCCTGGTCCTAGATACTTTTTTAAGAGTCTCAGACTGCCAAAATATGCATCCTTTTAAACCCTGTGCAATAATAGAACAAACCTACATGTATTTTCGATTGATCTTTCAATATCTGCCGATTATTAAGGGACATAGGTTTTGCTAGTTTGTGATTTAAAAACAAGAAACACTAGGACCCTTAAAAACAATCTGATATATGTACTATGAACCATCATGGCATCAACACAGAAAAAAGATGTGGACTGTTCAAATAGTCTTCAATTCTTTTCTTAACTTGAGCTGCAAAGGATAATTTCTGTCTATATCTAATTTCACCTTTAAACAGATAAAACTCAATAGAGAGAAAGAAGAATATGTCTACATTCAAAACAAGGACTCAAGCAAGAAACCCTAGGGCCCAAGCTACTGAGGTCCTAAGGGGACCCAATTTTGTTGATTTCAGACTAAAACAATCAGTCATGTATCTGTATTTTTTATTTCTATTTCTCTCACTCTCTGTGTGTCTCTCTCTATCCCTATGTCTGTAAATATATATTAGTTTGGTTGGCATAAAAGTAAGTATTTCTAATCTAGAAATACCAACGAAACTGAGGGACAGAAATCTTTTGTGACCAAACTTTAATTTCAAATTGCTTAAAGACTAGGAACTTAGACTTTTTTAAGAGAAGAACAAGAACATGCTTGCCATTTCTTATCACCATAGAAACAAGTTGAACAATTTCTCAAAGATATAAAAACAAGTTGAACAATTTGTCAAAGATCTAAAAACAAGTTGAATAATTTGTCAAAGATCTAAAAACAAGTTGAATATTTTGTCAAAGGTCTAAAAACAAGTTGAACAATTTGTCAAAGATCTTATAATTTCTGGCTCATAATGAATGCTTATTATCATAGCATCTGTAAATAATTCAAAGTCTACTACAAGGATAAACCAGGGCTCGTGTTTGACCTTTAAACCACGGTTTTGACCCCCAAAATTCAGATATCTTATTTTGACCCCTAGTAATTGTGACCCCCTTGAAAGAAATTTCGAAGGGTCAAAAAAGATGTCTCCAATATTCTATCTAAAGTTTTGCAAATCAATTGCTTAATTCATAACTTTTAATGACTCTTAAACCTATAAAATACTACTCTTGATAAGCTCTTTCTTGTCTTTTGACCCCTTTAAAATCCATTTGACCCCTGAAATTTAATGCTTGAGGGGTCAATGACTCCCTAATTACAAACACTAGCACAAGCCCTGGATATATATAATACATACTTAGTCTTTTGTATGACAAAAAATATCTAACGAGGTTGGGAGAATTGATCATTGTCGAGGCTCTGCCAAGACATTGACAATATCAATTTCCACAACAGACTTAGATATTTTTTCATACAATACACTAAGTGTGTATTATATTTATCTTATAACCTCTATTTGCCTTGTTTTAGTAGATGTTTCTAACAGAAATGCAAGTTTCTAAAAATAACCGCATTATATCTTTGTTCAAAAAATGACTATATGATATCATATGGGATGTTATCATACGGATATTTGTAAAGTTATAAGATAAAAACACATACCTGGACATGGATCTCGATGCACCAATTCTTTTTGCACAGCTACGATCATGACACGCATCTATGAGACGTTTTAACATGAATAAACACTCTCGAAATGTCGAGAAAAATGGATGATGACTGATAATGCATAGTGACGTTAGAGTGTTATTTCGAACACGAGAAGCAGTTTTTATTCTCCTACTAGTCCGAGGTGACCGATTTTCTTGGTCTGTGTGTTGAACATTTAAAATACTAGTTCCCCCTTCAGCATGACTGCTTCGACTCTGTTGTCGATCCATACTACTATGACGTTCTGACTTTCTATCACTTTTGTATTTTTCTATCGGTCTAAAGAAGTTCACGCAAATCCCAAATCTTATTTTTCCACTATCTTTTTCTGTCAAACTGAATACAAATGAAGTTGTTTCTCTTAAGCTCATTCGTTTTGGTCCAACACTTATGCAGCCTTCGGGTTGACAGAAGAAGATCACATCTGCAGGAAGAGGAAAGTCAGCGTGATCTTCTAACGGATATCGTCGAAGAAGTTCTGGAGTCTGAGCCATGTTGTTGTTACTGTTGGGATGTCGACTGCCGACGATCACAATGTAATCCAGCAGCCGTGGACAGAAATATTTCTTATGATATTCGGACATTTTCAAACACGCACACTCCTTTTTATCAAAATAAATAAATAACAGAAATATAACAAATGAAAACAATAACAACTTATAACAGGAAAAGTCCAGCAATGTAGTGTTTCATTCAGCCGGCTGGTATGCAATTTATTTTGTTAAAAGTTTTAAGTTTACTGTCAAATAGTATAATGAAAGTTTGTGCTAGCCAGCCTTGAGTGGTAGCCATCTTCTAGACTTGGTCGTCTGTTTGGTCCATCACAGAGCTGAAAAGAGAATTAGAGGGTTTTTGTCGTCTGAAAACAACTTTGCCAGCATTCAGGATAACAAAGCAGTTGCAAACTATTGTAACTTATGATCTCCTTTGCACTTGTGCATGCAAAGTAGGACATAATTTACAATAGATTGCAACCTTTTTGTTTCAGGATAACAAAGCAGTTGCAAACTATTGTAACTTATGATCTCCTTTGCACTTGTGCATGCAAAGTAGGACATAATTTACAATAGATTGCAACCTTATTGTTTCGCTGCATGCACAAAGGGACTCAACCTACTAGGAACTAAGGGTGATCCAATTAAATCTATTGTAATTGCTGATTTCAAACAATAGTTTCTCTTTTTCTTACAATATCCTGTAACAGGTAAAAACTGTTATTATAAATATACATGTTTAGCTATAACAAGCATCACTAACTTACCTTTTCTTTACTCCCCCCCCCTACCCTTGAACAAAATTCTTAAATTTTAAATACTTCTATACAACAAATGATGTTTTTATAACATTTTTTTTTATTATTTCACCATCAATAAGCATTTTAAAACACCAGACTGTAAGATAAAGGGGGTTAACCAATTACAAGACAGTATTTAAGACAAGTCTGAATTGAAAGATTTAGAAAACAGTTTAAATTAAGTGAGATATTGAAAGTTATTGTCTCTGTAGAAGATGTTATAGCAGGCTAATATGTTGCCTTTTTAAAGCTATTTCTTCATTTTCCACAGTGTTTTCACAGACTTTTTTGCCTTGAGAACCATACCTACCTACAACAAAGAAAAATTACCGTATCAATATGTAACCTGTGATATTGAAAAATACATGTTTACAGAATCAATGCACTAGAACAGATGGTTGATGTATATATAGTAAACACCCAATAATGATGACAAATAGAACTTGTCAAGATATATATATAGGCATGATATTGATTTATGATAAACCGTAAAAATTCTAATATATACCCCTTTGGTTTAATAAAACCCTATCCCTCTTTTCATAGTTGAAATCGACCAATTTTTCCTTGATTTGACAAAGGTTTTAAGCCTCTAATAAAGGCCCATATCCACAAAATCAAGGTCACTGAAAAATTGACAGAGGTTTTATGCAACTTTTCCTTGATCAAATGTTAATATTTTGTGCCAATAATGTTCTTTTTTGGCTTTTTTTCACCATCATGATCTTTAAAATACATGTATATCATTGGCTCAGCCTAAAACAGTTGTAGCTACCTATATGTTTATAGGCAGTTACAACTGTTTTGCATTGAGCCATCAATATATAGAGTAGCCTCTAATAAAAGCCCATCCCTTTCAAATGAAAATCTAATGATTCTATTATAATTCAAGGTTACTATTAGAGGTTTTATGGTATATACCATGAACTGAATAAAAACCGATTTAAAACAATTAATGCTACAAGAAATAGTGTGAATAACACAATGAATTCATTTCTATATTTGCCATCGTATCAAAAACTTTCTTCTTTTCCCTGGAAAAAAATCGCTTTTTCTGAACCAAGTCTTGTATGAAATTTTCTGTGGCAGATCCAGAGGGGGTTTGGGGGAACTCTCCTCTGAGGCCTTAAATTGATTTTATTGTCATGGGAGAAATTCAATCAAAATTGGGTAATATTAATATGACCCCCTGTTTCTTTGAATTATGACCCTGACTTTTTAGATATGTCTCCAAAAATTACTTAAGAAACTGTATCTAATTTTAAGGGTATCATAAAGTGTCAAAATCACCCCTAGATAAAAATATAGTGGGAAAACCCTGAAATTGACCGAAAACCCTGCCACACCCATATCTATGGGTCAATCATAATTTTGGGAACATTTTTTGCAGAGGGTCATGGAAAAAAATTTATTCGGGTAAAATTTTATTGAAATCAGCCCAGTGGTTCAGGAGGAGATGTCGTTCAAAGTTTTCAGCTCAAAATAAGCCCTGCCCTGCCACACCCATATTTAAGTATCAATCAGAATTCCCCCACCAATTTTTGAAAAGGGTCACTCAAGGGTCTTTCTGGTAAAGTTTCATTGAAATTGGCCCTGTAGTTCAGGAGGAGATGTTGTTCAAAGATTTTGAACTCAAAATAAGCCCCGCACTGATACCTCCATATTTATGGTCCAATCAAAATTTCTCAAACAGTTTTTTTGAAAAGGGTCACCCAATGAACATTCTGGTAAAGTTTCATTGAAATCAACCCTGTAGTTCAGGGGGATATGTCTTTCAACAAATTAGGGCTCAAAACAAGCCCCGCCCTACCATACCTACTATATCTATGGGCCAAATAAAATTTAAAGATTAACTTTGGAAAAGAGTCACCAAAAGAACATTCCGGTAAAGTTTCATTGAAATTAACCAAGAAGTTCAGGAGAAGATGTCATGTAAAGGCATTGGGCTCAAGATAGGCCCTGCCCTGCATTGGCCAGATTGGCCCATTTTTATGGGCCAATCAAAATTTCATGAACAATTTTTGAAAGGGGTCACAGTCACCCAAGAAACCTTCTGGTAAAGTTTCATTGAAATCAGCCCAGTGGTAGAGGAGAAGATGTTGTTCAAAGATTTGGGGCTCAAAATAAGCCCCACGTTGCCACACCCATATTTATAGGCCAATAAAAATTCCCCAAACAATTTTTTAAAAGAGTCACCTAGAACATTCTGTTTAAATTTCAGTGAAATTGGCCTTGTGGTTTCAGAGAACTAGATATTTAAAGAAAAAGTAAACGGACGGATGCACACTCTCACGACTGACACCAGGCCATGACAATGACTCAGCTGGACTATGTCCAGTTGGGTTAAAAAATGCCAAACCCCGCCCAGCCAAGCCCATATTTGGGGGTCATTCAAAATTTCTTGAACAATTTAAGTAAAGGTCACCCAAGGAACATCCATGCCAAGTTTCATTGAAATCAGCCCAATGGTTTGGGAGAAGATTTATAAAGATTTTATTACGAAAAAATGCCAAGCCCATATTTGGTGGTCAATCAAAATTTCTTTAACAATTTAAGAAGAGGGTCACCCAAGGATCATTTCTAGGTTTTGTTAAAATCCGCACATTGGTAGTGGAGATGTTTTGGAAAAAGGTTTATGCACAGATGGACGGACACAAGGACTCATGGCAAATACCCTTTTTTTTTGCTTTAAGCCTTAAATCATAAGCAAAGCATGTTCTTTAAATCAAAAGGCATACACGCTTGTGTACAATCCACGCCATAGCTTTACATTCAACTCTACTGGTCAGAGACAAATTCTCGCAAAGTACCAGTTCTCGCCAACCACCCTGGTTCATAGTAAAGACGGAAAAGATAACTTTCTAAATTACAAATTACTTAGACAAAAACCTATTCTCTTCTGAAAATAATTTGTTGTAAATGAATATTGCGTCTTGCCTGTGAAAATTGTCAGTTGGCAAGAACTGGTACTTGACAAGAATTGGTCTTTGACCAGTATAAATAAACTATTTTTACGTAAGTATACACGAGTCTTATTGTTCATTGAAAGGTTGTTGCTTTAAAGTAAAATTTAGGAGTCAGAGGCCTTATAACCTAATTGAAATAGTTGTATATTGTATTGACAGAGACAATAAATGATCAGCTAACTAAGAATCTTTTATTTATCATCCACTCTTTTTATTGTTTTGACGCCTTCAAATGCATTCTTGCCCCACTGAATTAATTTCAGTCAAGGGGCAAATGTCTCCTTATTTCAAAAAGCTAACACAAGTCCAAATGATGTCACTTATATCTCATGATAATCAGACAAGTGACAGTGTACGTCGGGCACAGTACCCCTACAGTACTGTATAACTAGAATACTGTGTAGAATCTTGACATCAGTCTTTAGACAGGCAACTGTCGGCATGGGGAAGCACGTAAATTACACGAACGACGAAATCGTGCATTAGTGTAAGAAATAGAGTGACAGTTAAGAAGGTTGCTTACCTCGTTTCCAATCCTGTCATCGCCAAGTGACAGCGGTACGGATGCAGAATATTGCTGAAACTTGTGGAATCGATTTTCTATTGACGTAAAGAAACGCGAACGCCCTCTTTGTTTTGGATTTAATTAATCAGGGGACGTTACTTTGATACTATTTTAATCAAAGTACCAATGATACTGATAATGGCAGTAGACTGGCCGCAGCCGTTTTTGTCAGTGCAGATTCAAAGGGCTGTCGGGGACGGGGTGGGGTGTAAACGAACCCACTGTAGTCAATATCTGTATCCGTATCTCTTTGTCTGTGCACTGTTGCTTTTGGCAGGTGAATCCACTGGAATGAGTGCTTGTATTGTGGTGTTTTTGCTGCGGGTATGTCTAGACTTTTTGTGTTGTTGCACATGTTTTCGGCTATGTTTGTGCTGATGTGACCAGTGTATTTCTTTGTTCTAATTGACCTTTTTTGCTTTTGGAATGTGAGGAATTTTGATGCAGGCAGGGACGGTACTAACCCCTCAAACACCTTGTACATTAGAACAAGTCGCAGATTGTTGCTCTATATTTCATGATAGATTTTACGGTTCAACTCGGCCTCTTAAAAACTCGGGCCGCCGTCAACTCGGCCTGTTTTTAACTTAAATAGTGTTAAGCCTAGTAAATCCACAATGGATGACTAAAATCTACGATCTTCATATATAATACGCATATATCTTGTCATCTTCTTTTATGCTTAGAAAACTTGAAAAATAATTTAAAAATAAATTTGAATAAAAGGTGAATTAAGTATTCAATTATGTCTATTTTATCTCATATTTACACAAATGTCATTTAATAGTAAAATACGATTATTATTATTAAAAACCCTGTTAACGAGTGATTATTAATCTAAAAAAAAGCACATGAGGTCCCCAAAATATT
Organism: Fragum whitleyi; assembly: GCA_948146395.1. Lineage (NCBI taxonomy): Eukaryota > Metazoa > Mollusca > Bivalvia > Cardiida > Cardiidae > Fragum > Fragum whitleyi. The sequence continues at coordinate 26,686,188 of OX411551.1, read as the reverse complement.
TACATTGCATCGTCATACATTTACCTATATAATATATAAACAGGCCGAGTTGATTTTACTAATGTTATGTATGCCGTTTTCCTGCATGATTCTGGCACTTTCTTTACATTCCTTTTTAGTAATCCGAGACTAGTATACTGTAGTATGTAGAGACCACATGTGCAAGCACATAAGCTTATAGCTTTTATAGGTCCTTTTGAATTCTGTTTTTCCTGTCTTGTGATTTTCTGTCGACTTCCGAATATTGGACTACACTTGGCACAGTGACACTACACGTTTCGCGGCACTAGCACTTCCCTTAATACACTGTTGTTTTACTTTAATTGTCCCATAGACCAAATACGTTTGACTTTTACTTATGATTATATTCATTGAACAAAAAATAAAACACACACACACACACACACACACACACACACACACACACACACACACACACACACACACACACACACACACACACACACACACACACACACACACACTCACACACACACACACACACACACACACAACCACACACACACACACACACACAAGTTGCCTTGGTTAGGAGAGTATTTATCAGAATTATTGTAGTAACAATAAGGGCTAAATAGCCATAGACTATTGTATGGATACTAATTATATTGACTTAAGAGTAGCATTTAGGCTCAAATTTGTTGTTTGAGTACCACAACTTATTTAGCCTTGACTAAAAAAAATAAGGCTTTTGGCAGAGACTATGTCTTCTGGTAGGTTATTCCGTGTGTTAACCACCCTATTACTATAGCTGTGTTTTTGGTTCACAATTGAACCTCATTTTATACAGCTTAAGACTGTTGCTTCTGGTACCAGTAGACTAGAGTTGGCTTTGTTTGAGACAATTTTGATATGCTTTTTCCATTTTAGATCGTTAGAGATTTGTAATCCGAGGTATGGATTGTCCTGTACTTCTTGGAGAATGTGATTATTTAGTTAATAGAATTTAGATGAGTTCTGATTGATTGGCATTATGTAGCACCTTTTGGCATTGGATCTCATTCCCCATTTATCTGCCTAAGCTTCTATGTTTTTAAGTCCTTTTGAAGTTTTGTATTATCTTCATTTTTCTTAATGGTTCGGTACAGGAGGCAATCATCTGCAAAGAGCCGCACCGATGATGTGACTTCATCTGGGAGGTCATTTATGTGACATAAAAACATCAGCGGGCCTAATACAATTCCTTGAGGTACATCCGAGTCTACTGTTGTTTCATCTGAGAACTCCCCATCCACTACTGCTCTCATTCTTCTTTTTTGTTAAGAAGTTTGATAGCCATTTGTGAATGTTTCCATTAATTCCATATTGGTAGAGTTAGTCTAATAATTTACCATGTGGGACTGTATCAAAATCTTTCGAAAAATCTAGGACAGCCACATCTACTTGGTTGCCTTTGTCATTTTCAGATAAGAAGTCATTTATTGTAGTTGTTATCAGTTAAGTTTCACATGAATATTCTGATCTAAAACCATGGTTGAGGTCTGTAAGAATTTGGTTTTGTTCAAGATGTTTAAGCAAATGTCTACAGATGATATGTTAAAGTATCTTACAAGGAACTGATGAAAGGGATACTGGTCTGTAATTTTCTGCCAGATGTTTATCTCCCTTCTTGAAAATGCTTGAGATATTTGCATTCCTCCATCTTTGGGTAGCTCTCCTTTGTCAAGGGATTTTTGCATTATGATCTGTAGAGATGGGGCTAGTTCTTTAGCATATTCCTTGAGAATTTTGTTTGGTATTTGGTCTGGTCCTGATGCCTTATTTGTATTTATTTTCATTAAGATTTTGTAGGCCATATTCGTTTATGAAAATTGGGTCAATTGTTGTTTTAGCCTTCAGTCGTGCTGTTGGAAGATCTCCTTGAAATGTGTTTTTAGTAAATACAGATTTGAATTGCTTTAGGAGGATATCAGCCTTTCCTATGCTGTCAGTCACTAGTTTTGTCCCTTCTTAAAGTGGGACAATTCCACCTGATTAAGCCAAGTTTTTACATATTCCGGTCTGGCTTATTACTCCTAGGAACCCCGGATATTCCAAGGAACTCAAAATTACCCCGGGAAACCAGAAATCCCTGTTAAAGTTTTCAACAAAAAAATACAATATAGAATGCCCTACATATTTTGAAAGTAGCTTATTACCTGTCGAGAAACTTGTTATTTTCACATTTCTGCATTAAAGGAAAGGCTGTGTATTATGTGTATCTGTACAATAAAACCTTTAACTAAGGATGATGCGATGTTTATTGTTCAAGTGGAAGTTAATGGAACAAAATGATAACAAATTTGTCTCAAACAAGTCAACCATAGTCTTGGAATGCTAAAAAAATATAAAGAAAATACCAGAATCATGCGGGAACATAGCAAACATAGTACTAGTAAGATTTACCATGGAATATGGAGCAACAATCTGGGACTGTTACCAATGATCCCGTCGGGCATAGTGTCTGGAGAAAATTGAAAGCCGCAATACGATTTATCAAAAACGATTGTAGAACCATCTTGTCGAACCAAGGGTTACGAACGTTTTACTTATCTTATCGAGAAGAAGCTGTCGATTCGATACCAAGTTCTAATTATTACAGGGTGGTTTAGGAGTTTGTACAATCCCTGCCTGACGATAAAAATTCTTCAGATTCCAAAAGCCAAAAAAGGTCAAAGAAATACACTGATCACATCAGCACAAACATAGTCGAAAATCATGTTTGCAAAAACGCAAAAAGTCTACCCGCTTCAAAAACACCACAATGCAAGCACCCGTTCTTTGTTATCACCAGCACGGTTCAGTGGAATCACATGCCAAATGCTCGGACAGTGTATGCAGGGTCGTTAGAGGCATTAAATACGGTCTTAAAAAACGAGAGCCATGGCAACACACACTTCCGTTGTATAAAAGTATTTTGAGGATTCTACAACGTAAACATACAGATACAAAACAGACGTTGATAAATTTTTGTCGATGATCCTTATCTAATGCACATTTTTTCCACAAAGGTATCTTGGGATGTTGTATACATGTATTGGTTAACTAAATCTTTAACAGCACCTTGAGTTAGGATGTTTTGTTTTTGTCTCAACCCCCTCCCCCAAATAAAATAAAATAAATAGATAAATAAAATGATATGAATCGACCGGCAAAACGAGAGACCGGGGTATTTGTTACACTCGATAAAGCGAATCAATTTTGAAATGGATCTCGTTCCAAAAAGTATTTTTCATCACATAAAACTTTCTGTCTTTCAAAACGCATATGTAAGAAAACCACGACAGATTTGTGAAAGAATTGAAATAGATAACAAAAAAGGGCAAACGTCAAAAAAGTCTAACGTACTAAAGTGAATTTTAATATTCGTTTAAAATATCTCATTTCTTCAATGTATGAGAATCATTAAAAATCGATTACGTCATAGACGGGATTGATTGTTTATTACACTGATTTGGTGTGTAAGGATATTATCCTTACTTAAAGCATTGTCTTTACTATGCGCGACATGAACTTACATAAAAACAGGTGAATGGGCGATTTGTTACATTATAAGTAAGTAAGTAAGTAAGTAAGTAAGTAAATTTTATTATTATAGTGACATGTGTTATGACAATATAATGTTTATAATAAATAGATACATATTTTAAATTATAAACTAATTTTAAGAAACACCCAGCCCCATCGACCTATATTTCACCTTGATCTTTCTTTATTGGTACTGCGTGAGTGAAGCTATCTAAAATTATTATCATTGACGAAGACTGATTTATGACTACGAGTCCGGTGGCCATGATTGGCTCTTTCTTTATGGAAAGGACTAATTAGGCCACCTGGCTCGCAGACTCGCAACAAAATGTTCAATAAAGTGCAGCTATCCTTTACCCGAAACGAAACAGAAAGGGATTACACTGTCCTTCTTGAACAATAAATGATTCAAATGTATTTTCCGGATTATTGAGCTCTGCCTTGAAATATTGAGTTAAATAAAGAAAACAATCTTTTTAGAAAATCTTGAATCTTCAAATACAAAACCGAAAGGCTTTAACATATTTGGCATGGCATATCTATCTAAGAATTTTTATTATAAAAGTTCAAATTATTGCACCCACCTGAATATCAGTCCCGTGTTTCCCGGAATTATCATACAAATTAGGATTTTCTTACATCTTTTACCCCCAGACCATTAAAATGAAAACAGCATTTAGAACATTTAGGAGAAAATATATACGAGGGGCTATCAAAAAGTTTTGAGACTTTCATCATTTTTCTATGATAGATATCCGACGTCTTAGAAAACTGTATAACTTGAATTTCATATTGTGACTACGTATTTACCAAGGTCCAGCAGGATAAGATGAATGTACTAGATTCAATGTCAAATTTGATTGAGATGGGTATGGCGTCTCGGGGAAAAAATGTGACGTCATGAACGTCAGACCCACTCTTGATTCCTTTTGTCGGCAATATATTATATGTTTTAAACTGTGACTTCATATCAAGTCCTAACAAGTAAATGTTTCCAAAAGTTCAATGCAAATCTGCATAAATACATTCAGCTCTTTAAAGTAAAACTCCTTAAAAAGATGGATATTTTGGTATTGCGATAAAGTGGGTAACAGACAGTTCGGTTTCCACTCTAAACGCGTTAAATATTTCAAACTTGAGAAAACTCAGATATCAATCTTCGATAACATTTCGGTAAAATACCTCCGAAAATGCTGATGAGTAATTTTCTTCTTGTCTTCGTTGATCAATTTGAGACACAATTTGAGTGCAATTAACTACACATATTAAAACAACAATTCATACGAGATGTAATTTCCATTTCAAGTTCCCCAACGTTACGTTATTTGAGAAAAAAACAACGTTCTTATTTGTGTGTCAAGCCTATTAAGTTAACCCCAGTGGTATAGAGATCACCTTATTGTGCATTCAATGCTGTTTTCGACACAATTTGGATTTTTAAATAGCTTGTGTATTACGCGTTTTGTAGGAACTTCTTTCTAAACAGTGAGTTTAAAACTTAAAGCGTCTCGAAAGCACATAATTTGGTTTCCATAGCGACGGTTCATTGACAGACGCCTTGTCATATTTAGTTGCATGTCGTATAAAAAGCACATACATCCCCCTGCATAAATACTCTGTTTCATCCAAATCCGTTAAAAGATAAAAAGATATTGCAATTGTCTCAGAACTTTTTATACCCCCTCTTATCAGTGTTCCAACTTGAAAATAAGACCTACGTTGTAGATTCCTTAATGTTATAACAGAATGAAAAAGGAAACACCAAAAATATTCTTTTTCTATAACAAAGCTTAAGTAAAAGTTAAAAGTTAAAGTTTGGTTTATAGTCTTGTTAGACGATATCCGACCTTTCACCTTTTAATCACCGATCATCGAATTGCAGATCGGCTGTTTACACATAGCGCCTTCGGCTGCCACAGCACTTTGACTTACAACTCTCCCAGGTGCCCATTTAATCATTGGAGAGGAGCAACGTGGAGTAAATACTTTCAGTGATCTCATAGTTGTTAACTGTTGGGCCTACATAGGTACATTACTATGCTCCGTTATTTTGAATAAAATATATACAGTGGAACTTGTGTTGAACGACCACTGAAGGAACCACCATAAAGCAGTCGCTTATTAGACTGGTCGTTTCACACAATTTTTTTTGAAAAATGTATTGTTACGTGCCAATGTAACACGAACAAAGAAGCCAGCAACAAACTTTACAATTAACAATATTTATTGACAATAATACCAGAATTATTGACAATATGAAATTAATACAAAAACAATTTACAATACCTTGAATGTTTAATCCTAAAGTTTTAATTTTAGATCCAATTTAATTAAGTTCCTGGTCCACAAATAATAAGTCCAATAATATCCGAATTTAAAATTAAACACGCTTTTAAACACACTTTTAAGATAACAAGAAATCCCCTTTTAGTTTAACACAGTACTACTAAATGAAACCATAAGTCTAAATCAAGTGAACCAAGAATGCTGTAGGAACCCCTTTATATAATACTATAGAACAATCTGGAATAGTATAGAACATAAGAATACTCTAGAGTCTGAATCACCTTCCAAAAGGCCTTTCTAGAAAGATCTACATAATTCTACATACATTTACGTAACAGAATCAAGAGATAAGAAAATTCCCAGTCTAAAAATAGACACGGTAAATACCATTAGGTTTATTTATAGCTTATACATAACACTTTCCCCCTTGAAAGAAAAAAAGAAAGGTTTATGAAATAAATCTTTCTTTTTGAATTATCATTAGCATTTACAATGATAATATACTTTACATAATTAATAATATCATGATTTGTTGAAACATTTCAGCACATCTAGCATGAAAATACAAACAATTTTCATCAAAAGAATTGAAAAAGATATATATATATACAAACATATATACATATAAACAAAAAATATAGTGAAATGGTACTGTTAAATTCAATTTTATATTAAAGATAAGACAATTCAAAATTTTAGACTCTTGACAGAGCATCTGGTATAATATTGTCTTTTCCTTTAATGTGTCTTACATCAAGATCAAATTCTTGAAGTGACAAACTCCACCTCAATAATCTTTGGTTCTTACTCTTAAGTTTGTGAAGAAAACTTAAGGGATTGTGATCACTGAAAACAACTATAGGAGAAGTTGCAGATGTTAAATAAACTTCAAAATGTTGGATTGCCAAAATCAGAGCAAGACATTCTTTTTCAATGGTTGAGTAGTTTTTCTGATGTTTGTTTAATTTTTTAGAAAAATAACAAACGGGATGATCAATACCATCATCGTCTTCTTGCAAGAGAACAGCACCAATACCCACATCACTTGCATCAACAGCTAATTTAAAACATTTGTCAAAATCAGGTGCTAAAAGAACTGGTGTGCTCTTTAGTATGGCTTTCAAGCGATCAAAGGCAACTTGACAGTTATCATTCCATTTGAACTTAACATTTTTCTTTAATAAATTTGTTAAAGGTTCAGCTATTATAGAAAAATTCTTACAAAACTTTCTATAGTAGCCAGCCATACCAAGAAATCGCATCAGTTGCTTTTTAGTAGCAGGCACTGGAAACTCAGAGATAGCATTGACCTTAGATTCTAAAGGTTTAACTTGACCCTGTCCCACAAGATGTCCTAAAAAAGTAACAGTAGCATGACAAAATTCTGTTTTTCCCAGATTAACAGTCAATTTTGCTTCACTGAGACGGTCGAAGAATTGTTTGATTCTTTGAAGGTGGTCACTCCATGTATCTGTATAGATGATGACATCATCGATGTATGCGTCACAGCCATCCAAGCCAGCTATAACCATATTTACAAGCCGCTGAAACGTCGCAGGAGAATTTTTCATCCCAAACGGCATAACTTTGTACTGGTACAGACCAGTTGGAGTAGCAAATGCTGATACTTCTTTAGCCCTATCAGTGAGCGGAACTTGCCAGAATCCTTTGAGAAGGTCAAATTTGGTGACATATTTAGAATTACCGACTTTGTCAATACAGTCATCAATTCTTGGAATTGGAAAAGAGTCAGTTTTTGTCACAGAGTTCACTTTTCGATAGTCAGTACACATTCTGTATGTTCCATTTGGCTTTGGAACTAATATACATGGTGAACTGTAATTACTTTGGCTGGGTTCAATAAAGTCATTCTCCAATAAGTAATTCACTTCATCTTGAAGGGCTTTTTGTTTCACTGGATTCATTCTATAAGGATGTTGTTTTATTGGTTGAGAATCTTCCACAATGACATCATGATATATTTTATCAGTTCTTGTGGGGATGTCAGGAAATAAGTGTTTATATTCATTAATCAACTGTTTCAGCTCTTCTCGTTGAGATGGCTCCAAATGTGAAAGTTTGTCGTCAAGATTCTTAAGTATTTCAGAGTTCTCAAGTTTAGGTGGACCAGGAACAGATTTTTCACTAAAGTCTGAACTAACTTCTGATTCAATCATATTTGATTGTTGTGGGACAGTGTTTACAACTGTAACTGGTTTTGAAATAGAGCTATCTCTGTCAAAATACTTTTTTAACATATTCACATGACACATTTGTTTATTTTTACGCCTTCCGGGAGTATTGATGATATAATTCAAATCACTTGTTTTCTTATCAATAGTATACGGGCCATAATATCTTGCCTGTAAGGGTCGGCCAGGTATTGGCAAAAGAGCAAGGACTTTATCACCTGGTTCGAATTTCCTATCAACACTATGCTTGTCATATCTTGCCTTCATTTTGCTCTGAGATGATTTAAGATTTGACCTAGCAACCTCACATGCCCTAGACAGTTTATTTCTGAAGTCAGAAACATACTGTAACAAGTTCAAGGGTGTTTCATCATCAGCAAGAAATTTCTCTTTTAAGAGTGTTAATGGCCCACGAACAGAATGACCAAAAACTAACTCAAAGGGGCTAAAGCCAAGAGATTCTTGAACAGATTCTCTGACTGCAAATAATAGCAAATGAATACCTTCATCCCAATTTTTATCAGTATCAAAACAATATGACCTTATCATATTCTTTAGGGTCTGATGAAATCTTTCTAAAGCACCTTGACTTTCAGGGTGATAAGCAGATGACCGATATTGCTTGATACCTAATTCATGCATAACCTGTTGGAATATGCCTGACATGAAGTTTGATCCTTGATCAGACTGAACTGATTTTGGAAGGCCAACAAAAGTAAAGAACTTGACAAGAGCCTTAATAATTGACTTTGCCTTAATGTTCCTTAAAGGAATTGCTTCTGGGAAGCGGGTAGAAGCACACATAATTGTCAACAAATATTCAGAACCTGACTTGGTTTTTGGTAAAGGACCAACGCAGTCTATTATTATTCGACTGAAAGGTTCATCAAAAGCTGGAATGGGTTGTAACCTTGCTTTTGGAATAACTTGGTTAGGTTTCCCTACCATTTGACAAGTGTGGCAACTTTTACAATATTTGGAAACATCCGATTTAAGTCCAGGCCAAAAGAAATGAGTCATAATCTTGTGATAAGTCTTGTTTACACCTAAATGACCAGACATTGGACTTTCATGGGCTATACTAAGTATTTCATGGCGATATGACTTTGGAACAACAATTTGGTGATGAACAGCCCAATCGTCATCAGCTGGGACATCAAATGGTCGCCATTTTCTCATCAGAATACCATTCTTTTTATAGTAACAAACAGGATTCTGAGACATTTCTTTTTCGGGTAATGCCCTATCAATTAACTTTGAAATCTCAGGATCATTTTGCTGTTCCTGGATTAACTTTGACTTTGAATGCGTTTCATGACCTTGGTCATTTGACCTTGGAGATGACTGACAAAATTTTGACGAGTCTGTCTGAGTATCAGGCACACTAAGATTAAAAGACTTTTTAATCTCGTCATTGAAATATTGACCAACAAAAGTATCAGTTAAGTCAATATCATTTGAATTTTTCAAGGAAGCTTTTTTAGCCATACCCCGAGTTACTGCACATGAAGGGTACAAATCAGGTATTTCCTGCAAAATAGGATCATCTGTTTGACCTACATTAGGTGTGTCAGTTACAAGAGGATTAACAACAACCTTATCTCCAGCTAAGTCATTGCCTAGCAATAAATGTACACCTTTAAATGGTAAAGAATGTTTAACACCAACAACCACAGAACCAGTAACCAAATCCGAGGACAAATTAACCTTATGAAGAGGAACATTAATAACACCACACTCTACACCCTGAATAAGGACACTAGTACCAGACGAAGTCTTCTCAGAAAAAGGCAGAACATCTGCTAAAATAAGAGATTGAGAAGCTCCTGTGTCTCTTAAAATTTTAATAGGGGTAGGTGGGCACATATCACTTGAAAGTGATACAAAACCATCCAAAATGAACGGTTCAAAAATCTCCATACAGGAATCAGAATTTGGTTCTGCCTTAACAATTGAATTTAACTCAAAAGAAGGCTGTGATTTAGGCTGAAGGCTGGTGAGCCCTGTAGGTTTGGCTGCACTCAGTTCCTTCTTCCTTTTTAATCTAAAACATTCCGAAATAAGGTGACCTGGTTTTTTACAAAAAGTACAATGTACTCGAGATAAGGGATTTTGAACATTGGTTTCACCAGTAGACTTTGGTTTAGGTGAATTCGATTGACTAGACATGCTAGATGAATCACCAGACATAGATTTATTTTGGGGATGTGAGGAAGCAGGTTTTGCTTTATTAACGAAAGAATTTTTGTGTGTAAGGTAGTAATCATCAGCTAAACGAGCTGCTTCATGTATAGTTTCAACAGTTTTTTCATCTAAATGTGACTTAATGTCAGATTGAATGCAATTTTTGAATTGTTCAATTAATATAAGTTGTCTAAGATTATCATAATTTTGGTCTATTTTCTTAGAATAGCACCACCTGTCAAATAATTTTTCTTCGTTTCTTGCAAATTCAACGTGAGTCTGGCCAGATTCTTTTCTACAACTTCTAAATTGTTGTCTGTATGCTTCTGGAACCAGCTCATAACCTTTGAGAATGAGTTCTTTTACAGTATCATAATCATTGCTTTGTTCTGTTCTAAGTTGCGAATAAATATTGCGAGCTTTTCCTACTAAGACACTTTGGAGAAGTAAGGTCCATTGCTCCTTTGGCCATTTCAAGTTATTTGCAACTTTTTCAAAATGTTCGAAATATGTATCAACTTCATTTTCTTGAAATTGAGGAACAAGCCTAAAATGTTTTGTTACATCAAAATGGTCATTATACATATCTCTGGGCTGATTTGCTCTATCTTGTATTTCTAATTCTTTTAATCGTAATTGAAATGCTCTTTCTTCTCTTTCCCTCTCTCTTTCTATTTCTCTCTCTTCTCTTTCTCGCTCTTCCTTTTCCCTTTCTCTCTCTCTTTCCCTTTCTTCCTTTTCCCTTTGAAATTGCCTTTCTCTTTCTTTTTCTTCAATTTCTCTTTGTGCTCTTTCTCTTTCAATTTCAATTTCTAATTGCTTTTCTTGAAATTTCCGCTCTTCTCTCTCTCTTTCTATTTCCAATTCCTTCTCCCTTTGTTGAAGTTTTAACAGTTCAAGATCTCTTGAGCTTGAAACTGATGGAACATCAACAATGAGAGACAGAGCCTTTTCATCAAAAATGTCCTCATCAACAAAATATTGAACCAAAATATTCTTAATTTCATGCTTTCGCAATGAGGACTTGACTTCTTTTAATTCATAATGCTTGGCAAGATTGAGCAAATCAGGCTTTTTACCCAAATTCAATAACTCCACGGAAGGTTCGTGCGTAAATTTTTTTAAGTCAAAAGACATGGTAGCTTGTTGCTGTATTTGAATAAGAATGTAAGATTTCGATAAATAATAGTGAAAGTGCACTCTAGATTTATCAAAATTGAAATATGAAATTAATTTCTTAAATAATTTTGAACAGTAGATATAAATAAAGAATTTGTTTGATTTGTTTTGTTTTGTTTGTTTGTCTGATATTCGTATCCCGGACGAGCCCCCAAATTGTTACGTGCCAATGTAACACGAACAAAGAAGCCAGCAACAAACTTTACAATTAACAATATTTATTGACAATAATACCAGAATTATTGACAATATGAAATTAATACAAAAACAATTTACAATACCTTGAATGTTTAATCCTAAAGTTTTAATTTTAGATCCAATTTAATTAAGTTCCTGGTCCACAAATAATAAGTCCAATAATATCCGAATTTAAAATTAAACACGCTTTTAAACACACTTTTAAGATAACAAGAAATCCCCTTTTAGTTTAACACAGTACTACTAAATGAAACCATAAGTCTAAATCAAGTGAACCAAGAATGCTGTAGGAACCCCTTTATATAATACTATAGAACAATCTGGAATAGTATAGAACATAAGAATACTCTAGAGTCTGAATCACCTTCCAAAAGGCCTTTCTAGAAAGATCTACATAATTCTACATACATTTACGTAACAGAATCAAGAGATAAGAAAATTCCCAGTCTAAAAATAGACACGGTAAATACCATTAGGTTTATTTATAGCTTATACATAACAGTATTATCATTCTGACAGCAATCAATAGATTGTTATATATTTCTAACTGAGTTCTGTGGTGTTGGACTCATTGGAATCGTCTCAGTGAGATGATTTAGTGACTTTGAGCATCATCCGATTGAGTGATGACGCATTTCAGATTAAAAAAATCCGCTTTCACTTAAGGTACTTTTAATGATGGTTGCTTAATAAAAGCGGTCGTTTAATAGACGTGGTCGCTCGAGCAATGTCCTCTGTCCTCGTTTTTGGGTAGACATGCTCGGAGGTGCAGACCGATCTGCACTATGGTGAGACTGGTTTCCATCCTTGCTGCATGCACAGAAAATTGTTTGGCATTGAGTCATTAGATCCAGGCTAGAGTTAATGCATAATTTACTCTGATGAGCATTTGTGAACAGTCTTTCTTGCGAATGCAGTAATGCATTCATAGGTTTGTCTGTGCAACTCAGTGATAATTTTATTTAATAATTTGTAACTTTCCTCTCTATATTTGTTTGTTGCAAGTTATGACTTGTAGCCCGATTAGGGGTGAGAGTTAATAATAAAAACCTTCAAACTTTGCTCAGAAAAATTCCCGTGGCCGTGTCGGGATTCGACCTCGGGACCTTTCAATCCCTAAGCTTCCACTCTTACCTCTAGGCCACGGGGTTAATAGTAATTTGCTTAAATTGATTATTCTCTCAAATTTTGTCCAGATTTAGGTCCTCAAGTAAATACTGTAAATTGCTTTCATATTCAGTATGAGTTGTAAAATATTCATATACCTAGTAAAAAGAAACTTTACACGACTTATAGGGCATTGTTATGTCTCTACAAAACAACAACAAAAAAGAATATGTACAGGTACATGCATATATCACATCATACTTAAGGGAATTGTTCGTCGAGTTATGGAAGGATTAATACCGGATGTCTGTAAAATAAAGGTTTTATTGATGGTCAAAGGGCGTAGGGGTCGTTTACAAAAATTACAAAAAAATGAAAATGTTTTGTAGGTGTTTTGAGTATCGATTCTGGGAGTTTACGCCCAAAAAGTCGTTTAAGTTTCGTGTGTTACCAGCGTCTGAGCGGAAGGCACCTAATTGTTTCGCAGGTACCGTTCCTTGGATGGATCTGCAATGGCAACAACGCCTCTTCATGGCGTCACTCGCGGCCTATCTCATCTCTGCAGGATATCTCCAATGGTTCCGAACTGATTTGATTGGCTGTCTATATGGGATTAACGTCGCTATCAACAGTTTTGCAGTTATAATGCAATGGCTGGTTTCCTGCCGTTTCTAACAGTACGGCCAGAACATTTCATCCGAGCCACAAGCTATCCTTCCAACTTTGGCATATCACTCGCCCAATGGTGAAAGGCAAAAGATGTAAGTCAATTTGACATTCGTCAAGTGTGCGATGAAAGATGGTCGAGCCGCGGATCGAACTCTCGACCCAAGGATTCAGAGCTAGTCGCGTTATTGACTGAACCAATTGGGCACGGCAGTTTTTAACCGAGTTGTTGAATTATGAATTGCATGTCCCGAGTAGCCAAACCAAAGGGCGACCTAGTTATCAGGCATGTAGGCCCTAAGCATGCCCACAGTCTTTTTTTTCGATAGCTGTTGGATTCCCGTTTAAGGTTCGTGTAAAATGTTTGAGACCCAATTTTAAGGGCACTTTATTTGCCAAGAAAAAGCAGTATGTCCAGGCATATTACACTCCTCAAAACTCCTAAGCGACCACTTGCCTTTTTGGTCATATGTTATAAACGCCGCATGGTTTCAACTCGTTTTTGCTTGAATTATGTAGCCAAATTATTTATGAAGTCAACAAGAGAAATCTCAGTGAAATAATTCAACAAGAAATGTTTTAAAATTAAACGAAAGTAGGAGTACCCTCGATTTCAAAGTTAACATTGGTGGGTGGGGTATTTTTGACATTTCTTGTTAGGATAAGGATTGTGTAGAACGTTTTGGCATTTCTTATTAATTTTAGAAGTCCACGGGCGTTGTACCACTGAAATAACTACAAATGATTGATAAGCGTTGCGTTTTTCAATTACCAAAAAAATCAAATTTCTCTTAAAAGTGTCAATTTTGTGACTTTTGAAATTGAGGGTACACGCATCTATTTCCGTCTTTAGGACTTACTAATGCATAATTTTACAAAACAATTGGATAGGATGATGACTGAATGGCTACTCTATTGAAAGACTAAGTTCACATTTCAAGATAAAAGCGGAAAATGTGTGAAAAATGGAGAAAGGTAAGGTGGCCGCTTAGATCTTTTGAGTAGTGTATATACCAAAATGAAGCTATTTATGAGCACAAGCAGTTGAGCAACACAAGACTGTCATAGCTTTAGCGGTTAAGCTAAAACATTGTGGAAAAGGCCATTTTGTCGAGAACAAGCAACTGCATGACTGATGTAAAAAAAAATGGCTCATATTTTAACAGTTTCTTTTTCACACCATAGAACCGTTTTCTGAAGACGATCAATCGTGTCTCGTTTTAAGAATTGCATCTGAACCAAGTTTATAATGCCATTTACCAATATCTTCGAGGTGGATTGGAAAGGAACACTCAAAGACGGGTAAATAACTCTCAATAAATACGAACCGTCAGTCTGCGGCAATAACTTAATTGCTATCAAGATAGTCGGACGGTGTCCGATACAATAAAACCGGTTCTATGGTGTTTTTTTTTTTTTTTTTTTTGCTAACTAAAATATCAACATGCTAATATTGAAAATATCTCTTCCTCGGCCTCGAGGAATCCTCACAAACTGATTGGTCTGATATAGTGACTTACATTTTCTATTTTGTTAGTGATCTGTTTTCTCCCAAAACGTTTGAAATCATAACCCTGCAAAAGAAATAAGCCGTAATAATCTGCCGTGTTATGCAGGGCACCTTTTAATATATAAGATGAAAAATGAAACCCTTCTGAATGACGTCTTATTTTTTGACACACAATTGTACCATTTTCAAAATCTATGGTATTGTTTCACATTGTTATACTGAAACGGTTCTCAGTAATTTTTTAGTCTTATATTTGAAGTTACAGCCCTTATGTCGCTTACAGTCTTCGCGGGTCACGAAATCATAGAATCCCTAGATGCACAACTGAGCAGGCATAGAAGAATGGAATGAGCCAATTGAAATAAGGGATCGTATCATCTATCATTAAGAAGTACCTGGATATTAATAAACATATTCCTAAAACATTGCACAGTTTTTGAGAAAAGAAACTTTAGCTCATCCATACGAGAACCAGAAACAATTGAAGCCACAACTTGGTCAGCGAAATATTGTTGACTCTTCCCTTTTGTGGTGGAATCGAATTGACTGAGCATTACTTTTTGAATTTACTTTTTATAGCACCGCCTATATGGGCCAACGCTCGGCTGCAGGTGCTGGATAGTGCAAAAAAAATCTTGTAGAACTAAAAAATAAATAAATAAACATTCATTTTTTTTAATTAGACTAAACTGTCATTTCATAGCACACTCTAAGCTCTGATTGTTGGCCAATTAATTGGATCCTCTTCTACGTCAAATACAAAATGGAGAGGTACAAGAAAGTTTAACATCCAATATTTTCCGAAAACACCCCTTAATTTCCCCCAAATATCTCTCATATCGTGTAATTGCATTTTAAAGTCCTGTTCGAATGAAGTTTGGCTGGTTACAAGCCAAGAAAACGATCGCTGTATAAAACTAACACTGAGCGCCAAGAAGGCAAACAACAGCCATATCAAAACTAGCAATAGGGCGTGGCTACTGGAAATGTAACCAATTAACGCTCTTAAAATTGCAAGGGGAAATATGATGTCAAACCAACGTGTTTTAGGATAAACTTCGTAATAAAGGTAAGGAACGGCATGTAAAGTAGCAAATATTGTGGCAATAGTTGTCCAAAATACAAATACACTAAAATATCGTTGATTTCGATAACCTATACATGTTCCAGCGAAGAAACAATGGTGGTCCCGCTTCATGACACACACGTTACACAAAGGACAATGGTGACATCTTGGTGGACGAGGTCTGTTACACCGAAGACATGGAGTCCACGAAAAATAAGGATATGCTGTCCTTTTTGGCATAGGATTTTGAACTGTTGGCATTTCTGTAGCGACATACATCAGACTTCCAGTCATTGGCACAGCAGTGGCATCCTTACGCTTCTTACCTAGCTTTTTATCGGTATCACAGTTCCCGCTTTCTATTCCATTTTGATGACCCTTTTTCTTTCTAGCCTCATAAATATTTTCTCCGATAGCAATGTCATCCGGCTTTGTTCCATGATTGAAAGGATTGTAAGAATTGTCCACAAACTTTATACAAAACCAATTTACCAATATCTGAACAGCACTAACAGAACCAATAAATGTCGCGAGTAGCTCCTTCCATGGGTCGTTTCCGTCGTACAGGAACGGTATTGCTATGAAAACGCCCCACCCAGCCACGCCTATAAGACCGAACAGATAACAGAACTGTGATGTTTTGTCGACTAGCGGCTGGTTTCTCATGAACCACCAACCAATCTTGTTACAATAATACATCGTCTTTTCAGAAGCTGCTGTCTTCAGGTGTTTCAAGTCCCTTTTCTTTTCTTTTGCCATTTCTCGTTCTAGAGGTTTTCAAAATTTGTCTGCAATAAAAGAAAATAAATATATATTCATGTCCGTAGATGTATTTTCAGTCAGGTCATTTGTTTTTGTCGCTCTCGAGTACCTTAGAAACGTTTATGGATGAACCATTTCATGAAAAGATATGATTCAAAAGAATTTATAGAATTTGTTGAGGGTTCAAACATATTCATAGTGGTGAATGGGCAAAATAAATGTAAAAGTAAGGCACTAAAATATTCGATGTAGCAATACTATAAGATGATGATAATACAACGTTTGACTTCAAATTTGCCACTCATTTCTATAAACGATTGAACTACGTAAAATATTTTCTTATTGTAAGTAAGTCTGGCGTCTCCGCATAACAATTTAACCTGTAAGGAGTGAATCTTGAACCGATATTGAACAATCTTAAGCGAATGTCTCTATAGATCTACAAAGAAAATGTGGTAACTAGATTCAATGATTCTGCAATTGCAAAGTTGGGAGGTTATATTTCTATAGAAAAAAATGTTGGTTAAGAAGGCTTCATTTATTCCGAATCCTTGTATGAAGTATCTGGACTTTTCTATCTGCAAACCCGCTCACCTGGATTTTTATTGGTCCAGTGGATGTCACCCAAGTAACATTCTGGTAAAGTTTCATTCAAATTTGTCAAGAGGATGAGGACATGTTATTTCAAGAGTTCAACGTGAAAGTAGGCTCTCCCATGCCCATTTTTATTGCCCAATCAGAATGTTTCATGTGATGAACAGATTTTCAGGACACTACAAGTAAATTTATGGGGTAGGCAGGTTTTAACGAACTGCCCCGCCCATATTTGAGGGTTAATCGAAATTTCACAAAAAAAACCTTTAAAGCGAGTTCACACAAGGAAAATATCTGCCAAATTAAATTGAAATCCGTCCGTTGGTTACTGAGGAGAAAGTGTTTTAGGGTTTCTGGGTCAAAATAAGCCGCAGCCATATTTGTGAGTCAATCAAAAATCCATAAATAATTTAGAGATGTGTCACCGAAGGAACATTTCTGCAAAGTTTGGTTGAAATTAGCCAATTGGTTCCTGAAGAGAATCTATTTAAAGATTTTTGGGTCAAATAACCCCGCCCTGCCATAACCATATCGTGGGGTCAATCAAACTTCCACGAACAATTTTGACAAGGGTAACACAAGGAACATTTTTGTCAAGTTTGGTTGAAATCCGCCTATTTGTTTTTGAGGAGAAGCATTTAAAAGCCCTGCCCTTCCACGTCCATTTTTGGTTGATTTTTTTAGCAGATCATTTAAAACAAAACAGGAACTATAATTTCAGGGGGGGGGGTATTTGTAAAACTCATTAGATATTTGTGGAGCATGTAGTTGTGTGACCCAAACATCGGACTTCGGCTTGAACTAGCTTAAGGTTAAGAATTCAGTTGTCTACCAACGAAAACGTTTTATATAAAAGCCGGAGGTCAAAGTTTCTGGTCTAGATGGGTTGTAAGATCGAATATCTTAATTGACACTGGCGATGTGTTAAAATTATTTGTAGAATGTTTTTATGAGGGAGTTTGCGTGCAAAATTGAACTGAATTTCTTAATGAATTATTTTAATCTTAAGTTCCGTATTTCACCCCCAAATGAAATTAAATTCAAACACTCTCGTCTAATTTACATGCTACCCCAATAATTATTTCATAAAAACGCCTCAGAAGTAGAAACAAGAGGACCATGATGATCCTATTTCGCTCACATTAATCTCTTTGGCTGACTTAATGACAGTCAAAGCCAATTCTTCAGCAATATTCAAAATTGAACTTATATGATTGACTTATTAATAATTGCGTTGGACCAACAACTTTAAATAGGGTTCGACCTTGTGACTACTTGTAGACAGATATTCTGACTAGGCTTTATCACTAATGTTAGAAAGTAAAAAGGAAAATTGTCATAAAGGCCCCCTTTCCCTTGATATCAAATGGATCCATCCCTTATTCAAAAGGCTTCGCACTTGTGACCTGACAAACATTCTCACTTTTCTATGAAGATTGGACCATATTTGTGGTCTCTATAGAGTTTAAACAAGAAAATTGTAATTAAGGCCCTTTTCCCCCGTGATATGGCATGGATCCTTCCCTTTATTAATTGCGTTCATCTATGAGATCCGTCAAACATTTAGACTAAGTTTCACGAAGATTGATTTTTTGTGGCATCTAGAGTATAAATAAGAAAAGTGTTATTTAGGCTCCTTTTCCTGTGATATGGCATGCATACTTCCAATTTTCAATAAGTTTCATCCTTGTGACCTGTCAAATATTCTGACTCGGTTTCATGAGGATTGGCCGATATTTGTGGCTTCAAAACGCTTAAATTTTTCACGTCTGGCGACGCACGACGAAAATTCAATGATCACACAAGCTCACATAGTACAGGTTGTGCTCAGAAGAGCTAAAAATATTGCATTTTCCGCTCTTAGTATAAATGGTGATATATTTCTTGAATACAACCATTCTCAACTATGCTAAGGTCACATTTAAATTGGCGACGCCAACACTTCCCGCGATCCGTATTTTTCCTATTCCACGATACCAAGATGAAGTAAAAAGACAAAGACACGTCCGCGACGTAAATAAACTTGGCCGTACCCGGTCGATGATTTGTCATCGTCCGGCAGATCCACGCCGATTGGTCAATCTCCATTAACCTCAAAGACATCGCCGACTAATTTTTAGTGTTTTTAATTGAAAAGAAATCTCACCGACGCGCTGTCGATCTAAAAATCAGCTATTGTATCGGTCAATGAACCGATGGGTAGTCGATTTTATCGTTGATTCCATTCTGTGTCAGGGTAAGTCTCTCAATCCTACCCGCAAAGCTTAAAGGTTTAAATACAATAATTGATACATACGTCAAGGAAAATTATCTGTAGTTAGAACGTTAGTATGTGAATCTTTAAGATATATGCAAAAAGAAACGTCTAAAAATATAAGTTGAAATAATTGAAGACCCTTATAGTAAATTGTTTCTTTCCTCGCAACGTTTGGGTGAACTAAGTCATAAACGGTAAAGTTATTAAGAGAACATATTTTCACGGACGTTTCTTTTGGAGTTAAGTATATTTATTGTTGGTCAGTACAGAGTGTAAAAGCCTTTATAGGCCGCTGAAGGTGGAAGCATAACGCTGTCATTTGTGGCATATGCAGGGAGGGGAGAGCGTTCTATTATTTTTTTTCCTTTGGCTGCGTATATTATGACAACAGTACTCTTCTTTATTGCTTACCTCCAAAAAGTACTTAAAAAAAACCCTCTTGGGCTCTCAAATGAGACTCTTCATCTCTTACATGCGACCGTGATTGAAAGTGAGTAGATGTACATTTCGCCGATTTTGATTTGTTGAGTTGAAATTCTAGCATGTAATTGGTATGCTCTTTACTTAAATGATACATTTCTGTTCTGATCTATACAAAATATAAAGCAAAGCCACTATTATGCATATCAAGGTTTCAACGCAAAATTGTTGTAGGTGCCGATGAATGTACATAAGTACTTACAAAATTTTGCGCTAATCCCATGATATACATATATCTATGCCTTTTTTCGTTCCATTCAGTGATTTTATCGATTCGCATAAAAAGGATTATAAATGAAATTATTGAACTCGTTTACTGAACTAATCCTTCCAATTACTGCATAGGCTAAACTACACTTTTGTTAGCGCATAACAGTTATAAATACATGTATACTTCTCTAATGTCACATTTAATTAAGACACTTCTTGTTAAAGCGGTCCACTCACGATCGATATTTAATAATATTGACCATTTATCGATATCCAATATCTGTCTCTAACATGATCGATAATATTGTCGATCTCGATGATTGACTCTATTATTGACCGTAAATTGTTTGTTTCTTTCTCTGTATGTGGTTTTACGCCGCTTTCAAAAATCTTTCAGTAAGATCGCGCCGGCTGGAGCACCTAACAAAGTATTCCTGGTATGTTACAAATCCGTACAACCATTACATCCTTTCCTAGCCTCCAGCTACTATCCCACATAGGTCTACGATTATCAACCCATTTGTGAGAGACAAACAGGAAGAGATGAGTGCCGCCGTCGGGAATCGAGCCCGGGACATTTTTAACAATAGCACGACGCATTACACTTGCGATATGACGGCGACTGACCATGTATGGGGGCTGATATTGAAGATTGATACAAAATTATTGTCAATGATATTATCAATCGTATTGATCGTGTATTAGCCCTTGTCATGTTTAGATTAAATTTTGACTAAAATTTTTCATCAAAATCATTGGGCAAAAAGCACTGAAAGTACCAACTGTAGATCATTTTTTTATTTGAAAAACTAAATCTATTGACTATTCTGGTGACAAAGTGAAAAACATGTGGTGAAGACTAACATCAGACTGCACATATGTGCAGGCTGATGTTTATCTATAGCTCCTGCCAAATCAGCAATATTCCGGGTTCAGCATGACAAGAGTTAAAAGACATTACTCGGTTAAATCTCATATTTAATGTATCGATGGTTCGAAATAAGGATAATTTAGTTACATAGTATAATATTGATTCAGATACAGATTTAAACGGACCAAACATCATTTTTTGTCAAGATTTCGTCTTAACAGTTGGATAGAATGACGACGTTTGACAAATCAAATTGTCATTCAAAAGTCAAGCAAAAGGTCTTTTTACCAGTCCGTATAGGGAAACCCCTTTGCCCGTTTGAAATTACTCATAATGTTCCCGATTGTTTTGCAATGAGACACGAGTGGTGAGCATTTTGAATTATATCAAGTATAAACAAGTATCTTATATCGATGGCTCATTTATAGACAGTAACAACTGTTCCGCGCTGAGCCATCGATATCCTTTTTATCTATACTCACGAGCAATGAAAACGCACCACCTGAATTTTTTCTCAAATATTTATTCAATGTACCAAAACTTCGGACATGAATATTACCAATCAAAGTATATTTGTAATGGACCATTTACAACACAATAATGTTAGAGTAAGCTCAGAAACGGTCAAAGGTTTTTGAACATATGAAAAATCGTTAATGTTATATCTGCAAAGTAGGTTTGCAAACCCTTTCTGTCGTTCGATTTTTAGTAACATAACCTCTAACTCCGTACAAAATGCTGACTATCTCTTTGTGGAACGGTTACCATAGTGTTAGACAGTTGATTGGTGCATAGGCTGACGCTCATTGATTTCTATGTCTACACCGTACCCTCGGCGTCCCTGATGGACCTTCAGTTCAAATCACTTGAAAACACGAGTACAAAAATGTTATATACGATTCTATGATTCTAATGAAAAAATACCTTCTGTTCTCTGTTGATCCCATACCACACGTAAGTTGAGATCGCTTTACTGCTTTTTGCTTAGAACAATTGTGAAATCTAATGCTGTATTTTCATTCTGTAAGAAACAGTACTTTTATTTATGCAATTTAAAACTTGTTTCAAAAGTACAAGTAAACGAGCAAGCCAAAGGGGCCTTTTTGATGACCATCAAACTAACAGCGACGTCTTATGGTTGTTGTTAAGACATGCGATGTCGACATGTTCCTTTATGGGTTGAAATACTATAAAAAAAAGTAGTTGATTGAAATTTTATCATTAAGGACAGTTTGTGAAATTTTTAGGGTGGTGCGTTTTCATTGCGCTTGAGTATATATAAGAAAAGAACACTGACTTGCATTTTTCGAAGTAGCTTGGCTTTTGTGCGTTTCTTCCATTATTTTGTGATGAACACTCAATAAAGGAGTTGTAATGACGCTCATCTCTATGCTGTCTCTGAATGCTGCCTACTTTTATTAAAGAACAATATGGCCCGGAAGTGAAATCAATTAGTGAAGAACCATATATATTTAATACGAGTGTTATTACTACTGCAAAGTTAGGCACGTAGCCTGAAGCCTGAGGTCTTACGCGAATTTTGTAAAACAACGTTATATTAGCATGTTATTAGGCAGTTTAATGAGTGTTGTATATTTCTTAAAATAACATTAATGCATTCCAAAAAACCGTAGATAAGCAAAGAAAGTTATAAAGCATGAATGAAAGTAAACTATCTAATTCGCGTGGTCAAGACATATCGAGAAAGGCTCGTCTTCTCAAATAGATAAAACTTGTCAAGGCGTAATTTTTGTCTATTTATAAATAGGTGGCTTGGTTAATAGATTCGGTATCATTCTATATTCCCTCATTTAATATAATTGTAAAGAAAAAGAAAAAAATACCTGAGCCCGATTCTAAACCGTTAATTGTTCACCGTACACGTAATCCAATACTCCAGTTTCTCATTTGAAGTATTAATTTGATTTACTCCAATATTTGTTTAGACATGACGGGTTTTGCTTTATTGTCGATAAATAAAAGACATATTGAACTTGTTGATCACACGTGAGTACGGTTTGTACATGTATTATTTCCAATAGTACGATACGCGGTATATTTTATTACTGTAATTGTTATTTTGAAAACACCCTATCTATTCACATCGGTCTTTTGCTTTTAAGCCCTGTGTTTAATTTGAAAACGTTCGCGAAACGTATGAGAAATATTGTCCACTTTTGCATGTGTATACTCACATGCAAAAGCTGCACATAGTTTCTAAATTTTAGCATCCGTTCTACATGCAAAGCGCATTGCAAGTAACCAAAAGGTAGATACAGGTGGAAACACGGATCTGTTGTATTGTATAGTCGCTTCAGAGAGCAGTTGATAGCGCGTTAGACTCCAAATTTTGAGGTCCCTGATTCGATCCAGGGTAGCAGCGAGTGTCGAATTTTGTCTCCCTCCAATCGTGTTAACTAAGTGGGATCGGCAACTTTGGGCTCAGAAACGATGTTTGAATGGGAAATAGCAAAATGTTGTCTGGTACTCCAGCCACTGGGTAATAACGTACTCTAAAAGGGTTCGTAAAAACCTCATCAGCAAGAAATCATCATCAGTAATTATCATCATTCTAGGAAAATAAACAAAAACAGCAACAGCAACAAAATATTAACACTTGAATCTAATATCCTAATGGTTTACAAAGACATTGTGTCTGCAGATATAGTTTCAATATAAAGACTCTTGTCAGTCTGTGAGTCTGCGCAGTCTGTCCAGAGTCTTTGCTATACGCCATGTATATAGAAACTAACTAAAAGTTTATTTCGATATCATAAACATCTATATGTTTTATTTCCGAATCTCGTTATGTAAGTCTGCGTTCGTCCGGGTTTGCCTTCCAAGACGATCACATCACTAACCGATTAATTTTCGTGTTTTTTTTTTTTTTTCAACAAGAGTCGATAAATGTTATAGTGTCGGTAGCCGGATCTCGGGTCGATCCCCATCGTCACCGGCGTGTCTTCACGAACATTTTATAATCCAAGTCTATTAGCTCGGGTAGCCTAGGTTAATATGCACACGCGCAAATTAATCTGTAGTGGACGTTTGATACCGACCATGCCGTGAGTGGTCGACCAAAACATCGCAACTATAGCTTGAAGTTAATGTCGCAAACGAACTAAAGTTATATGAATTAAGAGTGTTTTTATAAAATTTTTGAACTATTTCCATGATGAATATTTTCGATATCGAACTAAATCTTTTTTTTTATTACCAAATTAAGGGTAGTTTTTATCATAATTTAGAAACTGAGAACCAATAAACCGTTCAATTTTATTGATTGATTTTATTTGTAAAGCAGCTCTTACACGGCCCCTTCATTATATTCAAGCCTAAGAGGATTTATTTTGAGTTTCAAACTAAATATATTTTCGATTAAACATATGAGTACTAACGGTATAAAAAGAAAGTTTTGAGTAATGTTTTTAAATCACTGAAAGTACTACGATGCTTTAATGCGTCGAATGCCCTCAACCCCTTACAACATTCTGTTGGTTTTATACAGACACATATCTACGTTTACAGCTGAAGACAATCCTCTCCGCATCTTTTTTCCAGGACGTAGCGAGCTACTTTTTCGCGTAGGATGAGGTGACTAGGAACATTCTTTAAAAGTTTCATCCAAATTAACCATATATGTAGGAGGAGTCGCGTTCAAAAGATATGTACACACCTTACAAGTTGTGTATATAAGGCTTGTGAATTGGGGGCCCTTTTTCAACGACACGGAAAAAATCTCAAAACCTGCCTTCTAAGATCAATTTACTGGGAATACTTTGTGCCTTTTTTTTATCGAAATCCGACGAGAGGAAGGATAGATTGCGTTCACAAAATTGTGGGTATAAAGACTCCCCTTTCCTGTGATACGGCAAAATATATCGCAAAACCCCGACAATATGCGAAAGATCAGGCGACTAAGAACACCATTATCTGAAAATTTCTAACAAATCGATCATAAATTTGAAGGAGTTGCGTTCACAAAATAATTGCAGACGTACGGACGGACTTGCGGACAGACAGAATGATACCTATATACGACCACATTTGGCGTCATATAAAAAGGGGCATGATACTTTGGTCCAAGTCTTATATCTTTGGTGATATGGATTGTTTTCATGAATAATAATGTCTTACTAATTCTATACTCACTTTGTACTGACTATCGCCAAACAATTTTTAATTGCTGATTATCTACTAACCCTTATCCTTCTAAATTCAAATTAAGTTTCACTCTACAGTAGTCTCGGTGGTTCGTATCTCAAGGGACCGGGACAATTTATACGAACTAAACATAGTACGAACCAACCAATGTCAAGCGGTCGGTCGTCTTTTGATGGCTCAGATCGGACATGGTTTTAAGGTACCCTATATTTGTGGCTTTATTCTAAGGTTCTGTGGAGTATGTTTTAAATCAAGTTCTTACGAGACCATTTTGTAGAGAGTAAGGACGCAACAATTCTCACTTAAACAATAATCATCTTTCGTTTTGTCCATATTTAAATCCTAAATAAAGTAATTTCGGCAATTATTTACATGCCAAATATTAACTACATCAGAGTGTTTTCCCTTTGGATCAAATCACTTGGAGTACTCAATCAGTGGACGATGAAATTTCGGCATTACGATGAATCTGTGTAGAAGTCATGTTAACAATTAAGTCTACGAAGATTTGCACTTTCATTTATGCAAAATCGGTATGAGAAAGCCAGATGAAATACAATAATTAATGTCGCCGAATGATCCTTTATTCGATTCAACCCGCCGAAAATTACAAATCAGACAATGCCTGTCAATGTTGATGCAAAACAATAACTTCGATAAATACCAATCAATAGGTGTGAAAATCAAGGTATATGTCTATTGTTACACCTAGGACAGCTATTGATCGCACAATTCACACCTACGGATTAAACATATTAATTTGTGTTATTTCGAAACTCTCGGGACTTGATACGGGCTACGAACTACGAACCACCGACGTGCGAATTACTCGGTGCATTCTTACAAAGATAAAGAGAGGAAAAAATCGGGACCAAAGAATGTATACGAACCAACACATACCTACGAACCACCGGCGTGCGAATGACTGAGATTTCACTGTATTTACTTCAAGCAGTCTGGCTCAAGTTTATTCTCACAATAAATAAGTACAAAACGTGCATTGCATGCAGCCTTAGATCAAACAGCTCATTTGTTCAGGCTGATCTTAGTGTATACAGTCTACTAGTCTCAAATTTGGCCGTTACATATTCCATTGTATCGATAAATAGCATCGCATTCCGAGGACAGAACTATGTACTATATAGTATACGAAAGCATTGATAAACAGCAGAGAACTACAATGTACCAAAAGTATTTCGGTTCCGACCCGTATGTTTAGGGTTCTTCAAGAGTTGACTAGGCAAAGACATTACTGTGCCCGCAATATTGTGGTCATAGTCGTAAATAAAATTTTGAAATAAATACGCACTCAAAAGGCAATCAACATAGAATATATAGGATAAAGGCGATATGATACGTGGCCTGTGACAAAAGCCGACGAATGTCCTCCGTCCGCTCCCCTTTTCTATGATTTGGGCTATAGTATTTCGGGAAGTACAGACCACATAACGCCACATAGATCACATAATTACCATATAAGGAAAAGACGAAACACAAAACAAATTCGTGCGCGATTTATTAGGCTTCCCTATATTTCGAGCAGTAAAAACAACTTAGAAAATGTTTGGAGGTTTTCAATGAATATATATAAATTACATGTATGATAATAAATTTTCAATTACAAGTGATGTATTGTCCACAACAACAGCAACAACAACAACAAAAAGGAATGAAATTTTTGGGGTTCATTTTGCGGTTTTGTTAAATCTATCCTGGAATTGCTCCGCATTCTACCATAAAAATGCATGTCAGCGGATGTTGAAGACCTGGAGTCATCCTACTTCTTTGATTTTTTTCATAAAATGATACAAGCAATTCTTTATTGTCACAAAATTGTCATCACCAAGTAAAATTTTATCTAGACTTTTATGAATTTGTAAAAGTCTTAAAAGGTGTCTTTTGATATGTCTGATAGTGTTCAACTAAGTAAAACGCCGGAATCAGCGTTTTTTTATTTGCGCAAATCATGAAGTTCAAGAAGTATTGTCTTTGTTTTCTTTGCCTCACCTAAATACGTGCGAATGCAGATTACGGGTCGATACAATTGAAAATTCATCGTTTCGGTGATCAGAAGGGGATTCGATTTTGTTCTCGGTGTTGGAAATACAACAAAAGAATTATGAATTGTATAGGTAGGGTTCATCTTTTTAAGTAATCAGCAATGTCGGATCCAGGATTTCTGTAGAGGGGTTCGAACATTCAAATTCCTACATGGTTTTTAGGAACGCAGGTTTTGCGAGTCTGAGACTCAGTATCTAGAGCTGTCAAAATTATCTGATGTAAGTCCGAAAGAACTTATGAAAATCAACTCAAGGAAAACATTTTGACTGTTTAAACGGTATTATTTTTTCTGGTATTGTTCCCCAAAGGTACACATATATGTACACAACCTTGTGTCGAGAGAATAATTTATCGTTGCTCAATACTAGAAATACAGGGAAAAATAAAATAGTCTATTAAAAAGAACGCCCCCCCCCTTCCCATGTCACCAAATTTGCGACAATATTCACATGGTCACATTACATTGCATTTTTGTGACAGTTTCGTGCAATTCCGTCCATAATTGTAGGGATGTATGGCCAATAAAAGGGTGCGAGCAAACGGACGTAGGGACGGAGATGATTCCACGGATGGTGAAAACCGAAGAATGACCAAACAAATTGACTTTAGCGTGCAGTTGGCACACAACCCATAGTCCATTGTCCGCTTTGATCTAAAAGTGAAATAATTTGTACGGTCCGATAACTACGAACATGTTCTCTTGATCAATATCGGTTGTGTATTGAAACTTAATATCACCAGTACATTTATACATGTTAGATCTCTAATACCCGATACTACACAAAGCTGTCTGTGTGTTAATCATATAAGATACCCGGGACTTGAAATTAGTGGCAGTATTACCTTGCAAGCGGCTTCGACATAGCCTACATAAGGTGGGTGTTCGTTTATTAATGGGTTTTGCATATTTCATGGTAGGCCTATTTCCGAGGTTGTTAGCGCGTCGGACCGTCAATCTTGAGGTTCCGGGTTCGATCCCCGACGGCGACACTCATACTTATCGACTAGATCTATTAGTCTCTCACCAACAGTTTGATCATCTTTGTGAGATAACGCTGGAGGCTAAGAAAGGATGTTATGGTAGTACTGGTGTGAGAAATGCCAGGAATCCATTGTTAGGTGGTCCGGCAGCTGCCGCGATATAACTGAAATATTGTTGTATATATTGTTGCGGCGTAAAACCCAATTCAAACAAACAAATCAGTGTAAGTGTGCGAATGTGTGCGCGCGCGAGTGCGTGCGCGCGTGCAAGTGTGTTTTCTTTGGGGGAGGAGGGGGTGAAGGGTGAATCGTCTTTGGAAAGATGTTTTTTATTCTTTTTTTTGACGATAATATTAACAGTTCGTGATAAATATGTGTCATGATTCAATGTAAGGACCATCGTTTGAAATCCCTGCTTTATAGAATTTAGAAAATGATCTTTCCTGTACTATTCTGGAAGGATCAGAATTAATATCTATGATTTTAAAGAAATGGAGCATTGTGAACAATTTTAAGCATTTTTGAAAGATTTTGGAAGTTCTCAAAAATGTGTTTCAATGAATGAATTGAGAGTTGAGTTCTTTAAGATGACTTCGAATAGGATGCTACGGAACATCACTTGGCCATTTCCGTAAACTGCAAAGACCTCGGATGTATATAAGGCGGATGGATATGTAAAAAATTGTGCATTTCCTTAGGCGGAAACAGTGTAAGAAAATCTAGTGCGGAAACAACCGACGCTATCTTCGAATTTATATTTTTACATTAAATAAAAGCCGAAAAATCTTAATTTTTGAGAATTACGAATCATTCACAACAATCAAGATTTTTCAGCAGTTATTCAAGAATCTAAAAATATAAGGATACGCTGTTTTCACGTCAGTGGCTTGAACGAGTAGCGTTGGCGACGTCGAATGTTTTCACTCAAAGTTTCGAGGGCTACCGCCATTTGAACAGTTGTCATCGAGTTACCAAGGTTTTCCCGTAATTTCCAAAAATAGTCCGTCTATGTACATGCGAGGTGGATCGTGAGATTGGCCGAGGTGTGTTCCGAATGCAAACAGGATGAGTGTCAATTTCATGACTGTCACTCTAACGGTATAAACCATTAACCATTGCAGGTTCCTGCCTCGATGTATTCCCTTGTCAGACTGCTCAATCGTTTTAGTTGTTCCTTCCAGTTTCAACAGAAGTTCACTCAACCAGCCTTCATCATTACGTCAGTAAGTCTTGTGTACTATGGCGAGACCGCTGTCTTACCTCTCCTGTATCAGAAACGCGAAGAGCATCTCATCAATGTGCAGTGGCTCGGATATTTTATAGCTGTGCAAGTGTTAGTTAACTGGTTATGTGTAAAGTTTGTCTTATCAGAGTATGATCCTCTCATTCATGGATCAGAGGAGCCCAATTATAACAAACCTTTCCCATCGAATTCAGTCGTAGACGAGGAAAATATTAGAGAAATGGAGGACAATCGCCCAAAGAGAATAGTGACGTCATACTTTTCGTGGTCATTTTGCATACGGTGTAATAAGCCACGCCCACCCCGATGCCATCACTGCCCGATTTGCCAAATGTGCATCTTAAAACGTGATCATCATTGCTTCCTTACGAATGTGTGTATAGGATACCGAAATCTTCGCCATTTTGTTGTGTTTCTGTTTTGGGCTGTTATTGGTGCAATATTTTGTCTAAGTCACGCGACCTTGTACTATTTTTACTTCTTTGTTCCGAAAGTGCCTTTGTTGAATTCAAATCCTTTCACAAGGTATTATAGTATATCAAGTATATTGATGGATATAGAATGGATATTGTTCACAGTATTATTCTTATCTACGATTTTCTTCTCATGTTGGAGCGTGTTTTACTTTCAAAAGGTTGCTAAACTTATCAAAGAGGGCCAAACAACGTTTGAATTTGAAGCGGAAATTAATCTGCGTGATGGTCGTGATTTCAATAAGAAGATGAAAGCTGTTTTTGGACAATACTGGATTTTGAACGTTTTCGTTCCATTACATTTTGTTTTTGAACCATTAGACGACCCGGCTTACTGGCCAAATATGAAATAAGTACACAGGCAATGAACTCGGGACATTACGGCGCTATATGGACTGAGGGAAATACGTCGTTCTGTCCGAATATCGTGATATCCGATGATTATTCTTTTATCGAAATTTCCATTTGGGGTAATAAGAATCAACTTCGGTATAAGCGATATATGTCATTATAAGTTAAATTCATTCCGTATTATTAATGAGTCTTTCGTTTGCCTTCCACAATTCCACAACAACGGCTCTATTTAAGCCTGTGCGTGACATTTCCAACAATTTGATATATTAGTGAGGTGCAAATACTGGGTAGCGTAGACAGCCACATACTGTTAATATAAAGTTACCTGATGGTCTACATATACTTTGAGACCTTATCTATCTACTATACGCATAGTGAAGACTCTGGTCAGACTGTGCAGGTGCACAAGTTGGTTAGAGTCTTTGCTTTTCGCATATGCGTACTTGTTGGAAATCTCAAGCACAGGCTCATTTTATTGAGACATAGCTATCGTATAAACTCGTTTCTATGACTTATTATGCATGTTATTGTTATACTGTTAAATGTTTTATAATAAATGACAAACTGGTAACCTTCGAGCTCGTGTGTCAAAGTAAATTCTTAAATTTGCGAAAAAGACAATTGACGAACAACCGCTCTCAAAGAAAATGATAAGACTACAACTAAAAGTATGATTTTTTTTTCGCGTTGATGTTTAATGGAGAATGTGTTATATGCAAAACGTAAAATCTGGGGTGGACTCCAAGAATATTGCTTTGCATATAACCCCTCCTCCTCCATTAGGCTTTATTCGTGAACACATTGACGCGAAAATGAAATAATATCCATTATCACATGACCACGCCTTTTCTCGGTGTAAAATAATTTTAAAACATGTTAATGAATGAATTACATGTAACCATGCTAAATATGTTAATTAATGAACATGTAAATGTCTAAATGATATTGACGTTGGGAGAATTTCACAATAAACAAAGTGCGTAATTTATCACGTGGTTTATATGAAGCATCCACGTTCCCGCTAATGATGGTGTTGAGTATAATAAATGGGTGGAGCTATTTTTGTATATGGTTAAACACATGGTATATGAATGTTATTGCGAATAAAGTTCTATGTAATTTCTTCTCATATATTATTCGTTTTACGAAATCTTGTAGTGCGAGGTATAGTCAACAAGTTCTTAGACTACTAATGGTATTCGCCCGAGGATAGTCTAATAACTTTGAAAGATTCACTATTCATCGATTCGTAACATGGTTTGGGATGAGGAGCACTCTGATGTCTTTGAACGTCAGTTAATTTGAACAAAAGCATATTCTTCAACTCTTTGAGCCAATAAATGATTTGTGTTCCGAATGAAATTTGACCTTAGTAGGTCCTACAAAGGAATGAATGACTTAGCATTAACATTAAGCTTTTTCGACAATGTCTGAGATTGTTTTATCTTTTATCATGCATTCTTCAAATTTTAACATTCTGGGTATTTTTTACTGCTTGAGTTAGCCAAACCTATTCTCAAAATACGTAGATTATCTACCTTACATAATTCAAAAGTAAGTGCTCCGTAAGATGATAACGACGTCGGTCTCATAGCGATTTCTTTATTTTCTTATTCTAGTTTTTATCTTTGAACATCTCAAATGCTTTCAAATTAGTTTTATTTCTGAATAATGTTTTGAAATATAGAAAAAAAAATCCACTGTGTGTTATTTCAAATACTTTTGATGCCAGATAAAGACGAACAGCCATTTACAATTAAAAGGTCTGATTTCGGTTATTGTGATTTTTCGAAGTGCTCCGCAGCACCATTTTCTCCCCATAAACCAAGCAAAACAAAATGTGAACTTTCAATCAATGTAAAGCCAAAGAACATTTATGTACAATTCCAACTTAATCGAATGCCATTTATTGGTTTTATTGAGACAGGCTAGGAACTCTTGGACTACCCCGTAATAGTATTTTTTTTAAACTGATTGTAATAGTAATGAAAATGATAATAATGATAAACTTTTAAAAAAAATATTCAATTCTTGGCTGCATAGACCTCTATTTTTTTTTAAATAATTATGTTGGAAAATTGCTGCCGCCAATAAAATCTATTGACCAATCAAAACACGATTTCTTAATGAGATAACCGTTGTTATCCACCCTTTCCGCCACTTTATTCAACCATTTTCATGGATTGGTGAACTTTTTTCCTAAATAAATACTTTCTACTTAATGTCGCGAGGAAAGTAGATTATAGCTTTTATGTGTATGTATGTGTAAGCGTAAGCGCATATGTGTATTTGAGTGTATGTATATGTATAGATGTGAATGTGTGTATGCATGCTTATTTGTGTGTACATGTGTCATATATTTGTGTAAGCATGCGCGTATTTATGTATGTATGTGTGCAGTCGTATGTATATGTGTTTGTATGTGTGTATGCACGTGTATGTTTGTATATGTATGTGTTTATGTGTGTAATTGTGTGTACGTATGTGTGTATATGTTTGCATATATATATATATTTATGTATAAATGTTTTTTTAGGTCCCGGGTTCGATCCCCGATGGCGGCACTCGTTCTTTCCGACTGTTTGTCTTTCACCAATGGGTTGATAATCGTAGACCTATGTGAAATAGCAGCTGGAGGCTAGGAAAGGATGTGGTGGTTGTACTGGTGAGAGAAATACCAGGAAACTATCGTTAGGTGCTCCAGCCGCCGCGATTTAACTGAAAAAATGTTGAAAGCGGCGCTAAACTCCATTCAATCAATCAATCAATAAATGTTTATTTGTTTGCATGTGTATGCATTTATTTGTGTTTATATATGTGTATGCATATATGCTTATGTGTTTATGTATATGTGTGCGCAATTCAATTCCTTGTATTTCGCTTTCGAGACAAGGAAACTCTCTTTTGCCGTATTATATGTTAAAAAGCCCGCCTTGCTTTCTACACCCTCGATTTCTACGTGAACTGTGGTAATTGTCAGGTGATGGATCACAGTTCTCGTCTTTTGAATCTGTCCGATGGGTGTAGATTTGAAATGTGGCTTATTTGTTTGTCTCCCTTTTTTGTGTTTTGCTGCTCGTTCTGTATATATATTTACTTATTTTTTTTTCGTAACGTTATTCTGCCCCTCGTTATCATGCCACTCGCTTCCTGTCCCTAAAAAGAGCTTTCTAAGATGACTCTACAATCTCCAACAATCAGTAATGGATCACCTCTTAAAGACTAATCCATCTTCCTAGAATTTACACACTAATTTTCCTTACATCAACGAGTTTTTTCCATAGTTTAGTCATGATTTCTTCGTAAAAGTGTCATGGTAACGAGGGTCGTGTTTCCTGTTAATATGTACATGATTTTGAATTTGTTATTATGTTTGTCATTTCCCTTCTTTACTCAGCCTGTCTCTCTCTTCAAACTTTCTCTGATTGCTAGCTTTCAATTTCAATTTGCTCGAATGTTTTGTTATTATTGTAATGCTCGCCAATATGGCGGAAAAACAATAAAATAATAATAATAATAACACCGGTTAGGTCACCCTAAAAGATTTGCTCTTTACTTAAAGTTCACTAGGCCCTACTACATATTTTACAGTAAAAATTTTGAACGATATGACATGACGGAGGCCATGTGGAGGTACCGGCGATCCCTAAACTGACCAATAACCGACTGCATCGAGAAGAATAAATATTGACCAATCAAAAAGTTTATTCTGTCCCGAGCTGCAAGGACCATCTTTAAAAAGATTATGATTTCAAATTTTTATCGTTAAACTTGTTAACTAGTTAAATGCAAGTTTGATTACGATGTTAAGGCTGTTCACGATGTTAAGGCTGTTCACGGCGATTTTATTTTGTGTTTTATAATCGAAACGTGGCAGACCGCAATTTATTTATTAAAAAAAAAAAAAAAAAAAAAAAAAACTGAATTGTCAGAGGTCTTGGATATTTTTTTTGAGGGCTTCTCGAAAATGGTCAGAGCCAGTGTTTGATGAATTGAAAATATAAACCAAATAGCTTAGAGAAACCGCATCATTTACAAGAAATTTAAATTCGTTCATTGAAAATTAAATAAAAATGATAAACCGAAGTTCTGTCTGTTAAGTTCTAAATGAAAAAAATAAAAAGAGTTTGATATTAAGGAAAACGATGCAATTCATATCATTGTTTTTCACATTTATTTCATTGATTTTGTTTACATATAAAACAATAAATATAATACATCTGTTTAATGTTTTCGGATAAAAGAACAGGGTTGAACACTAACTTCCATGAGTTAGGAGTCCATCAGTAATCGACACAATGGTTGTCGCAACGACAGCTTGGTGTACGTCCGTCTGTCCGTCCGTCTGTCCGATTTAGCCCGGAGAATATCTCAGGCCTACACTTATGAATTGATTTCAAAATAGCTTGTCACAGCCCTCATAGGTTAACGGTTACAACCCATTTGGTTGAAGACAAATACAGTCAACTCCCATTTTAACGACACTCAATACAACGACATTTTCACTTAACGACACAAATTTGTTGGGAACGGATTTGCACAGTGCATTTTTCATTCGTTATAACGGAATTCTCGTTTTCCGACACCGACACTGATTTTCAGGGAACAAAAATGCACATTCCCTTTATAAGCTTGTTCATTACAACGACACAAAAATTTTGGTCATGATTGTTAATTGCACAGAACCATGGCATGATTGATAACGACCTAAAGTATTTTGATCATGGACAAGTCTATAACTTTGAAATGTGTGAAAAAGTTTGACATGCAAAGAATGGTGATGTTTAATTAGCACCTTTAACACATTTATCCCTTCAATACACTTTATTTGATTAGGTCTACATTTGTTTGTTAAGCTTTTCCTTTTTTTGCTATACGGGAAATGTTAGTTTTAAGATCATCGCATTTGAATTATGATAGAAATGCATATTGCAAATAAAGTATAAAAAGATCAGTTCAATAAAAATATCAAAATCATAAATAATATAACTGAAAAAAGGTGTTTTCGTTAGTTTTAATATCTATTATACATAGTATATTATATAATGCATGCTGCTTTTCGACAATCCTACATTAATTGACTTTAGTGTTCATTCAATACACCGACATTTTCGTTACAACGACATATTTTTTGGGAACAAATGTGGTCGTTGTAACGAGAGTTGACTGTAGTCGGAAAGAATGAGTGCCGCCGTCGGGAATCGAACCCGGGACCTTTTGCATGATAGTCCGACGGCTTACCAGTTCAAAACTACGCACTTCACAGATAGTCCAATTTCGTTTGACGGGTCACATATTTGTTTTTTATTAACATCGATTTTCTTTATCTTGACCAAATTGAATAATTTTGAAATTATGTAAAACATTTTTTAAGAGAGAAATTAAGAAAAGAAATCACTCAAAGCAGGCGATTTCTTTTTTAAACAATGCAATCTACCGTTTTGACCATATTTTCTCAGTTCTTAAATAACTTCATATGTCATCTGCGTGTGTGTGATTTAGCTCGGCTGTTTTTCGAAAAAACCCAAATATTGTTATTCTCTTTGTGTCGTAACTGTCTTTTTTGTTGTCGTTGTCGTCTTGCAAAAACTTTGATATTTTGTTATATCTCTAGATTACTAAAGCATTCACTTGAAACTTGAGACACATGTTCACAATCAAAAGTACAATCTTTACTACCACGGGCGGGGAAAGGGGTGTATCTCTAGTCTTCCTTTTGTGCGAATTATGACGTAGACCAGGGGCCTGTTTTACTTAACATAAATACGATCATTTTTTGTGTAGGTCAAAAATTATATTTGCTTCTACAGAAGTAACTAGATATTGAATTCTGTCATGCATCATCTCATTGGAAGCGTTTTCTTAAGACGATTCCAATGAGATATTGCACGGCAGAATCTAACAATGAATGAAAGCACCAGGTCCGATTTGTGATATTGACTTACGATTATTTTTTTCGTAAGAAGATAAGTAAAACGGCCCCTGACCTACAATCAGCACTCAACAACCGAGCGAAGGCACCCGTAGGCGGTGCTCTTGTTTGCATTTGGACCAGTCTACTTTTGGAACAAATATTTTTTCATATGGCCACCGAGGGCTTTCGAATATAGTAATAAGAGGGACCATAAACCACTCTCCTGAATTTTATTGATCCGGTGGATCTCGCCTAAAAACATCGTGGCAAAGTTTCGTTCACATTTGCCTGGTTATTAGAGTGATGTTATTCTACGCAATCGCGTGGCCTGAATGCAACACTGAAAACTACCCCCCCCCTTTTGCCATGCCCATATTTGGAGGGGGAGTCAATCAAAGTTTCACAAATAAGCTTTGAGAAGGGTAACCAAGGGCCATATTTGGGGGTCAATCAAAATCCACGAACAAGTTATGAGAAGAATCACCTTAAGAACAACTCTGCTGAGTTTGGATGAAGTTCGCCTATTGGTTACTGAGAAGAAGACATTTACACATTTTGGGTTCAAAATAAGACAAACTCTGCCACGCTTATATTTGGGGGTCAATCACAAATCCACGAACAAGTTTTGAAAAGGGTCACCCAAGAAATATTTCTGCCAAGTTTGATTGAGATCCGCCCATTGTTCACTAAGTAGATGATTTCTGACTCAAAATAACCCCGCCCTACTTTTGGGGTCAATCAAAAATCCACGAACAAGTTTTGAAAAGAGTCACCCAAGAAATATTTCTGCCGAGTTTGATTGAGATCCGCCCATTGTTTACTGAGGAGATGATGTTTTAAGAATTGTTAACGACGACCGAAGGACGACACGCGACGGACGAAAGGTGATCACAAAAGCTCACCTTGAGCATGTTGTACAGAGGTGAGCTAAAAAGTCACAGTCGAATGATATGTTGGTTCGCAAGCTCACAAAGAACACCAACAAACGAATACCCTATACCAACCGAGTCTCTGTTTAATCCTAGTAAGTCACACCGCAGTTAATGGGCGGTAGAGCGTTCGTCCCGGGTTCGACCCCCGCCTGACGGCCGTACACATCCTTCCCGATATTTGTCTCCACCAATAAATGTAAACCTATGATACTATGTAGGATAGAAACTGGTGGTTAGGAAAGCATGTATTGGCAGTACTGGTGCTTAAATACATGGAATTGATTGTTAGATGCTCCAGCCTCTGCAATATAGCTGAAAGGGTGTAAAAGCAGCGTCAAACCCCAAAGAAACAAACAAATTCTATAAGGTAATACATCTCATAATAAACGATCTCTATATGGTATCGAGTTCTAATGATTTATCCCAGAATGAGTAACATTTTTGATACATTTTTAATACATTTTTTTCGTGTTTTTTTTTCTTTTATTATTTTTCTTACAAACGTGTTTCCACAACAACAACATGAAAAGCATTTTTAAACTCTGTACATTTACACTTCATAAACAAAATAAACAATTAGTATGAATATCAATAAAAATTGCATATAACATAAAGCAACATCAATATCGATCTGGAAATGCAAAAATACTTCGTAATACTGAACCGGTGCTATAAATTTACATTATGGTAATAAGAGTATTTTCTACTTACATTTTGTTAAACTGTTCGTTTTCAATGTTTTATTCTTGTAATTAACTATATGTCATGTAAATGGCCCTTGATTGGAAATAAAGTAGTAGTTTTATTTAAAAAGTGTGACCCTTCACGTGAAAAAGGGGGCAATCTGGAAACTCCGTCAAATAAATAATTGTAAAATCTATTGGTTCTTGTTCAGGTCAACCAAAGGCTGAATGTCAAAAAACCTTTTTACGGGCAGGTAGATTGATCATTCTAGATTCAGAAAATTAGTACGAAAAGTTTCGATCCTAGTCAGTCTGCGAAGTCCGGACAGTCTAAGTAGGATCGACACTTCACGTACTACCCAGATGGCCCATTTTCACATGACGAACCATAACATACTTCCAGGATTGCCACTTTTCACAAGGCCACAGATAAAAAGGGTGACACTTTTACCTAAGAAAATAATGTAGTATTCGGAAGGTATACTTTTAATACCTTACTCTCTGTTTTCTCATGTATTCAATCATATTCTTACCACAAAGCATTGGAATTATAGGTTGATTAAACAAGAGGACCAAGATGGTCCTAGATCGCTCACCTGAGTCTCTTTGACCCCTGGGACATCACATTAATTGGATAGGCGAATGTCAAAAAGAAGATAATTGCCTAAAATCAATACCATGGAATGTTTTCAGCAAAGAGCAAGACAGATATGCCTTTTTGATCTTTGATTCTATGTAAAAAGGGATGCACCGGGTGGACCCAAATGTGACCCCAGGGTCTTGATATGAACAAACTTGGTAGGGGCCCACTAGATGATGCTACATACCAAATATGAAAGCTGTATGCCATCTGGTTTCAGAGAAGAAGATTTTAAAAGATTTTTGCTCTTTGATTCTATGTTAAAAGGGTTGCGCCCGGGTGGAGCCCAAATATGATCCTAGGGTGTTGATATGAACAAACTTGGTAGAGGTCCACTAGATGATGCTTCATACCAAATATGAAAGCTGTCTGCCTTCTGGTTTCATAGATGAAGATTTTTAAAGATTTTCATTTGTTTACCCTTCGTGCTCATAAGAGATAAAGGGATGCACCCGTGCAAAGCCCAAATATGACCCAAGGGTCTTGATATGAACAAACTTGGTAGAGGCCCACTAGGTAATGCTACATACCAAATATGAAAGCTGTCCACTATCAGGTTTCAGAGAAGAAGATTTTTAAAGATTTTCGCTCTTTGATTCTATGTAAAAAGGGTTGGGCCCGGGCAAAGCCCAAATATGACCCAAGGGTCTTGATATGAACAAACTTGGTAGAGGTCCACTAGATGATGCTTCATACCAAATATGAAAGCTGTCTGCCTTCTGGTTTCATAGAAGAAGATTTTTAAAGATTTTCATTTTTTTACCCTTTGTGCTCATAAGAGATAAAGGGATGCACCCGTGCAAAGCCCAAATATGACCCAAGGGTCTTGATATGAACAAACTTGGTAGAGGCCCACTAGGTAATGCTACATACCAAATATGAAAGCTGTCCACCATCTGGTTTCAGAGAAGAAGATTTTTAAAGATTTTCGCTCTTTGATTCTATGTAAAAAGGGTTGGGCCCGGGCAAAGCCCAAATATGACCCAAGGGTCTTGATATGAACAAACTTGGTAGAGGTCCACTTGATGATGCTACATACCAAATATGAAAGCTGTCTGCCCTCTGGTTTCAGAGAAGAAGATTTTTAAAGATTTTCATATTTTCACCCTTTTTGTTAAGGGTAAAGGAAAAGTTAAGGGTGGATTTCAATTATTTGAACAACTTTGGTAGAGCTTGACCCAAGGAACATCCCTGCCAAGTTTCATCAAGTTTGGCCCACTGGTTTAGGAGGAGAAGATGTTTAAAGAAATTGTGGACGACGCACGACGGACGACGCACGTCGCACGACGCACGACTGACGACGGACGACGGACATTTTACGATCACAATAGCTCACCTTGAGCACTTCGTGCTCAGGTGAGCTAAAAATATTGGATGTAATGCGATAGAGAAACCAAATATATGAGAAGTAGGCTCTCTTGAAAAGAGCAATTGTATCATTGTGTCGATTTTCTTTTCATGTATCATAAAGCTTGACACGTTTTAACTTTATAGTGGACGAAGGAGTTATTTCTCCTATGCACTATAGACCGGCAATTTTAAGTGAGTGATCATACATCAATTTTACGTTGAAAACGATAGGAGATAACGGTTTCTCGAATTTCACTCTTTCTTGTGGATCTATAGTTCATTTCTATACATATACGAGGGTTGTTTGATAATTTCGCGGAATTTATTTTTCGACAAAAGATCACGAAATTTCATACAGACATAAAAAGACATATTATAAGTTTTGGCTTTTCATGATATTAAAATGTGCCTAACAAAAAGCTCTTTTTTTTTCTATCTCCATAGCAACTAAGGTACGCGAGGTTGCATTTGGTCAGTTTTCAACCAATTGCAATTATGATAATTGTACAAAAGCGCTATAACTTTGTACGTCAAAACGGATTGATTTCACTTAACGTTTTGTTAACGTCATTTCCTGAAATTTTGCCTTTTTTGTTTCGAAAGTTACCTTGTTCACAAGGTTTTCAAAATCATGTCGCAAAAAAAAAAAATGTCAAAGAAAACTAACGTCATCTGATGAGATCGAGTTGCGATCTGTCGTGAAGTTCTTTGTAAGACTAAAGTTATCGTCCACAGAAACATTTAAAATGATAGAAGAGTCGGATACTTCGCCAGTATTAAGAAAAAAAACCCATTTGTATGGCATGGACGATTTAAGACAGGCAGGACGTCGATTCGTGATGATGACAGGCCAGGTAGGCCAAAATCTTCTGTCACGCAGGGTACTACGGCACGTGTAAGAGCAGCTAGTAAGGTCAAATCGCCGATTAACCGTTCGGGACATTTCAGAGACATAGGAAAGGCAAGGTCAACAGGTCACTCGATTTTGATTCCTGCTGAGCGACCTGACGTCATCTATCTTGACGTGACGTTACGTGACGCTCTACCGTAAGTATGGCCTTATTCCATGTTATCTGTAAAAAGTATTTGTTAACATATCATTTTGATTTTTTGACTGGTATTCAAGGAATAGTTAAATTTTACCTTGAAACAAAAATGATCTTAATATTTCATCTCGATTTTGATTTATAGAGAAATTCCGCGAATTTATCAAACAACCCTCGTACATATACAATGTAGATAACGACCGCTATTATTTTTTGTGAATTATTTTGATTTTGATTTTGAACAGCTGTAGTTAAAATGTATGTGTGCATGATAAAAGTTTTGTCTTTTATTTTTTCAATTAACTATATGTTAAAATGAAGGTAAATCTAAAGTAAGAATGAGAAGAAAAACAAACAGAAAAGTGAAAATACCGTTGAATATATGAAATATTGTAAAACTAGTGATATAAATCTTAAAGCGTTGTTACCGTTTAGAAAAAGGATATATTGGCACAATTTTAAAGGCACATTTTTACACCATCATTACATTATACAAATTTTCAAATACAATCACATACGTAATAAGGTTGCACATCCCCAAGAAAAAAATAAAAAAAATACTTTCAACAAATATTTCCCTTCTAAAGACGCCATTGGAGAATGATATTAAGGTAAACATTTCG
The DNA here is from genome assembly GCA_948146395.1 of Fragum whitleyi. Classification (NCBI taxonomy): domain Eukaryota; kingdom Metazoa; phylum Mollusca; class Bivalvia; order Cardiida; family Cardiidae; genus Fragum; species Fragum whitleyi. The sequence goes on along the minus strand of OX411551.1, from coordinate 26,644,634 downwards.
ATGAAATAGTTTCTAAAACTAATATATATCTACTTTTCTCATTATTCTCCTATTGAATACAAAATGTTTACTATCTCGCGAGATCCATCAAACTCTGTTTGTTAGTACTCATCGATACCGCCTAACAATGACCACGGGCGTAGCATGCAGACATTCAAGTGTACACAAGAAGATATTATAGACAACTGAGTCGTAAGACACCGAAGGGGGATAGATGCGAGACGGTGTTAACTACATGAGATAACGTAGCCCCCTCTATCTAATACGCCGATTGACAAACTCTCCATCAGCCTATCAGAGAGGGGACTGCGTTGCATCTGCTGTATTTGAGATCTGGGATTTTCCTTTTATACTTTTTCTAGTTAAGATTTATTTCTCCATACCATATACCACTAAGTCTTTCTCTCCCCTTCTCCACCGCCATCCCTCGATGACTTTACAGTGTGTACACAACACATTTTTCATGTCATGTCCCTTCACAAATGCAGTCGATTTCAATGAGTTCCAACAGCAAAGGGTTCCATCTAGAAATAAAGGTATTAGACCACTAGCCCACCCTGTCACTGCCCGACCTCCGCTATGATCTAGCTCGATGTAATTTCCTCTCATCCGGGACAGCCTCTACTGTGTTGTTGTCGTGTACAAATATAGATTCGATCACAGACATCGTTGAGAATCTGGCTGCCTGCATTGTATGGTTCCGTTTTATCAGTTCTTTTACAATTAGTTGGTTGAGCTGAAGAAAAGGTCGAAGTTTCGAAATAATACGTTCATCTTTCAGTTAACGGTATTGTAAGCGGCAAAAGCACTTACTATTTCTGATTAGTAGCGAAAAGGATTTGTGCGAACCGTATGGTATCGAAAATATTTGTGCGAAAAGGTTTTTCTGGTCACGTGACTAACTGAGAAAAAAGCATGGTCGTTAGAAGAAGAAATTCAACATGTATTGAAAAATGTTTGGTTTGAGGAGATCCAGATACAAGTTCCGTATGTATCAAGCAATAATATGATGCACCAATGATTAGTCTACACGCATCCATATATAATTTCCATGTTGCATTTATCGTTCCTGCAATTTATTGCATTGAGGGTTGCACTTTTAAAAATGGCGTCGGCATATTTGCTCATTTTACAACGCACTTTATCTGGCCAATAAGGTGTTTTGCATATTGAGATACGAAGAGATTCTTGGGTTTGTGTACAGTCTAGTGTATGCATTCATTTTTCACTGAGTTTGTGTTACGAAACAGCTTGGTAAGAGATCGGCTTGCATTTTGTGCAGTCCGATCTTGATCCATGCTGTTTGGTCAGCCATTTTCTGCTGCAGAAGGTTTTTAGGGTTGATATCTTCATTTTCACGTCCGTTCTAGTGTTCTAGAATTAAAACAATATGCTTATTTGGTTTATAAGAATGTCGTCGGGTTGTATTGATACTCTGCATTTTATTGCCACTGTACAGTGTTTTCCCGGATCGGGCTGCACATTCTGCGCCGCCTGATCCTGGCAATCACTGTGCTCATTCATTTTCCAAAGTAGGTTACCCTAATGATTATGACAACCATTATTGCCTTAAGAGATTATTTTATTTCCAATTTAACAAATTTTCTAGAAATGTTTGTCTTAGAAACCCTTTATCAGAAAATTCTTCACAAACTATATTTTCGAGGTAATAGTCATTGAGTATTTTTGGTCAGTCATCGCTGGTGAAGATTTTGGTAACATTTGAAGTTAGTGTTGACACAGGTCGGGCTGCATGCAAATACAGTTCGACTTGTGACATCACTAGCTCTATCTCTTCGATAATATTTTGGGTCATTTCGGTTTGTCGTCTTAGTCAAAGTTGAAGAGTGGGTAGATTTGGTTACAAGAGATTCTTATTGTTTTATTTGTGTATCTATTTGTAGATAATCGCTACACACGATGTGGGGAATTAAAGGACTAGTACAAATCATATGCCTCATTCATCTTTCGCATTACATGTTCATTATGGAAATTCATGGGACAGAATCCGAAGACTCTCATCAGAGATCCAGAGCTCTCACTGAGAAGGGTCGATCATATCAACTGGACCTTAAATTAAAGGATCGAGATAAGACTGTCAGAAAACTCAACACTTTATCCAGTGACATTCACAGACTAATCGATGAGGATAAAGATCATACTATAATTCAGGACACTCAAGGTGGTTGTCATACTATGAAGATCTTCTCGATTTAAATGATGCTTGCATAATGTTGAGCAACAGTGATGATCAACAAGAATTGAGCAAGCAGTTTGAAAAAGAGACTAGAAAATTTTCAGAGGTGAAGTCATTATGTGAAAGTTGGGTAACCAGGAACACCAGAAGACCTAGCAGTAATTACGCAACAAGCCAACAAAGCGTTGCATCACAGGTGTCAATCGAACGCGTCAAGGAGGCTCAGCGTCAGGCTGAGTTGAAGGCTAGGGCATCATCCGTCAAATTGAGACAGGAATTGGAAGAAGAGATGCTAAGAGTACGGTTCAAAGAAGAAGAATTGAATCTTAAAACCGAGCTGGAGGTGAGCAGCGCGAGAGAAAAGGCGCTAGACTATTTAGAGAGGAGTTTCATCGAAGCTGAAGAAGAACTTCGAGCATTGGAAAAGAGTACAGATTTGAAATCACAGAGTACATCTACGCCGAAACAGATAGTTAATGACAGTAATAATCACGCTTTGAATTATTCACGCGAAACCAATGTCAATTTATTAGTGACACGCGAGCTCAATAAACCGAAGGCTGAAATTTTAAAATTTGACGGAAACGTTTTAGATTACAAAAGGTTCACTAGGCAATTTAACCAAAGTGTGTGTTCAAACACTGATTCCTTCGAAGAAAAGTTAAATTTCTTGCTACAATTTACTAGCGGCGAAGCCCACAAATTAGTCGTAGGATATTCAAATCTTAGTGCGGAAAAAGGTTTTAAAGCGGCTATTGAAGAATTTGCTTATCGCAACGGTGATCAGAATTGGCCAGTCATCAAAGCTGATGACCCGCAAGCGCTAGATGAGTATGCAATATTCTTACGTGAATGCTTATTCGCGGTTGGCGACACAAACGCTTCGGCTATTATCGAGTACCCGGATAATTTAAAACTAATTGTCAAAAAACTGCCCTACTTCATGCATGATAAATGGAGAAATATTGTATATGATGTAAGGTCAAAGAATGGCATGATAAAGTTTGAAACCCTTGTCTCTTTCATACGTAAGGAAGCTCTTAAAGCCAGAGACCCAGTGTATGGGAGATTGGTACTATCCAATACAAACAACTCTTTGGCAAAATCAAAGTCAAATGCAAAGGGCAATACAGGTAGCAAAAGTTTTGTCACTAATCTGTCAGAAAATGGTTCTAGCAGCAAGGTAAGTGATGCACAGCAAAAACCTTGTATATTTTGCAACCTGCATAATCATGCTCTACACGAGTTAATAAAATACGGGAGAAAGATATTAAGGACAGGTTTGCGTTTCTGAGGTCAAAGGGATTGTGTTTTGGGTGTCTTCAGTCTGGTCACTTTAAGAATGATTGTAGAAATAAGGACAAGTGTAAGTATTGTAACGGTTTACACACTTCTATACTTCACATAAACCGATCCTTAAATGTGGATACTCCTGAATTTACACCTAAAGCCACATCCTCTGCTACTCATATGGGGGCTGGAGAGAAAGTTACCCAGGCATTGCAAATAGTTCCTGTTAGGGTTAAGTTTAAATCGAGCGATAAGTATTTAGAGACATATGCCTTCTTAGACTCGGGAAGTACGGCCTCTTTTTGCTCAGAAAGATTGGTCAAGGCACTTAATTTGGAAGGTAAGAAGGCCAAAATTAGTCTTTCCACTATGAACAAGGAAAGTGTATACACTACCTACAAGGTAAGTGGTTTAGAAATTAGTTCACTGGACAGAAATAGTTCACTTGACTTGCCAGTAGTGTACACGCAAGGTAAGTTACCTGTATGTAAAAAGGATGTGATTTCATCAGATGATTTGAAGAATTGGTCATATCTGAAGGATGTGTCACTGCAGCGTATCGAAAGCCCTGTAGATTTATTGATAGGAGTCAATGTGCCCAAGGCTATAGAGCCGTGGGAGGTTATCCCAAGTCAGAATGGCGGACCCTTTGCGGTGAAAACAAAATTTGGTTGGGTGATCAATGGCCCATTAGACACGTCACCATATAATGGTAAGGTGGTTTCAAATTTTATCAAAGTGGAGCCCACTTTACAGGATCAGATTGTTAACCAATTTAACTATGACTTTTGCGAGAGAGTCATAGATGACGTTCCTGAGAATTCACGGGAAGACAAACAGTTCCTTCAGGTAGTCGCCAATTCATTTAAGAGGATTGAAGGTCATTACTCAATTGATTTACCATTTGTAAATAGACCAACTATTATGCCGAATAATAGGAAACAAGCAGAACAAAGGCTTATTATGCTCAGGAAGCGTTTCGAGAAAGACGTAAATTTTCACAGGAAGTACACTGAATTCATGAATAATATCTTAAAGAAGGGTTATACCCGGAAAGTGTCGAGAGATGATATACCCAATATAGGACAGGTATGGTATTTACCCCATCATGGTGTTTACCACCCCAAGAAGGATAAAATCAGAGTGGTTTTTGATTGTGCAGCAAAATTTCAGGGAGTTTCACTGAATGATATGCTTTTACAAGGTCCTAACCTTACTAACAACCTTGTTGGTACCCTTTTGAGATTTAGACAAGAAAAGATAGCTGTAACCGGTGACATAGAGAGTATGTTTCACCAAGTACAAGTAACAGAGAGGGACAGAAACTATCAAAGGTTTTTATGGTGGGATTTAGGGGATACAAGTAAGAACCCAACCGAGTATAAGATGAATGTCCATTTATTTGGATCCACATCCTCACCGAGCTGCGCAAATTATGCCCTTCGAAAGGCAGCTACCAATGTACAGGGCAAATTTGAGCAAGAAGCAATCGACACTGTGCTGAAGAATTTCTATGTGGACGATTGCCTTAAATCAACATCCACAGTAAGTAGAGCCACATCATTGGTAAAGATGTTAAAGCAATTCTTGAGGAAGGTGGGTTTAACATATCCAAATGGATTTCCAATAGAAGAGAGGTGGTGAACAGTATTCCAGTAGAGGATAGGGCGCGTGGTATAAAGGATTTGGACCTAGATTATGAGCGTCTGCCTATAGAGAGAACTCTAGGGGTAAGTTGGTGTATGCAGACAGACACCTTTAACTTCACTATAGACTTGAAAGATCAACCTTTCACAAGAAGAGGCATCTTATCATGTGTAAGTTCAATATATGATCCTTTGGGATTTTTGTCACCACTTGTTCTCAGACCCAAAACAATACTTCAAGAATTGTGTCAAGCACAGTTGTCTTGGGACGATCAAATTCCTGAGAAGTATGCCAGGATGTGGCGTCGTTGGTTAAACGACATTCAGGATGTGTCAAACTACTGTGAGGTGCTATAAGCCACAAACTTTTGGCCAACCACGAACAGTACAGTTGCACCATTTTGCTGATGCTAGTGAGAAAGGCTATGGGACTGTTACCTACTTAAGATTAGTTGATACAAATGATAGAATACATTGTTCCTTTGTAATGGGAAAATCTCGAGTTGCACCCCTTAAAAAGGTTACCGTTCCCAGATTGGAACTGACAGCAGCCACAGTGGCTGTACGAACGGACAAAATGCTGAAACGTGAGTTGGAAATAATGATAGATAGTAGTTACTTTTGGACAGACAGCATGTCTGTACTTAGATATATAAGGAATACATCAAGTCGTTTTCATACATTTGTTGCAAATAGACTTACAGTCATACACGAAGGGTCAGAGCCTGATCAGTGGTGTTATATTAACACAAAACAAAATCCTGCAGATTTAGCTTCCAGAGGCATGGGAGTCATTGAGAAAGATTGGTTAAATCATAGGATAAAAGCTCCAGATTTTCTTTGGTCAGATAATGAGCAATGGTCATGTAAACCCGAAGGTAAGTTGGAGCTAAATGATGATGATCCGGAGGTGAAAGCCATCCCCGTAGGACTTTCTATGTTAAAGGTCAATGATGAACCTATGAATAGGCTTATCAACTACCATTCTTCATGGTATGGTCTTTAAAGAAGTGTAGCCTGGATTTTGAAAATTAGGTCCATTCTACAAGAACGTTTTAGGCTGAAGTATGATCAATCACTGAAAGGTACTCTGCCTAGGAAGTTAACCTTATCAAACTTGCAAGAAGCAGAATCAGAGATATTGAGGTTTGTTCAGTTAGAGTGTTTTGCAGATGAAATTAACGACCTACAAGGGTCAGATTCTAAGGTAAAAAAGAGAAGTAGCTTGAAAAGCTTAGACCCAACAATACAAGACAAGTTATTATGTGTGGGTGGTAGACTGCACAACGCAAATATCTCCTGTACAAATAAGCACCCAGTGATCCTACCAAAAGATCATCATGTATCGACTTTGATTTTAAGAGATATTCACAGTAAGCTTATGCATTCTGGGAGAAATCACATGTTGGCTAATTTAAGGCAAAGATACTGGCTAATCAGAGCTCCTTCGGCTATTAAGAAAGTCATATCAAAGTGTGTTGATTGCAAACGACAAAGGGCACATGTTGGCCAACAGAAAATGTCTACATTACCGCGAGACCGAGTGATTGCGGACGAACCACCCTTTACGCGGGTAGGAGTTGACTATTTTGGACCTTTAGAAGTCAAAATGAAAAGAAGTAGAGTTAAACGCGGGGGCGTTATTTTCACTTGCTTGGCTAGTAGGGCTGTTCATTTAGAATTAGCATATTCATTAGACACAAGTTCTTATATCAATGCCTTGAGACGGTTTATTGCGCGCCGTGGTCAGGTCAAGAAAATGATATCTGATAATGGAACAAACTTCGTTGGCGCGGAACGCGAGTTGAAAACTGTCATTAACGAATGGAACTCTACGGCAATAAATAGTGCTATGATACAACAAAATGTTGAATGGACCTTTAACCCACCGATGGGTTCCCATTTTGGAGGTGTATGGGAGAGACTCATTAAATCAGTACGGAGTGCAATGAACTATACTCTAAAGCAGCAAGTGCTTGACGATGAAGGACTTTCGACGCTTCTCTGCGAAATTGAAGCTATATTGAATAGCCGTCCGCTTACACGCGCATCAGATCAACCGAATGATCTAAACATACTCACACCTAATCACTTGCTGTTGTTAAAAAGTGAGACAAATTTACCTCCGGGTATTTTTGATGAAGATGACAATTATTGTAAACGAAGATGGCGACAAATTCAGTTCATGTCTAACCTCTTTTGGAAGAGGTGGGTACGAGAGTACCTGCCCCTTCTACAAGAGCGTCAAAAATGGCACTTTCAGAGGAGAAATATCAAAGTCGGAGATATTGTCGTTATTGTGGACTCAAATGCACCACGGAATTCTTGGCCACTTGCAGTGGTTGTTGAAACATTGCCAGACCATGCTGGTCTTGTGCGTCAGGTCAAAGTTAGAACAGCCACAAATGTTTTAGTTAGGCCAATCGATAAATTGGTGGTTATGCTTGAACTAGAATAAGCATTTATTTTTGTCTTGTACACAAGAATATTCATGAGCTGAAGTTGTCATTTGATAATTTGTCAACTGTTCATTTAGCATTTGTCATTGGTAATTTAAACAATTTGTCTTGATAAGACTGTAAATAATTGTATTTGAAATTTGAACCAAGTATTATGTTTTTCAGGCTTGTAATTGCAAAGTATCGGATTAAAGTCTATAACTTTGCAATAAGAGGGCTGGTATGTAAGCGGCAAAAGCGCTTACTATTTCTGATTAGTAGCGAAAAGGATTTGTGCGAACCGTATGGTATCGAAAATATTTGTGCGAAAGGTTTTTCCGGTTACGTGACTAACTGAGAAAAAAGCATGGTCGTTAGAAGAAGAAATTCAACAAGTATTGAAAAATGTTTGGTTTGAGGAGATCCAGATACAAGTTCCGTATGTATCAAGCAATAATATGATGCACCAATGATTAGTCTACACGCATCCATATATAATTTCCATGTTGCATTTATCGTTCCTGCAATTTATTGCATTGACTGCAGCAAGGGTTGCACTTTTAAAAATGGCGTCGGCATATTTGCTCATTTTACAACGCACTTTATCTGGCCAATAAGGTGTTTTGCATATTGAGATACGAAGAGATTCTTGGGTTTGTGTACAGTCTAGTGTATGCATTCATTTTTCACTGAGTTTGTGTTAAGAAACAGCTTGGTAAGAGATTGGCTTGCATTTTGTGCAGTCCGATCTTGATCCATGCTGTTTGGTCAGCCATTTTCTGCTGCAGAAGGTTTTTAGGGTTGATATCTTCATTTCGTGTCTACATTGAGTTGACATGTGACACTGTTATTGCCTTGAATCATTGACATATTTGGACAATTTGGGAATTTTAATGCAAATTATATTGTCAGCAATGTTTTCGGGGTTGTGTAACAAAAGGTTGCAAATATTTGTTTAGGTTTCTGCTTTGTAGTCGTAGACTCGTTGTAGATTCACGTCCGTTCTAGTGTTCTAGAATTAAAACAATATGCTTATTTGGTTTATAAGAATGTGGTCGGGTTGTATCGATACTCTGCATTTTATTGCCACTGTACAGTGTTTTCCCGGATCGGGCTGCACATTCTGCGCCGCCTGATCCTGGCAATCACTGTGCTCATTCATTTTCCAAAGTAGGTTACCCTAATGATTATGACAACCATTATTGCCTTAAGAGATTATTTTATTTCCAATTTAACACATTTTCTAGAAATGTTTGTCTTAGAAACCCTTTACCAGAAAATTCTTCACAAACTATATTTTCGAGGTAATAGTCATTGAGTATTTTTGGTCAGTCATCGCTGGTGAAGATTTTGGTAACATTTGAAGTTAGTGTTGACACAGGTCGGGCTGCATGCAAATACAGTTCGACTTGTGACATCACTAGCTCTATCTCTTCGATAATATTTTGGGTCATTTCGGTTTGTCGTCTTAGTCAAAGTTGAAGAGTGGGTAGATTTGGTTACAAGAGATTCTTATTGTTTTATTTGTGTATCTATTTGTAGATAATCGCTACACACGATGTGGGGAATTAAAGGACTAGTACAAATCATATGCCTCATTCATCTTTCGCATTACAGGTATAATAATAATAATAATAATATCTGTTTTTTTTATAAAGGTGAAGCATTAAGGCAAATCTTTAAAAATTAACAAATTGAATTTTCTCTTTTCTACAATGTTGCCTTCAGTGAAAGAAAAAAAATGAAAAGTGATTATCTGATAAATTAATGATATCATGATAAAAAATATGATGAAAGACACCGAAAAAGATGATGATAAATGATCACATATGAAATATATATATATATATATACAATGGAAACAATTTACAGATACACTATTTACTTGAATAAATTAGATGCTTCTGCTTCGACTGTTGATTTAGTTACGAGCAAATACTGTTTAAATTTGTTTTATAAAGCTATATAAAAAAGGTGCATTTCTAATTGAAATTGGGATTTCATTCCACACATGTATACTACTATATGAGAAAGAACGTTTTTTGTACAACGTATTATATTTTGAGTGTGTGATGTCAATATATGCAGACGACCTTAAATCATACTTACTGTTTTTAGAAAATAAAATAACCTCATTCATGTATTCTGGTAATAATTACATCGGTTGTCAAATCGGTCATTGTATGTTTCTCTCTTTTAAACATTTTTACAAGAAAAGAATTGATTAGAACATTTCTTTCATGCTAAGGCAAATTAATCTCGAGAAATTTGGTTAAAGATAGTGTAAAAAGGACCGACAGAAAGGTTGAAGCAGACAAAAGAACACACCAAGCCTTCTTTGAAAAAGTCACAAAACTCGCACAATGCAGTGAATATCAAAAATTCAAGTCGAGGAAAACCCTTATGTTGTTGAAAAATCATTGTTCTTTCGATGCTTTAAAGGTAGCTGAAGTAAAGAAAACATTATTTAAGACGTTCGTTTGCGTAAATTGCGTAAATGTGTTTTATTTACACCATCCACCAATGGTAATTTTGAAAAAAATGGGTATTGAAAACATAGTTGACCTGTCACGTATTTTTCGTAGCCTTACGGTTATATCTGCAAAATCATTTTCAAGATTTTATTTTGAGATCAAATAAAAAAATAAAAATTTTGTAAGTTGGTTCGTAGCACAGTGGTCTAAACCGTTCGGAAATTAGTGGCAATGAATTGACAAACACGGTCCCAAAAACGCAGAATGATATGCCTTTTCGCTCTTTGATTCTATGTAAAAAGGGATGCACCGGGTGGAGCCGAAATGTGACCCCGGGGTCTTGATATGAAAAACTTGGTAGAGGTCCAATAGATGATGCTACACATACTAAAAAGAGCTAAAAGGGATGTCCCCAGGCCTAGCCCAAATATGACCCCAGGGTCTTGATATGAACAAACTAACTAGAGGCCTACTAGATGATGCTACATACCAAATATGAAAGCTGTCTGCCTTCTAGTTTCAGAGAAGTAGTTTTTTGAAGATTTTCCTATTTTCACCCTTTTTGTTAAGGGTTAAGGAAAAGTTAAGGGTGGATTTCATTTATTTGAACAACTTTGGTAGAATTTGACCCAAGGATCATCCCTGCCAAGTTTCATCAAGATTGGCCCACCGGCTTAGGAGGAGAAGATGTTTAAAGAAATTGTGGACGACGCATGACGCACAACTGACGACGGACGACTGACATTGTGTGATCACAAAAGCTAAAAATGTTTTTAATTAGAAGACAGAATTCAAAGACTTTTGACACTTGGCGAAAACTGGTCAGAGCGCAATAAACTTGATATATACGATATAACGACATAATTATCGATTATTTCTGTTAAACGAAGTTTATTTGGGTGTTGTTGTTTTTTGAAACACTTTGAATTTCAGTTTGTACTTTAAATATCCCGACGTTAGGATGCACTTTAGAAACTGACGGTGTGCAACGCTCGTCGAATAGTGCATGTATTTGATCGGCCATAAAATAATAACTATTCGGCGTGCTTTTATAAAATTTGGTATGTTAGCAAAGCAAATGAAACACTTTTAGATGATATTAAAAATGTATATTAATATACACTGAACAACAAAAGAAACGTCGCACTATTTAGACCTGTAGAAAAAACTGAAAATTAAGAGGCACTTGATTTTCTATGGTGACAATATGTTAAACAGAACTCCAAAGTAAAGAAAAATATCACGTTCATCAAATTTTTGCTTTCCTGGCTGACTGGATTGTGCTGGGCGTTGGTACTCTCTTCTTTAGATGGGGAGATTTTGTCAGTGGAATTTTGTAACAATTAAAAAACCCTATTTTCATGTGTAGGTTTAAAACTACCGAAAAAATATTGATTATTGGTGTCACTTTTCCACAAAAAGCATCCTAGATTCCTTTCCAAATCCGTAAAAAATCAATATCAAGATTTCTTGCACCGGAATTCACCATTCTCTCCGTGACGTATATCAGTTATTCACCAATGACCTTATTACAATAAAATCACAAAAACAACTCAAATTAGCAAATAAGAAATGGACCACACGAATTTCCCAAAATATTTGATTGTTCAACAAAATCTTTAGAACTAGTCTCCACATGTGTCCCAGAACTACTCAAAATCCTGTCTTAACACAAACACACACGTGCATTCAGAAACCACTTAGATTTAAGTACGTTTAGTTTCGCAGTACCTGTAGGGCCCCATGTCACAATTATTGCTATCATTGGTATTTATATCAATTTCGAAAACGACTGTCCATTTAAAGCTCAAAAATAAGAAATTTGATTTCAAAATTTCTGTATTAATAAACGTGTTGTATCGCTAAGTTTCCTTTTCTTTTTTTTAGAATGAGGCCCGTCCAAAACTAAGAACTGTGTGTAGATCTATTCAGTTAAGAAAAAGTCCTGTACTTTTCCTCACCTTGGTGTCGTTAAAGCCCTTTTCCAGTTCCAGATTATCGAGTTTGCCCGTACCCGTTACTAACCCATGATGAAATCTCTTCTGTTCTATCACAGTCTTCAGGCTATCTTCTAACCACAACATCTTGGCTATAACCTGATGGTATAGCACAGTCCAGATATAACGATGTTACATGGGCCGATGGCCGACGACAATCGTTATACCTATTAAACATTATGTTACACCGAGTTTTTATCTTTTTTTATATGACGAGATTAATAAATTTAATATTTCATGAGCACAAATTTGATATTCGATTTATAATATGACTTTAATTTTTGCTTTAAATGTAGGAAAATACGGAAATTTATTTCGCGAAACATATAACGCCGTTTGCTAAATGACGTAATGAAATGCAATATGACGTCCATTTTATGGTATTCAATGACCACTCATTCAAAACTATCTAATTTTTCTAAAGTTATTCTCATAGTTAAATACCTTATTCAGTGAAATCAAAACGTACCTGAGCTACAGCCGTTGCAATCCTGGATCCCCCTGCCGCACCAACTACAATTCTGACTTGACCACTGCTTTTATCCACCACGATCGCTGGAGCCATGGAGGATCGTGGTCGCTTTCTTGGTGCATACTTGTTCACTGTTGCCTAGAAATATTTTATGTAATTTATAACTGAAATGTATACAAACAAATGATGATGTGCATTAATTCGCCTTATTTTAAGAGGACCATATTTCAGACGAAGTTTTCTTTCTTTGACAAACGAAGTGCAGATCAATGTATAACCAATTGATAGACAATTTTTGTTTACAAATAGTGGAAGACACTATTTGCATCTACAAACAAGTAAATGAATAAATGAAAAAGAAAATAAATAAAAAAGAAGCAACGGAACGATACAGCATCCTTTAGGTTGACCATACAATGCCAAATTGTATCGTTTCAAGTGACAGTACAGAATCAAAAGTTTATATTGCCTTTTTACCATTTTTATAGTCACATTTATTTAAAAGGCGACGATGAGTCATACACATACTTCAATCTGATCATAAGCTTGTAGATCTGCTATTCGCTTAAATAGAAGTTAAATGCGTTTTATGTGCATCAAAGATGGAAATTAAGAATGGGATTTCATATTAATGTTCAAAATAAATGAAGAGATTTAATCAGCAGATATATTGCCGCTACAGGTGGTTGCTCCAAATGACACAGTTATCGTTTTACACATACACAAGTTACAACTCTAAGAAATACACTGTACAATCTAAGATAAGTGGTAAGTTTGAAAGGTTCAATCTTAATTTGCTAAGTATAGTCCAACCGCGGAATTCGAAAACGCGGGAATATGTGGTATAGCCTGTGGACTGAACTGCAATTTAATAAGCGTGAGATAACGGTATTCAATTACAAATGTAATCACCTATATACTGAAAGAGTAAAGAAACTCATCAACAAAAAAACACTTTTTCTCCAAATCGATATTCAATGCTTTTTGTCTTTTCATTTTTAGTTTCTACTTGATGAAGTCGGTTTCGAAAGCATGTCACTTTTACGGCATGACACATGACGTTACAGATGTGTTTCAAAGGAAGGTTAAAATGCCAGTAGTTTTGTGTTTCTGTGATCCCTCAGTATAGTTAAAAGACCGTGACAGCAAGGAATGCGTTGGTCCCAATTTCTCTGTATTAAACTCGTCGATAGTCTGTTTATAAACATTCAGATAGCATGGTTTACCTATAGCAATTGGAATCCTTTTTTCAATCCCAGAGATATACGTATCGAAAATTCATTACAAAGATTACACCAAATGTCTATACATTGCACTTAGTGTCTATAATATTACTATATTTAAAGACTCTTATAAAAGTCGATGCTATATCCTTGATATGTATTTCATTAATTAGACCATGCTTGAAGCGAATCGGCCAATCAGAGAACAGCATTTCAAAAGTATATATCACGGATACAACTCCGAGCGTTGTATTTACAGATATACGGTGGAAGTGTGTCTTGCACGTGCATCTCGACAAGTTTTGTGTGCCGAGTCATTTAAAAAAAATGACTAACATTTAATATAGCTCTTTTTCCTAAAGACTTTAAACAGGAACAAAAAGGTAAAGGATCTGAAAAAAATGGTAACGGAAATTGTTTCATTAGTAATTTCAGCATGTTCGCACTTTATTAGAGTTATATCACAGCGAGATTTTTACTCTTTTTCATTATGTGGAGGTTCGGGTAAAAAAAACAACAACTAATGTTAGAAAAGCGTGGTCAAAGTCAGATAGAAAATCTCGTGCCGCGGTATATGGGAAATAGACACTCGCTAACGCTCGTGTCTATTTCCGATATACCGATTTTCTATCCTATACATAAAACACTCACATCGGAACTGGAGAAATCATCCATCTCGTTATTCCAGAGTATTCCTGTCGCGTTGGACATCTCTAAACTACCAAAACTGAATAAGAGAACTCAATGGTTTAACTGAGATCACAAGAAATGCAAAAAAATGAGGATACAAAAAATTGCAATTAAATGTCAAAGACTAGATGAATACATGGTATTTGATAATTATAACTATACAAAAATAAAATAGTAAATATCATTTGAAAGATAGCGATGAATTAAGAAAAATGTCCTTTGAAAAATAACGAATAGATAATATAAAGAAAACCATTAGATAAAATACAAAAGAATGAAGTTACGTGATGAGATAAATAACGAATGAAAAGTAAAGAGTAAATATCGAAATGAATTATCTCATTTCAAATACAACAAATGAATATTAATGCAAAAAAATATCATCGGAATGATAAGGAACGATAACGCAGATAAATCGAATTATTCAAGAAAAAAGAAAATGAATCCTCTTTGCTATTCTGGACGTTTGGTTAGTAAGACAGTTAATGCCACTCTGAATAAAATTCTCAAAAATTGTCATTATTACGAGATGATGTTAAATCACAAGTGGACGATCTCATTTAGTATTATGAATGGTCTTTAATGCTCTAGAATAAAAAAAGTGTTTGATTCACCAAATGATTTTGATGTATAGTGGCGAACCGACAACTAACAGTAGTATCTCCCCTAATGAAAATTTGGAAATGTTTGGGAAATATAAAGTATCTAATTTAGTTATTATAACGATATTAACGTTAAATGTCACAAATACATGGTGCATTTTTATAAGCACTCTCAGTATTTAAGCGTTATGACCAGTGTGATTTAAAAAACGTGGATGTTTGGTTAAATAGAAATATTACTTCGTCACACTACCATAATATACTTACTACCAGTTAACAGTGGAAGTGACTGACACTGCGTCCCCATATGGACTTAGAACGGACACGTGCGACGTCCCCATATCGTCCGGTGTGTCTGGGTGGAGAATATCTTTATAGTAGGATACATCATTTTGAGCCATGTCGGATATTTTGTCTCTTATACTGGCAGCGTAATCTTTTGATACCAGTCTGTCTATAAGCTACGTGTAAAAGAAATTAAACAGTTACAATTGCATTTTGAACATGGCTTCGATGGACTAACATTAAATTATCCTTATAGATGTTTAAAGAAACATTGTAAAAGCTTTATAAATATTAAAATTTGAAGAAGCTATGTAAGTACAGTTGTCATGGTATGTTTTATGATTTGTAAGAGCAGGAATATCTCTCAGTTCAATATTGAAAGGTTAAGATTACAGAAAGAGGTTGCACAAGACAAATCATGTCCAATGAAAAAATTGAATCGTTTTATCCGTTTAAAAGTGGTGCCATACGGATAAAATGCTACTTAAATGAAATTCCCTATTTATTAGATTTTGGTCTTTTGTAGAATATATCGGAAACTTTGCTTTTAAATCTGAGATACCAAAATTGACACTCATCTCGATCAAAATCATTCATAAACACTCCCTCAGCGCTCCAATCTTTCATTCCAAACAATCACTCCAGTCACTCAAAAACACTCCGAAATAGTTTTTAAAACGCTTCGAAATTGTTCAAAAGGATACACATTTCAATCATATGGATCAAATAATTTCATGATTTTATTGGCTAGAGTTGATAATTCTAGGCGTTTGATTTTTCGGCGAGGACAAAAAAATCAGATTGGTATGTAGATTTATAAAGTACAGGTAAAATAACATCGTTGGACGAAATTGGCGATTTTTCCCCTCCCTCCAAATTCAAAACCCATTCCTTCGACTTTCATTCAACTTGTCAATTTCACGATGATATTAGCTGTTTCATGTCAGACTTACATCCTTCATGTTTTCTCCAAAAGCCGGGTCTTCTATAGACTGTCTATCTGCATAGGCAAACTTAAACGCTTCGATCATTTTATGTAAGGTGTCGGCCTGTCTCTCTATTGTTGAAATGCTTTCCTTGGTCAAATTAAAACCTGTAGTGATAAAAAAATCCGGACTTAAAGTTCACGCAACTGCTCGCTTAATATAGATAAAGTTTTCTGTAGCAAAATTCTCTTTCCTACGAATTCAATATTTCAGCAACGAAATGGTCACGAGTGATTTTTTTTATCTAGATCAGACTATATTAATTGCATTTGAGACTACAGTATTACCCTACTTTCAGGATGACACAACGTTGCAAACTGTTTGCAATCATACCCCACTTTGCACGCAAACAGTTTATACCATTTTGCCATCATGATGGTAGGGCATCTTTTTAGTTATTAGCTATTCTTAGCTATTTTTCTTATAAAAGCTGTGATTGACAGTCTGCTAAATCTATCATGTAGAATGAAAACACCTACCTTCAAGAATATTCAATATTTCAGCCACAATTGGTCCACCGGTCGCCTGTCCTATAGTGTACAGTGTATAGTTACCATAGTTGATCTCTAGTGACTCTCCCATCACCACATAATAGTTAATCAAAAAGTCGGACATCGAGATGAAACTACCTGAAAGAAGACTGCATGATGACCTCGAATAATGTCATCCAATTTAAGTGAGCAACTCCAAACACTTGATCAATAAAGTTCTCTTATAGAGTGGCTGTTAACTAAGACAAAATGATAAACGCTACAAATTAGAACACTTTCGTGGTAGGAATATTATACATATATAGTTAGTCCCGATATCACGATAGTGTGACATGCAGAACGCAAAATTTTGTGTGACTGATTCTTTCATTCAAAATTTCTGCAGGTTAATAAATCTCGGGGTACAAAGTTGTAAATGATGACACAGTTTTATATAAAGGCTTTTAGTTAATTGATGAAATATTGGAATATATGAAAAAACTATTTAAGTTCATTCATACAGATTTTAGATCTTTTTTGGTACCAAAGAGCAGTGTTAGGGAAGTATTTGACATCGCTGACATATTTAGAAGGCATGGTAAGATAGGCGAAGCTTTAGCATTGTTTACTGTTTATATGTGGTGTTGTTTTGAAATGAGCTCTTTAAGGCTGTAAATATATTACATGTAAATAGTTAAAACTGTTTCTAATTTTTCGACAAATACGAGATTGTTCATACCTAAATGTTCACAAACCGATGGAAATATTGCCATATCCAGAATATCGATAAATCAACATTTACCGTTAGATGAAAATAGACCATCTGGGTAGTGCGTAAAGTGTCGACCCTGATCAGAATGCGTTCCATACTGTCTGATTAGGATCGATATTTTTCACATTTCACTTATTTTCTTGATCTAGAAGGGTCATTTTGGAGCCCTATTGTGAAATCCCATCTCAGGTTGACCTCTCCTGAGCCCAATTTTTATTTCAATTATTCATATGTACGTATCTCCCAGATGGTCCATTTTGTGTGGCGGTTAAACAACATGTATGGGTAAAAAATTTGAGGTCGACTGTGGCAATCCGTCACAAAATGAAATACAGTACAGTACCTTTTTCTTGTAGTTCTTCAACAACAGTAGACGTGATTGGACCGTCATACAGATAATCTGGACCCTTCTCAGCGATCCCTTTAAGGGTCTTCAGTAACTTTGGCCAGTAGTACTTTTCTCCTGCTTTGAGGGGCTCCCCGGTTTCAGTATTTGAACAGAAAACTTCACTACAAAAATAAAAATAGATTAATGTCTTAGTTAATGATTTTGCCTCATTGGCTTTTTTTTTCGTATTTTTCCTATACGAATATTTCCGTAAATGTCCGTTGGTTGACCTCTCCTGAATCCAACCTCTTTATCAAATGTGTATTTTACAGTACCTAATTGGTCTATTTGTGATAAAAGTCGCAGTTAAATCGAGGGCTAATCTCAACACAGCTGAAAGTGCCTATATACTAGTAGGCAGAATTTGTAGTTAATTCTTATTCCCTCGAAGTGATGAAGACCAAGGTCAAATTATTTTTTTTTATTTTTCTGCCACTCGTAGGGAAACATTACTCATCTAGACGTATGACGTTAGTCGATGGGTCAGCGCAAAATTTCAAGAAAAAAGCACTTTGAATTTCTTTACTTAGACATCGAAGTATATTCATATTTGCGCTATTACGAAATGAATTAAGTGGTTTTAGAATTGAAATAAGTAAACTAAATCTCACCACAGTTCTGTATAATTTGCTAATGATAATTCGATTCCGGACGTTTTAGCCATCCCTCTTAATCTTTTATCCACGACGTCCAAAGCGGCAGCCGTAGCATTTCTCAACACTAGACCCTTTTCCATCAGCTGTAGTGTTGGCTGAAATAGAGTTCTCCATGGTAACCGACCATATATATCGTGAGCTAATTTATACGCTTTCAACTCTCCTGGAACGCCAATTCTCCTTGCATTGTCTGTAAAAATGAAATAGATAAATAAACAAGAGGACCAAGATGGTCCTAGATCGCTCACCTGAGTCTCTTTGACCCCTGGGACATCACATTAATTAGATAGGCAGATGTCAAAAAAAAGATAATTGCCTAAGATCAATACCATGGAACATTTTCAGCGAAGAGCAAGACAGATATGCCTTTTTGCTCTTTGATTCTATGTAAAAAGGGATGCACCCAGCTGGACCCCAAATGTGACCCCAGGGTCTTGATATGACCAAACTTGGAAGAAGTCCATAAGATGATGCTACATACTAAATATGAAAGCTGTCTACCTACTGGTTTCAGAGAAGAAGATTTTTGAAGGCACTCCTATTTTCACCTTTCGTGCTCAGATGAGCTGAAAGGGGTGGGCCCGGGTGGAGCCCAAATATGACCCAAGGGTCTTGATATGAACAAACTTGGTAGGGGCCCACTAGATGATGCTACATACCAAAAATGAAAGCAGTGTGCCCTCTGGTTTCGATTAAAGAAGATTTTAAAAGATTTTTCGCTCTTTGATTCTATGTAAAAAGGGTTGCGCCCGGGTGGAGCCCAAATATGATCCTAGGATCTTGACATGAAGAAACTTGGTAGAGGTCTACTAGATGATGCTACATACCAAATATGAAAGCTGTCTGCCTTCTGGTTTCATAGAAGAAGATTTTTGAAGATTTTCATTTTTTTACCCTTCGTACTCATAAAAGATGAAGGGATACACCCGTGCAAAGCTCAAATATGACCCAAGGGCCTTGATATGAACAAACTTGGTAGAGGCCCACTAGGTGATGCTACATACCAAATATGAAAGCTGTGTGCCATCTGGTTTCAGAGAAGAAGATTTTTAAAGATTTTCGCTCTTTGATTCTATGTAAAAAGGGTTGGGCCCGGGCACAGCCCAAATATGATCATAGGGTCTTGATATGAATAAACTTGGTAGAGGGCCACTTGATGATGCTACATACCAAATATGAAAGCTGTCTGCCTTCTGGTTTTAGAGAAGAAGATTTTTAAAGATTTTCATATTTTCACCCTTTTTGTTAAGGGTAAAGGGAAAGTTAAGGGTGGATTTCATTTATTTGAACAAATTTGGTAGAGCTTGACCCAAGGAACATCCCTGCCAAGTTTCATCAAGATTGGCCCACTGGTTTAGGAGGAGAAGATGTTTAAAGAAATTGTGGACGACGCACGACGCACGACGGACAATTGACGACGGACGACGGACATTCTACGATCACAATAGCTCACCTTGAGCACTTCGTGCTCAGGTGAGCTAAAAAACAAATAATTAAGATATGAAGAAGGTATTTGTTTATTTCATTGAGGTTTGAAACTAAAAACCTAATTACACTGAATAAATACGCAAAGCGGATTCATACATGAGTGCGATTGTGTTTTTAGTTTCATAGCTCTATGAAATGAACAAATATAGTCTTCGTATCTTATAACTTTATACCACGAAGCTTAAATGTAAAGGTTTGTCAGTAAAGAAACATATTTCTTACAGGACTACTTTTAACGGAAGCTTACAAAACAACTGCGTACTCGAAATTGGTTTCATTGGGGGAATAAAACCAACTTTTTAGCCAATCAGAATGCACCAATATTGATGGACACAGTTGTTGTTGTGACATTTATGTGTGTAATGTATGGGTAACTTATGATTATAGTGAAAAATATTACAAAATTTCTGCAGGTTAATAAATCTCGAGTATGTAAAGTACTCTTAATTATTCAAACTAAAGTTTCGACATTATGGTATCATCAGTACTATAGTAGTATAATAAATCAACATATGTGTTCAAAATTAAGAATTTTATGATTGATTAAAACGTACATACATTTGAGTTTATTTCTATTGTTATCTTTGTATGCATAAAACTGGTCTTCGTTCATTTCATTTGGTCCCGTTTCCCTGCCATCAATAAAGACGGATTTCTGTTCACCTTTGTCGTATATTATCATAAAACAACCTAGAAAGACAGAAAATGTTAAGAACTATCTAGGAATGCTAATCTTGCTTACGCATGGTCATATCAAAGCGCGAAAGTACAATGGATAAAATGAATAAACAAAATAATAAAAACCAAGAGGCACTGGGTCGCTCACCTAGAAAATAGATCTTTTCCCTAGATATGTCTAAGCAACCTCAAAAAAAAGAGAGATTTCACATATTGAATCTTTTCAGCTCTGTAAATTGAAACGCTTCCTATCTAATGGGGTTGAAATTGGCAATATGGTTTCACTTTTTGACGACTATCAAATATTTTTAAACTGATCATAGATCTCACCCAGTTCTCTGCCCCTGGTAGACTAGCATTAATTGCCTGGTGTGTTTTCATAAAGGTATATATGAACTAGTGATCCATACCAAATATAAAGGCTGTCGATCTTTTCGTTTGTACAAGGAAATTTTAAGACTTTTACATAGCCCCGAGACCTACATCATTCCTTTAGTGCTATGCACATGGTAACCCAACGGCCATGATCTTTTTTATTTTCATAAATGTATAGAAACTGATGATTTAACTATATATAAACGCCGTTAGTCTACTGGCTCAGAAGAAGAATTTTAAAGATTTTAGCCACTTGGCACACCTCCCTCCCTTATGCCCTGTCACTCATTACTCAACACTGATGATTTAAGCATCTTTCACAAAGGTCACAAAGGTCTATCATCTCATTATCTTTACCAAATATAAAGACTGATGGAGTTCTAGTTAAGATGAAGAAGAAACTTTAAAGCTTTCTAAATTGACACCCGAATACTAGCAACTTCTCTTTTTGTTCTGCAACTAAATTTGCCTAAGAATCATGATTTGAGCTATTTACATAAAGGTCAATGAACTGATGATTCATGCCAAATGTACAGGTTGTTGGGGACCTGGGGCCCGTTTTACTAAACATCTTACGATCGTTTTGTGCGTAAGTCAAAAATTAAAGTTGCTTCTACAGTAATAACTAAATATGGAAATCTGCCATGCAACATCTAATTGGAATCGTCTTCTAAAGACGATTCCAATGAGATATTGCAAGACAGAATCTAACAATGAATGAAAACACCAGGTACGATTTGTGATTTTGACTTACGATCATTTTTTTCGTAAGAAGTTTAGTAAAACGGGCCCCTGGTATAGAGAGAAAAGAATAATTTTTGGATTTCTCAGTTGATCAGAGTCCTACCCTATCCCCGTGCTCTGTCCCTGGTCGCCGCCCTGTCATGATTTTAGCTATTTGAATAAAGGTTTATGAGCTGATAAGGAACATTCCAGTAAAGTTCCAATGATATCGTCTCTGTGGTTCAGGAGAATATTTCGTTCAAAGATTTCGGGCTCAAAATAAGCCCCGGCCTGCCACGCCTATATTTATGGGCCAATCAAAATTTCGTGAGCCAGATTTGAGAAGGGTCACCTAAGAAACAATCTCTGTCAAGTTTGGATGAAATCCGCCCATTTGTTACTGAAAAGATGTTTAAAGAATTATTGACGACTTCCGATGGACGACGGGCAAAAGGTGTAATCACAAAAGCTCACCTTGATTACGTTGTGATCAGGTGAGCTAATAAAACAAGAGGATCATGATGGTCCTAGATCGCTCACCTGAGTCTCTTTGACCCCCTGGGACATCACATTAATTAAATAGGCAGATGTCAACAAGGAGATAATTTCTACATAGGATCAATACCATAGAATGTTTTCAGCCAATAGCAAGGAGGATATGCCTTTTCGCTCTTTGATTCTATGTAAAAAGGGATGCACCTGTATGGAGCCCAAATGTGACCCAAGGGTCTTGATAGGTAGAGGTCCACTAGATCATGCTACATACAAAATATTAAAGCTGTGTACCTTCTGGTTTCAGAGAAAAAGATTGTTGAAGATTTTCCTATTTTCACCAATTGTGCTAAGATGAGCTAAAAGGGATGCGCCCGGGTGGGGGCCCAAATATGACCCCAGGGTCTTGATATGAACAAACTTGGTAGAGGTCCACTAGATCATACTACATATCAAATATGAAAGCTGTCTGCCATCTGGTTTCAGAGCAGCAGATTTTTTGAAGATTTTCCTTTTTAATCCTTTTTGCTCAGATGAGCTAAAAGGCATGCGCCCAGGCAAAGCCCAAATATGACCCTAGGGTTTCGATATGAACAAACTTGGTAGAGCTCAACTAGATGATGCATCATACCAAATATGAAAGCTTTTTGCCATCTGGTTTCAGAGAAAAAGATTTTCGCTCTTTGCTACTATGTCAAAAGGGTTTCGCCCGGGCAAAACCCAAATATGACCCCAGGGTCATGAACAAACTTTGTAGAGGTCCACTAGATGATGCTACATACCAAAATGAAAGCTGTCTGCCCCTGGTTTCAGAGAAGGAGATTTTTGAAGATTTTCTTATTTTCACCCTTTTTGTTAAGGGTAAAGGGTAAGTTAAGGATGGATTTCATTTATTAGAACAACTTTGGTAGAGCTAGACCCAAGGAACATCCTTGCCAAGTTTCATCAAGATTGGCCCACTGGTTTAGGAGGAGAAGATGTTTAAAGAAATAGTGGACGACGGACGACGCAAGACGGACGCCGGACGCCAGACATTGTACGATCACAATACTCACCTTGAGCACTTCGTGCTCAGGTGAGCTAAATAGGATACAATAAACGCTCATAAATTTCTAAATATACTAACTAAATTATGACATAATTTCTATATATATGGTACATTGAAATCAGAGACGCTTTATTATTCGGGTCTCAATTTTCCTTTAGTCAAATATAGAAGAAATGCAACTCCGCCATAGATGTTCCACAACGCATTAATATCAATAACATATTATCCCCTTTGTATACCAGAATAAATGCCATTCTGGCATACTTCCAACTGAATTCATCTAATTACAAATACTTCTGTTGGATCTAGCTGAGTGTCAACAAATGTCAATTATTGTGAAATTCGCTTGTAATCCTGTCAGTAGAATAGAGACAGACACTTTAATCAATGGTTTTTTAAAGCTTAAAGTTAACACATAACTAAGAAATTAACTTCACCCGTAAAATCATGTTTTATCGGAAACAATTCCGCTTATCAATCCGGCTAAGGGTTACCCAATGAATTTCTAGCATAATCAAAGAAAAAAAAGTGTTCAAAATTTACACAATTCAGCATTTAAGGGTTGTTTTACTTGTTAAATTGTGAGGGGTTAAAGCCTTTTTTTAAATTCTTTCAGTTTAATCGCGCCATTCCAACACCTGTACAACCACAACATTCCATCCGAGCTACCGGATGCTTATCCTACACACAACTTATCTTACGCCAACTGGTGAGAGAAAAAGGACTCGCGTCACATTAACTTGACTTAACTGCCGGGTCAAAGCTAGGTCGAGCCAGTGATCGACCTCACGATTAAACTAACCCTGCTCAGTAACATTAAAGGAAAAACGAAAACCAGTACTATGTTATAGTTCCATTGGACATAGTCCAGTGGGGCAATTGTCATGGCCTGATGTCCGTCGTGTGTCCACGCGTCCGTTGGTATACATTAACTTTTACTTTACCAACTAGGACGCAGAACGTTAGCAACCGTTGATCAAAAGGTTAAAAAGGATAAAGGCTAATTTCGTTCAAAATCTTCGGTATACAACTATTTCCATCTGATGTCATCTAAAACTTATCTATGGATAACAGTCAGTCGATATCATTCCAAAATCATTCAAACAATTATTTACCTTGCCAATTTGATGATATTGTTGCAAACATAATATACGCACGAACAATAGAACTGATATCCAACGTAAATACAACGGGTTCCAGATGGGTTCACTCACCTCCGCCAATGCCCATACTGTGTGGGGTCATCACGCCATTACAAACTAAAGTAGCTATGGCTGCGTCTACGGCAGTACCGCGCTCATCTAGAATCTGTCTGGTTGTAAAAAAAAGATAAATATAACCTATAGTATCAGTACAGTTTAAGGGTTATGTAAACATTTTTATTTTTTTAACCAAATTTAATGCTGTTTCTATTTACAAAAAAGACAGTTTGCCCACATAACCAGTATATCAAATTAAAGCTATAGATGAGCACAAGCCATTAGACAACATTAGAAGCCCATCTCATTACAGTATAGACAAACAATTGAGGAAAAGGGATAATTTGTTCAAAACCAACAACTTCATTACGGCTGATTAAAATTTGCCTTAATTTGAACAGAATGTAGACAAATGTACCTACTAGGAACTGGTACAACCTTAGATATAAAACTCATTCTCAAACGTTTCTTTTGAAACAATCAATTTTCATTTATTTTGTCAACATACATGTAAAACCGGTTTGGTCTGGGTTTTTTTTTGAAATAGATGTTAGGTATGGTGCAAGATCACACCATAATATTGTAACATATCTTCGGGGATCTACTTCAAATCATAGTTTTTTTTATGCCAATGATCTATAACAAAAAAACTATATATATTATCATTTGACGTCGCGCACGCTAATGCTTAACATTTTGTGACGTCGACTTTGCCATTTTGACGTTATTACATTATATTTTTCTGAAGCGCTTCTTGTTTATCGTATGTAGATTTTGTCATGCGTATGTGAAATAAAAATTGATATATATGTATATTGCTAAAACAACCTTTCAGATATATATATATACTATTAATGTCCATACTTTACATGGCAGTGAGAAGACTCTTGTTGAAATCAATATTTCCTTTTCTATTTATGTTCTAATCTTTTAACATTTTCTCTGCCATTGCAATCCTTTGCAAGTGTCATTTATCATTTGAATATTTTTTTTTCTATAAGATTCAACAAATGACACTTAGATATTTAGTATGTGATGGGCGCTTAAAATTTGTTGCCTGAAATCATCATCTTATGACTGATATGCATTATGATTGGGCTAATTATGAATATATTTTTCATGCATAAACATTTTCCTTTGTAAAAGTATAGAAGAAGAAGCCCCCTTCCTTCTCAGTAATTATTACAGGTGTAGAAATCGAAATTTTATTTGCCTTGTAATGAAAGAGAACAAGTGTTCATGTAACCCACCATGCCTCTGAATTGCTTCCTACGTGCCTGGATTATTGGTAATTGAAGCTTAAGTAGCAGTTAAATAACAATGAGCTACATGTTTTGTAATACAGGAAACATTCTTAAACTCTTGTCATATGCGTATTTATAACTAGAATTCGAAAATAAGTGAGCCCATGAATTGGGGGGGGGGGGTTTGTTGGTGGTTTTCATGGAAAGCAAAGTGGCAAAAAATGCACTTTATTTTATTTTACCTTTTCTAATTCTACTTAAGTTAAACAGTTTTCTATCAAATTCTTTAAAGTTTATTTAATGTAGGTGTATGTTTTTTTGCTGATGTAAAAATAAGAATTCGATTTCGATGAATAAAAGAGAACGTTTTCCCCCCTGTATTGTAGTCTTTTAAATGTTACTTATCAAATATTCTACAAGTCTTTGTATTCCATTAATCATGTTTACCAAATCAGTAACTTGGGGGTCATCATTTAGCCTCTTTTGCAAGAAAAAATGGTATTTTCAAAAATTCAAATTTTCTCCGAAAGGCTTTACTGATTTTTTTTGTCAAAATATCGTAAAGGTACACTCTATGAAACGATATTAATCTAATGAAGATTGGAACAAGTGGCTTATTGTATCGGACTACCTTAACATCTTTGAGTGAACAACGAAAGCTTACTTTTTCCTTTACCAAATTAAAGATTTGTCGTTCATGTGTAACACTTGTCTGAATGAACGGTAACTCTATTTCTTTTACGCAAAATGAGACGTCAAATATAGTGAAATGAACGAAAACAGGGAAAAAACTTTGGACAATTTCACTGATTTGACGTTGAGATTACCACTCGATCGATATTTTCGTTAATCCACAGAACAATCTTCAGGAAAAAGATCAGAAGGTTCATCGATATAATAGTATTTCAATGATTGAAAAGCGCAAAACCTTATGCGATATGCCGAAATCGACCAATAACATGTTTTTAAACTAGAGCTGTTTGAGAAGCTGATTTGCTTCACATGCCTGAATCATCTGATATGATTAGAAGATCTTGGGTGAATGAATGAATATCTATTTCAAGTAAATGCGTGTTTTAAGTGACAGATGCTGATATATTTCTGCAACAAAAAATCAAAATCAAAGAATAACACATAAAAAAATTGACCTTCGCCTATTAAATATATATTTTCATCCAATCAAACTAATTTTGTGCAATCTGATAAAACGGCACCCAAGGATCGTTCCAGTGAAATTTGGTTGATATCCATCGCTTAAGTTCAGAGAAAATGATTTTTCCACTATATGAGAGAAAGGACCTCCGCCAATAAATGACAGATTTTTTAATCCAATCACAATAATATTTGTAGACTGATAAAGGGTCATTATTGAACAATTACAGTAAAATTAGGTTAGTAACCATCGGTTAAATTCAGAGAAAATGATTATCAAAGTTTCCATTTTATAACATATAGAGAAATCTATTGATATTCATTTGTTAGATTCTGAGACAATGATTTTCAAAGTTTCCACTATTTAACATAAAGAAAATCACCTCCGCCCATAAAAGATATATTTTCCACCTGATCACAATATTATTTTCGATGGACTGATAAATGGTCATGTGCACTCAAGGATCATTCAAGTAAAATTTGGTTGATATCCATCTGTTAGGTTCTGAGAAAAGTCGCTTATTACCATACCGAAATAAACCACTCTCAATCAAGCCTTGTTTTCCATTAGATCAAAAATAGGGTGAGCCAAGGATTATTCCTGTGAAGTTTGATTATAACTCATCAAGTAGTTTCTTAGTAGACGATCTCAAAAGAAAACATTTTACGACCGAATGCACGATAGACATAGTGCCATAACAATAGCCCAAGTGGTCAGTGGAGCGGAAAGTTGGTACGCCACTACATTGATTTCTAAGAGACCTAAAATTAAATAACGATTTCAATGATACTTATAAGCCACCGTCATAGCGCAGTTGGTAGCTTGTCGGACTGTCAATCTACAGGTCCAGGGCCGACGTCGGCTAGGAAATGATGAAATGGTTGTACAGGTGTGAGAAATACCAGGAATTCATTGTTAGGTGATCCAGCCTCCGCGATATAACTGGAAAATTTTTGAAAGCGGCGTGAAAACCCATTCAATAAATCAATAAATCTATCAATCAATGGTATTTATTGACAGGAAGCTGGTATAGTTCCGAAAGAAAGAGTGAGGCTCGAGAAACCGTTATCTCCTATCATTTTCAATGTAAAATTGTCTTTGATCACTCACTTGAAATTGCAGGTCTATAGTTTGATGTGAAACATACACCTGGTTCCTTTATCCGTTTTGTTGATTAACCAAAATACCACAATTTGAATCAAGTAGAATTTAATTTGGAAATAATTACAAGCACTTAAACATTAAGTGTACTTGTATTGCTATTAAATTCCTGTTTTATAAGTCATGATTATACAACAATGAATTCTTTTCGTTAGACCTTTATCTTACATTTTCCCTTGTTAATTTCATGAATATATTCGTCGGAAATTGTTTATATATACCTTAATGGTCTTTTTAATAGAATTACAATTACGTGTATCAATTACCAGAATTATATTTTATTGGACACAGAATCGTACATAACGAGAAAGACTTACAATGAAGCTATGTGTTCACTTGCATCTTTAATATTTTTTCCCACTATAATCATCGCAAAAAAAAACATGCATTAGAAGAGATTGAAAAATGCCCATAGTTCACACAAAATACCACTTAACTCAATATCATGATTATTATTATTATAATTATTATTATCATGAAAAAGTTGCAGATCGCAGTACGATGGAAATGAAGTAGAAAACAAGAAGACCATGATGGTTCTAAATCGCTCAACTGAATCTTCTCGAGACATCACATGAATAAGATTGGCAGATATCCACTAGGAAAAAAATAGTACCAAATATTAATACCCTTTACATTTTTCAAGGAAGTTTTTTTTTTAAGATTTCTTACTTTTTTCTGTCTGTCTTCAGGTTTCATAGAAGTAGATTTTAAAAAATCTTTCCATGTTTCAATGTTAAATGAGATGAACATCCTAGGGGATGCAGAGCATCCTAGGGGCATGCTACGACCAAATTTGTGAGATGACCACTAGCTCATGCTACATATCAAATATGAAAGCTGTCTGCCCAAGTAACATTCCTGTCAAGTTTCAGCTTGATTTGCATCCTGTAAAGGTGAAGATGTTAATAGAAGTTCTGGGGGAATACGGCACGTGCGACGGACGCCGGACATTGGACGATCACTCATGTTCACTCTGAGCACTTTATACTCATGTAAGTTAAAAATAAATATAAGTATCAATTTCGGTACTAAATTTTAGGAATACACATACCTGCCGATTTCTGAGCATTGTTCATGATCACTAACGACAGCTCCTGTTAGAAGACTAGGGAATAAAATTTTCTTGGAGTTCTGTTTAGATTGGTCCGGTAACCGAGGTCCATTGATATAAAGTAGTACGGCTGCCACTATTGCACATATAAGTAAAATGACTAGAATACTGATAATGATGAGGTAGAGTGTTTGCTGTTTGTTTGTATGTGATTGCCCTCTGTATGGTGTTACTTTACCACCGAATAATGGGCTGAAAAAAAGAGACAATAATTACTTATCCTTATTATAAGAAACATCAGTCATTCAGATTCCGATCTGACACTAACCAGATGGTACAACGACTGTGAGTGAATGAACGAATGTTTATTTTAAGTTAATACGTGATTTTAAGTGTCACATGCTGAAATATTTCTGCAAGGATCAAATAAATGAATGACATATAGAAAATTGACCTCCGCCTGTTTAATACATATTTTTCATCCAATCTTAATAATTTTTGTAGACTTTAAATGGGTCAACTAATTACACGGAAATTTGGTTGATATTCATTTGTAAGATTCTGAGAAAATGATATTTAAAGTTTCCACTAAATAACATATAGAGCAATGACCTCCGTGCATAAAAGACATATGTTCCATCCAATTACAACTTTTTGTAGACTGATAATTGGTCACTAAAGGATCATCTCAGTGAAATTTGGTTGATATCCATCGGTAAGATTATGAAACATGAGGGCCAGAATGGCCCTAAACCGCTCACCTGAACTTTATTGGTCCAGTGGATTTCATCCAAATAACTTTCTGGCAAAGTTTCATTAATTTATGCCTAATTGTTGAAGAGGAGATGTTATTCCAAGATATTAGAGTGAAAATACACCCTGCCAAACCATTCATAACTGAGGAGACTCAAAACTAGGCCTACTCAAAACAAGCCCCGCCCTGCCCCGCCCCTATTTATTCTAAATTTCGCGAACATTTTTTTGAAAAGGGTCACCCAAAGAAAATTCTGGTAAAGTTTCATTAAAATCGGACAAGTGGTTGAGGAGGAACTGTTGTTCAAAGATTTCGGGCTCAAAATAAGCCCAGCCCTGCCACGCCCATATCAATAGGGCAATCAAAATTTCGCGAACAATTTTTTAAAAGGGTCATCAAAGGAACAGTCTGGAAATGTTTAATTGAAATCGACAAAGTGGTACAGGAGGAGATGTCGTTCAAGGATTTCGGGCTCAAAATGGGCCCCGCCATGCCACGCCCATATTTATGGGCCAATAAAGTGTTTGCGAACAGTTTTTTTAGAGGGTCATGAAAGGATGACTCTGGAAAAGTTTTATTGAAATCGGCCCAGTGGTTAAGAGGGTGATGACGTTCAAAGATTTCGGGCTCAAAATAAGCACCACCCTGCCACGCAAAAATTTATTGGCCAATGAAAATTTCGCGGAAAATGTTTTAAAAGAGTTACCCAAGGATCATTCTGGCAAGGTTTCATTGAAATCGGCTAAATGGTTCAGTAGGAGATGTCGTTCAAAGACTTCGGGCTCAAAATAAACTACTTCCTGCCACGCCAATATTTATGGGCCAATATTTTTTTTCGGTCATCTTTTGAAAAGGGTCATACAAGGAACGTTCTGGTAAAGTATTATTGAAATCGGCCGAGTGGTTCAAGGGAAGTCGTCGTTCAAAGATTTCAAAGTGAAAAAATGCCACGCCCTGCCACGCCCATTTTTATAGGCCGATCAAAATTTCGCGGACAATTTTTGAAAACGGTCACCCAAGCGACATTCTGGAAAAGTTTCATTGAATTCGACCCATTGGTTCAGGAGAAGAAGAATTTATTAAGATTGTTGACGCCGGACGACCCACGACGGACTCAGGGTGATCCTTTAAACTCCCCATTGAACACGTTGTGCGCAGATGAGATAAAATGAGAAATGACCTCCACCCATAAAAGCCATATTTTTATCCGATGACAATATTTTTAGAGACTGATAAAGGGTCACTTAAGGATCATTTCAGTAAATTTTGATTAACATCCATCAGTTAGATTCTGAGAAAAGTCATATATCACCATATGGAAATAAGCCACGCCCATTAAGGCCTTCCTTTTCATTGGATCAATATCTTTGAAAAACTTTGAATGCGGGTCACCCAAGGATCATTCCTGTGAAGTTTGGTTAAAATTCACCCAGTAGTTCCAGAGGAAAAGATGTTTAAAGAAGAAGTTTACGACCGGACATATGGGCGCACGGACGGACGGACGGACGCACGACGAACACAGCGCCGTAACAATAGGTCCAGTAGCCTTCGACCAGTGGAGCTTTAACTAAGGTTTATAGGAATATGAAAATATTATTTAAATGTTAAGTGTTAATGGAAGCAGTAATAATTGTGTAAGCTTACTCTGAACTATCTGCTTCCTTTTCTGGATCTTTCTTTTTTTGGTTTGGCGAAGCCATGATTCACTTGGCTAGAAACCGCCCAACTAGGAAAACCACGTGGAGATAAAGGGTCACATCTGAAAAATATAACAAGGATACTGTCTTGTGCAGCAAAAACGTAGATGCTTTGGAATCAATATGCTGCGGTAACAAAACTTATTAGCAGTACAGGAGGAAATTATCTTAGTCTCTTTTTTTTTTTGAAAACCGCCAATGAGAATCTGTATTAATACTGTGGTTTTTCAGCCACTGAAGTAACTTAAACACCACTACTTCTACAACCAAATATGTCCACCCTACTTAATGTGTTTGTTTGAATGGGTTTTACGCCGCTTTCAACAATTTCGCAGTTAAATCGCGGCGGCCGAAGCACCTAACAATAGATTCGTGGTATTTTTTCACCTGTACTACCATTACTCCCTTTCCTAGCCTCCGACTGCCATCTCACATAGGTTTACGATTGTCTACCCATTGGTGAGGGACAAACGTCGGAAAGGATATTTGCCGCCACCGGGGATCGAACCCACGACTTCCAGATTGGAAGTGTTATGCCTAACCAACTGCGCTATGGTTGTGGCTTCCACCCATCTTAAGCGATTGTTTACCAGGATATTTATACAGAGATGAAATTAAAATCCGATTTTGGTAACGCCACTGACCAACAGACAATATTGCCATAAAAAAGTAGGACTTGGTAGGCCTTGTAAGCATCTGATGGTTGGTGTGTGTGGGTGCAATATGTGTCGATATATTACAGAAAAACTGTCGAAGGTGAAGTAAAATATATGATTTATAAAAACCAATTAAAAATTTGAAAATGCTAATAGATCATTCATAAAAATTTACAGGTATTCTTCACACTAGCACTACTATTATATCCCTTCTACAGGTCGCTCCACAAGCAAAATATATAAAATCAAAATTAGATCATGATTTATGTATGATCTCTCTAAATAAATGTATTACTGGTTTTTGCTCTTGAGTTTTGTCATGTGAAATTTCGAGTCAGTTTGTAGCCATAGCGTCGAGATATTCAAAATACAAGAGAACACACTTTCTTGTGGAGCCGAATCATATTTCGCCTTTCTCTTCTAGAACAAAACGACCCAGAACTACTTACGTTTTTCAAATGCATATAGACCCAATGGGTAAAAAGGGACAATCTGCGATGTGCAAAATGTCTGTGCGATAAAACCAGTGTCCTGAATTTAGAATGATTATTTCACATTTGTGTGTAACTATATTCTAAATGCGTGTTAGGATGATCTTCGGTAGATCCGAACACTTTTTATATATTTTGATTGAAAAGAGTTCCCCGGTGGCCCGCATCGCGTTACAGGTTACATATATCATCTGACATATATCAGTCATTAAGCAACGAACTCAGCCGTGGTTTACGCCTGAAGTACTAGAGAATATTAAGCAGAAAGATGATGCATGGAACGCCTATATGAAAAATAAAAGTGATTCAAATTTTGAAAATTTTAAAAAACTAAGAAATTCGGCACAGTATTGTCTACTCAAAGCCAAGAAAAATTATTTTAAGAGCACATGTGAGGAGCAAAAACATAATTCTTAATTTTTATGGAAATGTCTTAAAGAACTTGGAATGCCATCCAAAAAGAATAATTGTTCTTGTGATAACATAGTTTTAAATCTTAACAACTGTTTGTGTTTTGATAAATTTACTGTGGCTGAAGGATTCAACTCTTTTTTTACTACGGTAGCTGCCAACCTTGTGTCAAATTTACCAAATTCGTCTTTTGTATTTGGTAGAGATTTTGTAGGATCATTCTATGCCAGAAAAGGTATATGTAGAAATAGTTTTTCTTTTAATTTAGTCAGTGAAAACACAATATTAAAATATTTGAATAAATTAGATGCGAACAAGTCTACTGGTTTGGATGGTATTCCAGCACGTTTTGTAAAAGACTGCTCTTCGATTACTGCATGCCCATTGACTCATATTGTAAATTTGTCTTTGATCCAGGGAATTGTCCCCCCTGATTTAAAAATCAGCTAGGGTCGATCCTTTATTTAAGAAAAGTGATAAGACTAGCGTTGGTAATTATCGACCAGTATCTATATTGAGTATTATCTCAATAATATTCGAAAGGGTTGTTTTTGACCAAGTTGAAAATTATCTGAAAGAAAAAGATCTATTGTATAATCTTCAATCTGGATTCCGAAGAGGCTATTCCACAGACACCTGTCTCATCAATCTTTCTGACCACATTTAATTTCAAATGGATAAAGGTAACTATGTAGGTATGGTCCTACTTGATTTACAAAAAGCATTCGATACTGTTGATCACTCAATACTTTTAATGGAATTTGAATCATTAGGACTCGGTAATGACATTATTAATTGGTTCTCTTCATATCTGAACGATAGAAAACAGCTAGTTGACGTAAATAAAGTTCATTCTTCACTTGCTAATATTACATGTGGTGTTCCCCATGGTTCGATACTTGGTCCACTGTTATTTCTAATTTATGTTAATGACATGGCTGCTGTGATTAAAAACAAACTTTTTCTTTATGCAGATGATTCTGCTATACTAGTCTCTGGTAGAGATAGGGTGACTGTGGAAAAGGCATTGTCTGAGGACCCTAACCTTGTAAGATCATGGCTTATTGACAACAAGCTGTCTTTACATCTTGGTAAAACCGAATGTATTCTTTTTGGTACGAAGCAAAAGATTAAATCTAATACAAATATTAATGTTACATGTAATGGTAATCTTATTAATTCAACTTCATCTGTTAAATATTTTGGAGCTACTCTAGACCAAAACTTATCCGGTGAATTAATGGCTAGTTCATTACTCAATAAAGCAAACGCACGTCTGAAGTTCTTGTATCGTAAAAGCAAATATCTAACATTCCAAACTAGAAAACTGCTTGTTTCCGCCTTAATTCAATGTCATTTTGATTACGCTTGTGCATTTTGGTATTTTGGTTTAAACAAGAAGTGAACTGATAAGCTCCAAACCATGCAAAATAAAATGATAAAATTTGTTCTAGAGTTACCTCATAGATCCCAAATTTCAGATATACATTTCAAGACTCTGAGATGGTTGCCTGAAGGTTGGGTCCCATGGGAGAAAGTCGTTTTCATACATGGGCTGCACCCTTTGTTATCGCTTACCAGTCAATATCAAAGCTATTGACTCACTTTCCCAATTTAAAGCTAAAATTAAAGGGCACTTAAGCCGCTAAGTTTTGTAAAACTAAAGTTCATTTAACTGTGATAAAAATGCTGTGATAAGATGAGTATTTAATAATTTCCCCTTAATTTGAAAGTTAATCACCATGTCCCTCTATGTCGGCCACACCCTTGCATAGGACCGCAATGGAAATAAGAGATAACCTTTCTCTTTTTTGCGTTATCCTAGGTAAGGATGTGGCAGACATGGTATCTATTTAATATATGTGATCATGTGTTTTATGTTGTTTTAAATACTGGCTACACTGTGATCATTTATTTCATATTTTACCATGTAATGTCATGTATCTTTTACCTAAATAAAATCTATCTATCTATCTGTTGGTTTGAACCTCTTTGTCTTACATCGATTGAGATTCGACAAGTTCTTTCAAATTAGAATAATCCCTTTGGATTCCTCTTTACGAAAATTTTCCAGTACTTCGCCCATTGTATGCTCCCGGGAATCGAACTCGGGACCGCTTGATCAAAAGCCGACGCTCTATTTCTACCCACGGACACCACATATCATTCGCTTTTCTGGGTAGTACGAAATGCTTAGATCAAAAATAGCCTCTCCGGTCATAGTTGCGAAAATAGTTGTGCCTTTGGCAAACTTTAAAATCAACCCACTGATTGACCTTAGATTGGTAAACCTGTCCCATCTACGCTACCCTCCGATACTGGCTGTATCGCTAGATTGAGACAGGCTCGCCAGTCAATGATTGACCTTTGCTGTGTAGGATCCCTAAAATACTTATTTTGCTGCACTTTTCCTTTATGTTTTCATAAGCAAAAACTGTCTTGTTTGCGTCGTTATTAGCACATACAAACCATCCAGGTATTACAAGCGATCATGCATAGATGTACATGAAACTTCATTGGGAAAAAAACCCGGCCATTTGTAAACTCCGTAAAACCCGGCCATTTGTAAACTCCGTAAAACCCGGCCATTTGTAAACTCCGTAAAACCCAAGGCTATTTTCAAACTCCGTAAAACATTCTATGGAAGGAGAATGGATCTAGAGGTTGAGTAAATGACACCTATTTAATAATCAGGGTAGATTCGCCTTCTTAATTTTAAGATCTACGAGAAGAGATAATTTGAACATGATCAGTCTGACAAGATATGATTCTAAACGTTCTGCACCCTTATTATTCCCAAAGTTTGTCATTCAATATATTTGCACTTCTAAGGGAATAGCATACTTCTACTTGGCCTATACAATTCTCCTTTGTTATGTAAAGATTTCTCATGAATAACTTCGAAAACAGCGTGAGCAAAAAAAAGAATGAACTATGAAAATAAATTTTAAAAGTACACTTAAGAGGTCTTCTCAGATAATTACTTGGACGTCAATTTCTACTCAACGTATATTAAAACTTATAAATCCCTTATCCTGAAAACAAAAAAAAGTCATTTGGTTATCATAGGTTTTAAGTAAGGACAAAGGAACCCGAAATCACTCTCCCACCACCATATAGACCAATAATATAGTTTATATTATTGATCTATATGGTGGCAGGTGGGTAATTTCGGACCCCTACAGGTAAGGATAGAAAATCGAATAGATTCTGACGGGGTCATGACTTTGATATGAATCTATGACTTGGTCATATCATCTGACATTTGACAGAGTCAGAAAGGAAACATGTCATTCGTTTCCCACTAATAACCGAGCTATTTGATCAAATATAGGTACGTTACGCTGCTGGTGTTATGGGTAGGAGAAATGACTGGCAGCTATAGATAGGTGCATCGGCCGGTACGTTGCATCTGAAAGTACCTCATTACTCTTTACAAATAAAAAAATATATTGTTAATATCTGATTTATCACCGGGGGTCCAGTGAAAACTTGAAAATCACAATCAGTTTTGTTCGCTAGTCAATGATATAGTTTTGTTTTCGGCAAGAGAGTGCCAATTTATGAATCATTTATACGACAATCACGCATCAGAAGTGCATATTTCCTGTACATATCAAGTAGCAAATTACATTCATTGACATTTTTGTAGCCCAGGTTTTGTCTCATTTCGGCCTTTTGGTTCTGAATATTAAAACGCAAAGTAAATAAAAACCAATTTAAAGTCGTATTACATTGACAACACTATAAAATAAAGTTTCAATATAGTCCAGAAATAAAAGTCGGTTGTTTTGTAAATCTACATAGTTGACCATATTATTGATAACGAGTATAGGCGATATTATAGACCAGCATACTGATTCGATGTTATGGATGGACAATAGATTTTAAACAACACGAGAATTGCTATTAAGGTATTTTTTCTTCTGATGTACGTCTATACTTCACTATATTCAAAAGCGATCTGCCTGATACAAACATTCCGGTTTTATTTCAAAGAAAGGATTAGCTGGAAAGTGTGACCTTTAAAGAGGGATAACAAAAGATCTTAACACAAGGGCCTTCTTTACTTCTAAATAAAACAGCAAAAATATTTTCTGTTGCCATGGCAAAACTAGTTGACGGATAGACAAACAGACAGACGAAGGAAAATTAAAGAACAAAACTACTCACTTCCACATTCTGTTGGGATAAAGATAAAAACTTTTCATCCAGGACCATTTTAAGTCATCCAAATGTCAATATACACAATTAAGGTATAATCATCATTCATGACGAGTTATTCATCCCCATACAAGGATGACTTGAGAGAAAATTGGCAGTGTCACTGTCAAATAAGGAATTTACGAAATAAGTCAATGAGCGCGTAATTATAACTTATGTTATTATTTAAAAATTAAAGCTGTTCCGTTTACTTTACGTTAAAACTAATTTCTCTTATTCTTTCTTTAATTTTTTTGCGGATGAATTTTCATTTATTCACTTTTATCTAAATATTTATTCAATTACATACAATAACATTTCATTTTATCTAATAAATACTCCAACACGTAAAGAACTGAAATACAGTTACCTTTGTTATCAAACTACTTATTCACGTATGGATCTCTTTGCAGTTGCAAAACTACAATTATTGCATTAATGCGCTGATAATTACTGAATAACCAGATTAAATGTTTAATAGCATATAAAGGATAGGCAATGAAGTGACAAGTCATTACTGTTGGATTGGTTTTTTCCATGCACAACTAGCAAAGAGCATTTCGCCGAACTCATTATATATAATGTAAGTATTTTATACCATCTTATTTACTGAATAAATTTGGTTTCCTTTACCAAGATAGGAAAAATATGATGTTCTAGAATGATAAACTTATACACTTGCTCAAAGAAGGTTTTATACACTATGGGTTAGAGTAAACTACCTGTACTCCTATATATCTGCTATATAAAGTTCTTCATAGCATTTGAAAACTAGAGCTGCTTCAGCAGCTGATTCGCTCCACAGGCTTGAATACACTGATATGATACGATACGAGAATTGAAGAGAATGAATGTTTATTTCAAGTTAATAGGTGTGTTTTAGTGTCACATGCTGTAATATTTCTGCCAAGAAAAACCGTGATTGGTGAATAACATATATTATTGCATTAAATGTACGTTCCCGGATAGTTAAAGGCATACGTTAATGGACGAAAACCCGGCGTTAACGGAAGAAAAAGTGGATTTATCAGTAATTTCACGGGCCGTTAACGCCCGATTTTTTTTTACTTAAATATTCGCGATTTGGGCTTATACACTTTAATCAATTTCAATGATTCAATATTTTTTCGACAATATTAGTTTGTCCTAAAAGGATGTTTTAATGCGTTCTGTAAAAAAAACCCAACAGAAATAAGATCTAGAAGACTGTACGCATTCATTATTAAAATGCGTGAAAATTATTCATGTCCAACATTATCATTGAGCATACCTAAAGACATAATTCTAATTCCCGCGTTTAATTGTGTGACGTCATAAATTTATCAGGTCGGTTAAACAAAATGGACGGTGTAATGCATGACGTAATTGCTCCGCATATTCGTAAGTTTGTAACTGGTTTTAAATGGTTTCTATGAAATTTCTTCGCAATTTCTGTTTGAATTTATATTCTAATCTATCTTTTATGCAATAATAGCGTCAAATCACATTTTTTCGGGCGTTAACATTTACAGCGACCTTCAAAATGCCTTAACGCCCTCGTGCTTCGCACTTGAACCATTTTTCGGACCTCCGCCTGTTCAATACATATTTTTCATCTAATCACAATTTTTGTGCAGTATGACAATTGGTCATTAAAGGCCCAATCTAGTTTGAATTTGGTTGTTATCCATCAATTAGATTGTGAGAAAACGATTTTCAATGTCTATGTTACATATAGAGAAATGACCCCCGTCCATTAAAAACTTATTTTTCATCTAATCACAATGTTTTTGTAGACGGATATATCCATCAGTTAGATTCTGAGAAAAGGATTTTCAAAGTTCCCACTATATAACATAAAGAGAAGTGATCTCTGCCCATTTAAGCCATATTTTTTCATCTGATTACAATATTTATTGACACAGCCCCAGTTGCCGTCGGCCAGTAGGGCTAAACAATAAGAACGTGATGGTCCTAAATCGCTCGCCTGAGTCTCTTTGACCCCAGGGACATCACGTCAATTCAACAGGCAGATGTCAATAAGAGATAATTTGTACATAAGATAAATGCCATGAATTTTTTCAGCAAAGATTTTGGTTGAATTGTTTCCTGCTTTGTTTCTTTCTAAAAACCGTATGCCTGGGCACAGCCCTTATGTGAACAAAGGGGCATGTAATGAACAAAACTGATGAAATTCAATTAAATGAAACTAAAATGTAACGTCCCTGCCTTCTGTTTTCAGAGAACAAGTTTTTTCAAGATTTCCTCCTATGTGTCTTTGTAAAATGGGGTGGGCCCTTTCAGATCCCAAATATGACCCCATTGGTACCACATGAACAACATTTGTAGAGGTCCACTATTTAGAATTACATACAAAGTATGAAAGATCTTTGAAGAGAAAATGTTTTTTCCGAGATTCCCCACAATGTAAAATGGGATGCATCCGTGCTGATCCTAGGGGTATGATATGAACAAAATTGGTAAAGGTCCATTAGATTATGCTACATACAAATTATAAAGGCTCTCCGCTTTTTGTTTTCTAATTTTTTTTAAGATTTCGCATTTCAACAAACTTGATAAAGGTCGACTAGATTATGATGCGTACAATTAAATTAAATCTATTTGTCTACAGGTTTCGGATAGAAAGATTTTTTCAATATTCCCACTCTTTGATTCTGTGTAAAAAGGGATGCGCCAGGGCAGAGCCTAAATATGACCCGAGATACAAATATGAATAAAAACTTCGTAGAGGTCTACTCGATAATGACTACATACAAAATATGAAAGTTGTCTACCGTCTGCTTTCAGGGAAGATGATTTTTGAACATTTCGCCTTTTGATTATTATACGTAAAAATGCGCCCAGGTGGAGCCTAAATATGACCCGAGGGTCTTGATATGAACTTGATAAAGGTCCATTAGAGGATGCTACATACCAAATATGAAAGCTGTCTATCTTCTGGTTATTATTATTACTATACCTTTTATTCCTCCATTTTCTGAAGAGTAACATATTTATAAATTTTAACAAAATAGTTGCTACAAAGAAAAAATATCAATAGAAAATTAATGGAAAAACAGCGAAAAGGGAGTGCGATAGAAAAGGACGCTTTCGACCAAGAAAGACAAGTGAGAAGAAGAAGAAGAAGAAGAAGAAGAAGAAGAAGAAGAAGAAGAAGAAGAAGAAGAAGAAGAAGAAGAAGAAGAAGAAGAAGAACAACAACAACAACAGGAAGAACAAGAAGAAGAAGAACAAGAAGAACAAGAACAAGAAGAACAAGAACAGCAACAAGAACAGGAATTAGAAGAAGAAAAAGAAGAAGAAGAAGAACAAGAAGAACAAGAAGAACAAGAATTCATTCATTAACCAATCAATGAGTCAAGCAATCAATTATTGTGTATTGTATATCGATTTGGTTATAGTGTTTTGAGTATATTCATATGTTTTATCTTGTCTACTTAGAGTTGATCTAGCGAAAACGAAATGGAGCATCTCTTGTAGGCAAAAAGTTACTTGTCAAAGACAATTTTATTCACAAGACGCGCGTTTGCATTTATGAACTTCAAATATCATTCTGCATCGAGATAGGTTTCCAGCCTTTCGTTACACAAAGAAGGTATTTAATGAAAAGCTCATGATAAATATTTCTCAGATAAAAGTGTAAATCAGACGATACACAGTTTAGTCCGACAGAAAATGGCATATTTTACTTGAACATAGAAGTGATCTAATGCTGGCTGATTCTTGTAGCCCAAGTCTCATCAAGAATCTGGCTGATGTCACCTTGTCATCATTGGGCAATTTGAGAAAATCGTGATGACAGCCAGGACCCCTCGAACGAGTACATGTTACCACTTTACTTGTCTTGATGATAGGGGTTTATGCATTTTGGAGCTTAGTTTTGTTGCAAAGATCATAATTTTAAGTTTTATGAGGAAATAAACCCATAAAAGGAAAGAAATAATAACCATTATAGACAACATGGCAGCCAAACAGTAATATTACACGGCATTAGGAGAACAATAGATTCTTTTTGACAAACCAAACTTTGGGATTGGTTCAATTCCAGTTATGTCTCTTGATTTTAGCTGCAATCCCATCTACTTGAAATTAGATTGATATCCCAATCACCACTCGTAAATTGACTTCTTAACTAGATGGCAGACAGGAATGAAGAATTGAGAATAATACCATTTTAGTTAACTACAAATGTAAAATGACCTTTATGACTGTATTTAATAATATTATTAATCTGCTCACTTGCCGTTTTTAGAAAAGCAAATACCAGTATATAAATCGATAATCAAAATTCTGTTTATCAGTTAAGATGGCTGCAAAAAAGAACGGTTGATTGTTTGACAACATTGGCAACTGAATAGGAGTTTACACAGTTTTTCTCAATTCTGTAAATTTATACCAAGCCCTTTTTCTCTCTCCATCCTCTTTCATCAAGCGGATTGTATCTGTCACATTAAGTCATTTTTCTTAGTTTGAGATGGCAGCCCCAAAGTCATACCCAAAAATACATAATGTAAACATCCTTGTTTATGCTCAGAGAGGTCCTATTAACAAATGAATATCACTCTTTGACATTTCTTAGGGGTTATTTGGTGACTCTTACTAGTCCACAGACTAAAAGAAAAAAAAGAGACATTTTTCATTCTTAAAACTGACTCTCGTCTCAAAATTAGAAATTAATAGTTTTCTAAATGACCATGATTTATAAGGATGGCGTCAAGAACTCAAAACATATGATTGAGTCATAAAATTTAGATACAAATGTGGAAGGATATCTACAAAAGTGTTTCTTACACATAGGTTATTTTGACTTCCATCTTAAAGTACACCCTAAAATACCATGCGGACCAGAAATAACACACATTAACGTCTCGGATCTGCTTAACAGAGGTGAAATGAATCAGTCCATACAGTGAATACACGTGTATTTGGATATAAACTCATTTAGTATTTAGAAATAGGCTGCCACCCTATATGGAGAATATTGTGCTCTTAATATAAGCACTTCATCATTGAAATAGAAAAAATGTTAATCCTAGTTGAAGATGCATGGGCCACTAAAATTAGACAAAAGATAATAAGAAGCGTCTTTTTCCAGTCATTTTTTAGCTCCACTGGCTGAAGGTCGGCGAGCTACTGTCATGGCGGTGTGCCCATCGTGCGTCCGTCCGTCTGTGCGTGCGTAATCTTTTTCTTTAGACATCTTTTCCTCCCAAACAAATGGGCGAATTTTCATGGTAGAAATGTTCATTGGGTGACCCTCTTCTAAAATTGTTAAAGAAATTTTGAATGATACCAAAATATAGGCGTGGCAGGGCAAGTTTTTTTCACTTAGAAATCTTTAAAAATCTTCTTCTCCCAAACCATAGGGGCAATTTCAATAAAAATTGACATGAATCTTCCTAGGGTGACTCTTTACTTAAATTTTTCAAGAAATTTTGATTGGCCTTTAAATATGGACATGGTATGGCGGGGCTTATTTTGAGCCCAAAATCTTTGAACAACATCTCCTTCTGAACATCTGGGCTGAGTTCAATGAAACTTTACCAGAATAATCCTGGGGTGACCCTTTTCAAAAATTGGTTATGAAATTTTGAATAGCTCATAATTATGGGCATGGCAGTCCAGGGTCGGGGTTTATTTTGAGCCCGGAATATTTGAATGACTTTTCCTCTGAGCCGCTGGGCCAATTTCAATGAAACTTTACTATAATATTCCTTTGGAGACCTTTTCCAACAATTTCTTGCAAAAATATGGGCATAGTAGGGCAGGGGTTATTTTGAGCCCGAAATCTTTGAAAGATATTATCCACTTGAACTCCACTAAACTGTGAACCACTTGGTCAATTTTCATGAAATTTTACCAGAATGTTCCTTAGGTGACCTTTTTAAAAATTTCTTCATGAAATTTTGATTGGCCGATAAATATGGGGTGGCAGGGTGGGGCTTTTATTTGAGCCTGAAATCTCCATCTCAATCTTCAACTACATCTCCTTCTGAACCGCTGGGCTGATTTCAATGAAACTTTACTATAATGTTCCTTGGATGACCCTTTCCAAAATTGCATGCGAAATTTTATTGGTCCATAAATATGAGCGTGGCAGGGCGTGGCTTATTTTGAGCCTGGTATCTTTGAAAGACATCTCCTCATAAACCTAATGTTTTGATAAGATGGGTAAAGGGATGCAGGTTTATGGGAATTGAGTATTTTGGTACAATGTGGGCCATACCCAGTTTATTATTATAAAATTGGTCTAAAAAGATTTCAAAGTGTTGTTTTCATTCAAAGAACGCTTTATTTAATGAAAGCCATACCCAGTTTATTATTATAAAATTGGTCTAAAAAGATTTCAAAGTGTTGCTTTCATTCAAAGAACGCTTTATTTAATGAAAGTCTAAAGATCTTAAAGCCAGTGGAGCGAATTAGGCCCTCTTGGACCTCTTGTTGGTGGACATCTTGAGAACGACAATCAGAAACAAAAATATCCAATGTTGACATCTTGATTCTTACTTATATGTAGGATGGTCAAATGGTCTTTTCAATCAATGGTTTCTTTGGCTGTCATTCCAGGCTTAAAATAACTATTAAAATTTGTTTATTGGATATTAAAATTCAATGTCTGTCTGAGCTTGGCAGAAAGCTTAATGACCAAAGAAATGTAAAGCAAAGGAAAGCTTCAAAATTGCTTCATTATTTTTTATT
Organism: Fragum whitleyi; assembly: GCA_948146395.1. Classification (NCBI taxonomy): domain Eukaryota; kingdom Metazoa; phylum Mollusca; class Bivalvia; order Cardiida; family Cardiidae; genus Fragum; species Fragum whitleyi. The sequence goes on along the minus strand of OX411551.1, from coordinate 26,600,522 downwards.
GGGTTTACTACCACTACTATCAGTATTTCAGTAGAACTGTGTTGCTTAGAGCACTGGTGGAGACACGTTCATACGATATTTGCCTCCGCCGGAGATCGTTCCATGGTGCCTACGATTGAGGGTCAAACACGCCACACTGTAAAATGGTCTAGGTCCAAAAAATCAACTGTGATAAACACTTTAAACCTTTTCTGTTCAGATGTGTCATTATTTAACTAGCTTGCACTGCAATCGACATGATCACAAGAATTCGATAAATAGTCTGTTCTTGTTAAATTGAAGTTCTACAGAAAATTCTAGTTTTTAAATCGGAGATTTATACGGTTTTCCAGAAATCCAGTCTGTTTGACCTACTAAATTTTTACCTGAGCAATGTGTTCAAACCAAATTATGTGTTTTCAAACACAGAAGAAACGGCCTTTTCAGTCACAATCTACAAACTTTGTTTTTACTTATTTACTTTTCGACAAATAGAGAAGAGGCTAATACAAAATTTGATGTAATTTTCGCTTTTAGTAATTACCAGTTAGTATTTTCAGTGTTTATAACAAGATTTTCGGTTGAGTAAAGGAGTTGAAACGTACAATAGGTTAACTGTAAAATAAATTTGTAGCACTTACAACATTACTGCTCTGATTTTTTTTCTCGAACGGTCATTTACCAGTTGTAGGGCTGACAACCAATCAAATTCTGTTATGATTATCACTCGGTCAAAACCCACGCGTACATTCAGACCACATGGTAGATGCAAATGGACATCGTCTGCTCGAAATGTGTCAATTAAGTTATTTGTCATTGGTCAATGGTCGTCTGCACTCTGATAGGGAGCGTGGGAAGTCTACTGGTGGAATGAGTACTGTTGACTATGTGTTAACAAATAGAAATAATTTTTGTAATTTTGAAATATTTGATTTCAATGAGCACTCTGATCACGCTCCAATCCTATTCAACAACAAATAAACCGACAAAAACATACGATAAACTGATATAGGATAGCAGTAAGGGCGATCTATTTTTAGAATAACACATGAATAATCATAGTTTGCTGGTGGATTTATTGGATTGGTCAGAAACCAAAGATATAAATAGCATAGTTGTCGATTTCACGTGTTTCTTGAGGGAAAATGCATTTATAGTATTTGGTAAAACCCTATGCTTGAAAAACAAACATGTTGGTAATCAAAATTGTAAATAGTTTAATGAAAAATGTTTTGTTGCTAAACAGGCTTTTAAACTCTAGAGAGAGGAATAATATTAACAGACAAGCTTTTAGATTGGCGTGTGCTCATTATAACAACGTAAAAAAATCTGCTAAGAAATAATTTAGACTAGCAGAGGGCTATCGAATCAGCAAACTTTCAAAATCGGACCCAAGAGGTTGGATGAGCTGGCGATGTCCTCGAAAAGATGGAGTGTTAAGACAAAAAACTCACAAATTGGGCAAATATTTTACCAACTTTTATTGTCCAATTTGAGCCCTTTTGATTGGCGAACTATTGCACTATCCCAGCCTCTCAATGATGTCCGATTTACAGGGCTGACAGCACTTTGATTACAATTTTCTTTCGTTTAGAGAAATACATTACTGTTCTATTTTTCTGATTTTTTCCTTGTTTTTTTTTACGACAAAAATACACACGATTAAGGCTGCCATTCATCCAAGTTTCAAATAAGCATGATCTCATTTTTGAATTCAACTAAGAACAATTTATATTAATTTGTAATGGCATTTTTATATTATTAAAATTCATTTAGAGCTATTGCCTTTACATTTTATAAATGACTCAGCTTGCTAAATACCATCCTTATAAACAGAATCAATTTTAGTTTTGTTTAAGGCAGTCGTTTTCTCCCCTATTTTGGCAGGGCATATTAACAGCAAAACTGGCGAGTGAAAGGTTTATTTTTTTTTAGGTGGAAATCCACATTTCATTTTTCCTGGCTGACTTCCAGTTTCAGAAAGAAATTCAAATTGGAGGTTGGTTTTATGAGCCTATATTCAAAATTGGTTTCCAAGTCAAATTACTTGCAGGCTAAAGATTTAAAGTTATTCAAAGGTTGTAGTTGGTTTCAACATGACTTTCAGAATCCCACTTGGCTACCATCTTGATTACAATTCTAAATTTCTATTCGAATTTGAGCATGTTTTGTTTTTCCAGCTCCAATAAGCTCGGAAAAGAAGAAATGATATGTTAAGAAATGTGTAGATATCATGCTGATGCTGAGCTTGTATATTGTATGAAAGTCCTGGCTGCCATCTCCATTTTAAAAAAATCTCAATGATTACAAGGTGTTATTATTGATATGTAATGTCTTGGCTAGAAGAATCAAACAAGAAGTCAGCTAAACTGGCCAATAAAAATCTTCTAGATTGACAGTCTATTTTGAGCCCAAGTTTGCATTTATACATTCCTGGCTGCCAAGTTCAATTTCAGTAAAAATCAAATCAATTGAATCGCCCTTTTTAGCATAATTGCAACATATTTTCAAAAGATCGTTAATACCCATACGTGATGGGGGTAAGAGCACAATCTCGTCTGCTTTAGTCGGAGCACATAACGAAATATTATTGATTCTAAATCCGTGATATGACAATTTTAAATCTGTGAGTAGATCGTTTATAAAAATGGAATTGGAGAAGGGTGTCAAAATACTCCCTTGTCTGGTACCTTGCTGAATGTTCTAGGGCTCCGATAAATATCCATGAACCAGAACTCGACTCGGGCAAACTGGTAACATATTCTCGATAATACGCAGGGCTTTGTCTTGTATACCGAAATAATATAACTTGTAAATTAAACCATTTATCCAAGTTCTATCGAAGGCTTTCATTGTGTCCATAAAGCAGGCGTATAATGCGCTGTTACGCTCCCGACAAAAGTTAGATCCTTCGTGGAGTAAAAAGTGACGTCTTTTTAAAAGTCTTCCTTTTTTGAAAGCCGTGCTGCAGTGGATTTATCTTGTCCTTTAAATCACTATTCTCTATTTGGTTTAGCAAAATCCTTTCAAATAATTTCGAAATTACTGGCAATAGAAAAATGACACGGTAATTGTTCGGATTTGATTTGGGTGTACAATCTCCCATTTAAACTCCGTTTAAAGTTCACTGGTATGTATTCGTGCAATATTTTACTATTAAATAGTCTGACTAGACAGTTTATGAGAATCCGGCCTCCATACTTGATGTGCTCATACGCGATGGTGTCATACGAAGCACTCTTACCATTCGGTAATGACGCCACAATGTCGTTCAGTTCCGATTTACTTACACACTTTATAAATTCTGTATTTATAGGGGTGTTGTTTTGCGACAAATATTCGTTTACTTTCTCATCTACATATTTTTTTGAAGTTAATATCGAAGTCGGTATTATCCGAGAAAGCGTATAAATCTGCAAATTATCTCTCCCAGCCTTCTATATTTTTTGCAGGATCTGCGTTTTTTTCATTGTTGAAAATCATTTCATTTTGTTTGTTACATTAATTGTTATTTCTTCTACATGTTTACATGTCTCAAGAACGCATTATTGACGGCGGACGACGCACGACTGACTACGGTCATTCGACGAACACAATAGCTCACCTTGAGCACTTCGTGCTCAGGTGAGCTAAAAACGACGGAATGCTAGAATCGATAGTATAGTTAACACAATTTCCTATGTACACTAGTCTTACATATTAATTCAATGGTTATTCTAGTATAAAAGAGCATTGTGAAGGCAATACATATTCCTTGATAAAATCACTCTGGGTTGTCAACGCTTTGGTGTTATTGTTAGTGTTTTTAAACGTTTACGTTAACAAAACTGCAGCTGACAGATAATTGATTACATGTATAGTCATTTATTATGGCTTATCAGCTCGTGATCATCCCTTTTCACGGTAAAGCCACGTTTGTTTATGGATCGTGTCAACACAAACGGAACGCTCCCTGACTCATATAAATTTTACCTCATTATTGAATATCCAAAAGGTTGTAAATTAAGATTACTTGCACTATAGCAAACAAATAAATGGAGTAAATTAAAAAAGAATAATCAATGACATTTACATACTAGATGCACTCGAAAGTACAACAGGGTCAATGTACTTTCGGTTGCAACGAGGATAAAAATTTGATTTTATACATCCGCTAAGAAGACGCTAAGCATTTGCTGTTTTTTCGTCGAGGGTCGGTCAATTGTTACGAATTTCATTTCGTTTTGTTTGTATATGTTACAACAAGGAAAGTTCATATCAAGATGAATATAACTTCTACCCAAATATGCTTAGGATGACACTTTTATAATATGACCGACATCCCGGGAGTGAAATAAACCCGTTGAAAATGTTTGACATTACACGGGTGTTATTACACTAGTGAAATAACTATGGAAATGACGTCATAAATCATTTGATGGCGTCGATTCGCAAACGGCGTTTTATGTTTCGCGGAATAATTTGAATTCATAAACATCCTCGATTTATTGCAAAAATTAAGGTCATATTATAAATAGAATTTAATATAAATAGTATTTGTACTTAAAAAAAATACCGAATTTATTAAAGGCGTGTTCTAAAAACGATGAAAATCCGCCAAAGCCTCTGTTTATAGATGACTCGTTTTAAAAATTCGGTATTCAATGCCCACTCATTCATTATTCTCTGAATAACAGAAAAAGAATTATACTTTTAAACGTTACCAAACTAAGTAACCAAAGAACCCTTAGAACTGAAATCTAGTTTGATTTACAATACGCAAATGGTGTTTATTCATTATTATTTTGTTTATTTAACATTCTAATCATTTTTTAATTCCAATCAGCTTCTCTTTTTTATTCTTCTCGATTAAAATATTATCTTTAAAATAATTATACATATATTTCAAAATACAAATGTACAGATATACTATTTGATCAGAACTGTTCTGGTTAGAATGCTAAATAAATATATTAACTTAGTAATAATACATTGTGACTGTGTAATAAATATAGATCGATATTTAGATGTTCTTTATATAAATGACTAGAAACTGGTAAGTTTACGTGAACAACATATTGTCTCCCTTGTTGTTATTTCATCCACGCAGCAAGTTTTGAGTTACATCTTAATGTATAATACGTCGTTTATTTGTCATACGCACAGAAAGGACTCCGATATGTTACTCTAAAGCATATTTTTAAGAATTTCAGGGGGTGATCGGATTACGGCTCCGGGCCTCTCCTATCTTTATCCGCGTATGTGGTCATCCAAGAATATATACCAATTTCATCTAGTCTGTTGATTCAGCTGTTATAAACAAACATATGTTTTAAGCTGGCAGAATGTTGGAAGATAAACAGACATAGGTCAATCAGTAAACATGTATAGGTCAAATTGTTGGAATTTCTTACATATAGAATTATGGTTTTCCATTGTGAGCAGGTTTTTTTTTTAAATAAATAACAATCTCATATCTTAATGGGGTGTTGATAATATTGAAAACATAGCCTGTGTTCATGACTTCACAGCGGTACGGACTGTGTGGAACTTATAACCAACTTTGCACGTGATCGTGCGCCCAAAGCGGGGTAGAAGTCGCAAACAGTTTGCACCAATTTGTCAACTTGAACGCAGGACCGGTTATCAGGAATGCACATCTTGCTATAATCAAAATGTACGTTAAGAAATGCCACCAGCAACCCTGAGAAGCTGGTAGAGAGGCTCTCCAATGGTCTAGGGGATGATTACGTTATCGCAACAAGGGTTAAACCCTGTGTGAAATGAATTCTGGCGAACTTTATTATCTCTTTTTTTCTTAATCTTAATATACAGTGCTAAACTCTTTTCGGGTTTACTAGTATCTATCTCTCTTAAGCTATTTCCACTCCGTTATCCGTCACCATTTTAGTGATCACACTCACTGCATCAGGATTTGAAACGCATTTACTACATACTGCCGAATGTAACCGACAATATACAAAGCCTCAAATCCACGTTCCCATTATTTAAAGTTTGCGTCTTATATACGATAACTAGTCTTGCCGTTAGACTCTTTTTTTACAGTATTTTTTCCAAGGGAATTAAATGTGTCAGTCATAACATAAATTCCAATTAAGTCCCCTGTCTCTGAAAAGTTTTTGTTCAGCACTTCTTAATATGAACTTGGATTAAAGAGGCTTGTAATAGAACTACTACAAAATATTTCTGAAAATGCTAACAAAGACGACTGTGGCTAGTCTAATAGGATAACGTGTAGCAAACAAATGCCTCTTCTATGTCGCTTATAAAAAGTTATTAAATGTTTCCAGGAAAATATTTCAAATCTGATAATATATCTTTCACGTTCACTGCTCATTGTGATAAGAACGCGCTATCAAGTTATATTTCAAATACACCTTACTCCTTATCTGTTACTCATATCATAAACTGATAAGAATTTCTTTTCAAGCCGAATAAACCTCTTAAACTATCCCATGCTGTCCATCTATATCTTACTGTCTGCGATGTCGTGCAGTCTGATCTTATTTCACTCTAGCTGCGTTCTACTTTATTACTATGTTAGAGAAACCTTGAGCAAGACCAAACGTTGATAATTTGGTTTACTTGGCACACAATTTATATTCAGCATGAAATAAGCTACAGTTAACCCTTTGCTGGTTAATCCCTGCTTTTTACGTGCCTGTGATTTTATGATTGAGAAAACATTGTAAAAAAAGAAGAAATTGCTTCTGACAAGCAATTTCTTCTTTTTCTACACTATTTTCTACCCTACTGAATGGTTATTTTCCAAATTAAATCCGCTTTAAATTTTCGTCTGCAAAACCTTTGAATTTGGACAGGTCCAAAATTCTGTAAGACAGGAATGGGTTAAGAACATCGAGAAGCTGACATTTGCATCAATCAGAAACATTTAAAATCGCAACAAGGGGTTTTACAAAGAAATATTTTATTTAGAATTTCATTCCACTAGCTTTTCGTGGATGTATCCATTCATACAATACTAAAACATGTGTTATAAACGATGCCTATGGTTTATCTCATCTCAGTGAAGTGGATAAACGATTTTGACAGCAATATTTTGTTTAATCAACTCTCATATCTGAACTCAACAAATTTCACTTCTTGGAAACATTTCTGTCGATTTAAATGAATTTAGATAAGTAAAACACCATTTTACTATATGGCTATTTCCAGAAAAAAAATTAAAAAAATAAAAAAAAACTTCATTTAAAATTTGGTTACCTTTTTTATACAATTTATTGGTTTCTATATCAACATGAAACAGTTTTAGGTAAAAGACAACTGAAACTTTGTTTTTTGAAGAAAATGAAGATACCAAGCTATGGAAATGCTTTTTGGGGTCTGGTTGTACTTTTCACTTATGCCGCGATGAAATACATATACATATATAACCGTCACGCGAAAAGGGACCATCTTGGAACTCTAGATAATGAATATTCGAAAAAGAGATTAGGTCCAGCATAAGTAAACCAGAGGTCGCATTTTAAAAATTCTTTCACTGGAAGGTAGATTGATCATTCTAGATTCAGAAAACTAATAAAAGACGAAAAGTTTCGACCCTAGTCAGTCTGCGCAAGCTGCGCAGTCGGTCTAGGGTTGACATTTTACGCACTACCCAGATGGTCCCTTTTCGCGTGACGGGTCACATACGAGGGTAAATAAAAACTTACGTAGACTTTCGTTACAGAAATTTTGATTTCACAGACTTTGAAAAGAAAACTACACTGTTATTAAATTGCGACAATTTTCTTTTTGTCATCTAAATTTGGCTGAAACCCACTAAGTTGGACACATGTAGCAACCATTCTAAAAAATGTAGTCATTTGGTACCGACGCGCGGTAACGACGTCAATATGACGCTTCGGTATAATATAACTTCCGTTGAAAGTCAGCACTTTTTAAAATACTCAACTCAACAACAAACACAAATTCTGTATCGCCTATCCATTGGATAAGTACTATTTTTCATTTCCATCGATCTAAAATGACGAACTAAAATGCGTAATGTATCTTTAAGACACTAAAATATTGTTGTTCTGTGACAATTATAGATCAAACATCGGGGAGACGTTTTCCATTCTCTGAGTGTCATCCTTCAGAAACACTCTCCATTCGTAAACAAACCCTTTAAACCATTTAAAAAGAAGGTATCTACTTACATTTGTAGACCGTTTAGCATATTTCATCATTTTAATCTCTCGATTAGGTTTTCCATAGGTCCAGTAGAACTTTATTATTGCCCGCTTGTATATTGCTGCGCCGGTGCCGTCATTTCGAAGTTCAAAAATTGACGCGTGCCCTTAGACTACCGACTTTTAAATCGAACATACAGAATGGATTATGCTTAGATTTTAAACATCGTTACAGATTACGTCAATACGTAAATAGACGAAATTAAACTTCCTTACAGATTACGTCAATACGTAAATAGACGAAATTAGAAAGGGTTTGATCAAAATTGAGGGGACAATTACGGGTAGTAACACTAGGAAGTAACGTTACAGAATGGGTTGCGCCGGTGGCACCTACCAAGAATATCAAACTTTGGATTTTTTATATCATAGCAATAGCAGTTTCTTGTTAATTTAGTATTATGTCAACATTAAATGGTTTGAGACGTGTACAAATTCCGTCGGGAAATTTCAAAGTTATAGTAAAAGTCCACGTACTTTTTGATCCACCCTCGTATGTAAAGGTTTGGTGGCAATAAAATGATGATATTCCTTTCACAGTTTCTGTTTAGTTGTTTATTTGTAATATTTTCTATAGAAGCGACACTGTAATAATATATGTTATAGAGGATATCCTCTGTTAAAAGAATAGCACATACTATTAAGATTATAATTCTACAACGATTATACTGAAATAATTTTTGCGTGATGATAACAAAATTTATTTTTGGTAATGTTAAGTACAATTCTTTAATTCTTCAATCTCGAATTCGTTTGAGACAATATTTTTGCAAGAAATTTTCACTGACTGTTAGATTTGAATTTCAGACCTCTCTAGTATGTTTGATTAAAGACCATGTCTAGGGTATTCGCATTTATTTTGTAACTGGAATTTATTCTGTATTGTAAACAAACAGCGTTTTGCCTGCAGCGATCATAGTATACTGGCAGTATTTCCACTGTGCATCTGTTTTATATAGAGATAAGTCAGTAATTAGGTAGTCTATTATCAGGACGAAAAGTATTGATGATTAGGGGTACCAATTAACCCTTACCATCCCAATCCAAACGGTATATCCTAAAACATATAGATAGAAAGACTAAGTAGAATAGGAAGAAGAAAAAAAAGAAGAAGAACAGCATTTTTTAAAAAAAAAAAAGATAGAGGCGGCCACTGATATCCGTCTCATGATTTTCATTGGGAAACCTCGGTTAACATTCTGAGAGATCATGAGTTCCGAAATGTTGCGAACTATTACGGTTCAACCACCTTAAAGAAAATTTTTGAGCACTTTTATTTTAAATTGCGCGACAGCGTTTCTACATTCCTTCGTGTCTCGGCATGGCTTTCGATTTGTTACATAATCTAAGACATTCATCTGAAGGCATTTCCATATCGATTTGTTCCATTCACAGTGGGGTTCTAAGATATTCAGGATTGAATTTATGTTACTCGGTTCTTATAATGGTTCTTGTATTCAATCGCGATACTATCCATTTTTGGAACATGAATAATGCTGAGTAGAATAATAAGTCTGACTATGATGAAACGACGATTCGCCAGATACCCGCGCGTTTCTAGAAAATTTTGCATCTTAAAGACTTAACACAATTGCGATGAAAAGATATGAAAAACATTGTGGGAAATCAAGATACTGATTGTTGTGGATAATTCCTTGTTGTTAAGTCGGTAAACGAAAAATCTGAATTTGAACCAGTCTGTTCGTCGTGTTATATATTAAAATATCGTCTATCTATTAGTAGATTATTTTTCTCAGTAATTATTTTTATTATTATTATTTATTTAAGTTGCCAATGACCAATGTTGTAGTTTCTTATCATTCTGTTTATTTGTCTGTAAAAAGCAATCAGATAGGTTGACACTCAAGCTGTTATATGAGCCAGTGCGTGACATTTCCAACAATTTGAAATATGCATGAGATGCAAACATTGAGCAGTGTAGACAGCCACATACTTTAAATATAATGTTACCTGATGGTTTACAAGTACTTTGGGACCTTATCTATCTACTAAACGCATAGTGAAGACTCTGGTCAGACTGTGCAGATGCACAGGCTGGCTAGAGTCTTTGCTTTGCGCACATTTGAAATTGTTGGAAATCTCACGCACAGGCTCATATATCGTTAATATACGATTATGAATACAACTTTATTTAGCTGTAATCCCCGTTCACCTGGAATTGTATTCAAGCTTTATTATTTCATTTACGACGAAATAATGTATTGTAAACAATCGTGAATGGGATATACAAAGCTATTAATCACAAGCAATATCTCATTCGAAGATGTTTGTTGCGTTTCTATTTTAATTAAATCGGAAAACCCGCCTGCAAATCAGTATATATAATTGTGTCCGTTCTGTGCAATCTGATCTTGATCTATGGAATCTTTATGAAATGTTCTTGCTTTACATTATCATATAAAATGTAAGTTCAATTATAAGAACAAACTTCAACTAACCTATTTCGTTTCAGATGTTATATATCCAAATAATACCCCTGTTACTGACACTTGTAGGAACTTTACACTAATAGCAGGTTAACCCTTTTCTCTGGATCATTATATCAACCAATCAATGCGCTTCTGTATGGAGCCCGTATCAAGATGGCGTCTCGTATTTCAGGGGTTCAGATTACACTTTCCTGTTTCCTTTTTCTGCATAGATCCGGTGTTTTTTATCAATGCTCCTTAGATTTTTCTTGAAACTGCCTGAGTATGGAACGAGGATAGTAAGGCGAATCTATTTGATTTGAAAGATCGTCAATTTGATTTGGAAGGCTTGTATCCCAAGCATTACTTTTGACCCATTGGAATTTGCAATAGAGACGCCTAATCTGCGTTCTTAAAAATTTGTGACGATACAACTATATCACAAATATTATCTATAGTGGAATCAATTTTCATTTTACTATTAGGTCTTTGGTGAAACATATTTTAGATAATAAAGGATGATGTTTATGTCAATTTACAGAAAGGTCTGTGAAAAAATGCAACGGTGATAAAAAAATTTAGCCAGATTTACTCTTCGCCGCGGAGCCTTAAGTATTTGTTGAAATTATTTTAGAAAGGATCAAAACTGTTGTATACACTAAATATCATAATCCAATTAATCCTATATGTAACACTTAACTTTGTTTTTATAGGTGATGTCCTGGTCGTCATTTTTTTGTAGAAATATTACGGAATTTCTTTTCGGACTACATAGTTATATCTGAATCATTTCAATTCATATCAATCCATTTAAAAGAAATGATTCGGCTGCTGAGTGGGAGGGGTCGCCCCAAACCCTCAAAATCTACCACTGTAATATATATTTGAAAAAAAATGCAAGAGGTTGATCACAGATCACATTTCGATGAAAGAAATGTGTATATCGTAGGAATAAAAGACCACTCTACATTCAGACATCTGACATGTTGATCCTGGTCATCATGCACAGTCCCCGGAGCCCGGTCAAGATCAAAACTTCTAGATATCTCGTGAAACTTTGTTTTAAATTCAACTGAACTATGAACGCTGTCTGAACCTTTGATAGAGCATGCATTTACAATTGTTTTTCAGAAGATGTCTTTTACAGTCTAAATTCCAACATTTCTGGATAAATCATCTACAGTTTCCGATTATAATTTACCAAAGCGGAGGAAAAAAAAGGTTCCAATTTGTCACAAGATACCCCGTTACACAGCTTGATGTAACTTTGGGTTAAGAGTAGAATTGAAGCGATTTAGAATCTCTGAATATCTTTTGGACGATTTTCGTGTAGCAGACAGATGAATAATTGTAGAAGGAGTATATTAATATTATGATCAAATCTCATATACTATTAGAGATAAGCTCTGGACAAGATTCAAGCATGAAGAACAATAAAGGGCCATAACTCAAAAAATAAGCCAAGTAGAGTTATGGCTCTTTTGCATAGCACTTCTCCCTGATGAGATCTACTTATCAATGAAGTTTCATGATAATAGCTCCCATACTGTTAGAGATATGCTCCACACAAGATATAAGTATGAAAAATAAGAAAGGGCAATTAATGAAAAAAAGCCAAGTAGAGTTATGGTCTTTTGCACTGAACTTATCCTTGATGAGATCTATCTAACCATGAAGTTTTATGATCATAGCTCCTATACTTTTAGAGATATGCTCCGGATAAGATCTAAGTATGACAAAGGGCAATAACTAAAAAATAGGCCAGGTAGAGTTATGGTTCTTGTGCACTGCACTCCACAATGAGGAGAAGTATATAATTGCTAAGTTTCAAGAAAATCGGTTAAGGTAACAGAGTTATGATCCGGACAAAGAAGTGCACACCGCCGGACGCCCAGACGCCAAACGCCGGACGGCACGGGTGATCCCATAATACGTCCCGTCTTTGACGGGCGTATATATATACTTAAAGTATCGTACGAAAAATGCAAAGAGTAATAATACCTTTGTAGTAAACACAGACGTTTTTTGTCGTACAAATAAATCACTGACTCAATTATGACAATGGACTCTATTTCACTCGGTGTGCAACTTTATAAAGTTGTGTTTGAACTTTAAAGGGTCAAATACTGTAGCCTGACAAATGACCATTAGGTCAGCGTATTTAATGAACAAATGGAATGTTGAACGTTTTATTACGATTTGTTAACATCTCCCTCATTTATCCCTTATCTTCATATATCTTTATTATTGCTAACCCAAACGACATCAACTAAACCTTTATTTTGATCTTTATAGGGATGAGTGTCTTTTTCACTGCCTTTATAGCATACTAAAGTGCCTTAACACATGGAAAATAACGGTATGTTTAAGCCATGTGCTAAGGCATTTGCACTCCATTTTCCAATTAAATAAACGCAGCGAAAAACACCCTCGGTCCTTATAATTACAATCCTTTAGACTTTAGAAACTATCAAAATTCTCGGCAACTCAATTAAGTTTCAAGTCTACTTTCTATTTACACCATCTATTTTTGGCATGGTTTAGCAGGCCATAGGAAACAACCCTCTATCCTAAAAAATGCCTAGGAAAAAGATAATCGAGTCAAAAAGCGAACGATGTATGTACTACGTAGCTTTTTTGTGCTCACGCGCGCGCAAAAAATATGTCTAGAAACGTAATCAACTTTTGTGCGACACCAAGTGCTTTGTATGTTCAATGCAGTGCTTGCATATCACTACGCTGTGCTAAAATCAAAGTACTTTATAGTACTGAAGGCGAGGTAACTGAATAGACGAAACAACACACGAGGTCAATTTTCTGGAAAATAACCTTGATTATTCACCCTGTTCTTATCATGTATACCAGGTATTTTCTTATCACTGCAAAAATCACTGCTTTGTTAAAGGTACATACCTTTTATATTTTATCTTGACCGATGACCTTTCTAATAGGGAAAAGAAGAAAATGCTGGTAACTAATACTTTCTCCTTTCTCCCTAATATTATCTACCCTCTCTACAATAATTTTTACTTATTTGCCCACGTATTGTATGTAATCTGCAACCCTTTACTATTTGGACCTGTCTAAGCATTTGTTGTCTTGTAATGGATAAATCTAAATAAGATAAATTTAAAAACCTTGTCCCATCCTTAAACCATTAAACAGACGACAAAATTTTAGACTGCGCCAACTTGGAACAGGTTGCAGCCAATAAATCAACAGGAGTGTAATTTGATATATATCTTGGGCAGAAATAGAAAAATAATGGGGTATGAGTATAGGGTGGACCATATTGTGGGAAAGGGAGAAATTGACCCCATCAAAAACAGCATTACTACGATTGATAGACGGAATAATCGAATTGATAAATTGACTGAGTTGTAGGAAACCAATCAACTCAACTAAAATTATTAAAAAACGCGAGTTGCGCCTGTCTGCAAAGCGGTATCGGGCGTATTAAATCCTACCTTGGTAATTGGTTGATTTTGGCGGACTCAGAGCTATATAGTGAGCATACCGTTCGACATTTTCTTTTGAAGTGAGTTTTTGAGGGTACATGGAACCCTTTGTTTCCCTCGCCTAAAAAAGACTTGCTAAAAACATTAAAAAATTGGAGTGCATGCCTTCAAATGTCACATTGCCTCTTTATAAACCAGGCCTTCAGCGCTTTTAGCGCTTTGATTAGATCGTGTGTTGTTATCGCGCTATTGAAGTCCTATGGCACACAGCTCCACAGATTTAAATTTTTGTTTTATTTTCAAAATCGCCTTAAATAGAAAGGTACCCCCCCTTTAAAAAAATCGCTCGGGACATTTCTAAGTACTTAATTTTCATTGCCTTAAATCATTTTCATATTCATTTCATCTAGTTTACTTCATTTCCGATTGAGAATGGACAACTATCAAACCCTCAGATGAAATAGTTTATTCAGACATTGATCGGATTTATAGATATGCTTTAAACTTTGCGAAAACTCTAAGCAAAACGTTACGCGGGACATAGGAAAAAACGGACGTTTTAGGAAACATGGCGTCTTTTTTGCATAAGGTAAATTAATCAAATTTCCTAATACCGTGTATCAAATGAACGCAAATTTCGTGGGCAATTTGGTTGGTAGCACTCGCTCGCTATATTATCTGACAAAATTTCATGGCAAATTTGACATGGAAAGAGCGACAGAAGTGACGTTTTCTGAACAGGGGCGATAAACGTGCAACATTTGTTAAAACTCTGATATTTTGCATGTCACATACAAATGTATATCTGAGAATTAAGTGTGCCAATTTGGAAATAAGCAAGTTCTGTGTTGTGAGGTCCTTGGTGTCAAAACAGAATCAAGAAGGAAGCACCAACAATCGTCTGTTATTAAACAGACGAAACAAACATCTCTCATATTAACCAATGAGAATCACCATACAGCCCCAAACCTAACACTGTAAATTGCTTTCAGCCTTTGTTGTTGAGGGTATTTCTTATGTACAAATATAATGAAAGATTAAAGTTTCTTTTTAAACTGTTAGGCATGATACTTTCATTTTCAACTTACGTGTTGAGATATGTTTTCTCCAAAAATGGTTGAAATAATAACACTGAAATCGAAATAAGCTCAATAAAGTAGGGCAGCATTTATCATTAAGGTGATAGGAGAAAGACTTCTTAAAGAGCTCTCTTTCAAAACCTAAGTTTTTTTCTCCTACCAAACCATGAAGCCTATAGGATTGATATGTTGCATGTAACGTGAGTGTGTTTGAAATAACGCACCGGGGTCCATAAGGGTTGTGTCCGAGCACACCTTATTTTACTTAGAAACAAGAAAGGAAATATTTGAAAATTGCCAGCCAAAACATAAGGCCTAGATGTTTGGTTTATTGCACAGGGTTCAGCACGCTCCAATTGTGTTCGGCTGGTTGTAAGTTCGAATTCCACAGGCAATGGTAATTTAGTGTGTATGAATACTTTACAGACGAAGCCAGACCACCTATCTGTACTAGTTAGTGGTATCAACCTCTTGTGCGTTTTAAGTGTTCTAGTATATGAACTAGAACCACTTTAGACCAAGTTTGCGGTATTCGATCTAGAGTGTGAAATATTCAAATTGGCCATGGTCAAAATTAGAAATAATCTTTTTCTGAATGGTTTATAATATCTAAGATTAAACAATAAGAACAGACGGATCTTGTTGAAATACACATATACTACGATTCCCTATATAACATATGCCCTTTGTATGTACATAAGGTACATAATGTACATATCTCCGTGTAGTAAATACTTTGATTTGAATATTCTTTTAAAAAATGGCCAGTGAAGGATATTTTTTATGTGAGTATGTGTGATAAAATATACTCGGTAAAAAAGGCGCTTTCACTTTTAAGTATTTCTCCCGACTTTAACAAAAATAAATGGTGTCTATGATGATACCTTAAGTGAAATCATGTTTCAATTTATTTGATTGCACATTGCATTCAAGCAGTCAGATCATATGGCGTTAAGATATGTCTAGACTGGTAGCCGTCTCTTGAATAGAGGGACGTTATTAAAAAATTATTCAATAAAGTCATGTATAGATTTTCAAAGCCTGGTTTTTATGAAAAAGTTAACCCTTCTTAAGTTCTGAAGGGTTCAGCTTGGTTACCTACCTTGTTACAATAACTTCTTAAAACTGGGCCTGAGTCCCAGGCTAAGATATGCCATCTGCTAATATTTAATTGTAGAGCTTGCTTAGACATCTAAATCCATTATTAAGCAACAAACTGAATTTTAATGCAGACGTTAAGTATTTGTCAACCTAGACTAAGTTTATAGACCAGTACCTCAAAAAGTGCAATGACTTTCTCTACTATTTCATATTACTTATAAGCGATATGATACGCCTTCGATTTTGTTGGAACATAATTGCTCCTTTAATTTTGTTGAAGTTATTGATCGCATATCGTTCCGCGTTAATTTAAGGTCAATGCTTATGTATAGGTAGATTTTGCACGGTGAGCCGTGAAATAAACTTTTTACTGATAAATTCTCGTGCCATTTGTTCGAAATAGATAAATCAGGTTTAAATAGCGCTTTAAGAAAGTTTAAAATTTACCTTGCAAATCAACGTTATTGCTTGTCTAAAATCGTAAGGTTCACTCAAAAATGTACTTCCATAATTGCAGTGAATGGGTCAGGTTAAATTCCTATCGTTTGCCTTTTGATTATACCCGATTTACCTATGATAATGGACTCTACGCCTACGTCAGAGCTCAGTTTACAAAATACACCTATACACCTATACACCTATACAGAAGATTGTATTTAATGCTTAGGAAATGCGTTTAAATTAAATGAATGTATGATAAACATTCTAAACCACGCACACTCAAAGTTTGGGATCGAACCGAAAAAAATGCGAGCCATTTGAATTTACTTTAAAGATTGTTTGTCAATACCGTGGAGTATACCATACAAAACTCATGTTGATAACTATTTTTTCACTTTCGATGTATTCGAAATTCAAAACTGCACACTTTTTTTTGAACCCTGGAAATAATTATTCAAAACACGATTATACATATGATAATTATATTTATGAAATGGTCTTCAGACGCTTTTTCTGTATCTTGACAGCTTATGATTCAAAATCGAAGATTTATTTCGGTTTATGTTTAAGAACCTTGATATACATGTATATCATAACACAAAATGAGACACGGGTTATAAGTTTTTCGCTTTTCCCACAGTTTGAGTTTAAATACAGGCGTTACATCTGCGTAAAAGTTAGAAATCTCAACATTCTTCCATATTCCTATGAATTGGAACGAAAGGTTTTAAAATTCAACGTTATTTCAAAGGGCGGAAGGGATCGGGAAGGGGTACTAGCGCCTGTTCCTGCTCTTATGGCTTTAGATACTAGTAATGTAAGAACAGAATTAACTTATAGAATTAACTTATATGTGTTTATTCTTTTCGACCAAACTACTTTTATACATATGAAGGAGTTTGGATGATTGCGCGTTACAAACGATGTGTGGTCAGAACAATCCATTGGTAAAAATAAGCTGCTAACGATACAGCAATAAAATATAGATTATCCATTAAATTAGATATAATTATAAATAAATGTTTCATAAAACATATTAAAGAATGTATTTCTCATAAAACCAAGTATCAATATGTAAACCATAACATTTTATGAAAATATCAACTATTTATAGTACAATTATCTCCCTTTATTGGCTAAATTCATAGAAAGTGTATGTTTACATGCCTAAAATGTATATTTTGAGTAATAATAACCAAAATTCGAACTTGTTTAGTAAAAAGAAAGCATACATGTATAGAAACGCTTTTGCTTTAATATTTACAAGAAAATAGGCGAAATCGCTTTGACGCGATATTGTTTCTACCAAAATTCGAACTTGTTTAGTAAAAAGAAAGCATACATGTATAGAAACGCTTTTGCTTTAATATGTACAAGAAAATAGGCGAAATCGCTTTGACGCCATATTGTTTCTACCAAAATTCGAACTCGTTTAGTAAACAGAAAGCATAAATGTATAGAAACGCTTTTGCTTTAATATGTACCAGAAAATAAGCGAAATCGCTTTGACGCCATATTGTTTCTAGCGAGTTGCCCAATGATGCCAAAGTGGCATCAACCGGATTCATGATGTACAATGGGTCCCCTTTCTAAGAATGCAAAACTGTTTTCTACAGGCGGTATACTACGCTTAAGCTAATATTTTGGGTTTTGCTACCGGACTATGTCATCTTATCAATATCAAATTCCTGAATGTATCTTCATAAAAATGATTATTGGTTAAAACAAAATTATGACCTCGACTGTGGTATCGAATAAGTTGCGATCAACTTCGTGGTGAAAAGATACAAAACGCTACGCATGATAAAGGTAGATAGTTTCGGCCCAAGGTATCCGCTATCTCAGCAGATAAGCTATTCTATCTTATCTTATGCACCATTTGATGGGTTTATATAGACTGTTATTGTGGTATTATATTGCTGGAGGTTTTGTGTAAAGAATGCACTAACCGGGGTGTCATTTTTTTTGTTTTCTTGTATTATTCTTCAACAGCAAAATTAATGGAATCTGTCATTTTATCGATGTAGCCTAACTTGTAAGGCAAAATTAATCAATTTAAATTTTGTCTAACTGAACTAAAGTATTTTTTTCCATGTAAAAATACAAATCGAGGTAGAAAGTCATTCCCTATGTTTGTGCTATAAGTAGTGATAACGTTTCTATTGATATCATTAGATTATAAGAATCGGAAGGATTGAAATTTTATCAGAGATATATGAACTTCTATATGACCCCTCTTCGTGTATTTATACAGTATGTCTCTTTTCATGCCCCTGAAAATAATTATTGTATCTTCATTTCTTATTGTAAATGCAACAATCATATTCTGAATATATTGTCTTAAAATGGATTCGCCTTTCGAGTATTCTGTAAATCAAAAGATATTATTTTAGATATCGGTCAAGCCCCGGATGGGTTGCCAGAATGGGGTTAGATTGATGACAAACTCTTTAATCAAGGCAAACATACACAAAAAATGAAAGATACCAAAAATGTATAATTTCTTAACGCCTGATAACAGCATTTCAGAAAAAATACCCAATACAGATATGTTGTCAAGTGTAGTTATGTACCTTGTTTACTAAGAAATCTAAACCATGGGGCCTCTTTCAAGAAAAATATCGTACGATTTATCTTATAGTCATCGTACGATTTCATTTAAGACGGTCGTAAAACGACATTCACAAAAATATTGTTTAAAATCGCAAACTATACGACCTAATAAGATTATTGTAAAGTTGATCTTTCACATCTGTACGTGCTGATTATATGATATAAACTTCCACGTTAATGGGTAAATTGTCTGATTTTTACAATTCCAAAAAGGTTAAATCAGCAAACTGGCCGAAGAATTGGCATTTACTTGCATATTAATGCATATTCATCGAGTTAAAACTAAATTCGTCGAACAACACATTTCTCATCGATATCTAAATATCTAAGTCAAGATATGCAAGTTCTCATAAATGCATAGTTAATTAAGCTTACACTTTCCTGTCATGTCGTATGTGGAGCAATCGAACATTAGACCGCATGGTAAAAATGCACATGCTCTAGTTAATGATCATCTGCACCAAATTTCGGTGTATGAATTTATTATCATTGTAATTCATTTTCAATGCTGTTTTTTTCTGGTTGAGTATTTGCATGTATTAGAATACAAAATTGCTAAAAGGCAAGATGAAAATAGCCCATCTATTTTTCTTATATGTATATTTTATAATTTTTTTCAAATCTGTATAGTTTTGTGCCTATATGGAAGGTATTGAAACGAACTATGGAAGGATTGTATTGAAACGATCTTTTAGTTCATAAAAAATCGCCGAAAACCCTAATTTCGGTTCTAGTACAGTGCTCGTCGTCGTATCCGTGTAACTACAACAGTTACATGTAGCGTAGACATGTTTTATCTGGCTAAGTATCGCCGTTTAATTATTGCATTTGCTTGATTATTTGCCCAGTTTATCTTTTACGAAAAGAGCAAGAGAAAAAGAGATTCCATCGAGTGCAGCGGTTTTGTTGTTGATGTTGTTGTTGTTGTTGTTGTTGTTGTTGTTGTTGTTAATAAAAAATCCTATTATTTATCAAGAATTGTTAGGGTGTTGAATATAGGCTATGGAATTTTCCTTTTAATTAATGTAGTACTTGAAGCATGAAACACAGGAATCCATATTGCATAATGTGAGAGTAGTTCATTTCTTTTTAAAAAGTAAGTAATTTATATATGTGACAAAAAATCTATTGATTTTGGTATTTCCCACTTTCTGTTTCACTAGGAAGGGTAAGCAAACATTGTCAGTCATGATCATTAAAGGGTCGTTTCTTACGGTAAATAAACAACTTAATGCCACTATGAAAACATTCTGCGACAGTCGTACAATTATCGCAGGGTAAAATCAAACATCGAAATTATAGTGCATCAGTTGTTCTCAATATATCTCGTTTATTACACTATATTGTACTGGAAAATTTGGCACGTGCATAGCTAAATAATCGTTCTAATACCCGCGAGAGCTAGAAAGGAATCCGAGAACATTTTAGGGGAAAAATCGTAAAATTTACGACTGTTCTAAAGGTGTCGCAGACTTTATCGTATATTTCAAGATACGACGCCTTTTTTGGAGCCAAAAAGGTTCTTGAAGCCCATTTTCATCGTACGATTGCGATACGACCGAATTTCAATCGTAGGACCTTTCTTGAAAGAGGCCCAGAACTGACCGGCAGTGTAAGATTGTGTTTGTCATTTCGGTTAGTTCAACTGCTACATGTAAAACACGCTTTCAGGACCTCAAGTCGGCCTATGGGCTAACTTAACTACATTATCTGGACTGTGTTACAAAGATCATGTTAAAGAATCTGAGAATGCCTTAAAGACGCCATTTACTAACCCGTTTCCCTAATTTTACACTTCATTTTACGCTTTTACACATTTTACTCCTATAGCGTGAAACAAGGATTCTAAACAATTTGTTGATAGCGCAAATACTTATTTGAAATGCGAAATCATATGCAATTTTGAGATCGGGCGAACGTTTAGCTTGCATATAGGTGTATATTTCAGGCTTACTGAGTGATTTGCCTTTTTTTTCCCATTGGTCTTTAGAAGGTCACCTATGAAAACTTGGTAAATGGAATATCTGGAATGGTAATCTCCCCTGATACTACTACGTGTATAGGTATGCGTTATATAAAACGATGGTCAGTTAACTGAAATACCAGAATACACATGAATAGCGGTACAACGAGCAAGTCGTACGATAAAGGTTTTATCCAATGGAGTTATACTTTTAAACACACGACAGTCAATCTCCAGACGAGTGTCTGTATTTTTGTACGTGTTGATATAAACAATTACGATTTCTTTTCTTCATTTGAGAATGAAAATCGCGGAACAATTTATTAAGTAAAACAAAAAAAAAACAAAGGTATTTAAATTATGACAACAGAGAATCTCTCCGTCCCCCACTCGATCTCTCTCTCTCTCTCTTCTCTCTCTCTCTCTCTCTCTCTCTCTCTCTCTCTCTCTCTCTTCTCTCTCTCTCTCTCTCTCTCTCTCTCTCTCTCTCTCTCTCTCTCTCTCTCTCTCGTCTCTCTCTCTCTCTCTCCTCTCTCTCTCTCTCTCTCTCTCTCTCTCTCTCTCTCTCTCTCTCTCTCTCTCTCCTCTCTCTCTCTCTCTCCTCTCTCTCTCTCTCTCTCTCTCTCTTTCATGTTGTGATATTTTAGTACATATAGCATAACGATCAACAAAATTCAAGCATTCAGCTAATAATACAAAATTCAATTTGTGATATTAACATCAAACATAATATTAACAAAAAAAGTATAATTTTTGCAGGGAATTCTACCAATTTTTTCTTCTTCTGTAATGTGATAATTAAGCACATTCGGGCATACAAAAAGGTTTGGAAAGCCAACCTGGGTCGAGGCTTTTCCCTTTTATTGTAATTTTACATGTACAATTTCTTTTTTCGCAATGAATGGAAGAAACAGTCTAATATTCCAACAGAAACATCCACCATCAGTATTGTCAGTACCTTGATTTAACATGCTCGTCGTAAAGTATAGACACTCTAAACCTCTATTCAAGGTCTCATCCCATGGACAACAAAATAAAAGTTT